>CAOKZL010000171.1:1200000-1852543 GCA_948472985.1 Iguana delicatissima | reverse complement strand
AATTAAATATTTATAAGGCATTAACAATGTTAGCAAAGCAATCCTTTACATACAAACACTTATGAATGTTTAACAATAGTCAAATGCATTCTAACATTGATTCATTTGTAATTACAGTTGGTCCTCCATATTTCCTAGGGATAAGGGTGCAGGAACCTTGCAAAAGCAGAACAGTTACAAATACCAAAGTGTGTGTGTGGGAAGGGGGTCAAGACATGGTAGAGAGAACAGGCACCTAGGGGCCAAACCAGGTCAGGGAAAGGAGAGAGAAGGGAGGGGTCAGCAACTATACTTCTTCTCTCTAATCCATTTCCTTCCTTGGGTGGGGGAGGGCATCTGGACAAGGTTTGTAGTCCTAAGAAACTGGGCTGTGAGCCATCCTTAGCTGGCCAAGAAGTGGCTGGTGGACAAGGAGGTGGGCTGGGACAGATTTTTAAAGGGCTGTGAGGCCTGATCAGAGCCATTGAGAGAGAAGGCTCCCCGAGGAAATAAAACATCTGAGATGGGGGGCAGGGGTTGACGAAAGTCACAAATAATCAAATCCATGAAATTCAAACCCACAAATGTGGAGGACTGACTGTATATTTATATCCTGGTCTTCCTCCAGTAAAGTCAAGTACATGAGCAAATTACTCTTTTTCTTATATTTTGTAACAAATACCTTCTACATACAAAAGGTATTTACAAATTTAACTTGAGAAAACACACAACTTGCAACATTTAGAGCAATGCCCCACTTAGCTCAGTGCTATACCACTGAGGAGTTTTGTCGACTGAGATAGACAAAACAAACTGGAAGAACTTATACAACCCAGCAATTTTCTACATAGAATGAAAACTTTTAACACAGTTAAAAAGCTAGAGCACCTAAAAAGTGTTCAAAATTATGCATTACTTTATACATTCACTTCTCATTCCCTGAATTGCCAATGCAGTCCTCGACTTTTGCTCTACAGTGATACTTTTTAATACACACAGTGTTCTTCTGTAACATCAGTTAGGAAACACTGTTTTAGCTGATCTCCAGTCCTTTCAACAGCAGAGTGTTGGAAGAGGAAAAAAAAAACAACTACAAATCTTTTGCTAACACCCCAAGCTGGATTAGCTGTGGAAACACATAAGTCATTTTTAATACATAAAGATGCCACGAAAGGGAAGTGGATGTGCCTGGGCCTGATGGATGTGTGTGTAAAAGAACTGAGGGACACCCAGTGCTAACAGAAAACAAAGAGAAATGAAGAAGCTGAAGTGAGAGCTGGAATACCTCTCATGCCCTCCTTCCCTCCCAAGATCTGTGTATCCACAAATGTCAATCCCATCACTCTAAGCTCAAACTCTTATTACATATCCCTTTTCTACACTCACAGCCTTCTTCCATCCTTCCCCAACAGCATTAGGGCACCCAAGGCCTGAAAAGCATCTGCTCCAGAAGCCTCAGCAAATCTTAAGCTGACTGGGTCTCATTTATCACAATGATGAAAGCCCTCCTGGGGCCCTTTCATACTATACCAGTGGTTCTCAACCTGTGGGTCCCCAGATGTTTTTGGACTTCAGCTCCCAGAAGCCCTGAGCATTGAACATAGTGGCTGGGGCTTCTGGGAGCTGAAGTCCACAAACATCTGGGGACCCACAGGTTGAGAACCACTGCACTACACAGTTATAGCACTTGGATTCCACTTTAACTGTCTTGTGTCCATTCTATGGAATGCTAAAGTTTGTAGTATGGTGAGGTACAGGATGCTTTGGCTGAGAATTCTATACAACTTTCCCTAAAGTGCAAATCCTAGGATACCACAGAACGGAACCACAACAGTTAAGAAATCTTACCGCTCTAGCAGTAAGGGCTCCTGGTAATACCACCAATCCCTTCCTAGTGGAAAGGTGAAGCATGAATGCTTTTGGAACATGTGTGCATGTGCATCTATACAAAGGGAAACAAAAATACAAGCCAACAGATCTAAATACACAGAGATGTACAAGTGGAAGAGGACGGGGAAAAGTGATCTTCCCGATAGTTTTGGCCTACCACTCCCATCCATCCCAATCAGCATGGCCAAAAGTGAGAGATGATAAGAGTTGCGGAGCTGCATCTCAAGGGCCGCAGCTGCCCATCCCTGTTACACATACACCCATTAAACTTTCGACGCAGAGAGAGGCGTAGTGGTTTGAACATTGCAGTATGACCCTGGACACCACAGTGCAATTCCCGCTCCTCCACTCGGCCACTGGGTGACCTTTTGGATGTCACACACTCTCAGCCCCAGACACCCCCACAACAGGGTTATCTTAGGGTGTCCATTATTTGGAATGGCTTGAAGGCATACAACAACAACGATATATTAGTAGACATGCAAGATTTTCATAAAAATCTACACCAGTCCCTTCCAACCATTTTTCTATGCTTCTTACAATTCTCCACACACACATTCTTATCCTATAGCCATAATACCCTAAATATCCTCCCCAGGCGTCCTGACTGAGTCCTCCTGTGACCCTCCATCCCAGCTGCATCCCTTCACCCCCTCTTTCTGCCCCTCCAAAAAAACTTACCATCCCCATCAGACCAGCCCTTGACCCACTCACCCTAGACAATCCATTCTGCCCCATCTCACCTACCTTACCCTGCCCTAAATAGCATAACTTCAACTCCCTCTCACACACACTGCCCCACCCCACCCCCAGAAAAGCCTGAGGGGAAGTGAGAGAGAAAGATGGGGCGGGGTGGGAGGTAAGGGGTCTCTCTCTCTCATTCTATAGTCAGAATAACCTACATATCTTTCCCAGACATCCTAACAGCCCTCTGGTGACCCTCAGTCCCAAGTGCATCCCCCCCCCCTTTCTACCCCCCAAAAACTTACCATCTCTACCAGAGGAGCCCTTGACCCACTCATCTCCCATCCCTCCTATCTTACCCCTCCCAAATATCATAACCTCACCTCTCTCTCTCGCTCTCTGTCTCACGCCACCCCCCAAAAAAGCCTGAGGGGAAGTGAGAGAGAGAAAGATGGGGTGGAGGGAGGCAAGGGGTCTCTCTCTCTCATTCTATAGTCAGAATACCCTAAATATCTTTCCCAGACGTCCTAACAGCCCTCTGGTGACCCTCAGTCCCAAGTGCATCCCTCCCCCTTTCTACCCCCCAAAAACTTACCATCTCTACCAGAGGAGCCCTTGACCCACTCATCTCCCATCCCTCCTACCTTACCCCTCCCAAATATCATAACCTCACCTCTCTCTCTCTTCGCCCTCTGTCTCACGCCACCCCCCAAAAAAGCCTGAGAGGAAGTGAGAGAGGGAATGATGGGGGGCGGGAGGTAAGGGGTCTCTCTCTCTCTCTCTCTCTCCGTCTCTCACCAGGTAAAGGGTCCCGTAGATGCGGAGCGACTCGCTCAGCGCCCCCTGGGTGATGTGCACGAAGGCCCTCCCGCAGTGGGGGTGCCAGGTGTGCCCCAGCTCGTAGCAGTTGTGGGGGATGGACTTGCTCAGCGCCGCCATCTTGGCCCAGCCGCTCTCCCGCGCGGGGAGGGAGGGGGGAGGGAGGGAGAAAAAAAGCGGGGAGGGGGCGAGGCGAGGCAAGCCAGACAGCGCGCGCGCGCCGCCGCCGCCGCCGCCTCACGCGCTGCCAATGGAGGACAAAGGTCGCGCGGGGCGGCTCGAGGCGCCGAGGTTACTCGCGGGCAACCTCCTCTTTCTCCCCGCTCCATCCCTGCTTCTCTCTCTCTCTCTCTCTCTCTTTTTTTTTTTTTTTGCCGGCTCGGCTGGCGTGAGCCGGCTCAGCCAATCCTGAAGCGGCTCTCGTCCTCCCCGCGCCATGGAAGGGGCAGAGCGGTTGGTGGGCGGGTGGGTTGGAAGGGAGGGGGAGGAGCTGGCGGCGCGAGCCGTCAACGGCGCCAGCGCTTCTCCTCCTCCTCCCTCCGCCCCCGGGCTGTCAGTCAAAGAGGATGGCGGCCGGTGATGCTCTGCTGCCTGGTTCTCGTTTTGCAAAGGTCCAAAGGCTGGGACGCCGCAGAGGCGCCTGGCTGCCAAGCAGGTATGTTTACCCTGACGAAAAGGAGATTAAGCGGAGACGTGATAGCCGCGCTTAAATATTTAAAGTTTAAATCGTGTGGAACATGGAGCAAGCTCATTTTCTGCTGCTTCAGAGACTAGGACACGGAGCAATGGATTCAAACTACAGGAAAAGAGATTTCGTCCAAATATCAGCAAGAACTTCCTGACAGCCAGAGCCCTCCGACAGTGGAATATGCTGCCTCGTGGAGCCTGGTGGAGTCACCTTCTTTGGAGGTTTTCGAACAGAGGCTGGGTGGCTGGGGGTGCTTTGAGTGTTTGTTCTTGCATGGCAGGGGGTTGGACTCAGTGGCCATTGTGGTCTCTTCCAACTCTATGTTTCTGTGATTCTATGCTAAAATTTAAATTCTCCTCTGTTTGCTCCAGCCAAATTCCAATACTGTAGTACCCCATTCCTAGTATGCAGGAGAACATGTGCTTGCTTGCATTCATGTTGTGCAGTACTTGTTTCGCCATAAGAAATCCACAAACCCAACTCAGCACTACTACCATAGACTGCTTTTATATAGCACAGCTTGGGAAAATTTGTTTATCGATAGGCCAGACTCAATTGGAGGTTGTGGGAGCAGCACTCTTGAAAAGTAACGTTTCCAAGCTCTAGGCTAGACAACATGCGTGCAGTCGTGGTGTGCACATAAACGTTGCAGTGCACAAGCAACAGAAGGGAAAGTGACTCAGGAATAAGAAGTATATGGAGGAAGGTTCTTGGAGATTATTATCAGGACTTGGCAAAGCGCTTTCTGGAGTTCCTTCTCTTAGAGGTGCCCCCCATGCCCTGCTTCACCCACAGTGTCTGTGCAGAAAGCATTAAAAGATGCCTACTACACTTTATTATCTCAGCCCAGGAAAGGAGGAAGTACATTAAGCTTCAGCTTCCACATGCAGAAAAGCATCCCGCTTGCACTACACTGTTACAGTGGTATTATTCCACTTTCACCATCCTGGTGTTTGTAGTTTGCTGAGGCCAAAGAGCTCTCTGGCTGAGAATTCTAAAGGCCCCTCTTTAAACTGCAAACCCCAGGATTCCACAGGATGTTGAAAGTAGAATAATAGCACTGTAACAGTGCAGTGCGGGAAGGCCCTTAGTAATAAATTCTTACGCACTTGGGTTTGTTTCAGAGGTGGGGAAATTTGTTAGAGTTATAGTCCACTTTTATATTCCATATAGTCCTGTCTAGACGGATTTGGTCTGGCCTGGGACCAAATCCATCTAGACAGGACTATATGGAATATAAAAGTGGACTCTAACAAATAAATTATAGTGATATGCTCAGTGCAACCCGCAACCCAGATTGGAAGAGGGAAGCCTCCTGTAATATCTCGAACCCCCATCTCTTGCCAAAAATCCTCTCCCCTTTGGAGTGAGCTGTGATAGATTGTTTGCATTTGCTACCTGGATCATTGCAACAAGTTAGGGATGCTGCTGATGTACCATTCACCTTGCTGCCCAGCAGTCTCCTGAGCTAACCAAAGTTATCTCTTGGTGCTGGGGATAATTGTCCTGGTCCTTCTGCAATGGGACTGAGCTACATTTAATGTAGCTCAGAACACCATGATAACCATGGACCTTCCCAACACGTGTAGCACGTTATGCTGGAAGGGGCAAGAAGAGGGTGATCCAAAAGCAAGAGGTTTAACTTCAACCCTGTTGTCATGGTTCAGTTCCTGGGTTATGACAATAAGAGTGGCAAAGAAATTATTTCCTACCTCCGTTGCATTTTCGCACTGTCTCATGGCAAAGCTATTTCAAGTTAAGGGGGATTTCTAACAACGTGACTCTGAAAAGTGAACTTGTCACACCTCTGGTGGCATGCTGAGATAAATTTGCAAGAAATGTTGGAGCAAAATTGACACCAATGTTGTCACCAATATCAGACACCAATGTGAACACTGCATATAGTGCAATTCCATCAACAGAGGCATCCAGAAAACCATTTGGTCCAGTTGTAGCCAATGAATTTTCACAATGGATGCTTGATGACACAAATAAAGTTCTTAGATGAATTTGATGACTTCAGCTTTTGTCCATCATGGTCCTCCAGATGTTTTGGAATCAAGTTCTTGGAATGGCTGGCAGTGTCTAGATTAGGTTTCTTCAAGAACAGTCTTTTTGCTGCCTCTCTCATGAGAGACTGGCAATGCTCTTTTTCACAAGAGAAATTAAAAACTGCCAGCCCCTCCATATTAAATGAGTAACCCAAAATGTATGAAGACTGAGCATGCAGGTGGCTAGTGGCACTCATTTGAGAACCTTATCTGCATCTTGGCTTATTAGATGTCAAATAAGGAGAGGGTGTTATCCACTCCAGTCTATCAGATTGCACCCAAGCAGTGCAAGATCTACTCAAAAGTAGCAATATCTGTTAGCTTCCATCAATAGTGGAGTGATAAATCTATGTCAGGTTTTATCTGGACTTCTAAAAAGATGTCCAAGGATCTGAACCTTTCAGGGGATAGGTTTTGCATATATGTTGGAGATAAGAGTTCAGCACCTTGGATAGTTCCTGCAAAGCTTGAATTAAAACCTGGATCCCGTGGCCCCTGGCGTGGGAGATGGTAGGTGGTGCTGTTGGGTATATGATGGAGATCCTAAATTGAGTTTGTATAGTGTACATGTACATTTGCACAGTGAAGTGGTAGCCGTTAAATGCAGAATGCACAATTGAAGTTTCTCCAGTCCCCATGAAAAAGTGGTGCACTGAAGGCACTGAAAAATAGTTATACCCCACTCAGGAATATGCAACTGCCTGGTGCAATGGTTACACTTGTAGAACTGCACTTATTCAACTGCAGACTGTGAAAAAGCCAGCATCAGATAAAAACCAACATCCGATAAGATCAGATAAAATGCCACAGGTATAATTGCCATATTTTGCATCACAGAGCAGCCTCTATGTGGAGGAGATTTTCATATTTCATAATCAAATTATATATGTGCCTTCACAGATCAATTTGTTCTTTGTGGCTGTTATTTTCCATCAAATTCAACTTGCATTCAACTTATGGTAACCCTATGAATGAGAGACCGCCCAGATCTTCAGCCATCAACTGAGGTCCTGGAAACTCAGGGCTGTGGCTTCCTTGATTGAGTCAATCCACTTGCCCTATGGTCTTCCTCATTTCCTAATGCCTTCATTTCACCAAGCGTTATCATCCTTCCCAAAGAGTCACTTCATCTCATGATATGTCCAAAACACAACAGCTTCAGTTTAGTCATCTCTAGTGAGAGTCCAGGCTTGATTTGCTCTAGGACTCATTTGTCTTTTTAGCAGTCCATAGTATCTGTAGGATGAATAATTTATTCACTATTAAGAGCATACCATTGGTCTGTATATACTTATGATGTGGTATGGCAGCCTCAATGCCTGCATTCTGGGAGCTCTTAAGTACAGCATTCCACCCTGAGCTCTGAATTTCCTCCAGATTATAGCATTAAGCAGTGAAGACCTTTCACATTATTGGAAGGCAGTTTTTAAAAAATAGCATGTGACTCTATATGTTATTTGTTCTTTTCTCTCCCTTTTAAAAGTAGAACATGATCTCAAAATACCCTTGTGTCTACTGATATTTCAAGGTAAGGGAATTAGCTGGAGCTGTTCCCATTTTCCAGATGTCATTTTTCCAAAATAAATAAGGGGTGAATTGTTATGCACAGCAATATCCTGCAGTCTTTTTAAAAAAAGAAAACTGGATTTTTTCCAACAATAAATGTGTATCCTTTCTTACAAAGATACTGTGATGATTTCTTTCTCTCTGTTAATCATAACTTTTTCCACTTATGAAAATTTATAAAATATCCCGTACACACATAGTTGAACTTTGTGAAACAATTGAAAGGATTAAATAATTACCTCCCATCAGCACTTTCCTGCACAACAGAAGAACTGTGGAACCATATAGCTGCATGAGGTCTTACTCAGAAGCAAGAAACCACTTTATACAAATACACAGCTGTCTTGTGGCATTCATTGCTACAAGATGTTTAAAACTGAGGCAGAAGGTGGAACACATTGACCCCTATGCTCCATATTGCTTAGAAAGTTACTTCGGCAAAGTCATTTGTATAGTTTTAAGCAAAAAATAAGTTCTGTATTAGAGGGTTTTTTGAAAATAATATGTAATGTTATGAATTCTTTAAAAAAAAACCGTACAAGAATTCCTTCTAGTTACATTTTTTAAAAGTCTAAATGCTATAATCTGCTGGCTTATCACACAAAGCACACCTAAGCAGCCTAAGACAGTATTAAATATAAACACACATAGATTAGACTAAAAGAGGAAAATATCTATAGGATTAATAAGAATGGCATAACAGCATGGCCAGACCCGCCTGCAATGACATATCAGAATTGTGATATGCTCAGTATTGTTTTTAAAACTTGCAAAATTTAACTGAAAACTATGCCTTTAAGATGCACCTGTTCTGCCTCCAGAGAACCAGCTGCTCAAAGAGTTTGTTAGTGAATTCAACCTCTGAGAGGGATTTTTTGCAACCATTATGCATTTCACTCAAAAGTAAAGTCAGAGCACAAAAAAAATGGTGCACCAACAAAGCATTTCCAAAATGAGACCTTTCTGCATTTCTATTGAATATAAGAAGAGACAAACTGAATCAGACCCAAGGCTGATCTAGCCCAAAATTCTCTCTACACAGTGACCAACCAATTTCCTATGGGAAACCCATCATGAGGATATGAGTGCAGGTGGTCTCTTCAGCCCACATTCCCCAGCAAGGAATAGAAGAAGCATAACACCTTGGATAAGACAAGTGGTATATAGCCATCCTTACTAGTACCCGTTGATTGCCCCATATCCATAAATTTATCCAATCCCCTTTTAAGGCCATCCAAGTTGTTAGCTGTAACGAACCCTAGGGGAGGGGGGCATAGCAACAAGAGGATTTAAATTGATTGGTTGTTGAGTATGGAACCCAGGCTAGCCAGAGGGAGGGGCTAGGTGGGGGGAGTGAGCCTAGCAGAAAAACGAACAGAATTTGGAGAGGGAGAGATCCATCTGAGAGTTTGGTGAGAGAGGAGGGAGAGTGTGAAAGAGAGTGAAAAAGTTGGAGAAGTGTTTGCTGGGTTAGAGATACCGGTGTTTTGCTGTTTGCTAATCTTTAATGTGCCAACTACCTTTTCCCTTGTCAGTTTGTTCAATAAAGAAGTTATTACATTTTTGTAAAGAGCAGTCTCCTTATAGTGCCTCTTTGATCTGGATTGGTTATACACACAACCACAAGTGACACGGCCATTGGGATACACTCAAACATGCCTTGCCCTATATTTACAAGGATGTGGATTTAGAGAAAGCAGTAGAGAGATATAAATGTGAAGAGGGACCCAGTGGGTGGCAAGAAAAAAGGGAGGGTGCTGCTTCTCTAGGAAGAGAGAATTCAAAGCATACCAGACTGTCATTGCCCTGGCTTGGCCCAGATCTCCATGTGTTAACACTAGACACAACTATATATTACAGCAGTGAATTCCATTCAGCTTCAGTAGATGACTCCAAGTCCTAGTAGTATGATGGTGGGGCGGGGGAAGCTTCTCCCTGTCTACTTGAACCACAACATGAATAATTTTATACTTCACTTTCATGTCTCCCCACAAATACTGAAAAGCAGCACAATGCAAATATCTATTTCACGTGCATCTATCCCAAAATGAACAGGACTGAGTTATAGGCTTATAAGCAAAAAGGATTACTACTTACTCAGGAGCTAGCATGGAAAACTAATCTGAGAGCATCCACAATCCACCCTTTTGTATGTACAGTTAACAATAACGGTGATGATGAAAATGGTAATCCACAGAGCAACCCCAAAACACAGCTTTGCATGAAGTTCTTCTTTTCCAGATCCACATTTTCAGGATAAAAGTGAAACAGATGATGTTGATCATGAGGGCAAAACTGGGTAGAGAAATCAACACACAAACACATGTTCAGAAGCACATTTTTCTGGCCTAGCAACAATCCACACTGCACACAGAAGTAAATCAATTGGCTTTGTTATCACCGTGAACTGGTCTGGCTTCGGTAGACATTAGATATCATTTTGATATCACAATTCGGTCTCATTTTGCCACCCTCAGCCAAGTGTTGGTGAGGCCCCCGAACAAGCACGGAGCTAGGCATGGCTATTAATTGCTGAACATTCCTTTTCCCACCTAAGCAGGCTAGACGCAGCCAGATCTTGCTTTAGGAGACCTCCCGAAACAAACACTTCATTAAGGATGCACGCTAATACAAAGAGCCCCCTGCCCCGAGCAGGCACCCTGGCGAGCTGGAAACTCCACCGCCCAGGCAAGCTGCATCTGCATACTGGCCATCCCATTGTCAATTCAAACTTAATCATGTTAAATTCTGACCTTTCGGAGACATTGTCTTACGCCCAAACCTCATTGTTCTCTCCCATGGTTATACTTTCCCCATAAAAACCCCAGTTCCGAGAGCTTCCTCGGACTGCTTGGATCACTCTGGACTTCCATCCAGCCCTGCTGCTGCCCTGTCGAGCGAACTCCCCTTGGCCACCATGCTGAGCTTCTTCCCTTCCGTCTTCAATCTCTTCAGGACTACGAGAAAGGTGTCGTATCACCCATTTCCCCCGAAAACTCTTATTTCTTATTTCTTAGTTAGCTGTGTGGTTGTGTTCCCTTAAGTGTCTGTCTGTTTTTAATAAAACATCAATTTTGCTATTTTAAAACTGTCTAACTGTTTGACTGACCTGACCCCATAGACATAGGGTTACAAGATCCTCGCAAAGTTACCCTGCCTCTCGTTAGCTTAAGTGAGTGCTCCAGTTAATTTCCCCATCTTTGCTTGTTGTTGTTTGGTTATTTGGGCGCCCCTCCCGGGACCCCCAGCACACAGGGTAACAGCTTAGATCATGAACTCATTCCAAACCTCTCAAAGCAACTGGCATTATTCCTCATGAAATTAAAGTTGTAATTTATTATGCCTTCATTATTGTTACTAATTACAAATCTAGTAACTATTTGTGTAATTACAACTCAAGTAATTAATTATTTGTAACTAGTTTTCTGTGTAACTAGCTGTTTTCTGGCCACTTCTGCACTATACTTTTATAGTGCTGTTATTCCACTTTCAACATCCTGTGGAATTCTGGAGTTTGTAGTTTACTGAAGCCAAAGAACTCTCTGGCTGAGAATTCTAAATATCCCTCCCTAAACTGCAAACCCCAGGATTCCATAGGATGTTGAAAGTGGAATAATAGCTCTACAACCTTGTAGTGCGGAAGTGGCCTCTGTCTCCACAGAAGCAATCTTGTCTTGCTGGTTATCACAGCAGAGGACCCTCTTCTCTGGCACTGAGCTATCATTTCATTTTGTGAGTGCTTGGCACCAATAATAACTGACCATATTTTTATGTTATCCAATTTTCTTGTAGGCTGTTTGGTTTTGGTTTTGTCTCTGGCCACATAATAGAGATTGATTTAGTGATTTAACTGACTGTATAATCTCCCAGGTGCATTCCATCTTCTTCCTAGAACAGTCATTATCCTGTATGCCACTTTCCTGTTCCACTCCAGTCTTGAGTGATTTTTTTCTAAAACTGATTGGTCAGGTCCCTTTTTTTATAATTTTATCATTTTACTTCATGTCTCAATGTTTTATGGTGCCATTCATTTTAAGAAACTTCCAGACTCTCCAATCCTCTTATGGCTTTACAGTAATATAACTGGGGATAAGACTAGCAGAACTACTTTTTCCAACATTGTGTGAGGAAGTGTGCAGTGGCCCCTGAGGCAGTGGTTTCTGCTAGCCAGTGCAGCAGTTACCAGACAACACCTGGGCATTATTCCATGCCCAGATTTAGTCACTGATCAGTATTACAGATAAGTTTTCTCATGCTGCAACCTCCTTGGCTGCCCTTATCCTCACTTTCTGGCCCTTTCCCCACACCCTCCCATCCTGCAATGGGGATGAGAGAAGGATGGGGCTGCAACACTGCTTCTGCATGACGTTGTCATGGTCCCATCCTTCTCCTGTCCCCAGGTGGTATGATCACAGATTAAATCATTGGCAGATTTTCCCCGTCAATGACACATGATCATTCCACCATCCTGGACTTATCTGTCCTGTGGAAGCCACAGAAACCAAATAGGGGGAAAGTGGCATAGAGAGAGAGCAAAAAACTATAATAGAGATAGGAAAGTCAGCCAGGAGGAAGAACTGAACAGGGTTTGGGGGAAACTGTGAAAGATTAAAAACTTCAGGGGTTAATGCGTGATCTAACTGTCTATTAATAAACTACTTGTTTATTGTTTTGTACAACTGTGTCTGGCTGTTCCTGTTAAGGTTTGATAGAAAGTGTGGCCCTGCTTGGCACAGTGAACCCACAGAGATTGAATGGACATCTTTCAGGAGTGCTTTAGTTGTGTATTTCTGCATGGCAGGGGGTTAGACCAGATGGCCCTTGTGATCTGTTCCAGTTTTATGATTCTGTGAGGAACAGGAATGTGCCAGGTCTGCAATGGTGCATTGTCATTTTTGTTACCTTCCACAAATGAAGGTGACTTTCCTAAATTGGGGGGGACTTTTTGAATATTGCTTTTTCCAGAAACCTGCCTTGCATATATCAATAGTGGCTACATGAGGATGCATTATGTAGGGTCAAAATGTCTGAACAGGACTACACAGCGTATTTTTTTGTCCTGAACAAAACTCCGGGAACAACTCCCAGTCCCTCCCTTGTTGTTTGTATGTACAATTTTCCCAGGCTTCAAGTGAAAAAAACAACCACCCCAGAGATGTGTTTATGGGGCCAAAGTAACTAAGGAACTGAGTATCTGGCAGTGGTTCCTCCATTTGGGACCTAAGTTACCACTTCCCATATTGTTTTGGCTGCAAAATCTCTCCCTGAAGAGTTTTCCTGTGAGAAATATTAAAAACAAACACTGAAATTCATATAGCCCCATCAATATTATTCACTGTCTTCCTAGGCAGGCTTGCAAAATGTTTTGATCGACAAGTGATATAAATAGAGCTCTCTTCAAAATAAGAGATTATTCAGAATTCTAAAATGTATCAACACAAATAGCAACAGTCTAATGTTGAAAGTTCCTGTTTTATTATTGAAACATTTTGTAGAACTCGCACTACCATGATGAACACACGAATGCCTTCGCTGAGCACAGCTTTAGCTACTCTTGCATTCAGTGGATAAGACTAAGGCCAGAATTCAGAGTTAGAGAAGTTAATAAGAAATTATTAGTCACTTTGATAAATTGCATTTGTATTAGAAGGGGATAAATTAACTCTTACATTTCTGTTAAATTGCTGTGCAGATTTACGTTAAATGACTCTGCTAAAAGCCTTTGAAATGAAGCTGAAAAATGCCTTTGTGATTTACACACAGACATCATCCCTGTCTGAGATTATGAAACAGATGCATGAATATTTGAAAAACCCATTTCTCATCTGTGCCACCAAAACTCTTTCGTTTGCTTTCTCTTTCTCACTCCCTTATAATATCATCTGCTTATCCTCACCCTTCCTTACTGATTCCCCTATGGATGTAAGGAAAAATCCCATATTTAAGTGCTTTGAGCGTGTGTTCCTGGATGGCTGGGGGTTGAATTTGAGGGCCGTTGTGGTATCTTCCAACTCTTATGATTCTATGATTCTATAACAGTGCCAAAATTCAGTTTCCTGGGACAGATTAGAAGTCTCTATTTGGTGTCCAGTGTAGAAAACAGAAGCACCATCTGAATTCAAAGAAGACCACCACCCCGTTCCAAACTGCCGTCAGTTGGTATAAAATCTATTACCTTTGGAATTAACTAAATAAATAATGGTTTATTTTAGTATAAACCAATCAATCTAATCATGAACAAATCTTATCCTAATTACCATAAAAGGTTCGTACAACCATATGTATTTATTAAACCACCCAATGATGAAATTCTTAATTAGGTTCACAGATGCAAGTGTGACTTCCAAATTGGATCTATAGTATTTTTAAAATCTCCATTTAGACAGAGTGGCTGTATTTGCTATTATTGCAGCACTGAAATCCTCTTTAAGCTGCTCTGTGGGAGAAAGATCTTTCATGATAGAAAAATACTTACCGTGTTTATAACAATACCTTTCCTCAAATGCAGGACTCCCTTAATTCTAGAATTACATTAATACTGCAGTTCCAATTTAAGTCAATCACTTGGATTGAAGAAATAAAGGTAAGTTGGCCCTTCTCTTCAATTTTCTTTTCTTTTTTAAAAGAAGTTATTAACTCACTTTTAAATAATATAAAACCACATATAAGGGAAAATTCAAACAATTAACCATACAAAACAAAACTAATATGAGCAAATACACAACAACTATCTGAACTACCAAATAACTACTAAATAAAAGACAACCCAAAATTTACAGGGGAACAGAAAAAGTACACATTTTACTTCCAGCTCCTCAGAGAATGGATATTGTTTATCTTTATTATATTTCCTTATAGTTCCTTATCTATATTATGTATTATAATGATTAATAAGATTGTCTCAACTAAAAAACAAAACTAACTATCTATTAATAAAAACCCCTTAATATAATAGAAAAAGTAACATTCTACTGCAATGGATTTAACCTTGCCAATAAATCAAACCCTCTTGCTGCTTGTCTCCTTGCAACCAACATTACAAGAGGTATAACTCTCTCTCAACGTGTTTTTTTTTGTTTTTGTTTTTTTTGTGGAAAATTTTCAACTGAATTGACAAACTGATTTGCTAAGTTAGTTCCTGTCACTCTTCAAATGCACATGCTAACTTGCATTCTAAATTCTTCACTACAAGTTTCCCTGACATATTGTAAAACTCTAAATGGAAAACACTGGGTATGGGGGAAAGAAAGAGGTCCGACCCTACAGCATCGAGACCTCTTTCCTTCCAGAAATAACTGAATGTCCCATCTTATGACATTCCATCTGAGCCATTTCTAGAATGACAGCTTTTCTTACATGATTATATTTATGTTATCTCCAGTGACTTAAAGGCAGCAAACATTGTTCTCCTTTTCCTTTCCACCTTATACTGCTAGCTACTCTGTTCCTGCCAAATGCCCCCTAGGGAATGTTAGAAATTTTCTTCCCTCTCTCTCAATCTCTCTCTCTCTTTATATGTATTTGACAAGGGTTCAGTTTTTTACGGTTCCCTGGAAGGACCAATACAGCTCCTGAATCCTGAACAGTTGTACACCCCTAACATAAAGCGTAGTTACAGGGACAAAAGTGGGTCCCAGTTTTGCAGTCAAGCACAGATAAGCAGGCAAACACTTGTATGATAGAGAAATGTCTTTGTCTTGTTGATACGTTATTATATTGGTAGTGGTGGCTGTCCTGAACACTTGTCAGCAAGTGCTCTAGACCAGTGGTTCTCAACCTGTGGGTCCCCAGAAGTTCGTGGACTTCAGCTCCCAGAAGCCCCAGCCACTATGGTCAATGCTCAGGGCTTCTGGGAGCTGAAGTCCACGAACATCTGGGGACCCACAGGTTGAGAACCACTGCTCTAGACAGTGGGTTGTTGGTGTATAGGCATAGTCACGTAGTCACTCCAGTCGAGTTAGCTGAGCAGTATGAAGGTAGAAGCACATAGGTGGTCTGGAGATGGTCCAGAGGTCATATCAGCAGGTTGGAGGTCCAGGTATAGGAGTCAACAAAGAGTAAACAGAGTAGTCCAAAATGTAGCCAGCCCAAGGTCAAGACAAAAGAAGAAAGCAAGAGAGTACTACCAGTCAACCAGATAAGACAGTTGTCAGAACTAAGGCAAGAAGAAAACTGCCAGGATATTTATCAGCAGCTCCTTCAAGGCCACAGGTGCCTCTTTAGTGGTATTTAGGTCAGCATTTATTATATAATCAGTGCTGGGCATGACGTTCTTGCCTCTATCTCTCAATGACGGATGGGGGCATGGCGTCTTCAGTCCTGCTGGGAAGCAGGATCCCCTATTGCCCCAGTCACCAACTCCTCAAACTGAGGGAGAGCTGCAGCTCCTCCTCATCTGAGTCCTCAGGGGGGAAGTTACAAGAGTTGCAGACACCTTCCAAACATTATCACAACATTGTCCACACTCTGGAAACCCACTGCCAGTGAAGAATAGAGCATCTTGGGCTAGGTGGACTTCCATATAAAACATCTTCCGGTAACTGGATCCTCTTGGACACAATTAGTGGGTCACCTTACTTCTACATCTCTATGGGTAAGCCCTATGTAGTAGCTGTAGTAGCTGCAGGTGTTCATCCTTTCCACACCCCACAGCTGAGTGGGTATGATGATGAAGACTTCCACTTCAGGATCCAAAGATACAGGCAGTTCCATTGTTCCATATCCACAAACTAGTTCCAGTAGTTCTTACTTCTGCCAGGAGCTGGTGTTGTGAAAAGCCAGTGCATCTAAATTGCAAATTCCAGAGCAAGACACTCCCAAATACTTTCCAGTGCAACATGGATAGCTTATAATAAAGTATTGTAGCGGGGAAAATCTCTCTTCTCTTACCAGCTTCTATGCAACTTGCAGCTCAGCTCATGGAGAATGATGGGGTCGGACCAGGAGTGAAAGATGGCATTATTATCCTTGCTAATCCAAAGTCCTTGAACTTTGACTTTGAAGATCCTGTATCAACTACAACACAGCATGGCTGGCATGGCTTATCTACCAAAATGCTCTCAGCTGAAAACCAGAAGTGCCAGTCAAACTGCTTTGGGTCCAAGATGCCCTGGAGCGAATGTTCTTCTGTAACTGTGCTTTAGTAGATTGTATACGAGAGAAAAGAGCTGTAAACTTTCACTGCTGTGCTCCAGGTGCTTTGCACTGGTACAGTGATGCACAGCAACCATAAAACCCAGCTGAACAAGCTGGTTACACAGGCTTAAAGGCTGCTTTGTTTCATTAACATGACCAGAGTGTACCTCTGAATTTCAAGTGAGTTCTTTGACTGCACCCAAGAGTGAAAGCATGCAAACTTGTGTGTTATACTCAGTTAAAGCATGGTTTATATTAACTCAAATGGAAAGACTAGTAGCCTGATGTCTTTGAACACAACCAGGTGTTATTCTATTCTCTTGGGAAACTTTTCACACCTCTTGGGCATAGAACCAGTCCATAAATTGACAGAGGCCCCAGGTTGTCAGCATTTTTAACAAGTCTCACACTTACGCTTTTGAATGGCATATCCTCCAACATTTCACAGATGAAAACAGGGGCACGTGTGGCCAAGCAACCTCAGAATGCAGTCAAGGTGGCAAAAAGTTACTAATGAGGAAGAACACACACACACTCAGAGCAGCTGCAGCAGTTTGCCTTTGCCTGAGCCTACTGGGAAGAGCAAGATCTCTCTCCCCTTCTCTCCTGTTGAATTCACTGAGTGCACTTTGCTAAGACAGCAGGACAACAAAGGCCATTTCTGCACTATTGTAGTGTTATTATTCTACTTTCAACATCCCGTGGAATTCTGGGATTTGTAGTTTATTGAAGCCAAAGAGCTCTCTGGCTAAGAATCCAAAATGCCCCTCCCTAAACTGCTAATCCCAGGATTCCATAGGGTGTTGAAAATAGAATAATAGCACTATAACGGTGTAGTGTGGAAATGGCCAAAGGATCATTCAGGACTGTCCCTGTCAGTTTGGGACAGTTGAAGGATATATAGTAGATATACGTGCACAAAAACACAGCAAGCAAAACTTCTATCACCAGAAAAAAACGTCTTCCTTTTAGTCTGCTGTTTATAGCGGGAACTGCTATTGAGGGATAAGAACAATCCAGTTTTTTGGAAGGCAATTTTACATTTAAATGAACAATTTTAAAAAATTACCATTTTCATATACCTCAATATATGAGATAGTGAATTCAGTATCGTTGACCTGACTCCACAATCCTTGGGCAGGATCCAGCTAAAATGGACATTGTAAATCCCACCAATTTACAAATGTATGTTTAACACTCTCCCACTGAAAATCAGTGGGGCTTTTAACTATTTAATTTTGGCAGGACCATACCCCTTGTGAACAGGTCATGACCAAAATATTGTTCTTTGTACAGTTATACCCAAGACGAAACAGATGTGAATCAAAATCCTTTAGTAAAACTAAGGATTCATTTTGGCACATACCATAGCATGCAAATCTAACTTTTCAAACTAGAATAACATTCTGAACATGATGAATCTACTATTTCAAAACTTAAGGACTCATCTGGTATTTTGGAATGAAATGTCCACCCAAACAAGGCATAGCTTCACAAAGACTGGCAGATTTTCAAATTAAAAAACCAAGCTGTTAGGGAGAGATCTGCAGACATAATTGAAGGAGAAAGCAATTTCCAAAGGAATTATGTTTTTAGCATTCTCGAAAGAACAGGAGGGGAAGATCAGTCATGGGAATTTTAGCAAATCCAGTCCAAACAACCAAACTGAAGCAAGTAAAAGTTAATAGTAATATTATGTCTGCTAGTCCTGTTAGTGTACTTTTAGAGACATCTTCCAGCTGTGTCAGAGAAGTCTGTTTTATGAATCATATAAGCAGCCTCAAGCAAAAAAACATTCTAGGAGGCGTTTTCCCAATCAGGCACCCTCCAGGTGACTGGAGGTTTCTGGGAGTTGTAGTCTCATGCCCTCCAACATTTCACAAATGAAAACAGGGACACATGTGGCCAAGCAACATCAGAAAGAGAATAAGATGGCAAAGATTATTGATCAGGAAGAAGAACACACAAGCTAGGAGATTGCTTTTGCCTGAGCCTACAGAGAACCAGTGATGTATTTAAGCCTTTTACTCCAAGTCTTAAGTCTCTACCTTCAAGTCTCAAGTCGCGTCTCAAGTCCTTACAAGATACTTTCAAGTCAAGTCTCAAGTCTGGGAGACAACTTTATACCCCAACCTGTACTCCAGAACTTCTGGACAGAGTCAAATAAAGTCAGTTTTAACAATTAAAGTAGAATTGGTCCTCTACTTTTGTGATTTTGCCATCTGCAGCTTCAGAAGTGAGGAACAGGATCTGTCTTACTCCCCATCTGCCAAGCTGGAGGCTTTTTTAGAAGTGGCAAATAGGATCCTCCTTATTGCCCATTACTGAAGCTTCTAGAGCTTTAGAAGGAAGGATCCTTCCTCCTCAAGCCCGTTGCCTAACACCTTTGCTGTTCCCTTCTAAGATACACACCTTACGCTCTGGGCATGACTCTTGCCTTCTGCTTTTAGGAAAAGTTTTAGAAAGCTCCTCCTATATATACCAGGGATAGGCTGCTGAGCAGACCTCAAGCCTACTTCAAGCCCATTGCCTAACCCATTTGCTGTTCCCTGTAAGAAATGTGTTCACACTTTGGGCTTGAGACAGATTGTCATGTGACCAGTAAGATGTAAGGTTCCTGGATGAATGTGTTCCGTTACTGAACCAAGTCAGTCACTGAAATTATGCAAGTCTCAAGTCAAGTCGAGTCAGTGTGTAATTTTTGCCGAATCAAGTCCAAGTCGAGTCACTAAAGTGACTTAAGTCTGACTTGAGTCTGAGCGTATCAACTCAAGTCTACATCACTGCAGAGAACACAAAGATTTCACCTCTCTTCCCCCACTTGCTGAGTTGAGCACAATGTGCTTTTACATTTAGAACAAGATTGCAGCAACTGAAGTAAACCAAGAACAACGGGGGGAAATGGGAGAAGAAGTGAGAAAATGAGACATTTTTAAAGTAGCTGGAACAGTGGGATGGCAGAGGATTAATCAGGATTGTCCCTGCTAAGTCTGGATACCAGGGTTCAAAGCCTCACCGCAGCCATGGAAAACCCCAAGTGACCTTGGGCAAGTCACACTTTCTCAGCTACAAAGGAAGACAAAAGCAAACCACCTCTTAGCAAATCTTGCCAAGAAATCCCAGTGATCGCTTTACCTTAAGGTTGCCATAAGTCAGAAATGACTTGAAAGCACAAGGGACGGACATACATACACAGTTTAGCAGATCTGCCTTTTATGCATGGCTATTTTTTTTTTACAGGCCCTACTCCTGTGCTGTTGATAGCAGCCTGACATGCAGAAACTAAGCAGGCCAAGTCTTTCAATCCTTTATCTCTAAGTCAGAAAAGGCTTTAACCTGCATAATTTCTAAGTGACAGTTATAGGAACAGAACCAATAAAAAGAGGTAGCCACTTTATTACAGTGTGGAGAAGGAGTGTTTTTGCATGTTTATCCTTGTCTCATTGTATTTATCTACCATCGCTCACTGTCCTGACAGTAATTTGTTAATTCCATTGATCAGAGCTGGAAAAAATTGCAGATAGAACTAGAAGCCAAATATTTTGTACCAACCCTGCAAAGTATGCAAATAAAACAAAATTGCATTCATATCCTTCAATATTTGATAGATGAGAGAGAGACATGCAACCTAGCAACATCAAGATGGCAAAAGTTATTAATGAAGAAAAACACACAAGCTAGGAGAAGATGAAGCAGTTTGCTTTGGCCTGAGCCTACTGGGAAGGGAAAGATTTCATCTGTCCTCTCTTCAACCCTCTCTGAATTAACTGAGTGATGACTTTTTTTTGCACTTTGAACACAATTTGCAGCAACTGAAGTAAGGTCAGGAGAAAAGTAGGATAAAGAAAGAAAAATTAGGACATTTTAAAAGCAGCTGGGGAAAAAAAAGTGGGAAGACAGAGGATTAATTGGGAATGTCCCTCCCAAATCAGAAAAGTCAGAGAGTATGAGAAGTGTCCAGAAGTCCAATTCTGATTTTTCAAAAGGAACATTTTCTGACTGCAAAATTGTGCAAGAAGACTAAACAGGGGTGAGAGTCCTACTCCCGAAGTCTTCCAGTAGTAACAAGTCTCTTTCTTTGCTAGATTTTTTCTGGGTTTTTGGGAAAGTGTGAGAACATCCAGGTAGATCTAGATGCTGCACACAGCCAGGGGTGAGGAAAATCTGAGCCATGGGCCACATGTGACATCAGAACTATTTTGTGCTCCCATCCCCTCCTCAATGGCCCCAAAATGCTCCTTGAAACATGGGGGGAAATTATGCCATGTTCCCTCTGGGCCTTTTTAGGCTCAGGAGAGAGCTGTCTTTCAAAAGGAAACAACTCAGAGGTTGAACATCACTTTCTGTCTAATTAGGAACCAGTCCAGATCTTTCACCACAGGAATCACAGAGTCACAGAACTGGAAGGGGTCTCATGAGCCATGGAGTCTGACCCCCTTCTCAACACAGGATCTCCAGCTAAAGCTTCTCTAGCAGGCAGCTATCCAGGATCTTTCTAAACACATTGAGAGAAGGAGGCCCCATCACCTCTCTCCACAATTGGTTCCCTTGCCAAATTACTCTTGCTGTGAAAAAGTTCCTTCCAATGATCAATCAAAATTTACTCTCTTGTAACTTCAAACCATTAGACTTTATTCTACCCTCCAGGGCAGGCGAGAACAAGCCTGCCCCCTCCTCTCTGGGACAGGTCTTGGGATGTTTAAATCATTTCACCCTTCAGTCTTCTCTTCCCCAAGGTGAACATGCCCAGCTCCTTCAAACTTTCCTAATACATTTTCTTCTTCATACCTCTTGTCATTCTTGTTGCCCTTCTCTGAAACTGCTCTTACTTGTCGATATCCTCTTAAAAAGAGGCACCCAGAACAGAAGACAGTGTTCCAGATAAGGACTGTGCAGTGCAGAATATAGCAAGACTATTACTTCTCTTCACTTGAAAACTATGTTTCTAGCAATGCAGGCTAAAATAGCATTCACCTTCTTTACTGCAGCATCATGCTGCTGGCTCACGTTCAGTTTAGAATCAACAATAATCCCAAAGTCCTTTTCACATGTACTACTGCTGAGCCATATATCTTCCATCCCATACCTGTTCATTTGTTTTTTGTGGCCTAGATGTAGAATTTTGCATTTGTTTCTGTTGAATTTCATTTTATTAATTTCTGGCCAGTTTTCTAGGTTATTAAAAACCTTTCAAATTCTGTTCTGGTATTCTAATGCGTAGCCACCTCTTCCAATTTTGTATCATCTGCAGAGCTGATAAGACTTCCCTCCACCCCATCATCTACATCATTGATAAAAATGTTGTTGAGTAATGGCCTAAGAACAGAACTCTGAAATACTCAG
The DNA here is from genome assembly GCA_948472985.1 of Iguana delicatissima. Taxonomy (NCBI): domain Eukaryota; kingdom Metazoa; phylum Chordata; class Lepidosauria; order Squamata; family Iguanidae; genus Iguana; species Iguana delicatissima. The sequence continues at coordinate 1,830,388 of CAOKZL010000171.1, read as the reverse complement.
CTCAAAGATCTCCTTCCAATTTGAAACACAGCCACTGATGACTACTTTTTGATCATGGTTTTCCAACCAGCTATGGATCCATCTGACAGTGTTCCCATTTATTGCACATTTAATCAGTTCACTAATGAAAATATTGTGAGGCACCTTATCAAATGCCTTGGTGAAATCCAGATAAATGACACCGACAGTATTCCACCATATATTAAACTAGTGCCTTGAGATATATATATATATATATGAATGAGTGTGTGTCTGTGTATTTGATTAGTTTAGCAGGATTTGTTCAAGATTTATTCCATGCTGGCTCCTATTGATCACTCCATTGTCATCAAGATACCAGCTCAAGTTACTAAACTAACATTCATGATGACATAGAATCCTGCTTATACAAATGCCATCTAAAGACCAACTTGACCTAGAAATCTATACACGCAACAGACAATTAACAATTAACATTAACAATTAGTAAGAGTGCTTTGTAGTGTCAGGCTATTGTAAGCCTTATGTGTATGATGTGGACGTATGTTACTCCTGTATTATGTATACCATATGTTTAAGTGGTTATACATTATTGTATGATGTATGTTACAGATTATGTCAAACTTTATGTTTTTTTCTTTTTTGTGATATATGCTCTTTCTTTTCTTTTCTTTTTTCTTTTTTGGTTTTGTTTAATAAAAAGACTTTTAAAAAAAAGATACTGGCAGAAAGACTCCTGCACAATCTGTTCTAATATTTTTTCTGGTATTGAGGTCGGGCTGACTAGTCTGTAGTCTTTTTTACTGCTTTTTTTTTTAAGAGAGGGGCATTGTTTGTCCTTCCCCAGTCATTTGGCTCTCCACCTGTTCTCCAAGATTTCTCAAAAATGATGGCTAGTGGTTCAGAGAGCACATCAGCAAGCTCCTTCAGTACTCTGGGATGTAGTTCGTCTGCAGATTTGAACTCATTTAGGTTAGCCAGGGGATATCGAACTAACTCTCATTCAATGTTGATTTGTAACTTGGATCCCTTGCCAAGGTCTCCACAGCTCCATGTAAGTGTTCAGATCTCTTTTTTTGTGGGGGGGGGGATGAAGTAAAAATTAGTATTGAGGAGTATGCCTTTTCATTGCAATTTGTTAACATTTTACTGTCTCTGTTGAACAGCAGCCCCACTGTTTCACTGGTTATTCTCTTGCCTTGAATGTATCTGAAAAACCCTTTTTGTTGCTCCTGGCTTGCCTTATCAGTCTCAACTCATTCTGAGTTTAAGCTTTCCGTATACTATTCCTGCAAGTTTAGGCTACACATCTTTTTTTTTTAATGTAAGTTTATTAAGCATTTTCAAACAACATAGAAATAAAACATAAAAAGGTACATCAAATAGCAAACAAGAAAAGCAAGAAGAAGAAGAAATACCAAGAACGAATAGGGGTACTAAACAACAATAAAAATGCACACATTTGGCTTCGAGCTCTCCTGACATAGATTATATATGAATGCATAAAATAACTTTTCTAATTGCAAATACCATTCAAATGCTTTCACTGGTTGTTTTTCAAGAATACACACCATCAAAACCTATAGTCAACAGATTGCATTCTTTTCCTTGCAAAAAGCCACTTAAGGGTCGTAGTCTTTCAAAAAAAGTCACCAATTATTTTTTTCTCTTATCAGTATTGTTAGGCCATCTATTTCAGCTAACATCCATTACTTTGATCCGCCAGTTCTCTTTCATTGGAATTGCTATATTCTTCCATTTCTGTGTGCATAACAATCTTGCTACTGTGGTTATGTATCATAGTATATTTCCATACTTCTCCAGTTGTTCACCAACTAATCCCAACAAGAGTAATTCTGGATTCAGTTGAACATCAGTTTCCAGAATTTTATGCGCCATACAATATATTTGATTCAGATTTTTTTTTTTTTTTTTTTTTTTTTGGCCTTCCCATACCACAAAGGATCTCACATTTCCAGCATGTACGAGAAACCTCTTTATGTACTTTGGCCAGTTTTTCTGGCGTCAAATATCAATGATATATCATCTTATAAAAGTTCTCTTTAAATCATAACATAATGTAAATTTAGTTCCCTTCAACCACATTTTTCCATTGTTCCGACTGTATATTTTATTTATTATATTAAATTATACTATGTCCCATATCTTGGGTCAACCTTATCATACAATCCTTACCCAACTCTTCTTCTATATCTATTTTTAACAAAAATGTATACATCAGAGCACAATTGTTTCTCAAATTCTGTTTTACTTAACTCAAAATCATACAGTTTGTTATCTTGTTTGAACCTTTCTACTATTTGTCTATAAGAGAAACATTGAAAACTATAGCCTTCTGACATTAATTTTTCATTTGATTTAATTCTGCGTTGTTCTTGATCAAATTCCAGAAGATCTTGATAAATTGTTCACTTTTCCTTAGCTGTTATCTCTTTCCTGTAAAAAGCCTCTTGGGATGACACCCACAGAGGTGTCTTAGGGTATAACCTTGGTTTATACTTATTCCATATGGTTAACAGAGCATGTTTCATAAAATGGTTATGGAAGTCTACATTCAGTTTAAGTTTATCATACCATGGCCATTTCTGCACTAGACTGTTACAATGCTCTTATTCCACTTTCAACCTCCTATGGAATCCTGGGTTCACAGCTTAGAGAGGGGCCTCAAAGGCTCCTCCCTAAATTGCAAACCCCAGGATTCCATAGGATGTTGAAAGTGAAATAATAGTACTATAACAATCTAGTGCGGAAAAGGCCCACAATAACCATGCCACTCAAACCTCAGCTCATGTCTTTTTAATCCTACAATCTCTTACTTGCCAGCGTAATCCAGTTTTTCAGTCACACCAAACAACATGCAGAAAATACAAGTTCAAATCCAGTAATCCCAAATCCCCTCTTTGTTTTGCATCTTGTAAAATTTTATACCATTTGTATTCTTCCTTGGAAGGAACTGGCAAAACCACTATTCCTTGCTTAAGAAAACCCTGTGAAATTCATGGGGTTGCCATAAGTCAATGAGTGATTTGAAGGAACACCTCCACACCCACATACCATTTTGACCTTTGCATTGTTCACAAAGTATCTTGAGCTGGACCTGGAAAAACTAGGTAGCCCAAAGTCTGGAGTGCTGTCGCTAGTCAGCATAGACCAGCACAGGGTTAGGGCCAGTGGCGGAGCTTGGAGTGTGTGGAGGGGGGGTCGGAGGGGGCAGGGCTACAGCGTGAGGGGCACGAGAAGTGTGCACAGGGGCGTGGCTGTGGTGCATGGGGTGTGGCCAGGGCAGGCGGGGGCATGGCTGTGGACTGGGATGCCCCAAAAACATTGCCGCCTGGGGTGAATCGCCCCCTCCACCCCCACGCCCCTACGCGACTGGTTAGGGCTATGGATGGGGAGCACAACACAAGGATGTTGCACTGTCAAATAAAAATACTGCCCTCCAATGAAATTTTCCTTCAATCCCCAAATTGCAGAAAGTGAGACACTGAAAATCATCCATACCTAGAACTCCTGTACTGGCTTTGTTTGCATTCCCTTGGTAATTTTGCTTGCCTGTTTTCTTTGGGTGCCTAAATTGAACTTCTAAATGCACAGGTTTAAGCTACTGCAATGCTAAAAATTTGGAGCCAGCAGATGGAAAATTTAATTGGGGGGGGGGATTCTTTTCCTGGGCTGACAGTGTCCTCATTTTATCACCCCATGGCTAGAGGGGGAACGGAGTACACAATGTACATTCCTCCAGATTAGTAATTTGCCCATATTCTCTGTTCTAGATACAGTTTTACTGCAAGACCCATCAGCCATAGCCAGTAGTGAGGAACTGTAGGAATTGCAATCTAGCAGCATTTCCCACCTCTCATGTAAACAGCAATGCCTTAAGAAGATCACATTCTAGGAAAGTTCCTTTTTTTTTTTTTTTTTGGACCCTCAACTCCCAAAAAGTCTCTGCCAGCATAGCTGGGATTTTGTGTCCAAAAATAATATAACTATTCCAAGCTCTGCAAAATACAGCTAGCAAAAGGCAGCTTCTTATAGTTCTAAATCCACAGTGGACACTTCCTGGGGCACAGACATCAGCATTATCACCTGCTTAGTGCCTTCAGATCAAAGTCCTGCTAAAGCCATAGGAGCTGGGGGTAGTAAATAAATTTGGCGACCCTACAGGTAAGTATGCTTAGGACTGCGACCCTTTGAAGTTATTATGGTGAAGTAGGAGGTTGTGTGAATCTCTGCAACATAATCCAACTTTTGAGCCCCTTCAGCTGTGGAGAGGAAGGGCTGTCACTCTCTGTACAGACAGTCTCCTGCCGGTTGCTTTCCAAGCTGAAGGGCAATCACTTCTCCATCATGCAGCCAGTTGATCCTGCCAGAAAACATCTCCTGTGTGGGTCATTATCTGCATAGCAAAAGCATTAAATCATTTCCTGCACCAAAGCTCCCTTGCTGTCTGGGCCACAAGGTGGGAAGAGCTCCATTCCAACCCACTTTAAAATATGATGTGCATCCAGAAGGTCATTCCTTGTTCTCAACTGGGAAAAAAAATGCTTCATAAATGAAGTTGAAAAAATGAAATAAAAGAGGAGGTGAGGGGGAGAACACCCCATGTCTGCTAATACCCTGGAGTAAAGAATGTATTCAGATTTCAGTAGACAGAAAGGAACGAGGAAGAAGGATTTTAGGAGAAACATAGACCCTTTTCACACCTTATCTCTGTCCGGCACGGTCACGCAGGGATCACACAAGCAGCCTCTTCAGTGAGGCTCTCGCGTCCCCACTGGTTCAGCTCTGCAGGCAGCACGAGGGCTCCACCTCTTCCTTCCTTCTGCAGCGCAGCCAGGTATTTTCCCAGGCTGTGCCGGGGGAGGAAGCGCGAGGGCTGCAGCTCTGGAGCTCTGCACGCAAGGTAAGTGCGCGTGGGGCCCCGGAGCAATGCGTGATCATGCACCATTTTCGGCTAAAAGGTGAACATGATATAGTGCACAATCGGCTCCTGCCGGCCCCGGCAGCATCACACGATTGCGAGGACATCGTCTGCAACGCTCCTTGCAATTGTGCGACACTCCAAAGGCCCTTTTGCATGACAAATGCCATGCAAAAAGGGCCATAGAAAGCAAGTTCCTTTATTCTTTCTGTGCTCTTTTGTGTTTGATTGCCATCCTCCTGTCTCAGGGCTCATTCACACTACACAATTATAGCACTATGACTCTTCCTGAACTGTCACAGTTCTATTCCATGGAATTCTGGGATTTGTAGTTTATGGAGGGTTATGGAACTTAGGAGAAGACCTTCTCAGTGCTGCTCCTGAGCACTGGCACCCTCCTTAGAGAGGCTAACTAACTTTAATGGTATTGTTTGAATACTATTTTTAATTTTTCTACAAGGTAAATTTCTGGCTAACTGTTGTAAATCACCTTGAGTCCCAGGGGCCTGGGGAACAGGTGCGACATCTCTATCCATCTATCCATGCATCCATCTAAATAAAGTTGCCATTGTTGGCCCCCATTGTCTGCCACTTAAGGCAATCATCTCATTATGCCTAATGGTAGAGTTGGCTCTGACACATGCCTGAGAAAACGCTCCTGAAACTATTCAAGTGGCTTGGTGCATTTCCAGGACCAGACAAACTGGAATACTGTTGCTTCATGGTGAATCCAACCGCAGTGAAACTGGGCCAACTCACTGAGAAGAACTGCCCATCTAATTGCTAGCCTCCTCCTAATAGCCAGGGGTAACATCTTGCAGGTAAATTACAAACTTACCTTGCTCACTAGCAGCTCCAGTAGGATTTACCCAGACAGGTATCGCTCATGGCTTTTTCCAGCTAAGTTCATGTAGATAATTTCTAGATGCGTGTGGCTTCACTAGGTATCATTCCTAGATTGTGAGGATTAATGCAAACTCTTTCACAGTACAACACTCCGATACCACTTTAACAACTATGGCTGCATCTCATGGAATCCTGGAGTTTGTAGTATGGATGAGAATTCTAAATATCCCACCCTAAACTGTCAATCCTAGGATTTCATAAGATGGAGCCCCAGCAATTAAAGGGGGATCAAAGTGTTATAACTGCATGGTGTCAGAGCTAACCCTGGGTTAAATGTTTAAACTGTAACACAGTAACAGGCAATTTTTGGATCTCTAACAATTGCACTGGATACCTCTGAGCCTACCGTGGTTGCACTACCACTGTAATTCAGCAGTCATTGCTCTGCTTGCTTTTCGGCCTTCCCCACACTTGGGAAAACTATGTAACATCTCAAAGGGTCCCCTTGAACCACCAAGCTAGACATGGATACGGATTGATACAGCTTATAAATATCTTTATTGAACTATGGGGTATCTAGGCTGATTGAAAACATACTGGGTTAAAATAAAACATACTGGGTTAAAACAAATCAAGCTGAAGAAGGAGTATAAAAGAGTCTTTGAACATACCAAGAGGGGACAGAAAATATTCTGGGACACACAAAATGTCTGTGGATCTCCAAATTAAAATCAGAAAGAACAGGAACAAGATTGGGGACTTTCTGATCTTTTTAATCAGTCTGGATGCACCCCCAAATTCCTACATTCTCCCAACCAGCTGTCTCAGAGATTCTAGAAGATGTCATTCAATAGAGCAACATTTCTAAATTCTAGCCCCAATGTTGTTTCTGGAAGGGAAAAAAAGGAGGAATGGGTTGTCAGCAAGTCCAGCTTTTGAAACCTGGATCCAGAGTGTTTATAATTTTATTCAGTTTCCCCCTCCCTCTTGAAATGAAACTGAATGCTGATAGCCAGGGAGGAGCAAGGAAGAATTATGTGTGTATTGCTATTATAGGCTACATACATAATAAAAATGTTCTCTCTTGCTCCCGCGCCTTCTGGATTCAGCACGTACTGTATCCTATAAAAAATAATTAAGATGTAGATGTGGGTATGTCTGTATCTGCAGATTAGATACAAATGTAGACATTGGCACAGAGGGAGCGTAAGGGTTTAAGATGGTATTTATAAGCCGTGATCAATCAGCATCCATGTCGAGCACTGTTATTCAAGCAGGCCCTTTGGGGTGTTATCTGTGATCTCCTTGATATTACAGCAGGAGCTTGGATTCATTAAAAGCACTGCAGGCGTCTGTATGTACAAGATTTTCTTGCCACTGATACCAAGCAGCTCAGCCTCGCCCTCCTTGCATTTTCTGACTTTGATCTATTTAAGGAACCAATTATGCATGTGCTTATCTGTATTATGGAAGCCCCGCTAATATATATGCATGAAGTATTTTGCTATCTTCTCCAGCTGAGGTTACCGGTGTAGTTTGCTGCTCTTCGCCCCAGGCTCCTGTTTTGAAAACACACACACTTGGGAGGGTAGTTTCAAATATATATTTGTAGCTAACCAAGGGGGGGGGGAAGCAGAGCTTGGAGAAGTCACTTTTTCAGACTATAACTTCCAGCATTTTTCAGCCATCATGCTAGCTAGGGCAGGTTTAGCAGGTATACTGCAAAATAACAGCAACAGTAGCAGCGTGAAAACATCTCTGTGCTCTAGGGCAGCCTTTTTTCACTTGTGTACTGCTTGGCAGCCCATATTCATAAACTGTACCTGTCATATCAGCTAAATGTTTGTAATTAACACAGCTGCTGTTATTTCAAATGTATATGTTGTAACTCTAAATACATAGCCCAAAAACAGGATTTAAAAGCAATGGAACAATAAGGTGAACAGACAGTGTATATACAATTGGCCCTTCACATTCATGGGTTTGACTTTCACAGATTTGATTATTTGCAGGTTCCTCCAATCCTGCCCCCCCCCCACCGCACAAGCCAGATGCTTCTTTTCTGGGGAACAATCCCTCTCAATGGCTCCAATCAGGCCATGCAGCCCTTTAAAAATCTGCCTCTGATTCTCTTCCTCCTTCACCAGCCTTCTTCACCAGCTGCTAGGGACCAGCTAAGGATGGTTCACAACCCAATTTCCCAGCACCACAAACCCCCTTTGAATGCCCCCTATCCTCACTTTTCCCTGACCTGGTTCAGACCTTAGGTATCCACTCTCTCCACCATGCCTCACCCCCTTCCTACAGACACACACACACTTTGATATTTGCAATTTTTCCACTTTTGTAGGGGTCCTGTGCCCCTAACCATAGTGAATGTGGAGAGTTGACTGTATATTTACATTCAGAACTCAAGATACAATTAATTCAGGTAAATACGTTTAGAAAAACTACATTACATTAATAATAAATGTGACTGATCACTATCAACATAACATTTCATCTTTTTTATGGTGCCAGTTTTCAGCCACTGATCCATATCGGATAATAATACACAAATTGGAAAATTAATTTAAAACTTAAAACAACGACAAAGAGAAGAGACGGAAAGAAGACCCAAGAGAACTCACTCACCGCACATTGCTCATAGGTGCCTGCTTATATATACGCCAGTACTGGTGCAACAGCATTCAAATGTTCACAAAGCAAAGAAATGTGAAAGCTGAGCTTGTGATGGGTGTGCTACGAAGCATGCGCACTGTAGTGGCATGTTTCCACACACTGTTTAGGGAGGGACTTCCCACCTATTGCCAAAATAACAAAGGGAATGGGGCTTTTCTTGAGGTTAAATAATGAAAGAAACTCACTCCACAACTCATCATAACATTTAATTAATTTTACAATTTTTGACTTGTATGTTGTCTTACACAGTGCCACACCAGTCAGAACCGTTCCCAACAGCCACAACATGGAGACATGAATGGTGGAACAATACTTATGCAGCCAGCATAGGTAGAAAAGGGAGAGCTCAGGAGACTCAGAGCATTTATATGGCAAGGACACATCAATTAGGCAAACAGCTTGGTGAGACTCTCAGACTATATAAACAGGGAAAAGGATGGAAAGAAGCCATTGCAGACAGCTGATCTTGTCAGTAGAAGCAGCACACCTCACATTTAGATCGCTTGCTCTTGTTCCTGGAAACCTTGACCCTTGCCTTGTGTACAGACTTCGCTCCTGGACTGTCCCTTTGAATTTACTACTGACTCTAACTGTGAAAACAACTGCCAGCAACTGGCTAGCAAACTGTTATAAACTTTGCTCATGGCTCCTGATAAAAGACTCTAACTAGAGAGCTATAAACCTTGGCTGGCTGCCGATACCAGATACACTGTTGCCTTTTCCCGCCATTATTCATTTTTTCTCATACCTCTAACTGACCTGCTTTGTACCCCTGGGGTATAGAATCATAGAGTTGGAAGAGACCCCAGGGGCCATCGAGTCCAACCTCCTGCTATGCAGGAACACCCATCAAAGCATTCCCAACAGATGGCCATCCAGCCTCTGCTTAAAAACCTCCAAGGAAGGAGATTCCACCACACTCTGAGGCAGCATATTCCACTGTTGAATAGCTCTGACTGTCCGGAAGTTCTTCCTGAGATTTAAGTAGAATCTCTTTTCCCATAGTTTGAATCCACTGCTCCTTGTCCTAGTGTCTGGAGCAGCAGAAAACAAGCCCACTCCCTCATCAACATGACATCCCTTCAAATATTTAAACATGGCTATCATGTCCCCTCTTAATCTTCTCTTCTGCAGACTAAACATACCCAGCTCTCTAAGACGTTCTTCATAGGGCATGGCTTCCAGACCCTCCACCATTTTGGTCGCCCTCCTCTGAACACATTCCAGCTTGTCAACATCCTTCCTGAATTGAGGTGCCCAGAACTGGACACAGTATTCCAAATGAGGCCTAACCAATGCAGAATAGAGTGGTATCATTACCTCCCTCGATCTAGACACCATACTCCTATTGATGCAACCAAGAATTGTGTTGGCTTTCTTGGCTGCCGCGTCACACTGCTGAATTATATTCAGCTTGTGATCTACCAAGACTCCTAGATCCTTTTCACGCGTACTGCTATCCAGCCATACGTCCCCCATCCTATACTTGTGATTTTCATTTTTTCTGCCCAAGTGCAGGACGCTACGTTTCTCTCTGTTGAAATTCATTTTGTTAGCTTTGGCCCAGCTCTCCAATCTGTCAAGGTTGCATTGAAATTTGACCCTATCCTCTGGTGTGTTAGCAACCCCTCCCAGTTTGGTATCATCTCCAAATTTGATCAGCATGCCCTGCACTCCTTCATCCAAGTCATTGATGAAGATGTTGAATAGCACTGTGGCCCAGGACAGAACCCTGAGGCACCCCACTAGTCACTTCTCTCCAGGATGAAAAGCAGCCATTGGTGATCACCCTTTGGGTGCGGTTGGTCAACCAATTACCAATCCACCTAACAGTAGCTCTGTCCAGCCCACATTTTACTAGCTTCTTTGCAAGAATATCATGGGGAACTTTGTCAAAGGCCTTACTGAGGTCAAGATATGCTACGTCCACAGCATTCCCTTCATCTATCAACCTTGTAACCCTATCATGAAAAGAGATAAGATTAGTCTGGCATGACTTATTTCTGAGAAATCCACGCTGGCTTTTAGTGATTACGGTATTGCTTTCTAAGTAATTACAAACTGACTGTTTAATGATCTGTGCTAGGATCTTTCCTGGAATTGATGTCAGACTTACCGGGCGATAATTATTATGGTCCTTTTTTTCCCCTTCTTGAAGATGGGGATGACATTTGCCCTCCTCCATTCTGCTAGGACTTCTCCTGTTCTCCTCTTGGAGAACAGGAGCCTTGCAAGTGGTTCAGAAATGACTTCTGCCAGTTCTTTTAATATATACATACTCCAGATTGGGAACCCCTGCTCTAGGGAACAGAGAGTCGTGGGGGGAAATCCCTAAATTCTTAAGCATCTGCCCTGATTATATTTGCCAGGGACACTAACTGACATCTTTACCAACTCAACTTGACTGTGTATTCCTGCATCGCAGGGAGTTGGACTCAATGGCCCTTATGGTCTCTTCCAATTCTATGATTTTAGCTATCTCTTCCTTTCACCAGCTGGGCCAGGACCCATCATCCCCACCTGAAAGGACATCAGTACCAGCTCTGATTTGCACCCCAGGAAAGTACACCAGCCCCTCAGTTTTTGCAAGAGTTTGGGGTGCAGAACCCTCGCTAAAGTAAAATAATAATAGTAGTAGTAGTAGTAGTAATAATAATAATAATAATAAAAATAATAAATTCATTCCCCCCCTCAAGTGAGGATTCCCCTTTCCATTCTCTTCCAGGGTTTCCCCACACACCCATTCATTTGTGTTTGCCGAGCTGTCCTGCCTTCCAGGCTCACGGGTGATAGGCAAGTGTATGGGAGGAGATGGTAGCTGTGCACCCACCTCCCCCCACCGTTCACTTGCATTTCACCTGGGTGTGCTACCTTCCAGGCTCATGGGCAATAGACAAGTGAATGGGAGGGGCAACAATATGACTGAAGAAGGCATACACATGGGGCTGCTCCCCTGCCATTCACTTGCCTTTTGCCCAGGTCTGTGGGAAGAAGATATGCCCACCCAGGTAAAAGGCAGGGGAATGGGAGAGGGAGAAGGGTGGATGGTGGAGGCAAGCGGGCACCTCACGAATAATCAAGTTTGTGAAGCTGCAACCAATGAATGAGGAGAGAGGAAAGTATTGTAGAAAGAGAGGTCTGATTTGCAGACCAGGATGCTATTGCAGGAAGAGATGTCAGGTTTGCAGCCTAAGAAGCTACTGGAGGAAGGGACCTCTGGTTTGCAACCTAGGAAGCTATTGCTGGAAAGGACCTCTGGTTTTGCAGCCTGGAAAGCCACTGGAGGAAGGGACCTCTGGTTTGCAGTTTAGGAAGCTATTGGAGGAAGGGACCTCTAGTTTGCAATCTAGGAAGCTACTGAAGGGAGGGACTTCTAGTTTACAGCCTGGGAAGCTATTGTATAGCACTGAGTTCTAGTTATAGTGTCAAGCCAACAACTTTGGGGGCCATATTCAGCCACTTTCAGAAAGATTGGGTTTTCAGCTTATTTCCTGGAGAGTGTCCAAATCCTCAAATTTTGTTTTGTTTTGTTTTTTTGTTTTGTCTTTTGTTTTGTATTGTTTTACAGCAGCTCACGGCAGCACGTCCGCATGCTCTAGCAGTTGGTGACATCATCTTTTAAGTAGTGCCTGCATTTGCTTTTCGCCTCCTCCCTCTCAATTCCTCCTCTCTTTTGTGACATGCCTTTTAGACTATAAACCTCAGGGGCAGGGACTGTCTTATAATTAATCTTTATAAGCTGCTTTGGGAATCTTGTTCAGCTCTTTAAAGTGGAGTAAAACATGCTTTAAGTAAATAACAATAATAAACAGGGATTAAGGCATAAGCCCCATTAAACACAGAGGGGCTTTCTTCTGAGCAAACATATAAGGTGAGATTGCTGAGTCCCATAAGACTTACTTCTGAGTAAACAAATGCTGAGGTTTGCATTGTTAGTCATAATTTACTTTTCAAGGAACTGAAGGAGGGTCAGCATTGGCATTAGACAGGGAGAAGCAAACTGTGCAGTTTTGCAAATGACCCTAGAATCAAATCTGATAACAGGCAGTATGAAATGCTTCCAGTAAATAAATGCATTGCAGCAAATGATCAATTATTTGGAGTATTGTTATTATTGTTATACTTTTATATCGCCCATGGTATTTTACTACTTTTCATTATCTGCACCAGGCACCAAGATCTCTTCAGCCATTGTGACACAGGCAGGCATCAATCTGGGGCCACGTAGCTGTGGCTAACTATGAGTTGCTTGATACAGGGGACTTAGGGAGGGTTATATTAGTACTGTGGTGGCCTAAGAGATATACAAAACAAAACTTAATTAAATACAACTGGTAATGCCATGAAAGCAGCAGGAAAAGAGCCAGTGTAGTGTAGTGGTTTGAGCACTGGGCTACATGGAACATTGGCCTACGTGAGCATGGAGGGACAAGCTGTTAACCTAATGCCCCAGTAGATGAGTGGTTTGGGCATTAGACTACAACCTTAGAGACCAGGGGTCATTTCCTTGCTCAGGCATGGAAAACCACTGGGTGACCTTGGATGCATGACAGACTTCCAGCCCCAGAAAACCCCATAATGGGTTCACCTTAGAGTCACCATAAGTCAGAAGTGACCTGAAGGCACACAACAACAACAATTGTGACTAACACCATGCTAAATTTATGTGGGGAAAACCATGGAGCCCATTTTATAACTTCAACAAGCTCCCTCTCATGAACACTCCCACAGTTTTCACTAAATTGCATCACATGTTGTTGTTGTTGTATGCCTTCAAGTCATTTCTGACTTACAGTAATCCTAAGGTGAACCTATCACAGAGGTTTCTTGGCAGAATTTGTTCACAGGGGGGTTTGCCCTTGCTTTCCTTTAAGCCTGAGAAAGTGTGACATGCCCGGAGAGTGTGATCTTTTATTTTTTGTACATTGGCTCAATGTTGAGTGGGGATAAATGCATGAAATAAATTAATAACATAAAACACCAAAGATACTTATAGCAGTTTCCAAAATTTATAGCAATCTTTGTATTTACCCAATGTATCTTAGGTAAATGCAAAGGGAATGCAGAGAGCTAGTGTGCATAGTGGTTTGAGCACTGGGCTATGATCCCGGAGACCAGGGCCATTTCCGCACTAGGCTGTTATAGCACTATGACTCCACTTGCTCCACTTCCTATGGAATCCTGGGGTTTGCAGTTTCAGGAGGGGCCAGGCGGCTCCTCCCGAAACTGCAAACCCCAGGATTCCATAGGATGTTGCAAGTGGAATCACAGCGCTGTAACAGTCTCGTGTGGAAGCGTCTCAGGTTTTGATTCTCTACTGAGCCACAGAAATGTGTTGGATGACCCTTGATGCATCACATACTCTCAGCCTCATGATAGGTTTCCTTTAGGGTCACCCTAAGTCAAAAACAACTTGAAGATGCACAACAGCACAATATATCTTACAGTTTTCCCTTAAATTATATTAGTATTTATTTTGTGATTTAATGAATATTCTTTATACACATACGCATATACAAAAATTTTGTGATTTGAATGAATATTGTTACATCTTTGATTAGTTATACAGTAGGTCTCCCATATCCATAGGGGATATAGGGCCTAAATACCCTAAACGTCCTAGACCCTATCTGATTTTGGAAGCTAAGCAGAGCCAGCCCTGGATAGTACTTGTATGGGAGACTGCCAACAAATGTCAAGTGCTGTAGACTATAGTTCAGAGGAAGGAACTGGCAAGACCACCTCTGAGTATTCCTTGCCTAAGAAAGTCTTATGAAATTCATGGGGTCATTGTAAGTCTACAGGCAACTTGAAGGCAGATACACACCCACACAGGCAGCTAAACCAGGTGCCCCTAGCCACAAGCCAAAGTTTTGCATAAACAATTAACATTTCAAAACCTCATTGCTTGGGAAAGTCCATATTCTAACTATGAGTGAGATACCAGCTCGGTACTTACACAAACAAAGGAAAACATTAGGCAAAGGTTACTCATAACAGCGTGACTTATTTCTGGGGCTTCACACATTCTTTAAATATGAAAGCATGCCACTGCTCTTGCTCAGCAAGGGCAAAGAGAAGGTATCTCAGACTTTTCTGCTCGGTCTTTGCAAGACGATGGTGTCCAGCGATGGCCTGATGCCCAGAGGCCCTCTGAACATGTAGCAGTCATCCACAAGCCTTCCCAACAACTGACACAGTCTTATTAAGAAATAAGCCCTCCATATTAAGCCCTCCATAATCACTAGGGTTAGAGGCTCAGGACCCCCCACAAAAGTGAACAAACTGCAAATATTAAAATGTGTGTGTGTCTGTGGGAAGGGGGCCAAGGCATGGTGGAGTGAGCAGGCACTCAGGGTCAGGGAAAGAAGGAAAGGCGGTAGATTGGCATGGTGGTCCTACACTTTCTCTCTGTTGCCCATCTCCTTCCTTGGGTGTGGCGGGGGGTAGCAGGAGAGGGTTTGTGGTGCTGAGAAATCAGGCTGCAAGTTGAGTCATCCTTAGCTGGCCAGACAGTGGCCCTTTCCGCACGACACTCTTATAGCGTGATTATTCCACTTTCAACCTCCTAGAGCAGTGGTTCTCAACCTGTGGGTCCCCAGATGTTCATGGACTTCAGCTCCCAGAAGCCCTGAGCATTGACCATAGTGGCTGGGGCTTCTGGGAGCTGAAGTCCACGAACATCTGGGGACCCACAGGTTGAGAACCACTGTCCTAGAGAATCCTGGGGTTTGCAACTTCGGGAGGGGTTCTAGGATTCCCTAGGAGGTTGAAAGTGGAATAATCATGCTATAAGAGTGTCGTGTGGAAAGGACCAGTGGCTGGTAAAGGAGAAGAAGGGCCAGAAGTGGTGGTGTAGGGTCATAATAATTAGGAAATAATTAATCAATAGCTTAATAGCAGGCACACTGAATTAGGGATAAGAGCAATGTGGCCAGGGAAAACAAGAAGAATGCTCATGCTTGCAGCTGGATGCAGATAAGAGAAAAATCAGCTTGTAGAACTTAGAATGACAGGAAGCCAAGTAGAGCAACGGTAGATAGTAAAAGAGATAACTAACTGAGTAGGCTCAACAGGTGTGAAAGAGAGGTAGACTTTGTGGGTTTGAGTGTCCGGAGTAGGGCGAACTAGGCCAAGGGGAGGGGGAGTGACCACAAGACATGAACTTTGGTGACCGAGAGCCTCATAAAGCTTTATTTTAATATTAAAAATCACACCCCTAGGGAGAGATCTGGTATTAAAATTTGGGACTGCCTCTAGGGGCATGCATAGTGCTTGTATGCTGACATAATAATATATTCATGACATAATTAGCCAATAATTAGCATTTCTTGCTTCTGTAATGGATGCTTAGCAGGGTATAAAGCTACCTGTGTGTAGCCATTTTCTTTGGAGTAGTATATTTTTAGTGCCTGATGTACAACTGCTCCCTTCTTGTACAAGGGAAAATCATTTAATAAATTCCTTACATTTTTTTTTGCTGCTAAAAAAACCCTGATGTGATTTTGAATTAACGCGGTAGCAGTGGGACTGTGCGGCCTGGTTCAAGCCTCCCAGAGGGAAGGTTCCGCCAAAAAGGCGCACCTGAGGTGGGAGGAGGCAGAGGTTGGAAAAATTCGCAAATAAATCTGTGAAAGTGAAATCCACAAAAGTAGACAGCCAACTGTAACATAGAAGCTACAAGGATACAGTTTTGGCACCATATTAAAATATGGCTTTTATTACATTTGGGGTTTCATGAATTTATCCAGTTGGAACATGTACATGGTTTTAACTATTTCACCACGCTT
The DNA here is from genome assembly GCA_948472985.1 of Iguana delicatissima. Lineage (NCBI taxonomy): Eukaryota > Metazoa > Chordata > Lepidosauria > Squamata > Iguanidae > Iguana > Iguana delicatissima. The sequence continues at coordinate 1,814,149 of CAOKZL010000171.1, read as the reverse complement.
TCAATTGTTATATACACTTTAATATGTTTTTAGTCTATAAATCATCTTTTACTGTTTTTTAAATTTTAAAAATTGATTTTATTGCATACTGCCCTGAAATCTTTGGGCATTGGGTCGAATCTAAGCATTTTAAGAACTAAAACATAAAAAAATGAAATAAATACAAGAACCTGATCTAGACAGAAACCCTAGATGTGTTATGTGGGAACTACATTTCCCATCATGCAGTAGAATCTCTCTTAGATTTTTGATATCCCATCAGAGACAAAACACACACACCCAAATGTCAATTTCCACTCCCAGAAATCTTCAGAGGCTTCAGTTTTGCATTAAATCAAGGAATGGTTAAGAAGAAGGTAAAAACCAGGATTGCAGCTAAACATTAAGAAAACAAATATAACAACCACAGATTATCTAATATATAAAAGTCAAAGTTTGTTTGTCTGTGTCAGGCGAAGACCTCATGTGATTGGCTGCCTTAGAAGATTCTATGGAATTCTGGGGTTTGCATTTAGGGAGGGGCCTTTAGAATTCTCAGCCAGAGAGCTCTTGGGCCTCAGTCAACTGTGTCTGTGCTGATTAAGCTGGTTGCTATGGAGATGAGGCCTAGCACTAAGGAGGAGGGCAATGTATTTCCCTCAGGAACCCTATCTCTGTATATTAATAACTCTGAATACAAATTGGATTGGGGAATATAGGGAAAAGTTACAGGTACTGGACAAGACAGTTCAGGGAATAAGAGACAAAGGATCTCAGATCTTTCTAACAAATATCACCTATGAGAAAATAAAATCCTGGGCAACGCCAGGTATATAAGTTAGTATTACATAATTTTAAAGTGGGTAATGACAACACTGAAATAGTTAATCATTCAGACATCACGCCCAGTCATTAATCAAAATGGAGACTGTAGTCAAAAAATCAGAAAAAGACTAAGATTAGAAAAGCCAGCTGTGAAGCAACCAGATAAGATCCTCAGGTATAAAGATACATAAGTAGATACTGAAGTTAGAATCATTCAGGCCATGGTATTTTCAGTTTCTGTGTATAGTTGTGAAAGCTGGACAGTGGAGAAGCAGACAGGAAGGAAATCAACTAATTTCACATGAAGTGCTAGAGAAGAGTTCTGTGGATACCAGGGACTGCCAGAAAGAGAAATGAATGGGTCTGAGAGCAAGATGACTAAACTGGGGCTATCATACTTTAATATCATGAGATGATGAGGTGACTTGCTGGAAAAGATGATAAGAATGGTGAAGTGGAAGGCAGTAGGAAAAAGTGGAAGACTGCATTGCAGATGGATTGATTCAATTAACGAAAGCCCAGCCCTGATTTTGCAACACCTGAGTAGGACTGTTGATGACCAGGGCTCTTGGAATTCTCTATTCCTACAGTCGCCATAAATCAAAGTTGATGTGAAGGCAAACAACAACAGTGCCTCTTCTGCACCTTGTTTTGTGCCCCAAACAAAACCAGAAATGGATATCCAGCCACTTCTGATTTTATCTCTTCAGGGAGATTTGCAGGGGGATGCTAGGGCCCATGGAGAGCCCTGGCTTCATGTCCAAGGGGGGACAACTGAACCCTGGATTCACAGAACATGCCTACACTTGCAACAGAGCACTTTCTGTAGCATTTGAGAATTATGTGAGGCTTTAGCCTGTACACCAAGCTCAAATCCTTCCCTGTTATCCCCTTTGGTGGCAATGCAAGTTGTGACATAGGTTGAACATTCCAGGAAGGTTTCACCTAGAGTCACTAAAAAATGCCAATGACAAATTGGGGGAATCAGCCCATGGTGGCTGGATACCATAACCCATGATACCTGTGCAAGCCTTCCCTAACCTGTTATTCCCCAAATGTGTGGGACTACAGAATCTACCATCTATAGTCATCATGGCTGGATTGATGGGAATTGTGGCTCCAGACATTCAGAGAACATCAAGTTGGGCAAGGCTGATTTAGGTACTGTAAGTTAAACATACTCTCCAGTATTTCACAGATGAAAACTGGAGGCTTTTCCGCACTACACTGTTACAGTGCTATTATTCCACTTTCAACATCCTATGGAATCCTGGGGTTTGCAGTTTAGGGAAGGGCATTTAGAAGACTCAGTAAACTACAAACCCCAGCATTCCACAGGATGTTAAAAGTGGGATAATAGCATTATCACAGTGTAGTGCAGGAAGGTCCTGGGACGCATGTGGCCAAGAAACATTGAGGTATGGTTAAGATGGCAGCAGTTATTCATGAGGAAGAACATACAAGCACAGACAGGCTGCAGCAATTTGCTTTTGCTTGAGTCTACAGAGTCTGCCTCTCCCCCTTGCTGAATTAATTGAATGCAAATTACTTTCACGATTGAACCCATTTGCAGCAACTGAAGAAATCAGAGGACAAAAGGGGCAAGTGAGAAGAGGAGAGAAAAGCTGGGACATTTTAGAAGTCCTTTAAAAATGGGATGACAGTGGATTAATCAGGACTTTTCCTGACAAATTCAGAATGCTGAAGGGTATGGTTAAAAGCGTGGCTCTCAACCTTTGGTCCTCTGAATGTTCTGGACATCAATTCCATTGAGTTTTAGCCAGCACAGTTGAAAGTCAAGGGATTCTGGGAACTGAAGCCAGAAACATCTAGAAGATCAAAGGTAGAGAACCATTTTGTTAGTGTCTGGGAAAAAACAGAGAATCATGCTAGTCTATGAGAGGAAAAACAAACCAAAATCCACATTTGGGCAGTGTCTTTACGAAGACCCTATTTTCTCCTAGATTGAGATTCATCCAAAATGCCACGGACATATGCCACCCTTCCCATTTTCCAGAGCTTTTCATCATACTATTACTGTGAGTTCTCCTTACCTGCAACCTCCAGATCTGTGATTTCAAGTGACTGTGGAGCATTGTGTCTTATACCTAAAACAGCAGAGACATGCACACGGACACACTGAAGTGTCTGTGCACACATCACCACCATTGAATATAATGCGACACAAGCATTCATAATTTCTAGTATTTGCTGGAGTTCCTGGAAGCGACCCCCCCATATACACACAGCCACCATATAGCAGCTTGACACCCTTTTATCTGCTTCATGACTCTATCGGGTGGAATCCAGAGATCTCTAGTTTTGTATTTACAATTCTCTACCAGAAAACTCTAGTGCTTCACCAAACTACAAATCCAAGGATTCTGTAGTATGGAGCTGTGTCAGTTAAAGTAGAAAAAAGTACTGTATGGTCCTCCTACCACATTCACCAGTTTGACCTTCTCGAATTTGATTATTCAGAAGTGCACATGCCTCCCCACTGCATTCTTTTCCTCCCAGTCCCAAGCATTTTGCCCTGGTGGACAGAACTCATGCCAAGCCAAAACAGAAAGGAATGGAGAAGAAAGGCTTGCACAACTTCTCAGCACCAGCAGTCACGTAGCGACAGGTGGCAAGGTTTTGGGGGCGTCCCAGCCCATAGCCACACCCCCACATGCTCTGGCCACACCCTCACGGCCTGTGGTCATGCCCCCATGCACCGCGGCCATGCCCCTCCCGCTGTAGCCCCGCCCCTTCCCCTCCCCCTCCACACACTCCAAGCTCCACCACTGAGCACCAGGGTAAAATGCATAGGAATGGCAGGGGGATCTCCAGAGGAGGAATGGAAGGCTAACATAAGCCTTTCCCCCAAACCCCTACCCTTCTGTTTTGCATGAGAATGGGAAAGGGGGAGCTCTACTGGGGGAAAAGAAGGCTTTTGTGAGCCTTCCCCCCACCCCCCCGGCTCCCTTCTGTTCTGCATGGGAATGGAAAGGAGGGAGCCCTGGAAGAGAATGAGAGAGTTATTTGTGTTTTTTCCACTTTCATGAGGGTTCTACACTCCAAACCCTCACAAAAGCCAACGGACCACTGTAATCGTGTAGTGTAACGACCTAACTGTTACTTTCAAAATGCTGGAGATGGAAGAAGAAGCAGGGGGAAAGATCAATCAAATATTCTGGTCATGAAGTCTGCATTTAGACTCAGGCCCTTTTCGCACGGCATTTGCCATGAGAAAGGGCACCTGGAGCATGACACAATTGTGAGGAGCGATCTGCACGATGCACTCACAATCGCATGATGCTCCAGGGTAGGGCAGGCACTGCTCACGCACTTTTTCATTTTCAGCTTTCAGCCGAAAATGGTGCACGATCATGCATTGCTCCAGGGCCCTGCGCGCACTTGCCATGCATGTGGAGCCTCTGGAGCCACAGCAGTCACGCTTCCTGCCCCAGTGCAGCCAGGGAAACTCCCAGGCTGTGCTGCGGAAGGAAGAGGTGGGGCTCTCGCACTACCTGCTCGGGAGCAGGCAGCTCGTGCAGAGCTGAAGCAGCGGGGACATGAGAGCCTCTCACTGGAGGCTGCTCACATGATCCCCGCACCCCAGCACTGAAAAAAGGTAAGCTGCAGAAAGGGCCTCAGTCTCAAACTACAGAACACAAACTGAGTCTATCACTGGTAGGCATGTATGTATCAGGGTATACCTAGCAGTCTATACTAGGACTAAGAACTTATCTCCAGACTCAACTTCTAAAAGTAAAAGGGCCAACTGCATGTACATGAGACCAGGGACGCTGCCCTAGGAATCTAAATTCTGAAATCCATCTGGACATCTGAGAATTCAACAGACCTGTCCTGACTGGTGGATTTATCTACTACTGGACTTTTCCCTGTTTCAACCACATTAATTGTGTGGACTGTTTCTCAGTTCATTCTGTGCAAGACAATTGTTAGTTTTTTCAGTTTCTGTCCTTTACTTAGGTGCGACAGGGATGAACAACAACGTCTCCTTTGTTCTTCCCCAAATGTTATCAGGCCCAATCTGCAATATAGTTAATGAGTGCAGTTCTCTTGTCTAATCTGGAGATGAGCCTTGCTCCACAAAATTGCCCCTTGCGAAGTGTGGGGGGATCAAAAAGGGTGCAAAGGAGGGAGTGAAAATGAAAGAGGCCAGGAGTTTGTTAAAAGCTCAAAGTAGGCTTAAGCAACAAAGAAACCTATGGGACCTTAAACACAATGGGTGATAGCCCATGTACTCCTCTGATCATCAAATGCTCATGTGACTATCAAAAGCCTCTGAGGTCATCAAATTGTTCATCCTTAGGGCTCTTTGTTGTTTGTGCTATGACAGACAGGAAATCCTAGGTATATTCTCTCTGAAATTGTTTAAGTTAATGGGACTTGTTGCCAGTTAAAGCTGCCTTCCTATGCACTGGAGCTGAAGAAACTGTGGTCATACAAATATTTTGGGACTCTGCTAGCCTCAGCCAGCTTATTCAGTGGTATGAGATCATGGGAGCAGTAGCTCACCAATATCTGGAGGGCCGCATGCATATGCATACTTAGCAGGGACAAGTTAATTCCCATTGAGTTCACTAGGGCTTAAATCTGAGTAGATTCCACTGAGGATTGCAGACTCTGTGCAAGAGCAGGATGAACATTTTCTGAATGCAGGGGGCAATGAATTGTTCTCACTGTAAGTGAGTTGGGAGGACAACTGAGATTTCCTGCATAGGTAGTTTTTATTTATTTATTTCCTTTTAAAAAAACATATCAAGATATGATCTTGTCTCAAAACCATGCCCTTGGCAATACTCCTGAATCATAACTACACATCAGCCAAGTGGGATTCACTTAGCGATGGATGATATTTCTGAGCACATACTCAAATGCTTTCCCCTCCTCGCAAGCTTGAAAAGTTGCTTTTTAAAAGGAATTAATTATGCATCTCATTACAAAAGTCTCTTCTCCACCAGGGGAGTAACAAGAAACAATCACTCTTGATGTTAATACAAAAAAGTATTTTGTTACGTTCCCACTGCTCTTTTTATGGTTACTTTTTCAATTTTTATATAAAACAATCTAAAAGTAAGCAAATGGTCTAAAATTTTGCAGGGCAGGGAATCCCCTTAACATGCTCTCTGAAAAGTTTTAACCTCCAGCAAAGAGCGGATTGAGCCTTCCTTCTCTGATATGCTTGGGACCAGAACTGTTCCATATTTCAGAGGGTTTTTTTTGGACTTTGGAATACAGTATCTTTTTGGAATAACCTTGAGTTTCATTTATTCATTACTTGTGTTGTGTTCTAGATATGAGGCTGGACAGAGAGACTGAAGATCTGTGAAATGGCAGGAAACCTAAGCACAGTACCAGGTGAGAATCCATGGCTCCCCTGCATGTCACAGATCTCCAGTCTCTCTCTTTTTGTCTCCAACTGCCTGCTTCTACCTTCAGGGTGCTGCCACTCCTCAGATCTCAGAAATGAACAAGCAGGATCTCTGAAGCCACCACCTCAAAGGTGGAAGTGGACAGCTAGTGGCAAAATGTTTCAGTTTTTGGAGGTTTTAAGATTTCAGATTCCCAGATAATGGAGGCTCAATCTGTAGTGAGAAAAATAGCAAGCAGACATTTTTTATATAGGAAAATCAAAAATGAACATCACCTTGATACCCTGTAATACCTGTAGTACATTACTTTGGGGTTTAGCAAGATTATAATGACAGTCCTTTTATGTTTTGTTCCCTCGTCAGCAAAAAGTCATGGCCTGTCTCCTAACATTAAGGCGGGAAGAAAATTAATATGGTGGGGATATCCTTCCTCTCTCATAATACTAGAGCCCAGGGTGACTCGCAGTAGTGGAAGATTCAGGAGAAATTCAGGACGTTTCTTAACAAATTGCCTAGTTAAATTATGGAATTTGTTACCATGAAATACCGATATTGCCATCCATCGGGATGGCTTGGAAAGGGAATAATTCACAGAGGATCATGCCATCAATGACCATGGTCAAAATGATTATGTATTACCTCCAATAACCAATGCCAGTTACTGCCAGTAGCAGCTGGTGGCTTCCATATCATTAGGGAAAGTGAATCCATTTTGGGTTTTAGTCTGAACTTTAAAAGAACTGTCCAGGATGATGATTTGGAGGATAGGATAGGATCCTGGATAGCTCCATTAAAGTTTGCTTTAAAACCTGGAATGGGTTCACTGTCCCTTTGACTTGGAAAGTCCCCAGTAACTACTCATTACTGCAGAATATGAATGGGAGGGTGCTGTTGTTTTTGGGTTCTGCATCTGGGCTTCTCATGGCCATCTGGAGAGCCACTGGAGGTAGTAGGCTGCTGGCTTAAAAGAGGCCTTTGGGCTCTTCTTACATTCTTAAGGTTTCTAGGGCAGATGACCTGGCCTCTAGGCAGACCTAAACCCCAGTGCTTTTGTTTGTTTAACAAAAAACACTGAAGGAGTTAAGCATTAACAGAAGGTAGCAAAACCAGATAAACTAAAGCTCTGCCTAGAGGCCTCTTTCTGGCCCAGTATTTGTAGACTTTTCTTAATCAAATATCCTTCCATGGGTGCAACTGCATCCCTTTCTGGACCAATGTTCCCCTCCAGAGGCAACTGGGCTGCCTATCAGCCAGTGGCCATAGTGCTTAATTTTGTAGAGGTTGAGCTTATAATGACAGCTTACCATAAAAGATAGTTCCAAAATGCAGACACTTGTGTCAATCATACTGCCAAGTGAGCTCCCTAGCAATGTTTGTCTCCACCAAGAGTCAATCTTTTGTAAAGCCAATGACTCTCAATTATTTATTCAAGACCAAGCCAGCCCAAAATATTTTCTATTACAACAGGGAAGGCTCACTACAATTGATTATGGCTGGCAAAATCCACTTTCCTTCCCAGCTACTAGGAGTAATGCAGCTAAACTAAGAGGGGAGAGGAAGATCTGAAGGGGTTGGCAGATGATCTCATCACCCCCACTAATCAGAAAATCCTGGCACTTTGACACTGTGAGCCTCGCTCAGGGGCAGAGAAACTTTGATCAAGGAATGCTACTTCCTTATTAAAGGAACCTCTGGAAAGCCCAGTGTAGCAATGGCAAAACTTTCTCAGTTAATTTCCCTTTTAAATCAATGTATGCCGATCAGCCATGGAACACTTAATGGGTGACCTTGGGCAAGTCACACTCTCTCAGCCTCGGAGGAAAGCAATAACAAATGCCTTCTGAACAAAGCTTGCAGAGAAGACTCTGTGATCAAGTTGCCACAAATGGGAGCTGACTCGAAGTCACCTTGCAGCAGCAAAAATCCAGAACCACTTCGCAGACATAGAAGCCACCAGCCATAACTGTACAGCAGGCTACTGGCACACAGCTCTCCCCTCTCCAGGATTACTGAGGCTCTCGGACAGCTTCTGCCTAAAAGTAGGGACATTATCCTCCACCATGTCTGAGATACAGAAGGGAAAGTTTAGAGTACAGGTGTGAGGGACGATATAGAAATCTCCAGGAGGACTGCCTCCACTGTCCCCTTCCACATTCCTCAGTGGCCCAATGCCTGCGCTGGCCTCACAGGGCGTTGTCTACTGAGGCATTGCAGCGGTCAGCAAAGTTCCCAGCTCAAACATACATTGTTACATAACATTTTAACATCAGACTATCCAGTTAATTGGATATTCAACATTCCAAATTCTGAAATCTCAGTAATAATCATTTTATTTAAATGACATAGCAGGACCCACAGAAACCACTCTTTGGGGGGGTCGGACGACCCTTTCACAGGGGTTGCCTAAGACCATCGGAAAATATGTATTTCCAATGGTCTTAGGCTCCATTCCCTCCTTGGTGGTGGTGTGCAAGTGCGAGCCATGTGCTCACATCCTCCTGCCCCCTTTGGTGGGAGCACGTGCGGCCGCACCGCCACTCCTGGGCCTTTTCTGCACGTTACCTTATCACGGAGGTGGGGGGTGCCCTCTCTTCGCTGCTCCTTCGTCCCACAGCTGGCTTCCTGGTCGTGCGACCGCCCACCCCTTCCTTCCGCAGTGCAGCCTGGGAGCTGTAGGCTGTTCTGGGGGAGGAAGGGGCAGGGCGGTTGCGCGACCAGGAAGCCAGCTGTGGGATGAAGAAGCAGCGAAGAGAGCACCTCGCGCAAGAACCTGCTTGCGCAAATGCAAAAAGGTAACGTGCGGAAAAGGCCCAAGAGTGGTGGTGCACAAGCGCGAGCCACGTGCTCACATCCTCCTGCCTCCTGTTCAGAAGGGACTGAAATCGCTCCCCTTCTCTGCTACCGGGAGTACCTCCCATCTGACAGACCAGCTTGGGGGGGGGCGGCGGCAGCACGGGGGGCAGGCCCCCTCCTCGCCACGGCCCGTGCCCCACTCACCATGGAGGGGGGCACTGTGGAAGGGCCAGGGGGCCACAAGGCGGCGCTTTTCCGGGGGGGCAAGCTGCGCCCAGTGCAAAAGACAAAGGCGCTGGGATTCCTCCCCCCCCGGCCAGGGTCGACACTCTGGAAACTTTTCCCACACTGCCCCCCCAGCGGAAATGAGAACGAAGCAGAAGCAGAACCCAGGGAGGTTCTCGGAGTTTTTTCCCAGGGGAGACACGTGGCTTCTCTTTCCCTCCCTGCTCCTATCGGTCCTGGCCGGCGAGGCGGCCTTTGCCAGGGGGAAGAGGCATTGTAAATAATAAATAAGTAATTTTATGGTTGGGGGTCACCACAACATGAGGAACTGTATTACAGGGTCGCGGCATTAGGAAGGTTGAGAACCACTGTACTAGGGGAATTTTCAGAAGCTGGGAGAGGAAACTCCAAACAAGCAAACAAGAAAAGTAGCTTTCCAAAGGTCTCAATCTTCAGAACATAGTTTCTCCAGAACCCTTTCACAGGCATAACTGTATCCCTTCCAGGGACCAATGTACCCTCGCTGGGAGATTCAGGGAATTGTAGTCCCTAGAAGTAAATTTCCTGAACTCTGTTTCACCTGAAACCATTAGCGATTTGGAGAATCAAGAGATTTTGGAGATTATTGTCCCCAAAAAAGATCTTCCTTGAGCTGCATTCTTTCAAAAAGACTTCACAGGTTGTGGAATGGGATTTACTCCTATGTAAGCACATGCTTTGGATCTAGGGTTGCCAGATGTCACTTATTATAAGTGACATCCCTTATTTGAGAGCCTGAAAACTTTTCCCTTGCAGGGCTAGCAAATATCCCTTATTATGAGGGACGTCTTCCAATTTGAGCCAGGATGGTGTAGTGGTTTCAGTGCTGAACTAGGACAAGAGGAGACCAGCATTTGAAGCCTGACTAAGCCGTGGAAAGCCACTGGGTGACCTTGGGCAAGTCACACTCTCTTGGCCACAGAAGAAGGCAAAGGTAAACCCTCCTCTGAACAAACCTGGCCAAGGGAACCCTTCACCTTGGGGTTGCTGCAAGTTGGAAATGATATGAAGGCACACAAGAATTCCCCTATTTGAAAAGCTTTTCTTTTTGTAGTCTGAACAAGACGCAAAAAAGCCATGTATTTTCTGGTGTGGTCCCTTCATAAAGCCAGAAATATGTGTGTGCATCATGTCATTTATGAATGTAGACAATATGTCAGTTTTACAGATGAACCCATGCCTAAGTTAAGTGAGATCAATACAGTCATCCCTCCACATTCGCTGGGGTTAGGGGCACAGGACTCCCATGAAAGTGGTAAAACCGTGAATAACTCTAGGCCCTCCCAAATCATATTTAACACACACACACAAAGTATGATCGCCACATTCAACCCACCATGGATTCCTTTGAGGCATCAGGGTTCCTTCACAAGGCAGAAGTGAGGGGCTGGTGGGGCTTACTGCCACCTCCATTGCTGCCCCCCACCATTTTTAATAGGGACTTACAAGCCTTGTTCGCAGTTTCTCAGTCTGACAGGGCTTGCAGTCCCTATTTAAAATGGCATAGGGAGGCACCAGAGGTGACGGCAAATAATCTGTGAATAATCAAATCCACAAAAATGAACCCCACAAATGGGGAGGGCTGACTGTACAATGTTATATTACTATGAAATCATTCCTGCTATTCTGTAATACTGTTTTTTATATATCTGCAAAATGTCTGGCTATGTCTTTTTCTGTTCGTTTTATTTTAATAAGAAGGATTTAAAAAAAAATAAAGCTACTTGGTGACTGTCCACCCTGCACATCATGAAGTTTCAACCCTCCTTTACTGCTGGTTTGAAAACCTGTCAGCCAGAGCTTTCCAAGCTGTGTGTCCGCATAGGTGAGCGTGTCACCTGCCGCGTGTAGGTGCGTTGCGTGAATGTAACAGGCCGAGGGGTTGCCTCTCCAGGCGCCGCTGCCACAGGCCAAGGATCAGTGGGCCAGGCCTTAGCAGAGGGGCTGCCTCTCCCCCTGCTGCCACCCTGGGCCAAGGAAGACCCTGGCCAGGGCAGCAAGGGTGGTGCGCCAGGCTCAGCTAGCGGGGCTGCCTCCACGGACTGCATTCCTTGCTGAATGACTGCGTCGCGAAATGATGCGGGTCTAAAAAGTGTGTCACCAACATGACAACCGTGGAAAGCTCTGCTGCAGGCACTCCTACTTGGATGGCAAGGTGGAACCCTGCGTTCCGGGGCCCTCAGCCTTCCCAAGAAGGAAGCGCAACCTCTTTCCGGGCTCCAGGCGCCTCCGCCTGGATCTAAACCTCTTTCAGGCCATTTCCGCACTAGGCTGTCATAGCGGTATTATTTTTCTTTCGACATCCTACGGAATCCTGGGGGAAAACAGCAGCGCGGCAACAGTCTAGCGCGGAGCCCCCAAGCGCCGGGCCAGGGCGCTCCGTGGAGCCGGCCGACGTCGCCGCAGCTGCCGCGGCTGGAGCGCCGGAGCGCCGGAGGGCTGGCGGGCAGGGGCGGGCCGAGGCGGGGCCGGCCCTCCCCCGGGCAGGTTGGTCTCTCCCGCCCCTCGGCTCCCTTCGCCATTGGCCGCGGCGCCTCCCCGCTCTCGCCGCCCAGCGGCCGCGACTCGCGTGCTGGCACACCGCGCTGCGCCGGCGGCCGAGCCAGACGCGCGCTCCGAGCCCACGGCGCCCGGCGAGCGGCGGCGGCGGCGGCGCGACCCGGGGAAGGCGGCGGGGGACGGCGCGAGCGGGGCTTTCGGAGCACGGAGGGGCGGCCGGGTGGTGCCTCCTCGGGCTGGAGGAAGGCGGCGGCGGCGGCAGGGGCGCCGGGCGATGGCCCCGGAACCGGGCGAGAGCGCTGCGCCGCGGCTGCTCCTGGTGCGGCTGCTGGCGGCGGTGCTGGTGGCCGAGGGCGCGCGGGGCTTCGGCGACGACGAGGAGCGCCGCTGCGACCCCATCCGCATCCCCATGTGCCAGAACTTGGGCTACAACGTCACCAAGATGCCCAACTTGGTCGGGCACGACCTCCAGACGGACGCCGAGCTCCAGCTCACCACCTTCACCCCGCTCATCCAGTACGGCTGCTCCAGCCAGCTGCAGGTGGGTGCCGCCGGGACCCCTCCCAGCCCAGCCCCGCGCAGCCCCCTCCTCCCTCTCATCCTCCCGTCCCCAAATAATAAGAGGTTACTTCCCTCGATTTCCAACCTTTGGGGTGTTCTTTTAGGGCACCCGCCCGCCTTTCCTTAGGAGTCACTTCCTTTGGCCCTTCTCTCTCTCTTTCTTTGCGACAGAACACCTTTCCGCGCTACGCTGCTATAGCGCTATCATTCCACTTGCAACATCCTGTGGAATTCTTGCGTTTGTACTTTACCGAGGCCCCAGAACTCTCTGGCTGAGCATTCTAAATGCCCCTTCCTAAACGGCAAACCTCTGGATCCCGTAGGATATTGAAAGTGGAATTATAGCACTGTAACAGTGGAGTGTGGAAAGGTTTGGAGGGCCGGCTGCTGAGCGCGCTGATCGAAGAGCATGAATGCCATTCAGCCCGATGGGATTGAACGTGGTGGCAGCAGAGTCAGGGCAAGAAGACTTCTTCACGCGGTTTTTTTTTCCTGGCTGCGCCTCGGTTTGGCATCAAGACAATACAAAAAGCTGAGGTTTCCAGAGCCTCAGGGTGAGTCACGGGTGAAAGGTGCACGCTGAAGCCTGTTTACTCGGAAGTAAGCCCGGGTGAAACTTCCTCATTAGTCCATGGGCTGAACATGGCAGCTTTGAGGAAGGGAAAAAGAGAGATATCCGGGGCATGTGCAGAGGGCCCGCTCCCCAACCCTCTGTCAGCCAGCGATTAGGCTCTGAATCTGCAGTGTGGAGGCACAGGCTGAATGTTCCTGGCAAAGTTAAGGTCTCGTGTCCCTTCTCATGAATTAAATTCTGGCTCAGGTTCACGGTTGCGTGGAAATATTGCTCCCTCTAGACTTGGGAGTCTAATTTGGAATAATCCTCACTGCTGGGAAAGCAGGCTGAGGCTCTGTCAGGTTAGTCAGGGTAGGCCTTCTGTACATGCTTCAAGGTACTTGTCACATTTCACACATGCTCTGGCAATCAGAATGAATGCTGGAAGAAAATAGGTGGTGCAGGGAAGCTTGGACCTTCCACCCTCTTGCACTGCTCTCGGTGCCCTTAATGCTCTTGTAACCCAACCACGCTGGCTGATTGCCATCAGGGATGAAGAAACGGTGAGTCTTCCACAGACTTTCAGAATGTGGCCAGAGGAGTGGAGGAGAGCCTAATCCACTTCTGGGTGTTTCCAGACAGAAGGCTTTGGGGGGATCAGGTGTGTCGGAGTCTGAAGCTGGCACATTCTGTGGAGAGAGAAAGAGCGGGAGAGAAACGGAGAGCACACACACTCTCTCCCATTCGCTTCCTTAATTCAGGCTCTAGATTTGGGGCCCAAATCAGAGTCTGAGAGAGCTTTCTGCTTGCACTGCTTCGTGGTGTTATGCTCCTTCTTTCAAAAAATGTTTGCTTTCGTGCTTTCTATCTCTTCTCTTTTTCTCACTTCTTCCCCCTGCTCCCCAGTTGTGTTGTGATGTCTCAGTTGTGAATCTGTTTCTTTTTCTAGTTGGAATGTGGGTCCAGATCTGAATTTGGGAACTAGCAGTTAGGTGTTGTTGCTTTCAGATATTCCTAACCTTTCTCAGTCCCAGTAGTTCTGGAGGGCAATGATGCTGAGCTCCATGGAATTTCAAGGTACCCCATAGCCCTCCACCAGCCAGCACTGCTGTGATCTAGGTCTGTGCCCAGTTGTGGATATGTATTTTTTTTTTACTATGTCATTTACTACCCCTTATCCCTTTGTGCCAGGCGGTGCCTAGGTAGAGTCAGGATTAAGATTGTTCACAAACAATGGCAGCTTTTCTGTTTGTAGGTCTCCCTGATGTGCTGTGCTAGCCACACTGGCTGGAGGATTCTGGGAGTTGTAGTTGCTAAAAGGTAGAGCTTCCTAACTGTACAAATATGCAAGCTGTGGGATTCGAGAAGCTGTAGTCCTTAAAAGGTGTGCTTGCTGGCATTTCAGCCCCTGAGGGCAGATTACTGCTTTGCAGATTGGGGGTGGGTGGTTTCGCTAGGCAGATGTTCTACCTGGGACTGAGCCCTTTCAACTCTGCAGGCTGCCCCACCATGGCAATTGTAAAAGAGCAGCTTAATTCTTTAGATTCTCTGCCCCTTTGGCACACCCCAGCAAAGCTGATTCTCAAAACACATACACACATCTCTAATCTCCATCACAAAAGGATAGACATATTGCCAGACTACTGTGTTCTGGTTGATGGATAATGATAATGTTATTACAGGATGAGTGCTAATTTGGATAGTGTTTTGCAAAACATAAGGCCCTGAACCATACTAAGGTTGTCAGAAAAGTAGAAGACAGGAAAATTTATGTCGGTGAGATGGTATACCCACACCTGGTTGTAGTCTACACATTCAAGGATCTATCCCAGATGCCAAATCCCATTTCCCCAAAGAGGTCCCACACCTTGGAGAGTTCCTTGAAAGTTCAGACTAAAACCCAGAGCAGATTCATTGTCCCAGTGAAACAGGAGGCACCAGCCACATTCCGTCCTGTGGCAAAACATTTCACTATTTAGTGAAAGCTCACTTTAGATATCTGCTATTACCCTCCTTTGCAGAGTTGGATCTGTACACATTATACCTACTCTCTCCCTCCATCAGTTGTAGGGGAGATGCTCTCAGGAATATCATCCCTTAAAATCTCAAGTTCCCCAGCAGGCCACAGATCCATGTACTCCACTGTTGTTGCGATGAAGATCAAGGAACAGAGCTCAAAAATAAGTTACCATTTGGACAACAAGACCCATTGTCCTCTCCAAGCAGGGTGGCTGTGCTGTGAAGTCCTGTTGCTATGGGATGGATAAAAGTAGGAGAATCTGCAGGCAGTTTTGACTCTTGCTCTTGCCTTGGCATTGCCTGACACTGAAGAGCAGAGGGCAATGGCTGATGTTCAGAGACAGGAAAAGTACATGAAAACAGAAAGAACTAGCCAAAAATCTCATGGCAGCAGGAGGAATCAGACTCTAGATTAATTTTGTTTTTATTATTAGTGGGAAGGGAAATTGCAGGTAGGGGGGATAGTATCTGGAAGTCCCATAGGTACTTTGGCTTTTTAGAACATTGTCGTCAATTCTTCCCTTCCAGAGTAAAGAAAACTAGCAGGTACAGTTTGAGACCAGTAAGGTTTCTGCCCATTTCCCCCCTTCCCTGATCTTCTTGCCTTGTAAAATCTACTTCTATAGATTTTACTATTTTTCTGTTAGGTGGTGGTGTTGTATTATTTAGAAAGCTGATCTGGAATACTTAATTGTGAAGTCAACACTCCAGACTCAGGTGCGTAAAGTAATGGTTCCAAAAATAAATATGTGTGTTTAAACAGATTAATTGATTGCATTTATATCATACCTTTCCTCCAAGGACTTAAAAGACATGTCAACAGAATTCTCCACCTATTTCATTTCATTTTATTTTATTATTCTATTCTATTCTTTTCTATTTTCTATTTTCTATTACTCTATTCTATTTTCTATTCTATTATTATTTTATTCTATTTTGTTCTAATGACAACTCTGCAAGAGACTATCTCACTAGCCCAAGATCAGTGAGCTTTGTGACGAAGCGGAAATTTGAACCTCCCTCTTTCTCCCTCTTTCCAGTCTGACCAAATCTTAATAAAGCCTAGAAAAGTTACTTTAGTGAACTACCACCACTCCTAGAATCCCCCAACTAGCATGGTAGAGGTTTTCAGGAGTGGTAGTCTTTTTAAAAAGGAACATTTCCAATCTCGTAAGTAATATTTCTAATTAATGTGTATGCCACATTTCCCACAACGCCTTGTGCTCAAACCAGTTCACAAAAGTTTAAATAAATTACTGATATCCTGATAATGATGATAAGGAGTATTATAATATTTATATTATGGTTACCTTAGGAACACCATACCAGTTTTACAGCCTCAAGAAAGTGAAACCAAAGGGCTAAGCAAATGCACACAAAAGAACTTCCCCAGAGCAGACGTTTCCACTGGGTGTGAATCTACAGATAAGAAACCAAGTTACAATAACAGTTCAGTCTAGGAGGGCCTGGGTTGCTTACATGGCCAAAACACAGTATGCAAAAAAATCACATCTGCCTCCCCCTTTCTTTCCCTTCCCTCCCTCCCTCTCGAGGTTAATTTACGCAAGCAGTTGGCTTGACACGGTGAACCCAAGTTCCCCCCCCCCCCGAGTTGCAGATTGGCAGGTTATCCCTGTCCAAGTGTACGTTCCTTCTGGCAGCTTAGGAATTTGGACTGCAGCTCACATTGGAGAGTATGCTCTGAACCGGAGCTCATAAACAAAACGAGAAACAGCTATGTCTTAAGTATGCCAGTTATTTTCACACCAGTGTGGAGAGAATCTCCAGCTTGGCTTCTTAAAGCAGGAAAACAGAATGTACTGTAGGAGTAGGCAACTGAGCGGGTTCCCAGGCATAGACCCTGGCTAATAAATTCACTCTTAAAAAAAAAAAAGATTTGCAAATAGATTCAAACAAGTTACTAGCCCACAGATATTTTTATTACCCCACCTTTAGTAATTTGTGACTTTGAAACTTCCGTTTCTGCTCACTTCAGGCAAAAACTTGCTTGCTTCCAGCATCTAAAATGTGTAGCTGTTCATCTGACCAATTGTCTTTTTTAAACGGCTGCTCTTCTTTTGGGTAGTTTGCAGAAGAGACGAGCCTGTCACTTCCTTCTCATTATAGGGCAGAGAACTCAACCTCCATCTGCAAAACTTGGCTTCAAATGTGATTTTTACTCCGTAACAGTTCATATGAGCTTGGGCCTCTGTGTCTTGACCTCAGTATCTGTAAAATGGGAGCAGTAAGGCTTATTTCTACCCATACAAAAGTTTCAGAACTCCCTGTCGCTTCTGACTTCCATGCTTTGGCTTTTTCCAGAACTAAAGCTGGGAACTTAAACATGTTAACCAGGGAATAAGCCCCCTTGAACACATTGGGACTTACTCTGGTGTAAACATGCCTAGAATTGTTCTGTAAATCCAACATAGCAGGAGCTATGTTTCTTTCAAAGCCCTTTCAAGTGCCTCACAGTCTGTTGGCATCAAACATGTATTTAATAATCATGGTTCTATATCTCTCTGGCTCTCAGTTGATGCCAGTTGCTTCTGGTGCCAGCATAAAATTAATCAAGAACTGATCCAAGTTGAGTGCACTGATCTTCGTGGTCAAGCACATTCTTCTTACAATCAGTTGAAAAAAAGCCCTGGTAATATAATATATTCAGTGCAGTCAAGAAATATACTTTCCTTGAGTCAAACTTGAGTCATTTCTGGTTTTATTTTGAGCACCTGCCTTTTGATTCCCCAATTTTCAGACCCATATGCACCCAGACAAAATGATTCCTTGCACACAGATGAATAATATGTTAGGAATAGATTAGTTTAAACCAGATTTGGGCAATGTGTAACCTTCCAAATGTCTGGCTGCAACTTGCATTGTCCCTCACCATTGACCGTGCAGGTTAAAGGTCTCATGAGAATTTCAGCCCAACAACATCTGATTCCATAAATACAGGGTGAACCGGCTACAGGGGAGAAATTCAGATGTTCTGATCTGCAGCAAACAGTGTGTATGTGTGTCTGTGCTTTCAAGTTGCCTATCTACTCATGATACCCCATGAATTTCGTGGAGTCTTCTTAGACCAGGAATATCCAAAAGTGGTTCTGCTAGTTCCTT
This sequence comes from Iguana delicatissima, assembly GCA_948472985.1. Taxonomy (NCBI): domain Eukaryota; kingdom Metazoa; phylum Chordata; class Lepidosauria; order Squamata; family Iguanidae; genus Iguana; species Iguana delicatissima. Next base: position 1,796,149 of record CAOKZL010000171.1, on the reverse strand, counting down.
CCTCTGAAAGATAGCCTATAGCACCGGGTGTTCGTTGAGGGTCTGTCATCCAAGTATTAACCAGGGCTGCTCCTGCTTAACTTCCAAGATCAGATGGGAGTACAGACAATGCAGTAAGGAGTACAGACTAAGAAAAACCTGACCAGTTGGTTCTGTTTTATATCCAAACTGATTCTTGGTTAATTACAAGTTATGAAGCCTTAAAGAACTGGGAATGATGAAGGCTGCATATTGCAGTTCTTACAAATTTAAACAGGAGATAGGACTGTTGCCCTTTCTGCTGAATTTTCATTCCTACACTGTATTTTCTCTTCTGGGTTTCTGTTGTTTGTTTGTTTTTAATGCTCTCTCATTCATTCTCCAAGACCAAAGTCCCATTTTATGTGGTTAACTACAGCAATATGTCAGTTAAGGTTACAGTCCTGGCCAGAATTGCCCAGGAGCAAAGGGCAACACTTCTACTAACCAAAATATGAGACAAGAAAGCAAGCATGCTTTTAAGTTCCGCAAAAGTGTTCGTCAGGCTAGCCTGATGAAGAGTTCATGGAAACTGGAAAACTTGCCCATTCTTCATGATTGGTTCTGATAATAAGGATATTGCCTAACTGGACTCTGGACTTTTTCCCTCTCAGGGCTAGTGCAGCTGTTTTGGTTTTCACATGTGCATTCTCTCTCCCCCCCACACACACACACAGACACACAGAAACACACATGCACAGAAGGCTTTGAAGGCGTTCCTGAATCCTTTCATTCTAGATTTTTGTATTCCAAGTATATGAGAGCATGCCCTCCCAAGTTTTAATTCTTTGTGTGCTGTTTTCTACAATGACCTACAGCCAGAGCTTGGCAACGTCATTTTTAAAATTCAGCTCCCGGTTCCTTTTTTGGACTGTATCTCTTGGGAGCTGTGTTTAAAAAGTAACTTCTCTAAGCTGACTTACAGCTCAAGGTAAGAGAACATGGTGAATGTATGTGACCTACTGATATCTTCTTGCCCTTGTCTTTTCCAGTTTTTCCTCTGCTCCGTCTACGTCCCCATGTGCACCGAAAAGATTGACATCCCTATTGGACCCTGCGGTGGCATGTGTCTCTCTGTCAAAAGGCGATGTGAGCCCGTCCTGAAAGAATTTGGGTTCTCCTGGCCAGAAAGCTTGAACTGTAGCAAGTTCCCGCCCCAGAATGACCACAACCACATGTGCATGGAAGGTCCGGGAGATGAAGAGGTGCCTCTCCACAGCAAAGCACCCCTCCATCCTGGAGAGGAGTGCCATAGTGTTGGAGCTAATTCGGACCAATACATCTGGGTCAAGCGGAGCCTGAACTGTGTGCTTAAGTGCGGCTATGACGCTGGCCTCTACAGCCGCTCGGCCAAGGCGTTCACCGATATCTGGATGGCCGTCTGGGCTAGCCTGTGCTTCATTTCCACTGCCTTCACAGTCTTGACCTTTCTGATTGACTCCTCTCGCTTTTCCTACCCAGAGCGCCCCATTATATTTCTGAGCATGTGCTACAATATTTATAGCATTGCTTATATTGTCCGGCTGACCGTAGGCCGGGAAAGGATTTCCTGTGATTTTGAAGAGGCGGCAGAACCTGTCCTTATCCAAGAGGGCCTCAAGAACACAGGATGTGCTATAATTTTCTTGCTGATGTACTTTTTTGGGATGGCGAGCTCCATCTGGTGGGTGATCCTGACACTGACATGGTTTTTGGCAGCAGGACTCAAATGGGGTCATGAGGCCATTGAAATGCATAGTTCCTATTTCCACATAGCAGCCTGGGCCATCCCGGCAGTGAAAACTATTGTCATCTTGATCATGAGGCTAGTTGACGCAGATGAGCTGACCGGACTTTGCTACGTCGGAAACCAGAACTTGGACGCACTGACAGGCTTTGTCGTGGCACCCCTTTTCACCTATTTGGTGATCGGGACTCTTTTCATTGCAGCTGGCTTGGTGGCTTTATTTAAAATCCGGTCCAACCTCCAGAAGGACGGGACAAAAACGGATAAGCTGGAGAGGCTCATGGTGAAAATCGGGGTCTTTTCGGTGCTCTACACTGTCCCAGCTACCTGCGTCATTGCGTGTTACTTTTATGAAATCTCCAATTGGACTATCTTCCACTACTCAGCGGATGATTCCAACATGGCTGTGGAAATGCTTAAGATTTTCATGTGCCTGCTTGTGGGCATCACATCAGGCATGTGGATCTGGTCTGCCAAAACTCTGCACACCTGGCAGAAGTGCTCCAACAGACTGGTGAACTCAGGGAGGGTAAAACGTGGGGAGAAAAGAGCTAATGGGTGGGTGAAGCCTGGGAAGGGGAATGAGACTGTGGTATAAACAAAAGCCCCACCACGGGCTATCTCCATTTCTCCTTTTCTCCCTCCCAGTGTGGGAAGAGTTGGCAGCACAGAGCAGAAGTTGATTTGCATGCTGGGAAAGGAACCATGCAGAATCTTGGCATTTTCTGCAGAATTTGGGGATTAGTTGGGCAGAGATGGCCCTACAGTAAGGACCCATGTGCTACAAAGAGCAGAGCAGAGCTTCTGAAAAAGGAAACATGAAAGCCTACTGTGGCTTCAGAAAGCTGTGAAAACAAAGCTCAGCATCCACTGAGACTTCTATTGGAAAGCAGCGTCCTTGAGTCTTGAGAAACTGTGGAACTTTGTGCCATCCTCTAATAACAAAAAATGTGCCTTTTCTCTTTCTCTCTCTTAAATTCTCCTCTTGCTCCTTCACAAATTGTATGTTTAGCAATATCTCTTACATTTTTTTTAAAAAAGGAAAGAATTCAGAGGGCAAACATACCTGCTTTTTTTGTGAAGAGTAATGATTGTCACCTTCAGGCAACCTGTAATCCAGAGGCCTACCATCCAGAAGGGGAAGGAGCTTATATTCAGTACTGGTTCCTATATCATGGCAATATTTTTTATTTGCTCAAAATGTCACAAGGTGCTATGCAAGCTGTTGGATTTTACAAAGCTCTTCGTTCAGCTATATGGTAAAGAAAGCAAGCATGGGTTGAGAGGAAATAGCCAGCTGTTCTTGCAGCCATAGAGTCTGCTTTTAATTATAAGATGGAATGTGAGAGATGGTAGCAGACATTCAAATGAGGCTCTATGGCAGTGGTTCTCAACCTGTGGGTCCCCAGATGTTTGTGGACTTCAGCTCCCAGAAGCCGCAGCCACTATGGTCAATGCTCAGGGCTTCTGGGAACTGAAGTCTAGAAACATCTGGGGACCCACAGGTTGAGAACCACTGCTCTATGGGTGCTATACAGGTTTTTGGTTGTACCTTGGGCTGTCCCTGGGATTGCTGGGTTCAAAAAACCCAACAATTGCTGCTCCATGCTTTTTTAAAATAAATGATTCAGTTATTCTGTACCCATGTGTAAGCAAAATGTTATGATGTGCGTTCAAGTCAACTCCAGCTTATGGTGACTGGATTGCTGGGTATTCTTAGCAAAATGTATTCAGAGGAAGTTTGCCATGCTTTCCTCTGAGGCTGAGAGAGTATGACTTCTCTAAGGTCAGCCAGTGGGTTTCCATGACTGAGTTGGGATTCAAACCCTGGTCTCCTGGACTCCTAGTCCAAATTTCAAGCCACTGCACTGTGCTGGCATGCAAACTTACTGGCTTAAGTTCAGTTTAATAAATTGAATATTGAATAAATTGAATACTGAATAAATTGCTGAAAAGTAGGTCTACCCTTACTTAAATCCCGTTGATTCGGTGGGATCTAGTCTAGTTGAGACTAGCAGTTGGATTTGGGTCATAAGATTCCTTTGGAATATGTATGGGAATTATACAATGTGTTGCTGAAAAGTAATGTCCAGCACTCCTTAGAACTGGCTATGCTGGCTAGGACTTTTGGGAGTTGCAGTCCAACAATATCTAGAAGGCTGCAGAGTTCCCACCCCTGCTTTGGAAGGTGGAAAACAGAAGTAGAGACAAGCTAGACAAATGATCAAAGCCAGAGGTAATTTTAGGCAGGGTACTAGTTTTCTAAGAACCCCAAGTTCAGTAACTTTACCTCATAGCAAGAGGCAATGGGACCTCAGACCTGCCATCTTCCTCTGCCATCACATCTCACCAAAATCCTGTGTTCTCCCAGTCCAGTGCAAACCCTGTCTTTGTATCACTGTATTGATGGAATATGGGGGTGTCAAACCTGAAAAAGTAAACGTAAGCCATTTCCACACTAGACTGTTATAGTACTATAATTCTACTTTCAACATCCTGTGGAATCCTGAGGTTTGCAGTTCAGGCAGAGGCCTTTGAGGTCCCTCCCTAAACTGAAAACCGTAGGATTCCATAGGATGTTGAAAGTGGAATAATAGCACTATAACAGTCTAGTGCGGAAATGATCCTGGGAATCCAGATAATTTGGACCAGGAGCAAGGAGCTTCACAGTGCTGGAAGGTTCTGTCAGGCTCATTTCAAGCCAGTTGGAGGCTCAGCTTGCTACCGGAATTGGACTGCCTCCCCCAAGGTCTAACAGCGAAATGACTTAGATGGAAGTTCTTGTTGAGATCATTAGGACAAATTAGTCCTCCTCCAGCACCCATTGCTTGCTGGGTTTCGTCTCAGTTTAGTTGCTATTGTTTGGACCCAGCCCGCTGTACTTTGAAATGATTGGCTCTGTAGCTGGGCTGTCTTGGGCTGCTTTGTACTCACACTTTGCCCATAGCCCCTGGTGGGGTTTTCAGTTGCTGAGGGTGGAACTCGCTGGCGGGGTTTTCATTGCACAGGGTGGAACTCGGCAGCATAGGGCTTTGTTTGAGGAGGTCTGGTAAACTGAGCTATTTATGTAAGAAAGAGCTGCCAACAAAAGTAAATGCCTGCAGGGTTGAATTAATTATGAAGCTAGATTCTTAACTCCGCTGAGGACAAGAGTTATCCATGTGCTTATGCAGCCGTGTGTTTGCTTTCCAGAAGTTCAGTACTTTGATAAACTCTGTCTTTTAACCTGATCGAGAACCTATCTGCCACATTCAGAACAGCTGTGTGGTACAGCTCTGGATGGGCCCTACTGTTTCAAACTGCAGATGGGAGATTGACCACTGAAGTGCCACTTGGCACATTTAGGAACCCTGAATGCACTTACATGTTGAGAACTAGCACACAGGGAGTGCCTCTCCTTGTGCTAGTCCCAGAGATATTAAAAGAAAAAAAACCCACACATGGGGCCTTCAGCATGCAGCTCCTCATCTCCTGTCTCCATCAGGAAGATTCTCTTTTGCTAGTTTCTGCGCATGAGGATGTTTGAAAAACAAAAACGTGGGGGCATTTGACATGTAGCTTCTCAATTTCTTCCAGAAGAAGCACAACTGTGACTGGCCTGTAGCATGCTGCTATTCTGAATGTGCCAACCAGTTTCTGATAGCTTCAGTTTTGTAGCCATCCATTGGCACGCAAGCAGAACATTTCACTGTCGATTTTAGTGGCATTTGCAGGGTGTCCCCCACTGTAAAAACTCACAGGCCCTATTTGTGCAGCTCCTTTCATTGAAGGTTTGCTTAAGACTGTAAAATTCCTCTTTGATTGCACTGGTCCTTATCTTATCAGAAGAGGCCCCAAAAAATTAGAAACTGAAACCTGACTTTAGCTTAAAAGGCTTAACAGCCCAATCTCAACTTATCTCTCTCCACTTCTCCTCCGTTCCCTGAATCTCATTAGCCTTTCCTCCTACCTGGGTAGGTGATTCTGCTATTTTCCAGACTCCTCCCCACTACATCGTGTCATATTCTTCGGCCTCTACCTCTGTCTAAGAAATTCCCCCCTTTTTATAGTCGTCCTTCCGACTTCAGCGTGAGGCTAATGAGGAAAAGTGAATGGAGGGTCATTTTTGACAATTGGCTTATTCAGAGCCTGTTTTGTTTGGTAGTTTTTTTTAAAAAAAATCTTCACCCTGTTCCCCCTGCATTCAAGTAAGCTAATCTGGTTCCCAACCCCTCCCCCATCCCAGAGACCCATTGCATTAAGCAATTAAGGCTTAATATATTTCACTCTGTGTGATTGCATCTGTGTTGACGCCAGTCTGGGCCCAACTGAAATGTTAAGTTCTTTGGCAGCTTTGCATTCACACAGATCAGCTGTATAATTTGTGTGTCAATTACAATTAGAAGGACGTTCTCCAGCCATGAGATAGGGCTACAGCTGATCCCCTCCCATCAGAATGAGAGGGCCTTTCTTGTCTTTATCAGTTGAAGAATGCAAGCGAGGAGGGGTGGCTTTTTTTGTCTTTAGCCAAAGTGGGATCACCGTTCCCTCCCCTTATCATTTTTAAAGGATCCAAAGAAGTTGTGGGGCGGGGAGTACTTGATGAGTCGTGCTATCTGGAAAGTAAAATGGCAAGGTCTGGAGGAGCATCAGGCTCCCAATGGCCAGAGCGTGATGGCTGTCAACTTCTCAGCTGGCTTTACCAGTCAGGGAGGAAACATGCGGCATTTTAGGTGTGTATTTGGGATGGGATCTTAATTGCTATCCTGTTAACTGTGCCTGATCAGTTTGGGAACGGGGCTACCTGATTGCCTTATACTGGCCATAAAACTTTACATGTCATACCCTTGTGTAAGTTCCCTTACAGATGGTGTTGCGCTTTTTTGGCCCTTGTGCCATGGATACCTTCAGTTCATGAGCAGAGTTTCACAAGTGCAACTTTTTTGTTGCTGTGGTATGCCTTTGCATTGTTTATGACTTACAGTAACCCTAAGGTAAACCTGTCTCAGGGTTTTCCTGGCAAGATCTGTTCAGTTATTTTGTGCCCATGTTTAAGCAAAATGTTATTACGATGTGCCTTCAAGTCAATGTCACTTATGGTGAATATATCCCTGGGTTTTCTTAGATTTGTTTCAGAAGAGGTTTTTATTTCAGATGAAGTTTGCTATTGCTATTGCCTTCCTCTGAGGCTGAGAAAGTGTGAGTTAACCAAGGCCACTCAGTGGGTTTACAGGGCTAAGCAGGAATTTGAACTCTGGTCTCTCAGTGTCCTAGCACAATGCTCAAACCACTATACCATGCTGGCTCTCTTTTCTTTCACATAGGCCTAAATTCTATTCTTAGCCCAACATAGAGGAGAGCTGCTGAATCCTCTGGATTTACCTATTTGTTGACCTACTGTTCAACAGTTGATTGAATGGGTCTACTGTTGTTGGGACTAACCCACAGTATTCCACCCATGCAATTGTATATTCTTGAATGGTATATATATGTTTGTGTCCAAATCTACCATTTTCTTCATTGGGATTGCAGAAACAGCAATATCACCCCCCGCCATTGGACAATGGGACAATAAGCAGGCATGTAACTGGTTGCTCAGTGTAAGTACAGTGGGCTTTCCTCTCACATGAACTCCACAAGTCCAAATGCAAAGTCGCATGAAGCATTGCATCCCATTATAATCAATGGATGTGGCAGGTGCACACCCATATTGCCACATGCACGTTGCATCCAATGGCTATAACTGGATGCAACGCTTTGCATTTTTTTGTTTCACATGGGGGTTCCTGGAACAGAACCCCTGTATATAAAGTGGGCACACTGTATTCAACAGGATACTGGCATACTGCAACCACAGTGTAATATTGTGAGTGTAGATTTATACTGTGCAAGGATAATGTAGGATCTCCACCACTGTCTCTTTATGCCTTGAGTTCAGATTTGCAAGGGCATGTGCAAATTCGAGCTGGTGTGTGGTTGTATCTTCCCTGTGTGTGTCTATGTGCTTTCAAGTCACCTGTCAATCTTTAGCAACCCCATGGATTTCATAGGATTTTCTTAGGCAGGGCATGCCCCTTATTGATCTTCTGCACAGAACTTGTAAATACTACAAGTATACCTCAGTTAGTTACTTCTTTAACAGAAACTTTGGTACCAGAGGCAGAAGTAATGCAGAAACAACAGAGATAGGTTCCTGCGCCACAAAACAAGAACATGTTCAACATGTTTTATTGAACTTTTTGCACATGTGACATTAAACAACCAGTTCAGCAGGTTATGTAGCTGAACCTGTTATATTATGGCACCTATTGGTCCTGTGAAGTTCGGCCTAAAATCCAGAGCAAATTCAGTGACTCATCAGTTACTTGTTGAATTGATTGTCACCACTGTTTATTTCTTGAATTTAGCTGAATACCTTTGAAAAGTACCTGCTTTGAAGTGGGGATGTGGATGGCATCATTTCAGACTAGCAGGATCAAATGTTTATTCTCATGTAAAAACATCTGCTTGGAAATTTTGTCTTTTTTTTAAAAAAAAAAGGGCAAAAGAGAGATATTTAGAGGCCAGTTCACTCCTTGTGCTAGTTCTTGGTTCTAGTTTTCACAGCATCGTTCAAAGATGCATTCTGAGGTGATGCAGTCTATTGGGTTAGTTGTAGCCTGCTACCACATTTTTTGGGTGGATGTTTAGTCCACACTTTAAGCTGGAAAGAACCCAGTCATGCAAGAATTAAGAAACATGGGTGATTCTGTGTCCAGAGTGAACTTACAATGACTTGAACACCTTAACTTTCATTCTTTTTCTCCCGTTACAAACTTTTCCTCTATTCTTGAGCAAGTCCTACAAGTTCTCACCTTTTCTTTAGGACTACAAAAGTAATTGCTTTAACCCTACAAGTGTCTTAAGTCTTCTGACATGTAGGTACATACTTTTTGTTACATCTGCTAAAGTTGGTATTGCTGATTTCAGTTCCTGTTCCCTTCTCTCCAATTTTTTTTTTCTTAAGGTGAATGGACACTGCTTTTCTCTCTTTGTTGGTGATTGTACAGAAGAGTTATCTACATCTATTGTAAATTTCTAATTTATCATTGTACAAAAACAAAACTTTGCTATTTAATTTTTGTATCAAAATAAATTTTTGTTTTATTAAAGTGTTGCCCATGGCAATGGATTCATTTCCATCATCGTGTTTTTAAAAAAGAGAGAGCATGTTGAATGTTCAAAGCACTTCTGTGTATCCAGGGCGGGGAAGGCATACCATTTAGTTGGTGTTGGACTCTAATGCCCATCATCTCTGGCCAGCTTGGCCAGTGGTGAGGGATGATGGGAATGCAGTCATTCCCATTTCCTATCATATCATGTTTATGGTAGTCTTAATGGCTGGTTACTGTGTAGGTTCAATGGGGGGCATTTTTGCCATTCAGATGTTTTGGATCACATGTCCCACTATCCTTTGCCATTAACTATACTGGATTAGGCTGATGGGAGTTGTGGGCCAAACCAGTCGTAGGGCCATGGGTGCCCTGCCCTTGCCATAAAACAACTACAACTGGCCCTTCACATTTGCTAGGATTAGGGGGCAGGGCACCTGCAAAAGTGGAAAAACCACAAATATCAACGTTCGTGTCTGTGGGAAGGAGATCAAAGCATGTTGGGGGAAAGGGCACCCAGGTCCGAACGAGGTCAGAGAAAGGAGAGGGAAAGGGAAAGTTGACATGGTTGCCCTATACTTCCTCTCTCTCACCTAGCCCTTTCCCTGAGTGTGGAGGGTGGCATCAGGAGAGGTACTGAGAAATCAGGCTGCGAACTGTCCTTAGCTGGTCAGGGAGGAGGACAAGGACCAGAGGCAGGTTTTTAAAGGGCTGTGAGACCTGACTGAAGCCACCAAGAAGGAAGGTTCCCCCATCAAACAAGTTCAAATCTGTGGAAGTGAAACCCATAATGTGGAGGACTGACTGTAGTCTTACAGAGTTGGAAAGGACTTCAAAGGTCACCAGTATGAAACATCTGCACCTACATTATGTTTCACATAGATGTCCATCCTGCCTATCCTTAAAAATCTTGGAGGGTCATTCTCTACAGATCAGCCACAGAAGCAAATGCTCAGGTTGCAATGGATGTGGCAAAGTGTGCTAGTGTGGTTCTTCCAGAGCATACCTGTGCTTCTAAAAGCAACTGACTCCTTGGTTGGCCATATTTCCTTTTCAGCTTCTTTTCCAGTGTGGTGTAGTGGTCTGAACCTTGGACTCCCAACTCTGGAGACCAGGGTTCAAATCCCTGCTTGGCCACAGAAAACTACTTGGTGATCTTGGGCAAGTCACATTCTCTCAACCTCAGAGAAAGACAAGGGCAAACCCCCTTCTGAAAGAATTCTGCCAAGAACACCCCCTGATTGGGTTGTCGTATGTTAGACTTGAAGGCAGACAGCAACTTTCCCATACTGTTGTTGTATGCTTTCAAGCCCTTCTGACTAAATGTGATCCAAAGGTGAACGTATCATGGGTTTTCCTGGTAAGAATTAGAAGAGATTTTCCATTTTCTTCCTCTGAGGCTGAGAGAGTATGACTTGCCCCAAATCACCCAGTGGCTGAGCATGGATTGAAGCCTGAGTCCCAGAGTCCTATTCCAACACTCAGACCACTACACTGTAATGGCGTGCCGCAAAGTAGTTTGGCTGAGACACAGAGGTTAAAGGTTAAAGTAAGTATATCTTTATAGCATCAGCACATTTCCTCTGCTGAAATCACATAAGCTACAAGCTTGTGTTGCACAGGTTACAAGCTTTTGTGTTACATTTATTGACAGATTGGTTGCTTGAGGCCTAGGCACCCCATTTTGTGGCTCCCAAAGTCCCCTTTGTTGTTGTGTGCCTTCAAGTTGTTTCTGCCTTATGGCAACCCCATCATGGGTTTTCTTGGTAAGAATTATTCAGAGGTTTTCCACTGCCTTCCCCTGAGGCTGAGAGAATGTGACTTGCTCAACGTCACCATGTATGTTTCCATGGAAGACTGGATACTTGAACTCTGCTCTCCTGCAGTCCTAGTCCAACATCCAAATAGCTTCATCATGTTGGCTCTAAGCCACACTAGATTGCTCAAATTTTTGAAGAAATTAGGCCAAAAATGTCTGGAAAAGGTCTAAACTGCTACAAATGTGCAGCATATGTTAACATGATAATCCTTATGGCAGGTTACTTACCAGATGCTTTGGGTTAATTCAGCACAAACTGCTTTTGCATTTTGAACTCAGTTTGCAGCAAACTCGAGTAAGTCATGATAAAGGGGAAAGTGGGAGGAGAAAAAGAAACTGGAACATTTGAAAAGCAGCTGAAAAACTGAGAAGACAGAAGATTAATCAAGACTGAACCTGCCAGATTAAGCCTGTTGGAAGGCATGGAATTTGGCCTCATTAAAACTTTGATTAATAGAGTTTAACATGTGGGCTGGTTTCTTTTCACTTAGATCAACCATTTATGCCATTTGGCATTTAAAGCCGAAGCAGGGATGTGACTGTGTTGAACTAATGCCTGCTGAGGGAGAGCCTGGCCTTCTTTTATTTACATTAGCCTTCAGCTAATTTCCTGCCTGCTACTCCCATTTCCTGGAGTTTATTCTAAGGAAGAGACACGTCCTTCCTGAACCTTAATTTCAAAATCCCTGCTTTTGTATTAATGTGACTAAGTAGAGCAGGTCATGCCTTGGTTGTGAAGAATTCATTGTTGTGAGTTAATATTGCATGCTGATTTTGCCTGGGGAAGACCTCTGTCGTGCTCAAAAGTCTGCATATCCTTAACAGATGAAGTTCGCCCAACAGTGTCCGGCTCTTTGTCACTTTCCAGAATAGAATAATGTGGGCATGGGCAGAGGGCAGGGGAGAGGCATGCACAGTTTCAGGCTGTGAGCCAGAGACCCTACTGAAATGTCAGGATGCCTCCCAATTTCTCTGTGTCGCACAACTGGGCTGGAATTCACTATCACAGTTACAGATGCATTATCATTCTAGAGAAACTGATTCATACTCACAATTCCTATGTGTTAATGATTGTGGCACTATTTCCATGATTGTAAAAGTCCCCCAATCCTGTTTTACTGGGTAGCAGCTGCTGCAAGCGACAGAGGTCTGTTCTCCTATCAGTCCGGGATGCAGCGTACTGATGTTTCCACACACACCCCTCCTGCAAGTGATGTCTGGTGTGAGAAGGAATTGAGACAGGGATCCTGCTTCTGATTGTCACACTGGAGATTACTGGAGGGACGAAAGTGGGAACACTGTATGCTATGCCCTGATCCAGAGGGGAACAGATTTCCATCAGTTGCAGTAACTGCAGCCCGGTAAAGCAGGAAGCGGGGGTGGGGGGAGGAGATACCATTTAGTTCAGTATACTTAATTAAATAGTTGATCTAGGATCTCAGCCCAGATTAATGCCAGAATGACCATGGCTATTATTTTGAAACCTTATCAGTTCTCACACATATCATATTTTTATTAAGAATATACAAATCAAATATGTAAAAGTCAAAGTTTGTGAGTTTGTCTGTGTCAGGTAGGTGAAGACTTCATATGATTGGCTGTGTCAGGCGAGACGACCTCATATGATTGGCTGCCTGTGAAGATTCTATAGAATCCTGGGGTTGGCAGTTTAGGGAAGGGCCTTTAGAATTCTCAGCCAGAGAGCTTTTGGGCCTGACCGGTTGCTATGAAGATGAGGCCTTGCAGCAAGAAGGAGGAAGACAGTGTATTCCCTCAGAAACTGAACCTCTGTATGTTAACAACTGTATTCAGATTGGATTGGGGAATACAGGGAAAAGTTACAGGTACTGGACAACGCAGTTTGGGGAATTAGAGACACAGGATCTCAAATCCGTGTATTTCCACCGCATCTAATTCCAAAAGTAAGGTAAGGTTAATTCCTAAGGTATTTCTAACAAGTGTTACCTATGAGAAAATAAAATCCTGGGCAATGCCAGGTATATATGCTAGTGTATAATATTTTCAAAATAAAATAATAAAAATAGACCTTAAAAAAAACAGCAAAAGGTTATGGTTATTGCAAACAGTCCTAAAAATAAGCAGCCAAACTAAAGACAGGATGAAGTAGGGAGCTCTTCAGCCAATACCTGGAGATGAAGAAGGGAGAAGCTCCCTGTATGTCTCCACATGGGGGATGTTCTATAGTTACAGGGGCCACCACTACAAAGGATTTGTCCTGGGCACTTACCATTCTGAATTTGGAGAAATTACTTTTCAGAGTACAACACTCAGAGTTCTTCAACAGCTGTATTGGCTGGTAGTTCTGGGAGTTGTAGTCCAAAATGTGACTTTTCCAAGTTTTGTTCTTATATCAGGGCATGAATATGGTTAAAGCCTTGGATGCCAATATTATAAATGAGCAGGTTCAGGTGGGAAGAGAAAGTCTCCCCTCATTCTTCATCTGAATGTTTGCTGGAGGAATAATTTCATGCTCTGCGAGATGAGGTGCACCATAGGTTTACTCTGTCTGGTTGGAAGCTCATGGAGTGATTCTAACTAACTACACATGTCTGCTGGTTGGGCCACATGTCACTCTAGATTCCAGGATGTACAAGTTTGGTGAAACCTGCCTGTTCCTGTGGGAGCCAAAGTTTGCTAATAATCTTTATTTCTCTCTCTCTCTCTCTCTCTGTGTGTGTATGTGTATGTACCTTAAAGTTGCCTGTCAACTTATAGCAACCCAATGAATTTCATAGAGTTTCCTTAAGGAAGGAAAACTCAGAGGTGGATTTGCCAGTTCTTTCCTCTCAAATATAGCCTACAACACCTGTGTTTATTGTAAAACACCTTAATTAGGTAGGGAGACAGTTTACACTTTTGGTTGAGGAACCTCAAGTGATGAGATGGCCACTGGCTGTACATGCAAGTGGAAATCATTTTTAGAAAATTCCACCTAAACATTAGAAAGAACTTTCTAATGGTAAGAGCAGATCAGCAGTGGAATACGCTTCTGCCTCAGTGGAGTGTGGTGGAGTCTCCTTCTTTGGAGGTTTTTAAACTGAAGCTGGATGGCCATCTGTCCGAAGTGCTCTGACTGTATATTCCTGCATGGCGGGGGTTGGACTGGATAGCCCTTGTGGTCTCTTCCAGTGCTATGATTCTATGAAACCAACTTTAATTCTAGGAAGATGGGGAGCAGTAACGAAACATCTAGCTGAAATGAGCTGTTGGAACATTTCCCTTAACATTGCAAAAGAAGCCTTTCCTCCGGGAAAAATATGCCCCTGGAGCACAGCTTGGAAAGATTACTTTTGGATCACAAGCTGTGGAATCCTCCAGCCAGCACAACCATACTGGCTGGAGGATTTGGGGTCCTGTAGTCCAAAAAAAGAAATTCACTTTTCCAGGTTCTAACGCGCATCCAAACATCTGCTTCTTAGTGCTTGATTTTATGGCTATGGAATGCAAAATGAGTGTCCTCTAGTGGTAGGTTCAGGCTATTATTTAGAACTGTCAGATTGAGATGTAAGGCAGAAGGAAGTGGGAACGGCAAGGTAAACTTGAGTGTATAAGTGCATTTTCAGGCAGCTCCTGGGAGTTTCATCCATGTCTACCTGTGATGCTTGCCCAAGTCCTCATGCAAAAAATGACCAACAAGAGGCTGGGCCTAGGAACTGACATACTGTATTTTCTGGGGTACAAGACTGACTTTTCCCCCCAAAAAATACTGTTTGAAAATAGGGTGTGTCTTATACACCGGTGTGTCTTATATGCCAGCAAATAGTATTTGCCAGTGTATAAATGGGGTGTATCTTAAATGCCAGCAAATGGAAAGGTTTTAAAAATTGGGTTGAGGGTGCTGTACTATTTTTAATCTGAACTGTTTTTTAATGTTTTCATCTTTTAACTATAATTTTATCTTTTTTTCAAGAGTAGCTTTAAATCATTGTAATATTATCAATAGTTTAATTCCATTTCAAGGTTCACTTTTTTATGTATGTTTTTAGATGCACTTTTTTTTAATTGTAGGCTGTCTTGAGTCCCAATTTTAGGAGAAAGGAGGGATAGAATCATCATCAATATCATCATCATCTGGGAATCTCCATCTCAGTTTCCCAAAATGTTCCTGAAGGATTGTGGGAAAATTACCTGGTGCCTTTATCTGAATCCTACTGTGGTCTACTCCAAAGCAATGTCACTGGAGCAGCAGAGTCTGGAACCAGAGAGGCTGAGAGTGAAAGAACCATTCCACTCTCATCTGATTTCAGAAGGCAAGCAGGATCTGGCCTGGTTAATATTTGATGGAAGACCACCAAGGAAACCAGGGATCTCCAGGAAGGGTTAAGAAAGAAGCAAGGCTTAGTCTTTGGAACGCTCCTGCCAATCAGAATAGATAATCCAGTGCTAGAAAATAGTCCAACAGTCTGGCTAACTATAAGGCAGCTTCTTATCTTTCTAACATCTTCTTTTTAAAAAAAGGCGTAGAAACCAAACCCTTTGAGGAGTGACTTAGGGAGCAGGGTATGTTAAGCCTGGAGAAGAGGAGGTTAAGGGGCAACATGATAGCCATGTTTAAGTATTTAAAAGGATGTCCTATGGAAGATGGGGCAAGCTTGTTTTCTGCTGCTCCAGAGACTAGGACATGAAGCAATGGATTCAAACTACAGGAAAAAAGATTTCATCTAAACATTAGGAAGAATGTTGACAGACATTTTAGGAGTAATATATAACACTTAAGTGTTCCTTGTCACTCTGTCACACATTAACAGCATAATCAAGCATAATCAATTATATGTTACCTTAAAAAAAAACAATATTAGCAGCATAAAAAGCCAGTGTGATGTAGTGGTTTGAGTTTTAGACTAGGACACTGGGAGAACATGGTTTAAATTCCCATGGAAACTTACTGGGTCACCTTGGGCAAGTCACACTCTCTCAGCCTCAGAGGAAAGCAAAGGCAAACTCCCCCTCTGAACAAATTCTGCTGAGAAAACCCTGTGATAGGTTTGCCTTAGGATCACTATACATCAGAAATGACTTGAAGGCACACAACACTTAGCAGCATCATTACTTCAAAAGTAACAAGGTTACAGGAATCAAAGTTATGTGTAAATTCTTACATTGAAGGTCTGCAGAGTTCTGTAGGAGTTCCCCACCAACACACCAAACACAGGAGAGATTCTGGAGTCAGCCATCTTGCTGAAGCCAAAGAGGCTCAGGTTGGATCAATGCTAGGATGGGAACTCACCTAGGAACTTCATGTTATTTTCCATAGTGAAGAACAGGTGGGGAAAATAGGAGCCAAATAAAACCCTGGCCATTTCTGCACTAGACTGTTATAGTGGCATTATTCCACTTTCAACATCCTATGGAATCCTGGGGTTTGCAGTTTAGGGAGGGGCTTTTGAGGCCCAGTAGACCTTGTAATCTTGGGCTGGAGACCTTCAGAGAATCAAGGCAAGGATTTCAATGTCAGGATCAGCCCTTCTATTAGAGGGAATGGAGTGTCACTTCAGGTGGCAGATGCTGGGAACAGGGACAGATAGGGAGTATTGAAGGACAGTTCTTTGTGGACCCAGTGGAAGTTGTTTGCTGCCAGGTCAATGGGCAATGAATCCACTCCATATTTTAGTACAGACTTTAAAGGAGCTAGCTGATGTGCTGACCCCATTAAGGGATTAAGGTTCAGTGCCTGCGATAGCTCTTGTAAAGCTCAGAATACAACCCAAAATGTAGTCACCACCTCATTGACATCGGAATCACTCCCTGCCACTGTGGCCACTTCCACACTAGACTATTATAGTTATTATTCCACTTTCAACATCCTATGGAATCCTCAAAGGCCCCTCCCTAAACTGCAAACCCCAGGATTCCATTGGATATTGAAAATGGAATAATAGCACTTGAACAGTCTAGTGCGGAAATGGCCTGTGTGCCATGCAGCCTTTCTGCATTCCTTAAGCTAGACTGTTGCCCTCAAGTGCCACAAAGGATGTCCGTACCCTCCAACATTTCACTGGTGAAAACTGGAACATGCGTGACCAACCAATAACAGAGTGTGGTCAAGACAGCAAAAGTTGTTGATGAGGAAGCACACAAAAGTTTAGAGAGCCCACAGCAGTTTGGTTTTGCCTGAGCCTCCCAGGAAGGACAAGATTCTGTCTCCTGTCCTCCTCTCTCTCCTGCTAAGTTAATTAAGCAGTTCTGCATTTTGAATTCAGCCTGCACCAGTCAAATTAAGCTGAGGACAAAGGGAGAGAGTGAGAGGAGGAGAGACAAACTGGGATATTTTAAAAACTGTGTTACCAGGCCATAACCCCTTCTCTGTGATATGGTTTACTTGCCAAAGCATACATTTAATTAGCATGAAATATAAATTATATCCTACTTTGACTGAGAGCTGACTGGCAAAGAGGAAACTGGCTGCACACCTGTATTGCAAAACTAGGGCCATTTTTGTACTGGACTGTTGTAGTGCTATTATTCCGCTTTCAACATCCTCTGGAACCCTCAGGTTCGGGCCCCTCCCAAAACTGCAAACCCTAGGATTCCAGAGGATGTTGAAAGCGGAATAATAGCGCTACAACAGTCCAGTGCAAAAATGGTCTAGGTCAGGAAGAGACCTCAGGGCAAGGCTAGGTCACAGCCAGGGAAACTCCCAGACAATGGACTTGGAGATGTCCTTCAATGACTCAGCCTTTAGAAACAATGACACTGAAACTGCTTCCATAGAAGGACAGATTGTCTTCAACCTGCTCCCTTTTGTCCAGAAGAAAACTCCTTTGTCCCTTCAACTGGCTAGCAATTAAGGAGCTATCATGATTCCCATCAGTCCTTTGTCACCTAATGCTAAGACCATTAGCTCATTCAGGACCCCGTTGTCCACTCTCTGGACCCCCCGTCTGTTCTGCCAGAGAGCCATTAACACCTTCCTCTTCAGGGTGGAAAAAGAGTATTTAAACCCTGGCTTTTCACTAGATCACTCATAGTACTTTCAGCGTACTGACCATCACACTCTGCTGCTCTGATTTCTGATTTGTACTACCCTTGGACTTCTAGTCTAAGGTATGATTGCTTCTTCACTTTTCTCTGGATTGATAAATATTACCCACTATGACCTGAACTCTCACTATACAAAAACTTTCCTCTTTTTTTTTCTGTTGGCTTTATGTGAGTGTGAGGTCATTTCCACACAAGACTGTTATAATGCTATTATTCCACTTTCAACATCCTATGGAATCCTGGGGTTTGTAGTTGCCCTTCCCTAAACTGCAAACCCCAGGATTCCATAGGATGTCAAAAGTGCAATAATAGCACTATAACGGTCTAGTGTGGAAATGGCCTCAGACTGCTTGGGCCTCGTATGCGTGATTGCAATTCCCCCAATAAAACAAATAAGCTTACTTTTGATTTTCGGGCTGGTTTTTCCTTACATTAGTACCAGTAGACATAGATGTAAAAGATCTCGTGAGGTTATCCCCCTCTCGCAGGCCTCCTCTCTGAGCTAATATTCCCATCCTTTTTATGGAGGCAGTGGCATTGCAGGTGGATCCCTGAGTCACTCACATTTTGGGGTAACAAGTGGGATGACAGAGCATTAATTGGGACTCAGGGTATGATGCTCTCCCATTGCCAGAGAAGAAGATAGAAAACAGCAAATAAAGTGCCAGTTTGATTATAGTGTTGGCTTTCTCATTCCATTGCTTACATAGAATCAATGGGCACCATCTTGCCTTCACCCTAGGCAGAAAAATATCTTGGAATGGCCCTGGTCAATGTAATAACAAATAAAAATTCACTGGATTGAAAAGCATGCCCTCAGAATGAGAGGCAGTCACGTGTATTTTTGCTCAGCAGGAGAGTGTGGCTTCTTTGTTGTTACAAGCTGTTAACAAGGGGGGCCGAGTGATGTCTTTGAGCGGATGGCTCACTCCCTTCACAGTGGTCACTCCCCAAGGAGAAATGCAAACAATCTTGTCTCGTCCTGTCCCTAGACCTATAAACATTTTTAAAAACACCTTTTCCTTCACAGTTTATTGGGGGTGTGTGTGTGTGTGTGCTTTTTTTTTCTTTTGACCCAAGATCAGCATCTCTCAGCTGGAAAGCTGACCATTCCTTCCTTATGTCTTCCTTTGCATCAGCAAGAGTCAGCAGTATTGTGTCGCTAAGGACACAAGGCAGTCACTTTACAGCCATTTAACCCCCACAGTGTTTTCTCTCCTGGATAAGTTTTTGTCCTACTGTAATCATCAATCAAGTTTTAGAGGTGACATAATCGCTTTGTTTAAACATTTGAAGGGACGTTATATGAAGGATGGAGCAAGTCTGTTTTCTGCTGCTGCAGAGACTAGGACATGGAGTAATGGCTTCAACTTTTAGAAAAAGAGATTCCATCTACACATTGTTCTTCCTAACCCAAACTCCTTGTAAATTGACACTGAATGCCTGAATTTACTATGCCACTTATTGATTACTTATAAGGCTAGAATTACTGAAAGAAAACAAACCTTTGTTTTATATACTGTCTCATTTATAAACAGGAGGGAGGGACAAAGGAGAGGAAAAAGGGAATCTTGCAGCTCCTTAAAGATGAATATATTTTAGTATGAGTTTTCACCAATTGTACTTTACTTGTTCAGAAATGCTGACGGACTGTAGATGCACTCACTGATGGATTATACTCCATCACTGCCTCTGCAAAAGCAGATTGTTGTTGGGAAATGTAAGAGATAGTCCTGGATCTCTCAGGCATTGTAATCAAATTGTCAAGGCAAGAAACTGAACAACAACCAGTCCCAGGCCCCCATCAAAGGTTCTCCAGAGAAAGAAACATGCTTGCAAAAATATATAAATGTAGCTTTCCTAACAAATTGCTTTTATGTAGTCAAGACATGGGCCCTTTTTGCACACAGTTTCTTTTGCGCAAGGGCCCCTTCAGTAAATGGGAGTGTCGGTCCGTATGACACACTCCCATTCATGCGATGCTCACGAGCCTAAAGCGGGGCGTGCACGCATTTTTTATTTTCAGCTTCAAGCCGAAAATACTGCGCAGTCACGCAATGCTCGCGGGGCCCTCACGCACTTACCTGCGCTGTGGTACGTCGGACGAGTGGGCCGGTCACGCTTCCTGCCTCAGCGCTAGCCTGCAATTCCCAGGTTGCGCTGTGGTAGGAAGGGGCGGGGCGCTCACGACGGCTGCGCAACCAGGAAGCGAGCTGCGGGACAAAGCAGGAGGGAAGTGGCAGCATTCCTGCTGAGGCTTTTCGCACGAGACGCTCCCCCAGCCGCGAAACGGGTAATGTGCGAAAAGGGCCGTGGTCTAATGCAGGAGACAGTGAGAAGAAAATGGCTGCAAGCCAGGGTGATGCAGGAAGATAACAGGCATCGTTAAACCAAACAACATGTTACCATAAATATATGCTGTGTCCAAACTCCTAGAGCAGGGGTGTCAAACTCAATTGCATTTTGGGCCACACCAGCATTATGGTTGCCCTCAAAGGGCCAGTTGTATCTGTAAGACTATATGCATATATCTACTCTTTTATCATATTAAAAAATCCTCTCTGTGCCTTTTTCTGCCCTCAGACTGTCCCTGTGCCTCTTTCTGCCCTCCAGACCCCCTCTGTGCCTCTTTCTGCTCCCCCCATGGCTCTTTCTGCCCTCTGCCCCTCTCTGTGCCTGCCAAGCCCGATCCTCACATTGTGGGCCACCCAGCTGCCAGTATTCTGAAGAGGGGCCCAGCCACCAGCGCTCACAATCTATTTCTGACTGCTCCTCTGTCCAACTCTTGCAAGCTGCACAGAGCATTGCCATGGTAACCCTCGGCAGTGCTCTGATGGTGAGACCTGGATGGAGGAGCAGTCAGAAGTAGTAGTAGATTTCAAGTGCTGGGTGCCTGGGGCCCTCTTCAGAATACCAGCAGCCAGGGGCCCACAATGTGGGGATTGGGCTCACAAGGTGGGGGGAGTGCTACAGCTACAGGAAAGGTGTGAGGGCCACACCCACCGGCCTTGTGTTTGACACATGTGTCTTAGAGAGTAATATTCAAACAAGCAATTAGTGAACATAAGCAGCTCTGACAACTGCAACCCGCAAAGGCCGATACTAAAATAAATCAGTCTTAAAGGTGCCGTAAGACACTTTTTCCCAGTGATGTATTTAAATCTTTTACTCCAAGTCCCAAATCAAGTCTCAAGTCTCTACCTTCAAGTCTCAAGTCGAGTCTCACATCTTTGCAAGATACTTTCAAGTCAAGTCTCAAGCCAAGTCTCAAGTCTCAAGTCTGAGAGCCAACTTTATGCCAACATGTATGCCAGAATTTCTGGACAGAGTTGAATAAAGTCAGTTTTAACAATATATGTAGAGTTGGCCTTCCACTTTGTGATTTTGACATCTGCAGCGTCCGAAGTGGGGAATAGGATCCTTCTTACTTCCCATTTGCAAAACTGGAGGCTTTTTCAGAAGTGGGGAATAGGATCCTTCTTATTCCTAGTTACTGAAGCTTCAAGATCTTTAGAAGGAAGATTCCTTCCTCCTTCAGCTCATTGCCTAGCACATTTTCTGTTCCCCTGACAGATACGCACCCTGCACTCTGGGCAGAAGGCTTGCCTTCTGCTCTTGGGAAAAGTTTTAGAAAGTTCCTCCTATATGAAGTAGGGACAGGCTGCTGAGCAGATCTCAACCCCACCTCAAGCCTATTTGCTCTTCCTTCTGAGAAATGTATCCACACTTTGAGCTCAAGGCAGATTGTCAAGTGACCAATGAGTTGTAAGGTTTTTGGATGGATGCGTTATGTTACTGAACCAAAGGCAGCAAGTCAGTCACTAAAAATATTCAACTCTCAAGTCGAGTTGACTCAGTGTGTAATTTTTGCCAAGTCAAGTCTGAGTCAAGTCACTGAAGTGACTTAAGTCTGACTTGAGTCCGAGTCAATTGACTCGAGTCTATATCACTGCTTTTTCCTGCCTGCCTGCCTGCCTTCCCTGAAACAAACTGGATTGGCTCTCTGTTTGGAAATTGTCTCTGGCATGTAGAACAAAGGTGCATGCTGAAGGCAGTAAAGATTCTGCTTTGAATCCACCATGAAACCTTCAAGAAAGAAGTGGTATGCACAGATGACCCTTTTAATCCAGGGGGGGTGATTTCTTTCCTTGGGCTCAGAAAAAGAAGAGAAAAGAAATTAAAGCAAAGCACTCACAACAGGAAAAAAAAAAGACATCATGAAGATGCTCTTGTGTGAACTTGTGCTTTATTGGGGCAAGCAGTGAAGACTACTTAAATCCTTTCAGAAAAAGGTTTGAGGTTTGCCCAAGATTCCAATTAACCTCCAGTTAACAGGAGAAAGTTGAAGGGCCTTGGAGGACCAGCGGATCAGAAAGGCCGCTGGTGGATTAAGGTAGTAAGCAATGCAGGAAATGTCCATATGAAAGCACACAAGTCTCTACAAAACCAAAAGAGCTGCAACAAAGGCATCTCTGACACTGAGGCCCTTTTGTTCCTGTTTAATTAGAGGGCAAGACAGCCAAATCAAAATAATCCTTCAGGGTTTACTGAGAGGGGAAAAACAAAAACACCCATAAGATTTACCCCACAGAAAAAAGACTTGGGGCCTCTTGCTTTCTTCAAAATTCCTCTCTGTATCCCCAAACCCCAGTCTTTTGGGAACCTCCAGCAGGCTTGCTCTGCAGGCAAGATCTTGGCTAATTTTTTATTTTATTTTGTGCTGCTTTTCTCCTGTTTAAGCCTACTTGAGTAAAAAGGTCTTTGCCTGCTGGTGAAAGAAGAGCATGGAGACAGGCTCGCTGTATCTGTTAGGCATTTTAGGCACAATGCCTAGGGCCTATAAACATTTTATAGTCTATGAAAACAGTATTTTAGGGCCTCGTACATCAAGGTAAGGTGGTGAGCTGAATACAAGAATGCCTAGGGACTATGAAAACCTTAATGTAGCCCTGCATGGAGGGGCCAATCTAGCCTTTCACGGAAGGGAATTCCTGAGAGTGGGAGTAGCCACGGAGAAGGCTCTCTCTTGTGACCTCACAAGTGAACCTGTGATGGTGGCGGAACCGAGAGAAAGCCCTCTCCTCTGAATCTTAAGGGTCTTTCCGCCCTACACTGTTTAGTGCTATTATTCTGCTTTCAACACCCTATGGAATCTTGGGGTTTGCAATTTGGAGGGGGCATTTAGAATTCTCAGCCAAAGAGCTCTTTGGTTCTCAGTAAACTACACACCCCAGGTTTCCACAGGATGTTGAAAGTGGAATAATAGCACTAGAACAGTGTGGTGTGGTAGAGCCCTAAGACTCCAGCTGGTTTGTATGGGGAGATATGATCTTTCAGACAATCTGGACCTAATCCATATAGTGCTTTAAAGAAATGGTTACCTCTGTGTTTAGTAATTAAGATGAATGAGAGCAAAGTGGATCTGAGAGTTCTCTGTTTTAATCTATTTGATCTTCAATGTGTAGTCTTAATTTTTAATGTTAGTATACCCTCCAACTGTCCAAATTTGGCACTTTATCATTCCACTTTTTCAGCTGCCTTTAAAATGTCCCAGATTATCTTTTCTCCTCCCACTTTCTCCCTTCATCCTTTTCATCTTCTGCTTACTCTAATTGCTCCAAATTGAGCTCAATTAAATCAGATGAGGGGGAGAGGAAGGGGAAGAGGAAGAATCTTGCCCTTCCCAGTAGGCCCAGACAAAAAGCAAAGTGCTGCAGCCTCCCCTAGCTTGTGTTTTCCCCCATTAATAAGTTTTGCCATCCTGACCATATTCTGATAATGCTTGAGCACATATGTTCCAGTTTTCATCTGCAAAATATTGAAGGGTAGGGGTTAGTCATCTTAGAGACCAGGGCCATTTCTGCGTGATGGTGCCATCCCAGCTTGGGGATGCATTGCTGCCAGTCCGTGTTGTGTGTCATTGGATGACATCATCATGGTCCCACTCCTACTGTATCATCTGTCAGAGAGATGGTGGATGATGGGAGCTGCACAAAAACCTCGGTAGCACTTTCCTCCAGCACTGAGCTCTGGTAAAAACAGCTCATCAGAGTCAAGTGTTTAAAAATCACCATGCAGCAGAATTTTATTCACACAGCTTAGAAGCGTCCCAGCAGAGTATTTAACATTAGCAGCAAAGACCTGAAGCCAGGAAAAATACTCCCATGCAATGTTATCTTCCGAAAGGAGGCTTTTACTTTCCAGTTATGATACATACATATATACACCCTTCCAACGGAGTTTCAGCATTCTACAGCATGTGAAGATATGCATCCAACATAGCCTCCGGCCGCTCCTTCAGACATCAAGAGGGCACAGTTGGCTAGAACACACCCCCTTATATACGTACGTTTCTGATGCAACTCTAGCCAACCTTAGTTCCCATGTATGATGCAACCTTCTTCCCTGGTTACCTAACCCAATGACTAATGCAGGTATTACATGGGATTGCATCATCCACTGTCTTCCCCAGGCGCAAATCTTAACGTACATCATGTATATTTTATTTGGACTTCGGTTCTGTCCAACTTTTCCTCATATCATCAACCATCATGATCATGCGGTATACCATTATGAGAAAAAATCCAGTTATGGCCTCCCATCACACAACGATTGCAACACTGGCAGCCATGCGGGAAGGGCGGAAGCACTATCAAGTGTTTCCTTCCTTAGTGCAGTACAGGGAGAGGCCGGCTGCCCTGTGGAAAGAAAGAGCGTGTGCCGAATGCTACCTATCCGCAGGCAGCTGGTTGGGTGCAGAGAGGAGCATCTGAGTTCCACTCATATCCGGCAGTGGCACTGCCAGCATCACAACGGGACAATGGGAGATCCACATAAGGTGTGGAAAGGACCTATGGTTGAAATCATGTTCATATGCTGCTAGGCTAGTAGAGACTTTTCTGCACTACATAATTATAATGCTATGATACCACTTTAACTGCCATGGCTCCATCCAATGGAATCCTGAGATCTGCAATTTAGGGAGGGGTGCTTAGAATTCTTTGCCAGAGAGCTGTAATGCCTCACTAGACTGGAAACCCCAGGATTCATTGTACATTCTGTAGTGCAGGGGTGGGCAACTGCATTGTGAGCAGGGACCAATTTCCCCCTTAGACCCCCCACACACATTGCACCCCTCCCACAGAAAGAGAGAGAGGGAGAACAACTACGTTTTCCCCTGCAGTTCCTCTTACAATGGTGACAGAAAATGATGCTCTATCACTTCCTGCAACCATTTTGTGAGCGATGGTGAACTTGGGCAATTCACACTCTCGAATTTAGAGGAAGACAGTGGCATTCCTCCTCTGAACAACTCTTGCAAGAAAACCCTGTGACAAGTCCCCTTTAGGGTCAGCCTAAGTCAGTAATGATTTGAAACTACACAACAACGAATACATATAGGTATATGTGGGTGTGGATGTGTTGGGTGTGTGAGTGTGTTCAGTTGTGACTGTAGAGGTGGGGAAGAAAGTAAAGCAAAGAGTTACTGCATGTAGTTAGTCATTAATAAGCTTCAGAATGTAATTCATTGACATTAGATGTGAGAAAATTTATCCATGAAGTTTATGTTAAATTACCACTTAAATTTAAGTTTAAAGCCCATGTTACAACCCTTCTCAAAATGAAGTTGAAAAATGCCACTAGTAATTTTATTCAAACCCGTCCCTTTGTCTCTGCCCAGTTCTGCACTACACTGTTATAGTGCTATCATTCCACTTTCAACATCGTGTGGAAATCTGGGGTTTGTAATTTACTGAGGCCCAAGAGCTCCCTGGCTGAGAATTCTAAAGGCCCTCCCTAAACTGCAAACCCCAGGATTCCATGGGATGTTGAAAGTGGAATCATAGCACTATAATAGTGTAGTGCAGAAATGGCTTCTGTCTTGAGCTTGGAAGAGAGTGTAGCAGCTGATGAATTTTTGAAAATTCAATTTCCAACCTACTACACTTCAAAGCCTTCTCTTGCTTCTCTTTTTCTCCCTCCCTGAAAAATCTTACTTCCTTAACCCTGACACCTTTCTTTATTTTACTGATTCCCTCATGGATCCCAGCAAGAGTCCCAGAGATAAAGCCTCCAAAATTTAGTTTCATGGGACAATTTAGGTATCTCTGTGCATTGTCTAATGTAGAATTACCTGCATCCAAAGATGACCACCTTCTTCCAAGCTACCCTTACTGGCTGATTGTTTCAGATCTTTTAACCATGGAATTGAATAAGCTATCATATGTAATCCCAAATAAAAATAAACAAATATTCTTATAGCTATTTGCATTTAACAAACAAACAGGCTGGAAAAAATGGAAAATTTGTCAATTCTTTAGCATAATCTCCCATTGAATTAATTAATAAATAATTTAATTAATAATTTAATTCTGGAATTAATGTTCAAAATCCAATTTAAGTCAATCAACTATTTTAAAATGAGTTGACCCCTTTTTTAGCAAATGTCAAACTTGATAACAATGATAACTGATAATAATTGATAACTATAACTCCTATAGCTATTTGTATTTTTAAAGAACTACATAGGAAACATGAAATGTGTTGATTCTTTGGCATAGTCTCCAATTTAGTTAATAAACAACTCAGCTCACAATCCAACTTGAGACAATCAACTAAGGCCCTTTCCACACGGGGGACGGGGGAATGGGGCAGCGCACGCAGGGACGGATCTTACCTGAAAACGGGTTGCTCCGTCCCTGCGGGGAGGCACATTTGCCGCTCCACATGCTGGCGCGTTTCGGCGGCGTTCGGCGGTGCCCAAAATGGCGGCCGGCGACTTCCGGCGGCGCTCCGCCAATCAGAGCAGCGCGCCAGCCGGAAGCCCGCCCCCAGGCAGCTCTGCAGGGACGCGCTAGCGTGTCCCTGCAGTTTCACACGGGGCACTGCAACGGGTTAGCGCGCTCGTGTTTCGTAAAAACCACATAAAATGTGGTTTTTAAAAAACGCGCCGCGCCACCCCTTGCGGCCGTGCTAGCGCGGTTTGAGGTGTGGAACCTCCACTATTCAAACCGCTCTAGCGCGCTCCACGGTGTGGACGACCTCGGATGAGGTCACCCTAAGCCGTTTTTTTTACCCCGTGTGGAAAGGGCCTAAGTTAAAATGAGTTACCCCATCTTTTTTTTTTAATAAATTTCAAACTTAATTGATAAACTTAGTTGATTTTAATTTGTTTGTTCCTTTCATTTGTAATACAGACCCCAGGTCTTTGTAAGAAGTACAGATTCCAAGGTATATGTGGAGGTCCTGGAACAGAACAAAAATAAAACAAAACAAAAAATGTTTCATCCCA
This sequence comes from Iguana delicatissima, assembly GCA_948472985.1. Lineage (NCBI taxonomy): Eukaryota > Metazoa > Chordata > Lepidosauria > Squamata > Iguanidae > Iguana > Iguana delicatissima. Next base: position 1,769,162 of record CAOKZL010000171.1, on the reverse strand, counting down.
TTGTAGTCAATGGACATAATGTGCACAGATCTGTGCCTATGCAGGCATGTGCCTATTACATCCCATGTAATCATAGAATCATAGAGTTGGAAGAGACCACCGGGACCATCCAGTCCAACCCCAACACCCATCAAAGCACTCCCAACAGATGGCCATCCAGCCTCTGCTTAAAAACCTCCAAAGAAGGAGACTCCACCACACTCCGAGGCAACATATTCCACTGCTTTCCTTAAGGTTGTCCCAGGGAAATGACTTGAAGGGTCACAACAACATCAAAAGAAAATCAGACCAAACACTTACTAGAAGGCAAAATGACTAAAGTGTTCATACTTTGGCCATATCATGAGATGAGATGACTCACTGGAAGAGATGGTGATGCTAGGGAAAATGGAAGGTAGTTGGCAAAGTGGAAGACCACATTATAGATGAACTGATTCAGTCAAGGAAACTACGGCCCTGAGTTTGCAAGGCTAAGTAGAGCTGGTGTTGCCTGGGGCTTTTGGAGGTCTTCCATCCATATGGTTGCTGTAAGCAGGCAATAATGGGAGCAATGCTTTTGTGTGACCTCACATTCAAGTGTGCAGAGGTTGTGCCAGAAGAAGGTTCACGGTATGCCAGAAAGATTACAGCTGATCCAAAAGAGACCTGTCCTCCATGAAACAAAGGTGAAAAACCCCATTGGACCACATATTGTCCAACTGTTCACAGAGACAGTAAGGCACCTTATATGAAACATGTAAATATCCACCAGGCAGCAGATGATAAGTAAGAGTAATGTGGAGACAGAAAAGATTTTCTAAAAAAAGATGAAGGGGATTCAGAAGAGTGTCTACAAAATGGCACGTAAGATGCTATTTGGTCTTTCATCATACATCTTCAAAGGCTGGTAAAACTTTTAAAATTTGTTTTACAGCAATAATACACAAGACCACGAGATGGCAATGTTGGTTAGTAAAACTGAGGTCCCAGCTGAACACTTGATGGAAGAGCACACTTTCCAAGGACAAGTGTGGGTTTTCTCACTGGAAAAGACAGAATCTCAACCAAAAATGGTTTGCAAGATCAAAATGATTGAAACACCCATAAATGCTGCACCCCAGTGATATCTGGAAAAGCTCTGGGTTTTTGTATGAATTGCAAACTTGTAATTTATGCTTGAAAAATGAAGAATTCTATGTCATTAACTTTTCTGAAGTTTGAAAGTTGCTTACATCTTCAAAAGCTTAGTTGTTCAAGTATGATGTTACTTGACAGGAGGAAGCTGTTGTTAATAGTGATTAATCTGGCACAGTTAATATATTTACCTGTGGATGTTATTAAATTTACCATTAAAGTGGCAATCTTGACGCATGTTTTTCTGAGAGTAAATTTCATCAAACACAGTGAGTGTTAGTTCTGAGTAAACATCCAGAGGATTACATCCTAACTGAGATATTCTTAATGCTAGTAAAATATTTGTATATTGTAACAGTATTAAATCTGGTACAGCTAATTTAACTGATCTTGGTGGCCTTAACAATAAATCATTAGAATTTTTTAAAATAAAAAATATAATGTGGTATTTATTTAAAATATTTAAAAGTGGCTTTTCTAAGTCAACCTTCTCAAGGAAGTATATACCTAAAGTAAAAACCACAGACCACAATAAAACAATATAGACAATAATAAAAACCAGGATAAATCAGAATTAAGTTTAAACCAAACAGCACCATGTATCTGTTGTATTATTTGAATTGTTTCTAATTCATATTTATTAATTTTAATACAAACTAATTGACAACAAAAAAGGGGAAAAAAGAAAAAACTGTACATAAACAATATATATGCATAGCTAAAGCGAAAACTAAGCTAAATAAAATTAAATTAAAACTAAGACACAATACTAAAACATGTTATTGTGTGCCTTCAAGTTGGACTTATGGTGGCTATCATGGGGTTTTCTGGGGCTGAGACTGTGCGATACACCCAAGGCCACCCAGTGGGGTGTCCATGGCCGAGTGGAGAACTGAACTCTGGTCTCCAGGGCTGTAGTTTAACTTTCAAACCACTAGACTATGCTAGATATTATCAAAACCCTAACGTGTTGCCCTAAACACAACTTAAGTATATTAATTAACTCAAATGCAAAAGAACTTTGACCCTGCACAATGTAATGAAAAAGGAAAAAAAATAGAAAATGTCTTATTCTACCATTACAGTTCTGATCAAATTCAGCTCAATAGAATGACTAATAATTATAACCACAGACTGTTATATCATTAGGTTTCATAGGCCGCTTCCACAGGACAGCAGCGTCCTGGCATGGGGACGTGAGAGGAGCTGGACTGCGACAACACTTCCGTGTGACGTCATTCCGGTCCTGCCATTCTCGCGTCACCAGTTGAAGTGATCAGGGGTATGTCATCGATGGAAAAACTCCATCGATGATCTCTGCACAAGCCTTCCGTCGCAGCTGGCCATGCAGAACAGCTAGAAGCGCGATCAGATCACATACTTCCTTCCACATTGCACACTGTGTCCCTCACGCTCCTTTCCACAGGCAGCCAGTCGCACGCAGAGGGAAATGTTGGGGATACGCCCCCATCCTAGCAGAGGCATTGCCGGGATGATGCCTCAAAATGACAGAGCAAGGTAAGGTGTAGAAGGGGCCTTACTACTCAAATATTTAAATTGTTTTTAATTAGATCAATTTTCTTGTGATAATCCAATAGATGAGGACACGTTTCCTATGTTTTAAAAAGAAAAAACATTGTCAGAACCTTATATTGTGTTATTTAAGTTACAAAATTTTATGTATACCTAGCTACATAGCAGAAGCTCTAAGAAACCACTTTACTGATTTGTGAAAATGTGTAATGGGACATTGGCAAGAGTGCCCAATACACATTGATAGAGCCTGATGTGCATGAGCACCCCTTTGCTGGTGTCCCTTCCTGCATTGGGGATGCCTAATGCATATCCATCACCTTTCCGGCTCTGCCCAATTCTAAGTCCCTGTAGACATAGCTCCACTTATGACTTCATAAATCCCCAGAAGGATTCCAGCCATTGCTCATAAGTCTGTTAACACCTTATAAATTTACATGCTTGATCGGATAGTCACCAAATTTAGTAGGGTTTCTGAAACATGGGTAGGCAACTTGGGCACATCTGCATGCCAGTTTCTGTTCCGGGACCTGCCAGGGACCACACTATCTGCCAAAATTCAAGCACAAGCCTCCTGGAAATGAAAAATGGGCATTTTTAAATGTTGAACTGCATGAGACTGGACTGTAGCAACTTGAAAACATAAATCTCTGCTACTGGAGGATTTCTGGAGGAAGAATTCACCCATATTTCACTGGAAAAGTGCAGTCTAGGGGAGAGGAAGACCAGAAAAGCAGGTTTGCATTGAAATTCGACATCTGCAAATACCTCCACATGCCCCATTCCACATCTTCTCATTGCCAAGCAGCTGTCAAGCCCCTGCAGTTGTCATTTGTGGTGGGGAGGGAAGGAGCAGCTGGTGTGAGCTCAGTCAGGGAGAAGAAAGAAGGGCCCGCTCTCAAAAGGAGTGCACCAACCTTTTCCTTCCCCTAGAAGCCCAGAGCGGCTGGGTTTTCATGGTCCCAAACAGTTACAAAATTATAAAAATTGGTGATTGGAAGTGATATCATACAACTTCTGGTGCACCAAACACACTGGTGTGGCCCATGGGGGGTTATGATATAAAAACTGGTCCCTCCCTCTACACAGTTGCCCATCCTTGACAAGGAGACAAAAAGGCAAGCAAAGGCTGTTCCTCATTCTTCTGGTCAGGCATTATTCTAAGGTGTAGTTGGACACATTTTGTGCAGCTGGAAAATAATGAAATATGCAGTGGGGAACAGACTTTCTTGCAGTTGGCAAGATGACTGTGAATCAGGAGGAAGTTTGTTAAACCAAACAGACAAGGAGAAGATTTTTAAAAATAGGAAATTAAAAAGACTATCACCTTCCACTCTTTATAACCTTAACTTTACTGCAGTACAGGAATCTCTCAATTAATGACGCAGATGTATTCCTAGGCATTCTTTTTTTAAAATTTACTACCAGAAGCAGAAATAACATGGAAAGAATAGGGATAGGTTCCTGGACCTCAAGACAGACAAGCAGTTCCACATATTTCAGTAAATATTTTACTCAAGTTTGTTTATTTATTTGATTTCTATCCCACTTCTCTCCAATATGGGACGCAGAGTGGTTTACAATATTGAATTAAAACAGATCACCTAAAACAATATGGAGTACAAAAGTGAGAAAAAACATGAAACCAGACATTCAATTTAAACACTACTTTTAAAACACTGACAATTAAAACACTCACCTCTTATTCGTTCCTCTGAAAGCCCTTTTTCTTTACCATCTTAAACTTGAGACTTGAGGATTAGCCCCAAGGAGCATTTTTGTTGTGGCAACCTCAACAAACCTGACCTGGCCAAAGAACAGCCACTGGAGGTGAGCCATTTGGTGAGGATGATGGGACAGGGAAGAAAGCTGACAGGAAGAAAGTCAACTCAGACCATTTCTGTGTGAGAGTGAAGGTGTTATCACCGTGAACTGGCCTGGCTTTGGTAGATACTCGATATCATTTTGATATCACAATTCGGTCTCATTTTGCCACCCTCAGCCAAGTGTTTGTGAGGCCCCCAAACAAGCACGGAGCTAGGCATGGCTATTAATTGCTGAAACATTCCTTTCTCCACCTAGGCGAGCCAGACTCAGCCAGATCTTGCTTTAGGAGACCTCCCTAGACAAACACTAATGCACGCTAATACAAAGAGCCCCCTGCCCTGAGCAGGCACCCTGGCAAGCTAGAAGCTCAACTGCCCAGGTGAGCTGCATCTGCATACTGGCCATTCTATTGTCAATTCGGACTTAACTCAGTCATGTTAAATTCTGACCTTTCAGAGACATTGTCTCGCGCCCAAACCTCATTGTTCTCTCCCAAGTCCAGACTAGCCTACGGTCATACTTTCCCTACAAAAACACTCAGTTCCGAGAGCTTCCTCGGATCGCTCCCGAGTTCCAGACCGCCCTGCTGCTGCTTTGCCCGGCGAGCTCCCCTCAGGAAACCACGCTGAGCTGCTTCTCTCCATCTGCAACTTCTTCAGGACTACAAGAAAGGTGTCGTATCACCCATTTCCCCCGAAAACTCTAATTTCTTATTTTCTAGTTAGTTGTGTGATTGTGTTGTCTTAAATGTTTGTCTGTTGTTAATAAAACCTCATTTTTGCTATTTTAAAAACGTCTGACTGCTTGACTGACCTGACCCCGTATACATTGGGTTACAATATCCTCGCTAAGTTACCCTGCCTCTCGTTAGCTTAAAGCGAGTGCTCCAGTTAATTTCCCCATCTTGCGTTATTGCAGTGGTTCTCAACCTGTGGGTCCCCAGATGTTCGTGGACTTCAGCTCCCAGAAGCCCCAGCCATTATGGTCAATGCTCAGGGCTTCTGGGAGCTGAAGTCCACAAACATCTGGGGACCCACAGGTTGAGAACCACTGCGTTACTGTGTTTTGGTTATTTGGGCGCCCCTCCAAGGACCCCCAGTTAACAGGGTAATAAAGGAGAGGGGAGGAGTGGGTCACTGTGTGTCATGAGTGATGTTTTTCACCCCAACTCCTGTCTGCACGCCCTCCAGTTCACAACGAGCTAACACAGAGAAGAGCAGTTGCTGCATCCACAACAGCAAGTCCCTAGTCACTCCCATTCCCCTCCCTCATCCTGCCCTACCATTGCTGATTGATCTGTTTTTTGTTTTTGCTTTTTTTAAAAAAAAAACAAACACATTTTAAATGGCTGGGCCAAAAAACAAACATCTCCAAAATCCAGGCTAAACCAAGCATCAAGAGTCCCAAAAGGAAAAAAAAAATCAATATCTAAAAAATCCACTGGCAACATAAGAAGAGCAAATACATATGTATGTATGTATGTATGTGTGTATGTATATATCACAGTTTGGTTGCACCTCCAAAATCCGAGGTGCAGAATGAACTGATTGTCCCTAGAATCGATCAGTAACCTGCAGTGGAAGTAGCAATCTTCTAGCAGAGAACTAAAGGATCCCGTCTTCCTGCTCACACTCACACGTTTCTATGTTGCTATGTTTGTGCGTAGGTATGTATGTTTGTTGATACGTGGAAAACGATCCATAACGCCTGAAGACAATAATGACGGCAGCCTGTCCTTTGGTGAGCGGAGAGAGAGAGAGGGATGGAAATGACAGAAGAGACAGCCTGAGAATGCCCCTAGCCGGCCACTTCTGCCATGTGAATGGATGTTACAGTTTTGCATGTAGGCGAAAATGAAGCAGAACCAGTTTGGGAGGTTTGCACCAGAGTTTTTCCAGTTTTTACATAAAGCAGTTTCTTGTTGCAGCGAACCATGCTAGGAACCAAAAAGGTGAGGAACCACGAGGAAAACTACGAAGCTAAAACAGTTCAACATGCAGGTGAGAGGGTTAGAATTCAAGGTGAGTATGATGTATTGACCTTGTGCGGAAATGGCTTCATTTGAAATGTGGTGCTGTTACCATACCCTACCACTCCTCCTACAAGATATGTGATTTTCATAAATTGGACTTCTTAATGACTGGAGAACATGATCGAGGTCACAATGGCCAGAGACATGTTCAGAGTCATGAAAGTGCAGGTGGGGTTATGTGGAAAACCCCAACGCTGATGGGTTTGTGCTAATCCCTTCCTCACTTCAGGCTCTTGGCATTTTCAAACAGAATGAAAGATGAACTGCCCCAGAATGGTGAGCAATCTGAGACCATCCCTTGATCTTACCTTATAAGATCTTCCCTATATACCCTTCCTGACTGAACATGAAGAGGTTGTCATGAATCCCATCAATGTTTTTGTCACTCCGGAGTTAAGCAATCAGCCCATTCCGACCCCCTTGTCGATCCCACAGGAAAGTCATTATGGCTTTGTCAACACACACCTTCAGGGTGTGAAATAGACTATAAAAACCCTACCTTTGATCCTAGCCAATTGTAGTATGTAAAATGTAATCCAGACTGCCACTCCTCCTTGCTACCCTCAGATGCTGTCTGAGCCCCTCCGCTGCAATCTCTTTCTTCAAGACAGGTAACTATTCCCCTTTTCACCCCTAATCTCTGTCTACACATCCTTTCCCACCTCAGTTTCCAAAAGCCTTGTATAGTTCCTAAGAGTGTCTGATTCCTTGGATGTTTGTCAATTCAAATAAAACACTTTGTGTAACTTTAACTGGAGCCCTCTCTATAGTTAGTAGTGCTGTACACAGGTGAAAAGAACTTCCCATTACCCTCCTCTCACAGGCCTCCTTTGAACTATAATTCCCCCAAATTCTAAGGAGCTGCTGGCATTGCAGGTGGACCCCAACATCCCCCACCTTTTAGTGTCAGGAACCGAAATCACACAGACAAATGTAACAGTGCTAATACACTATTTATTAGGAGTGTGATGCGTTGTACGGGACTTCAGCGAGCGAACTGAAAGTAATTAGCAAAATCCAAACATTAGAAGCAAAAGATTCCCTTCCCACAGCAAGAGACCTTGAAGGGCCAGCTTCGGCTGGTAGTTTTTATCAGTGCTGCATTCCTAGCTTTGTTTACCTAACAGTCTCTGGTTCCCATCCTTGGTTACAAGCAAGCAACTAATTAACTACTACCGCATGTCCCATACTGAAATATGAAGGGCTACCTGACATTTAGGGTAACAATTCTGGAGGAGAGTGCCACAGATACCATGGGCAGCTAAAAAGACAAATGAATGAGTCTCAGAGCAAATCAAGTCAGAACTCTCCCTGGAAACCAAGATGACCAAACTGAGGCTGTCATATTTTGAACATACCATGAGATGACATGACTTTTTGGAAGAGACAATAATGCTTGGTAAAGAGGAGACCACACAACAGGTGGATTGATTTGACCAAGGAAGAGATAGCCCTGAGTTTGCAAGACCCGAGCAGAGCCGTAGATGACCAGAGATTTCATGCATACGGTGGCCATGAGTGGAAGTCAATTTGATAGAACCATAGAACCATAGAAATGTAGAGTTGGAAGAAACCACAGGGGCCATCCAGTCCAACCCTCTGCCATGCAGGAATGATGATAAATAACAGTTGAGGGGAGACTGATATGCTGCTTCAAGTGCAGCAGGTGCCTCTATCCACACTCAGTAAGTCTCTTCTTGTCATTTTCTATAATCCACTGCACATGAACGTGCAAAATAACCCGTGATGCCAGGTGGATCAGGGAGAAGTGTCTCCGTGCTGCAGCCTTCTGGTTTCTTGAACTGTAGGGAATACAGTCTAAACTATACTCTGCTCCTGGCTTTTGTCACTGTTTAGACACCAAAAGGAAAGGAGAAAGCGGCAAGAATAAATCAGTGGTAGGCTCTCTGTTTGGGCATGAACAGATGCCCAGAATTGCCAACCAATGAAACCAGCCTCAAATGAAAGAGCCGAGAGAGAGAGAGAGAGAGAGACGCGGGGGCGGAAGAAGATGCCAAGAAAGGTTGGAAGCTGATTTATGATGACAATGGGATTGAAATATCATCTCCTTGGAGCCCAGGAAATGAAATGAATCTGTGAAATTCAAACGATGGCCTTTTCTAAAGCTGAGCAAACAGAGTTGAAAGTTCAGTGTTTCTGAGAAATGCTCTCATGGTGTTCTAATCACTGTCACTCCAGAGGAAATGCTGCATACTGAGTAAACAATACACAGCAGTTCCTTTGTAATGAGTTTTTATGCTGAGAATTAAGGCAAATCATGACGAACAGCTGAAGGATACAAGAATCCCATGAATGAAGAAATGGCTAAGAGCCCTCCTCTCCTACGAGGAGGCCTTGATAGAGCCTGGCTGCATATTTACAGGCAATGCAATGATCATATCGTTGGATCCTCCCCACTTTCTTAAGCAGGAAATAATACTTCCTTGGATTTTGGTTTCCATAGGAGAAAAGGACACCAGGGACGTATGGCATTTTTATAATTTATGGTTTATTTGTAAATACATACATAATACAAACAGCATATGTGCTTCATTTAAGGTAAGAGGTTCAAAAAAGCCATTCATACCTGATTACCCAAAAAAGGGACCTGTACCCATAAAATGAGCCAATGGGGTGAAGTGGTTTGGGTGTTTTGCGCTAGGACTCTTGAAGAGCAGGCTTCAAATCCTCCCTTTAGACATGGAAGCCCACTGGCTGATCTTGGGCAAATCACACTCTCTCAGCTCAAGAAGAAGGCAATGGCAAACATTTGCTGAATAAATTTACCAAGAAATCCCTAGGATAGGGTAGCCACTAGTATAGTGGCTTGTGTGTTGAATTAGGACTCTGAATGAGCAGGGTTCAAATCCCTGCTTGGCCATGGCAACCCACTCAGTGATCTTGAGCAAGAAGACCCTAGGATAAAGTAACCATATATCAGACTTGACTTACAACAACAACCTCAAAATGCATTCCTGTTGGAAAAGTCTAGCATTCTCTCTCTTGTTCTAGGAGAAATGGGACTTAGCTAGCATAGGGTTAATTTTCCTTTGCATGTAAAATTTTCCTTTGCTCTGGTTTTTTGCCTAAGGTCTCAACTGTTGGTCTGTATTATTTAAAATGACTGGGTTTGGTATCCAGACCATGTGACCCAGGTTACAACCTGGAGTCAATCATTGGCCTTCCATAGAAGACCGCGCCTCTCTCTTTTTCTCCCTTTGCAATCTTGCTTCTAGCACCTTCTCTCTGTTATGCTAGTCTCTCCACCAAGAAGTTGGTGAGTTAAGAATGGAGCTACTGTCTTCCCTAATCCTTTCGTTAGTTAGTTAGGACCTAGTTTCTCCAGTGCATATGTAATTGTAAAGTTTATTAGTAAATGTGCTAAGTTTGGAACCTGAAATTGCCTGCCTTGTTCTGCTTTCCAAGTAATTCTCCTTTCAGGGAAGCCACACAGAGATTGGGACATGCTTTTTTCTGCAACTCTGCTAAAAGAAAGCTAATTCTTAACAGCTTTAGCTTTCATAGAATTTCCCAAAGGGCTAATATCCTGGGAAACTCTAACTCCCAACAATTACAATTATCTATTTCTCCTCTTCTTTCTTTTTGGCTATCTATGAGAAGTTAACTATTTTCTCTCTCTTTTTCACATGGCTTCCATGTTCATGAGATGGTCAACTCACTCATGGTATTGCCCTATCTATTTAAAACGTTATCCAAAGTGCTAAGCCTCAGCCCCAAGGTAAGTTCAGCACCTTGGATAGCTCCTTTAGGACTCGGGCTAAGGCCTGGAGTGGATTCAATCATCCAAGGGACTGAAAGTCAGCATCCATCATCATATAAGGCAGATGAATAGCTACCTTATCCTGTTGCAGAACTTGGAGGTAATGTACTACCGGTAGTACTGTAAAGTGTTGCAAGTATTTCTTTTCTTTTCTTTTTAAATTATTTTTATTAAAATCTTCATTATTTATAAAAACACAACAATAATAGCAATATTTGATTTACAGTTTTTTCTAAAATACGATTCTTCTAATATCTTTAGTTTCTGTTATAGCACAGTTTCAACAAGGATCTTCTATTTACATTTACAAAGATTCACCTACTAACTTTAACTAGTCCTTATCTATAGTCTAAGTATATAATATTCACTTCCTACATTCTCTTGCTTGGTTGACATTTGTATGCCTTAAAGTTTCCCCTGTATCTGTATATTACCTTGATGGCTTGCCAGCAATTCAAGAAAGACTATAAAATCTCATATTTTGCATGCTTCTTGCTTAATTACCATCCCCATTTACATTTCTCTATGATTTTGCTTATTTCTTCTTCCTATTCTGGAACTTTTTACAGTACCCAGTTTTGCTTCAAATAATTTTTGATTGAAGCCATTTCTCTTTCATTTTTCCCTTGTATTTCTCCCCTCAATGCAAAAGTTAAGTTATCTAATGTTGTGAATTCCATTAGTTTAATTAACCATTTGTCTGTTTTTGGAGTAACATTATTTTTCCAATATCTAGCATATACTATTCTTGCCGCAGTGACCATGTAAAGTATTGCCCTCCAATACCTCACTATTGACACATTATCTATATCATGTTACATGTTTAATAGAAAAATTTCAGGGAACAGTGGAATATTTATCTGTAAGATTTCAGTTATTATTTTATGTATATCTTTCCAGTATTTTTTTGTGTTGGGGCACGACCACCACATGTGAAAAAAGGTACCATTTTCCTAATTACGTAATGTGTTGCAAGTATTTCAAAGCTCTTCCAGAAGCATTAGTACAGTTGGCCCTCCACATTCACTATGGTTAAGGGGCATAGGACCCCTCCAATGTGGGAAAAATTGCAAATATCAAAATGTGTGGGTGTATCTGTGGGAAGGGGGCCAAAGCATGATGGGAAGAGCAGGCACCCAGGATCTAAACTAGGGCAGGAAAAGGAGAGGGGGGAAAGATGATGGATTCTTCTTTCTCACCCATATCCTTCTTTGTGTTGGTGTTGCGGTGGGGGGAGGCATCAGGAATGGGTTTATGGTGGTGAGGAATTGGGTGTGACCCATCCTTGGCTGGTCAGGCAATGGCTGGAGAAAGAAAAAGAGTACCGGAAGTAGATTTTTGAAGGGCTGTGTAGTCTGATTGGAGCTGCCAAGAAGGAATATTCCCCTAGAAAAGAAGCACTTGAGGTGCAGGGGTGTGTGTGGAGTTGGAGAAACTTGCAAATAAATCCATGAAAGTCAAACCTGTAAACATGGAGGACCAACTACAGTGCAACTTATTTTGGACTAACTCATTCTATGTTTTTCTTTCCCTCCAAAAATGTAGAATGAGTTAGTCGAAAATAAATTGCACAAGTAGTGGTTAGGAGTTACTTGGCTTTCCAGTGAAATACACAACAAATTACTTTTTAGAAGTTATTTCCTCTCTCTCTCTCTATATATATATATTTCATTTTTTCCATGCACATGGACCAATTCAGAATCATTAAAAGAAACTTGTCACAAGCAGAGGGCTAGAAGGAGCCCAAAATGAACAAACAAATGCTTATCTAACTGACACCAGTGATTTAGGCTAACTTAATTATTTCCAACACAACACTTTTCCGCTATCCCAAAGGCCAAGCCACAATTTGGGAAATACCAAAAATACAACCACCAAGGCCATTTTTAATGAGCTTTACTTTGGAAGAAAGGAAAGGAGAATTCAGCACAGCATCCCAAAAAAAAAATTTTTTTTTTTTCCCCCCCCAATTTTTTGGGAAAATTTTTTTAAATTTTTGGGGGAAAATTTAAAAAAAAAAAAGGGGGGGGAAAAAAACCCAGAAAAAAAAAAAAAATTTTTTAAAAAAAAGGGAAAAAAATTTCCCCCAAAAAACCCCCTTTTTTTTTGGGGGGGGGAAAAAACAAAAAAATTTTTTGGGAAGGGGTTTTTCCCTTTTTTTTGGGGTTTTAAAAAAAAAAAAAATTTTTTTTTGGGCCCCTTTTTTTTGGGCCCCCCCCGGGGGGAAGAAAAAAGCCGGGGGGGGGAAAAAAAAAAAATTTTTTTTTCCCCCCCCCAAAAAAAAAAAAAACCCCTTTTTTTCCCCCAAAAAAAATTTTTTTTTTCCCCCCAAAAAAAAAAAACAAAAAAAAAAAAAAAAAATTTTTTTCCCCCCCCCCCCTTTTTTTTTTTTTTTTTTTTCCCCTTTCCCCCTTTTTAAAAAAAACCCTTTTTTAAAAAAAAGAAAAAAAAAACCCCCCAAAAAAATTTGGGGGCCCCAAAAAAAAAAAAAATTTTTTAAAACCCCAAAAAAAAAATTTTTTTTTTTTTTTTAAAAAAAAAAAAAAAAATTTTTAAAAAAAAAAAAAACCCCAAACCCTTTTTTTTTAAAAGGAAAAAAAAAAAAATTTTTTGGGAAAAAAAAAAAAAAATTTTTTTTCCCCCCAAAAAAAAAGGAATTTAAAAAAAATTTTAAAAAAAAAAAAAAAGGAAAATTTTTTGGGTTCCCCTTTTTTTTTCCCCCCGGGAAAAAAAAAAATTTTTTTTAAAAAGGGGAAAAAAATTTTGGGGGAAAAAAAATTTAAAAAAAAAAAAAAAAAAAAAAATTTTTTTTTTGGGGGAGGAAAACAAAAAACCAAAAATTTTAAGTTTTTTTTTTTGGGAAGGGGGGCCAAAAAAAAATTTAAAGAAAAAGGGTTTTAACAAAAAAGGGGGTTTTTTAAATTTAACAAAAAAAAATTTAAAAAATTTTTGAAAAAGAAAAAAATTTTTTTTTTAAAATTTAAAAGGGGGGAAAAAAAAAAAAAATTTTTTTTTTTAAAAAAATTTTTAAAATTTTTTTTTTTTTGGGGGGGAAAAACCCAAATTTTTTTTTGAAAAAAAAATTTTTTTAAAAACCCAAAAGGGTTTTTGGGCCCCCCCCCCCCCCCTTTTTTTTTCCCCCCTTCAAAAAAAATTTTTTCCAAATTTTAAATTTAACCCAAAAAACCCCCCTTAAGGGCTTTTTTTTTTTTGGGGGGGGTTTTTTTTTTTTTTTCCCTCAAAAAAAAATTTTTTTATTTTTTTTAAAAAAAAAAAAAAAAAAACCTTTTTTCCTTTTTTGGAAAAAAAAAAAAAATTTTTTTTTTAAAAAAAAAAAAAAATTTTTAAATTGCCAAAAAAAAAAAAAAAAGGGGGGGGAAGGAGGGGGTTTTTTTAAAAAACATTTTTGGGATTTTTTTAAAAAAAAAAAATTTTTTTTTTAAAAAAAAAAATTTAAAGGAATTTTTTTAAAAAAGGAAAAACCCCGGGGGAAAAAAAAACCCCCCGGGGGGAAAAAAAAAATTTTTTCCCGAAAAAAAATTTTTTTTTTTAAAAATTTTTTTTTGGGAAAAAAAAAGGGGTTTTTTTTAAAAAAATTTTAAATAGAAAACCTTTTTTTTTTCCCCCCCCTTTTTTTTTTTTTTTTGGGGCTTTTAAGGGGAAAAGGGAAAGGGTTTCCAAAAAAAAAATTTTTTTGGTTTTTCCCCCTTTTTTGGGGAAAAAAAAAAAAAAAAAATTTTTTTTAAAATTTTTTCCCATTTAAAGGTTTTTTTTAAAAAAGGGTTTTTTCCCCCCCCCAAAAAAGGGGGATTTTTTCCCAAAAAAAAAAAAATTTTTGGGGGAAAAAAGGGGGTTCGGTTAAAAAAAAAAAAAAATTAAAAAAAAGGGGAAATAAAAAGGGCAAAAAAACCGGGGGGAAACCCAAAAATTTTTTTTTTTTTTTTTAAAAGGGTTTAAGGGGGGTTTTTTTAAAAAATTCCCTTTTTTTTTTTTTTTTTAAAAATTTCAAATTTTTTTTTTTTTTCCCCTTTTTAAAACCCCAAAAAAAAGGGAAAAAAAAAAAAAAATTTTTCTTTTTTTTGGGAGGGGAAAAAAAAAAAAAAACCCGAAAAAGAAAAAAAAGGGGGGGCCCCCAAAAAAAAAAACTGTTTTTTAAAAAAGGGAAAAAAATTTTTTTTCCCAAAAAAAAAGGGTTTTTTTTTTTTAAAAATTTAAAAAAAAGGAATTTTTTTGGGGGTTTTTTTTAAAAATTTTTTTTTAAAAATTTTTTTTTTTCCCAAAAAAAAAAAATTTTTTTTTTTCAAAAAAAAAAAAATTTTTTTTTCCCCCCCCGGGGCCCCCCTTTTTTTTTTTTTTTTTTTAAAAATTTTTTTTTTTCCCCCCAAAAAAAAATTTTTTAAATTTTTTTTTTCCCCCCAAAAAAAACCCCCCTTTTTTTTTTAAATTTATTTTTTTTTTTTAAAAAAAAAGGGCCCCAAAAAAATTTTTTTGGGGAAAAAAAAAAAAATTTTTTTTTTTAAAAAAGGGGAAAACCCAAAAAAAAGGGGGGGTTTTTTTTGGGTTTTTTAAAAAAATTTGAAAAAGGAAAAAACCCCGGGGGGCCCCCCCGGGGTTTTTTTTTTTCCCCCCCCCCAAAAAAAGGGGGGGGTTTTTGGAAAAAAAAACCAAAAATTAAAAAAGGGGGGGGAAAAAGGGGGTTTTTAAAAAAAAAGGGGGGAAAAAAAAAAATCCCTTTTTTAAAAAAAAAAGGGGTTTAAAAAGGGGGGAAAAAAAGTTTTTTTTTAAAAAAAAACCAAAAAAAAAACCCCCCCCCCCAAAAAAATTTTTTTTTTGGGAAAAAAAAATTTTAAAAAAAAATTTTTTTTTTTAAAAAAATTTTTTTTTTTTTTTTTTTTTAAAATTTTTTTTTTTAAAAAATTTTTTGGCCCGGGAAAAAAACCCGGAACCCTTTTAAAAAAAAAAGTTTTTTCCCCCCCAAAATTTTTCTTTGCACCCCCCCTTTTTCCCCCCCCGGGAAGGGTGGGGAAAAAAAAAAGGGGTTCCCTTTTTGGGGGGTTTTAAAAAGGGTTTTTTAAAATTTTAAAAATTTTTTTTTTTTCCCAAAAAAAAAAAAAATTTTTTCCCCCCTTTTTTTTTAAAAAAAAAAATTTTCGGGAAAAAAGAAAAAAAAAAAAAAAAAAAAAAAAAAAAAAAAAAAAAAAAATTTGGGGGGGTTTTTAAAAATTTTTCCCCAAAATTAAAATTTCCCCCCCCTTTTTTTTTTTTTGGGGGGAAAAAATTTTTTTTTTTGGGCTTTTTTAATGGGGAAATTAAAAACCCCCCTTTTTTTTTTCCCCCCCTTTTCCCCCCCCCCTTTTCCCCCTTTTTTCCCCCCTTTTTCCCTTTTTTCCCCGGGTTTCCCCCCCCCCCAAAAAAAAGGCCCAAAAATAAAAAAAAAATTTTTTTGGGGGGTTTTTTTTTTTTTTTTTCCCCAATTTTTTTTTTTAAAAAAAAAATTTTTTTTCCCCTTTTTTTAAAAAAAAAATTTTTTTGGGGGAAAGGGAAAAAAAAAAAAATTTTTTTTAATTTTTTAAAAATTTTTGGGGAAAAAAATTTTTTTTTTAAAAAAAATTTTTTCCCCCTTTTCTTTTTTTTTTTTCCCCCCCTTTTTTTTTTTTTCCCCTTTTTCCCCCCCCCCCCTTTTTTTTTAAATTTTTTCCCCCCTTCAAAAAAGGGAAAAAAAAAATTTTTTTAAAAATTTTCTTTTTTAAAAAAAAATTTTTTTTAAAAAAAATTTTTTTTCTTTTTCCTTTTCTAAAACTTTTAAAAAATTTTTTTTAAAAAAAAAAATTAAAAAAACCCCCTTTTTTTTTCCCCTTTTTTTTCCCCCCTTTTTTTTAAATTTTTTCCATTTTTTTAAAACCCTTTTTTTGGGGTTTTTTTTTTTTTTTTAAAAACCCCTTTAAAACCCCCCTTTTTTTTTTCCCCCAAAACCCAAATTGAAAAATTTTTTTGGGGGCCTTTTTTTAAAAAAAAAAAAAACCCCTAAAAACCCCTTTTTTTTTTTCCCCAGATTTTTTTTTTTAAAAACCCCCCAAAGGAAAAATTTTTTAAAAATTTTTAAGGGAAATTTTTTAAATTTTTCCCCAATTTAAACCCCCCAAAACCCCCGGGGGGGAAAAACCCCCAAATGGGGGAAAATTCCAAATTTAAATTTTTTTTAAAAAAAAGGGGGAAAATAAAAAGGAGGGGTTTCCTGGGGGGGGGGGGGAAAAAAAATTTTTCTTTTTTCCCCTTTTTTTGGTTTTTTCCCTTTGGGGGGGCCCCCGGGGGGGGGAAAAAAAATTGGGGGTTTTTTGGGGGGAAGGGGGGGAAAAAAAAAACCCTTTTTTGGGGGGGGGCCCCGGGAAAAAAAATTTTTTTGGGGGCCCCTTTTTTTTTTTTGGGAAAAGGGGGAAAAAATTTTTTTTCCCAAAAAAAAAAATTTTTTTTTTTTTTTTTAAATTTTTTTTTTTTTAAAAAGGGAAAATTTTTTTGGAAAAAAAATTGGAAAAAAAAGGGGGTTTTATTTTTTCCATTTTTTCCAAAAACCCTTTTTTTTTTTTTTTTTAATTTTTTTTTTTTTAAAAAAAAAAAATTTAAAAAAAGGGAAAAAAAAAAAAAAGGGGGGAAAAAAGGGAAACCAATCCCCCCAAAAAAACCTTTTTTTCCCCCCCTTTTTTTTAAAAAAAAAAAAATTTGGGAAACCAAAAAAACCCCAAAAAATTTTTTTTTTTAAAAAAAAAAAGGGGGGTTTTGCAAAAAAAAACCCAAAAAAAAAAACCCCCCAAAAAATTTTTTTAAAAAAACCCCCCCCAAAAAAAAAATTTTTTTTTTTTTTCCCCCCGGGCCCCCCAAAAAAATTCCCCCCCCCCCCTTTTTTAAATTTCCCAAAAAAACCCCCCGGAAAAAAAAAAAATAAAAAGAAGAAAAAAAAATTTTTTTTTTCCCCCGGGGGGCCCCCCCCCTTTTTTTCCCCCCCCCCCCCCTTTTTTTTTTTTTAAAATTTTTTAAAAATTTTCCCCCCCAAAACCGGGGGGGGAAAATTTTTTTTAAAAAAAGGGGGGAAAAAAAGGGAAAATTTTTTTTTTAAAAAAACCTTTTCCACGGGGGGGGGGAAAAAAAAAAAAGGGTTTTTTAAAAAAACCCGGGGTTTTTTAAAAAATTTCCCCCAAATTTTTTAAAAACCAAAAAAAAGGGGGTTTTTTTTTTAAAAATTTTAAGGGAAAAACCCAAAAAGGGTTTTTCCTTTTAAAAAATTTTAAAAAAAAAAAATTTTTTTTAAAATTAAAATTTTAATTTTTTTTTTTGGGGGGAAAAAAAAAAAAGGGGGGGGGGGGGGTTTTTTTTAAAAAAAATTTTTTTTTTTTTATTTTTTTTTTTAAAAAAAAAAATTTTTTTAAAAAAAAGGGGGGTTTTTAAAAAAGGAAAAAATTTTGGGTTTTTTTTCCCCCGTTTGCGGGGGGAAAAATATAAAATCCCGGGGAAAAAAGGGGGGAAAAACAAAAGGGAAGGAAAAGGGGGGGGAAAAAAAAAAAGGGGAAAGGAAAGGGGGGGAAATTAAAAAATTTTTTAAAAAATTTTTTTTAAACCCAAAAAAAAAAAAGGGAAAAAAATTTTTTTAAAAAAAAAAATTTTTTTTTTTTGGGGGGGAAAAAAAAAATTTTTTAAAAAATTAAAAAAAAAAAAATTTTCCACTTTTTTTGGTTTTAAATTTTTTTGGGGGGGTTTTTTCTTTCCTTTTTTTAAAAAAGGGTTTTGTTTTTTCCCCTTTTTGGGGCCCCGGGGGGAAGGGGGGAAAAAAAAAAAAAAAAACCCCGGGGGGGGGGGGAAAAAAAAAGGGGGGGAAAAAGGGGGGAAAAAAAAACCCCCAAAAAAAAAAAAATTTCCCCTTTTGGGGAAAAAAAAAAGGGGGGGAAAAAATTTTTTTGGGGGGCCCCTTTCCCCCCGGGAAAAAAACCCCCCCAAAAAAAATTTTTTTTTTTTTTTTTTTTTTTTTTTTCTTTTTTTTTTTTTTTTAAAAAAAAAAAAAAAAAAGGGGGGGGGAAAAAAAAATTTTTTTTTTTTTCCCAAAAAAAAAGGGGGGGTTTTCCCCCCAAAAAAAAAAGGGGAAAAAATTTTTTTCTTTTTTTTTTCCCCCTTTTCCGGGGAAATTTTTTTTGGGGAAAAAAAAAAATTTTTTTTTTAAAAAAAATTCCCCCCGGGGGGGGAAAGGGTTTTTCCCCCCAATTTTAAAAAAACCAAAAAAAAAAAAAAAAAAAAAAAAAAAAAAAAAACCCAAATTTTTTTTTTTTTCCCCCCCCAAAAAGGGAAATTTTTTAAAAAAAAAATTTTTTTTTTTTGGGGGTTTTTTTTTAAAGGGTTGAAGACCTTCCTCTTTGATTCACCATTTTAAGCCACTGAGTTGTGTTTAAGGTGTTAAGATGGGTAGCAATTGGTAGGGTGTTAGGGATTTCGTTCCATGTATTGCTATAGAATCATGTTTATTGTCTTTGTCACTGACTGTATATGTTGGAGCAGGAGCAGGAGGGAAGGCGTGAAGGAAGAAAAGAAGAAGAGGAGGACTAGGAAGAGGAGGAGCATGAGGAGATGAAGAGGAGGAGAAGAAGGGGGAGGAAGAAGGAGGAGGAGGAGAATTAATTTAACTTCACATGCACTGCACATACTAAGCAAAGACTCACAGATGTACGTGTGGATCTTCCCCTAGCTCAGAGTCAGCAACTTTCAGGAGTCTGGGAGCTGCACATAACTGAGACCAGACCTGGGAGAGCTGCATCTCCCGTCCAACCTCATATTTCTTTTCTTTTCTTTTCTTTTCTTTTCTTTTCTTTTCTTTTCTTTTCTTTTCTTTTCTTTTCTTTTCTTTTACAACTCTACAAGATCTTTTTTTTGCCAGGTAAGGAGAGTGGGGGAAATCATATTTATTCTTCCCAGTGACCCATAAGAATGAGGTAGACCTGGGTCAATATATGAAGACCCATATTGTCCCATACAAGCCAGCCTAAGCTTTGAGATCTTCAGTGAAGGTCCTTCTCTCACTTCTGCAGCCCTGCAGGCAATTTATTTTTTGTGAGAATGCAAGAGAAAGCCTTTTTGGTGGTGGCTACCAAACTTTAGAAATTACCTTTCAAAGTCTAGGCTGCCAGAGTGTGCCTCTTTCTTTCCTCAGGAGGCTTCAAATGGTATTTCCAACTGCACAAAAGCCCAGTCAGCTAACTCAAGCTAAAAAAGAAAAGAAAAAACCTCACTAAACACAAATTGCATTTTCTTTGTTACTTACAGCCTGTGTTAGTGGCAGTTTCTCCATAAAAATCAGTAATTTGTGTCTGCTATGCAGGGATGATTCATTTATGAAGCTGTCTTAGCTCAATGACAAATCTGTCTGACAGTTGTCTACCTACTCCTGTCACCTCCTCAAATTTTCATTACTAAAACTGGTACCTGTCAAATAACGGCTTCTTTCCCTTCATTTGCAATAATCTTTCAAAGCTTTGAAACCATCTGCAAAAATTTCTGCAAGTTCATGCTGTTACAAATTTCCATTCCAGTGCCTCATCTCTTGTGCATAAGATGTGTATTCTCCCACAAAAGATTTTCCACCTGTGCATCTATCAACTTTCCAGTTTGCATACATCTACTCATCTGAACCTTTGGAAGGTTTTACCACAAAAATGCAAAACAATCCTGTTTATACTTGTTTACGAAAGACTTGCAATTGACTGAAACTAATTACAACTAACATTACCTTAAAAAGAAATTAAAAGATCAGACAACTGTACCTTCAAATGTCAAAAGGCGAAAGATTTATACGATCTGAAGAAAATCCAGAGTATGATAGTTGATAAAGCACCTGGTCCGGATGAGCTTACAGCATTATATGATAAAAAAAAAATTGAATGAATTGATTAAACCATTATAAGCAACTGTAGCAGACATAAAGAAACATGGCAAGCCGGAAACATGGGGAGAATCAAATATTGTTCTGACTCCTGAAGAAGGAAAAGACATAAGAGAAATTAAAAATCACCGACCTATTTCCTTGTTAAATACAGATTATAAAATTTTTGCTACAGTGTTGGCAAAACATTTGAGGAAAATATTGTAAGATAAGATTAATGAAGAACAAACAGCTTTTTTACCGGGTAGACTTATGAGGAACAATGTGAGAATAATACTTTATGCAATTGAATATTATGATAAAAACCCGGGAAGAAAGCCGCACGGATTTTTCCTGATGCAGAAAAAGCATTTGATAATGTCTCGTGGTTATTCATACAGCAGATATTGAAAAAGTATAATTTGAGAGATGATTTTTGTACTTGGATTGAAATGATCTATAGAGATCAGTCTGCAAGCTTATTAATAAATGGAGATATTTTGACAAGCTTCCTCACATCTAAAGAGGTAAGACAAGGATGTCTGCTGTCACCATTAATATTTATTGCTGTCTTATAAGTATTGCTAAATAAGATAAAAGAGGATTCAGAGATAAAAAGTTTGAAAATAAAAAAAAGAGAATTGAAATTTAGAACCTTTGCAGATGATGTGGTAATTTTTTTGGAAGATCTGAAAGAATCAGTTCAGAAGTTGCTGGAATTCTACAAGAATTTGGTCAGGTGGCAAGATATAAGATAAATAAGGAAAAGACAATGTTAATGACATTGAATATGTTGAAAAAAGAACAAATAGAGTTGGAAAAACTATCAGGATGCCAACTTACCAAAAAAATAAAATATTTAGGAATATCTATCACAAAGAAGAATCAAGAACTATTTGGTAATAATTATCAAAAAGCATGGGAAGACATTAAAAACAATATGGGAAAATGGAGTAAATTAAATCTGTCTTTCCCGGGGAGGATTAATGCTTTTAAAATGACATTACTGCCTAAATTTACATTTCTTTTCCACAATCTGCCAATAATTAGAAATGAGAAAGTGTTTAAAGAATGGGAAAAAGAAGTTCAAAAATGTATTTGGTTAGGCAAAAAACCAAGAATAAGATTTAAAATATTACAGGATGCAAAAGAGAGGCAGACTAGATTTACCATCGCTTCAGATAGATATACTACCATGCCTATTGTTTGGATTGGATTAAGGACTGGATTTTGTTAAAAAAAATCATTGACAAAAGATTTGGAGAAAGTTGATAATAGATTTGGATGGCATGGTTACTTGTATTACAATAAGTTAGTGGCAAATAAAGGAATTTATTAATCATTGCAACTGGAAATCCCTATTGAAGGTTTGGCTACAGATAATGCAGAAGTATTATACAAATCTCCCAATTTGGACATCACCACAGGAAGCATTGAAAATTACCTCAACAAAACAAGGAAAGTTACTAGCATATTATGATATACTGAAATGGGAGGATGACAATCCAAGAATGAAAATGGCAGAAAAGCTGAAAGTCGATGGACATGAATTAAATTTGTTTTCTTGGTGACAATTCAAAGAAAGGTTTAAAATGGACCAAAAATTATACGGATTTTAGAGAAAAGAAAATGAATTGGACTTACTGTTGAAAGAATATCAAAAGAAGAGGATCTCTAAATTATATAAACTACCATTAAAGAGGGAAATGGAACCAATAAAAGGGAATGTCAGGGCCCCGGGCATGGCCGCGCCGGTGGGCGCCACGGAGGCCGACGCCGGCCTTACCTCTGAGGAGGAGGACGCGGATCCGGGCCCGTCGGAGGCCGCGATTGGCGGCGGTGGCCACGTAGCCGCCGCGGAAGGCCCCGCCGCCGGGGGGATCGCTGGGATGCCGCGGCAGTTGCCAATCCCAGCAAGGGTCTTCCCCGCGGGACGGAGGCCGCCGCCGCCGCCGAGGATCGTCCTGCCGCGACGGAGGAGGTCGGCCCGGCTCCCGGGCCGCTGGGCGTGGCGGGCGAGGCTCCACTGGAGGAGGCGGGTCCCGGGCCCGATCCCGGGGCACCGCCTACTTGCGAGGAGGCCTCGGAAGACGCTGAGGCAGCCGCCCTGCCACCAACGTTCCTGCAGCAGCGGCGGTTCAAGGAGGCCAGCCGCCGCTCTCAGCGGCTGCAAGAGAAACACCTGGGGGCAGGGAGCTCCCAGCTGTAGCACAACTGCGAGTCCGGCCACGTGCTCGGCCCGGATTGGCCACGAGCCGGTCTGCAGGCCTTTTTAGGCAAGCGCGGGGCTGGGGTAGGCACGGAGCAACAGCCGTCGGCTTCCCGTGCGTCTGTCGCCCGTGCCTTGTCCCAGGCCCGCCCGTGCCTGCGTGCTGCTGCCCGGCTCCTCCAAGACCCTTCCCTGCGTTAAGGTGCTGTAACCATTTTGTGTTCAGGGTGAGGCAACCCGTTGTTATTTTCTGTTAAGTGCATGCTGTGAAGGCAAACCTCATTTCCAGGCCGTTGGCTCACGGCAGCGCTCCTGAGAGACTGTTTTGGGATGCGGCTGGTGGCCGCCCCGGCCCGGCCCCTGCTTGACCTCAGCCCGCGCTGACAGGGACAATGATTAAGTGGGCTCAGAATGTAGGTCACCCAATTGAATTAGACGCTTGGGAAAAAGTGTGGAAAACAGATATAAAATTTACTCCAAATTTAAATTTAAGAGAAAATTTCTATAAGATGGTGCATAGATGGTATATGGCTCCAGAGAGATTGCAAAAAAATAACAAAAAATGGAGAGGCAAAATGTTGGAAATGTGGGGAGAACGTGGGAACCTTGTTTCATATGTGGTGGACTTGTCAAAATGTAAAGAAATTTTGGAAGGGAATTCATGATGTAATTCAAAAAGTTTGCAAAGTGAATTTTGAATTGGCACTGGAATTTTATTTGCTGAATATATTAGGCCAAATCAAGAGATTAGAAGACATCAAAAGATAATATTGTATTTGATTACGGCAGCACAGCTGACATACGCTCAGCATTGGAAAGAAAAACTAGAAATTAATTTAGAAGAATGGAAACCAAAAGTGTTGGATATGGTTGTCACTGAAAAACTAGCATATTCTTTAAGAAATAAGTCTGTTCAGAACTTTGAAAGAGAATGGAAAGGGGTAATGGACTAGTTAAAAATATAAATACAGTTGATGATTAGGTAAAAATGTACTTGTATAAAAATGGAGGATTCATTATGGAAAAGATAGTAATGACTAAACTGGGGAAGAATAATATAGACAAGTGGGATGGGGAGGGACATACCAACACGGCGAAGTATGTCTCTTTTTTATGTGTTGTGAAAAATTAATAAAAAATTTTAAAAAATGTCAAAAAAGGTCTATAATGTTCAAGAAAATAAAAGTTTTGCCGGTTTATTTATTTCTGGGTTCCATGAAGTCAACTCTAATTGTATATTGCAAACATAATCACAATTTAAGTCCATACACTCTCTCTCTCCCCCTCCCCCCTCTCTTTCTATATATTAAACAACAATCCAACAAATTATATATTAAGATATGCAAGGGAAGGTTTTCTCTTGGTCCTGCTTACCATCACAGGCTTACTTAGTGAGGACAGGGAAGAGAAACTGATAGCGGGTTGGACTGGATGGCCCGTGTGGTCTCTTCCAACTCTACATTTCTATGATTCTATGATTCCCAATCTCTGGAACTCTCTTCTGCAGGAGGCCAGGCTGGCCCCCTCCCTGCTTTCCTTTCATAGGCAAGCAAAAACATTTTTGTTCAAGCAGCCTTTTAATTTGTGAGCTGGACAGCTTTGTGGTTTTATTAGGATGTTTTCATACATACATACATACATACATACATACATACATATATATGTAAAACTTTTGTATCTTCTTATAATGGCTTTTGACTGTTTTTATATAGTTGGGTTTTAATTGTTTTTAATTTTTATTGTAAATGTTTCTAACTAGTCTGAAAGCCATCTTCGGTCCCACTCTGGGAAAAAGGTGGCAAATAAATGCACAAAATGAATGAATGAATAAAGAAATATTATAAGATGTATGCACTGTCCCAAAAGTTCCATGTACCCAATGAAGTCCCAGTGCAGGCCATGATAGCAAGACTCTTCTACCTATGATGCTCAATTATATTGCAACATTTGGATGAAATCTCTAAGTCCTTAATAAAAAAAAATGAAATATGCAAATACAATACAGAAATTATGGCACCAAGAATTTAATCCTTTTGTTCCCTCCTAAATACATAATTGAAAATGCTATTGTTTTATTCAAGATGAAAAGGGGCCTCTTCTTTCGCTCTTGCAACTACATCTCTTCTCCTGCTCCACCAATCCCTCTCTTTCTGAAACCAGTTAGCAAGTACAGCCCCTTCCTCAGGATTTCCCCACTCACTGGATCAAACCAATAATTCATACAGATTATATCAACTTCCAAAACATACCAGTGTAAGAACCACAGGATCTTCCCTGTGATAGGCAACCAAAGGTCTGTTCAATGTCAACAGTACCTCTAGAAGTGCTGATACAGTACAATTCAGTTTGCACTAAAGAACCATGCTGTGCACACGGAGGAGGGATTTGGGAAGACCTCCTTGAATTTTTTAGACAGTCCTTTAACTGTCTGGACCTATGTGGCATTGTCAGTCCAGCAAATGGAGTGTGATTTTCAGCTCCAGAAATTTCTGCTGCTAGAAAGCATATTGTCCCTGAAGAAGGCCATTGAGATATATGCATTGGCTGAAATGAATTGGGTTGGTTCTAAAACAGAAAAATAAAAAGCCATCCACTGAGCACTTGGAGATGTATGTCCCCTTTTGTCCTCAGATTCACTTGGGTATTTTGCAGTATTTTCCTCTTCTGAACATGTTCCTTGCCAGCCCAGTCAAACACGTGATGAATCATAGGGAGCACATTGTCACAGAAGGCACAAAGCTGCAAGCAGGTGGCATATAGTCCCCACAAGTACCCTCCAATGTGGATGTCCTGCCACATTCAGAATGGTTCTGTGAGGTGCCAGCCAGACAGTTTTTTCTCTTGACGTGTAAGTCCCAACATGTCTATTGTTTTGGATGCTCTCCGAGAGCTATCCTTGCTCTTGCTGTGGATTAAGCATCTAGTAGTAAGAGCTAGCTTCACAAAAGTAAGCTGGCTTTCATTATTGTGGTTAACCTAGAGCCACAGATCCATAACTGCTCTGTATTCAGTAAGACTACATGGTCCTACTGTTACTGTTGTGTGCCTTCAAGTTGTTTCTGACTTAGGGTGACCTTAAGGTGAACCTATCACAGGGTTTTCTGGAGCTGAGAAAACCCTACCTTAGGGTCCCCATAAATTGGAAATGACTTGAGAGCACACAACAACAACAATAGAGAAGTACCATTTGGGCGCTGTGTAACAATCACAAGGAATTGCACTGGCTTGCCAATATGTGTCTTGTCTGAATTCAAGGTGCTGGTGATGACACCCCAAGTCCTAAAAGGCTTGGCGACCTTGATATAGGTGTCAGTGCCTCTCCCAGCATTGCCTACCTAAAGACTGGAGATCTGATGATGGTGGAGTCCTTCCACTGTATCCCATCAGTGAGGGCAACGCATTGTGGGTGGGAGTGGGAGAGGACGTCTCAGCTGTCTCACCCCAAATGAGGAAGGCCCTTCCTTTGGGAGGTTTGATTGATATCAACACTGGCTCCATTCTGGCTGCAAGTAAAAAAATATGGATTTTAATTAAATCGTTGGAACCAGATTGATTTATTCCCAAATGCTTATGATTATAAAGCAGGAGTGGGCAACTGTGGAAGGCTAGAGGGCTGCATTGGTCCCCTGGGAAACCTTAGAGGGACACCCACTCCACCACACCCACCTCCACCAAAAAGAAACAAAAAAAACTTCTAAAGAGACCTGGGGACATTTTCAGCATGTTTTGTGGCATTCGTGGGTCATTTTAGGCCCTGTACAGCCCTTTTCTTAACCACAGAAATAGAACAGAAGTCACTTTCTTTTCACTTGCTGTTTTTAAAAAAGGCTTCTCTGGGGCCAAAATCGGTCCAGCTGGTTTGGAGCAAAGAGGTTTGTATAAAATGATGAGTGAGAGGGAATTCTAGAGAGCATGCCTGCCCTTTTGTACAATCTTCTTTCTTTGATCCATGTACTCAAGCCTTTTTGCTTCCTGCCTGCCTGCCTGCCTGCCTGCAAAGGACATTTTCCTTTTCTACCTTGTCATCCACATCCACACATGACAGCCAGCATTTAGGGTCTCTTCTACTGAAATTTAAGTAATCTTTGTGTGTCTGTCTCCTTTCCTCTCCCAAGATAGATTTCTTGAAACAACAAATGTAAGTTTTTCCTTTTCTACCTTACAAGAGAATTTTGTTCTTGTTTACTGCTATAAGCTCATCTGGTGTGGTTATGTTACAGTCTGCTTGATATAGATGCAAAATATTCCTACACAGCCTATGTCCCCATGTGATGGAAATGCCTCCCACGTTCCCCAAAGGTCATTTTGGAGCAAAAAAATAAATAATTTTTTTTTTAAACTATCCATTTGAATCTGTTAAATTGTTTGATCCACTTTAGCCTATGTAATTATTTTCCTTGTTTCAAATTTTAAATTGGTTTACACTCATTAACTGATTTAATTTGCTTGCCATCCTGAGATGATAGGATACAGGGTGGAATATTAAAAAACACATGTGTTCCAATCTCTGCATAGAGAGAGTGTGTAGGTGGAGATTTGTCTTTTGTCTGGCTCAATTAAGCATGCCAGTTTTAAGGAGGTTTTGTTTGCCATCTCTGCAGAGCCAATTAAGAACAAGTTTCTTCCATTGATGCCTTTTTCTTGTCACTGTGATCATTATAGACAATTATAGTAATTTCCAGCTCACTGTAACTGCGCTAATATTTCCCTTTATGCCTTTTATCTTTAGCTCTAGTGATCTTTGCTGCTGGGAAAGAATCCCCTTTTTTTGTGACAACAAATAAGGATTGACTGGCTGGCATTCAGGTGAAAATTGAAAACAATGAGAGTTGAACAGAACATCCCCACAAGAATAGACTGAGGGGGCGGAAACCTTCTCCCCACCCCTTGGGAATGATCTGGTAAAACAGGACTGCTAAGACTTCTATGTAGTTGAGCCTCCTCTGGCATTATCAATCAGAAGTGTGCAAAATAATCAAGTGCTAAGAAATATTACGACAACAATTGTTGTTGAGCCCTCCCAGGAATAATAAATGCTGTCTGCCATTTATCCTATACACACTTGCTTAGCAGTAAACTACACTAGACACAGGCAGGATGCTTGTAAGTTGGCCCTCCACATTCATGAGGGCTAGGGGGGACAAGATCCTCGTGAAAGTGGAAAAAATGTGAATGTCTTCCCCCTGCCTGTGTGAATGAGCAGTCGTGTAGGGACGGGGGGGTGATGGAGCGGTTCACCCCAGGCAGCAATGTTTTTGGGGTGTCCCATCCTGTAGCCATGCCCCCACACTCCCTGGCCATGCCCCTGCATGCCCTGGCTATGCCCCCTCACACCAGGCCCATGCCTCCATGTACAGTGGCCCCACCCCATGCCGTAGCCCCCTCCACCCCCCTCCACATACTCCAAGCTTTGCCACTGTGAGTGAGTGAGGAAATGCACATGGATGCCTTCCCTTTTCTTGCTCCCCCATCCCATCCTTTTGTTCCCTGCCTACCTGCCTGAGCATAAGAGGATGCATGTCCATGCCTTCCCTCATCCTGCTCCCTTGTTTGTCCGCACATGTGAGTGCCTGCATGAGGGAAGCAGAGGCGGCAGCAAATGATCCACAAATAATCTAATTCTTGAAGGTCAAACTCTCAAATGAGGAGGGACAACTGTACACACCATGCTTGCAGGAACCTTCATATTTAAGGACAGTTGAATGATAATAGATATGGAGAACAATTTTCCTTCTCTGGCCTGTCAGTATTAAGCCTTCTCTTAAAAGGAAAATGTTTTTGGCTCCTTCAGGTCAAAGCAGTTGGGGGCCCTGAGTTACTGGCCAACTTAGTCCCTTCAATCATTTCCACATGTACAGCTGTCAGTCTTAAATTCCTACCTCTGATTTTTCCTGTTTAACTTCAGAACCTTACTGCTGCTTACAGATAACCATTGATCATAGAATCGTAGAGCTGGAAGAAAGCACAAGGACCATCAAGTGCAAACCCGTGCCATGAAGGAATACACCATCAAAATATTCCCAATAGATGGCCATCCAGCCAAAGGAACTAATAGCCTTGAGAGGTGGTCTACTTCTCTGGACATCTTCAAAAAGAGGCTGGACAGCTACCTGTTGGGAATGCTTTGGCTGAAAATCCTGCATTGAGCAGAGGATTGGACTAAATGGCCCATGGGACCCCTTGCAACTCCATGATTCTATGATTGTGTCACAAGTCCTTGACACAGCCTTACTTTCTGCTGGGCAGGGGAAAGAAACAACCTGCTCCTGGTGCCCCAAAGAGCAGCTGAGCAAACTTCCTTCACTAGATCTGGCTGCTGGCTGTTAACATGGAATGGGAGGGCATTTATGTAAGCCAGTGTGGTATAGCTGTTTGAGCATCGGACTACAACTCTGGAGACCAGGGTTTGATTCCCTGCTCAGCCATGAAAACCCACCACGTGACCTTGGGCACACATCCTCAGTCCCAAAATACCCCATGATAGTGCCACCAGAGGGTCACCATAAGTCAGAAACAACTTGAAGGAACACAGCATTACAAAATCATAGAATCATAGAAACATAGAGTTGGAAGAGACCACAAGGCCATCGAGTCCAACCCCCTGCCATGCACCCCCAGCAAATGGCCATCCAGCCTCTGCTTAAAAACCTCCAAAGAAGGTGACCCCACCACACTCCAAGGTATCATATTCCACTGTCGAATGGTTCTGACTGTCAGGAAGTTCTTCCTGATGTTTAGGTGAAATCTCTTTTCCCGTAGTTTGAATACATTGCTCCTTGTCCTAGTTTCTGGAGCAGCAGAAAACAAGCTTGCTTCATCTTCAACATAACATCCCTTCAAATATTTAAACATGGCTATCATGTCTCCTCTTAATCTTCTTTTGGTCAGCCTAAACATACCTAGTTCCCTAAGCCTCTCTTCATTGGGCATGGTTTCCATATCCTTCACCATCTTGGTCACCCTCCTCTGGACATGTTCCAGCTTGTCAATATCCTTCTTGAACTGTGGTGCCCAGAACTGGACACAGTATTCCAAGTATGGTTTAACCAAAGCAGAATAAAGAGGTATTATTACATCTTTTGATCTCGACACTATACTTCTGCTGATGCAGCCCAGAATCACCTTGGCTTTTTTTAGCTGCTGCATCACATTGTTGACTCATGTTTAGCTTATGGTTCACTAAGTCTCCTAGATCCCTTTCACACATACTGTTTTCAAGCCACGTGTCCCCCATCCTGTATCTGTGCATTCATTCTTTCCTCCTAAGTGTAGTACACTACATTTCTCCCTGTTAAAATACATTTTGCTAATCTTGGCCCAGTTTTCTAATCTGTCAAAGTCATTTTGAATTCTGATCCTGTCCTCTGAGGTATTAGCTACCCTTCCTAATTTGGTGTCATCTGCAAATTTGATGAACATGCTCTCTGTTTCCTCATCCAAGTCACTGATAAAGATGTTGAATAGCGCTGGGCCCAGACAGAACCCTGTGGTACCCCACTAGTCACTTCTTTCCAGGATGAAGAGAAGCCATTGGTAAGCCCCCTTTGCATTCAACCTGTCAACCAATTGCAAATCCACCTAAAAGTAGCTTTGTCTAACCCACATTTTATTAACTTGTCTGCAAGAATATAATGGGAGATATTGTCAAATGCCTTACTGAAATCAAGATACATTACATTCGCAATATTCCTTTCATCTATCAAGCTTGTAACTCTATCGAAAAAAGGAGATAAGATTAGTCTGGCATGACTTGTTTTTGAGAAATCCACATTGACTTTTAGTGGTCACAGCATTCCTTTCTAAGTGCTTACAGACTGAATGTTTAATGATCTGTTCTAGGATCTTTCCTGGTATTGATGTCGGGCTGACTGGGTGGTAATTGTTTGGGTAACAGTAAGACCATGTATTCTTACTGAATACAGAGCATTATGGATCCGTGACTCTAGGTTATGCGTCCATAACCACAATAGGCAAATAGTGGAGAGCGCACAACTGAATCTGAGGACAAAAGGGGAGATACATCTCCAAGTGCTCAAGTGGATGTCTTTTATTTTTCTATTTTAGAACCAGCCCAATGCATTTCAGCCTATGTATATATTTCAATAGCCTTCTTCAGGGGCAATATGCTATCTAGCAGCAGAAATTTCTGGAGCTGAAAATCTTATTCCATTTGCTGGACTGACAATGCCACATAGGTCCAGACAGTTAAAGGACTGACTAAAAAATTCAAGGAGGTCTTTCCAACTTCCCCCTCCCTGTGCACAGTGTGGCTCTTCAGCACAAGCTGAGTCGTACCCTGTCAAGTCCTCCTAGCTGTGCTATGTGTCGTTCATGCTTGTTGTTTATTTGTTTATTTGTTCTTTATTTCTTTTTGGTCCACAATTGCATCATTTCAGTTTACTGGTATGTGTTTGTTTTTTACATTTTGCTATAGTTGTATAATTATTGCATGCTGGCAGCCACCTCAGAGGCACAATTGCACTATTATAGGAAAACAATTACTTAAAAGGAATAGAAATATATACTGGGGAACAAAGCAAACCCAGCAGTATTCCTGTTTGTTTCCCTCACAATTTCTGTTCCCCCAAGGGTATTGTTTAAAAAATTATTTTGCCACAATTGTGTAACTGCCAGCATGCTTGCACCACCACAATAGTGCAATTATTTAATTATGGCAAAACAAATATGTAATATGTGCCAGCAAATGGAGTAAAAGCTACATTGTTCCTGTGCACCATGACATCCTCTTTGTCTGGAGACCAGAAGTAGAGTTACTTCACCCTTGTTAACCCTAAGAGGTGGAGGACTTTAAGGACCAATTGCAATGCCAGCATCTCCTTAGAATTTGGGGAATTACAGCTCAAAGGAGGCCCGCAAGAGAAGGCTAATGACAGGATTTTTTCACCTGTATATACCAGTACTAACTGTAGAGATGATTCCAGTCATAAGTTAAAAAGAGTATTTTATTTGGAATTAACAACACACAATAAGTCAGATACTGTTAAGAACCATACAAGACTATGAGGAAGTGAGGCAAGAAAGGTTGGATAGAGAAAGATTGGGTGGAAAGGGTGATAGTTACCAGTCCTGAAGCAGAAGGGCAAAGCGGAGTGGTCAAACAGCTCTTGGGAGATAGCAATAATGAACAGAAGTCTGGGTACCATGTATTACTTCCATGTACTACAATTTAATGAGGCTGGAGATAGGGCTTTTACACCCTATTTCCTGCCCTGAAGGAAGATGTGTGGACAAAGCAATAATTGCTTTCTCACGGGGTTGACAAAGGAGTCTGGAACGGGCTGATTGTCTTAACTCTAGGTGACAAAACATTGACGGGAGTCCTCTTAATGTTTTGGTCAGGTAGTGTGAATAGGGAAGGTCTCCGTAGGATATGCTCACAGTAGGGTCCCTGATTGCTTCACCTGGGCAGTTTCACTTTGTATTGTTTTGCAGAGTGCTTGTAGCTTGCAGTTTTTGAAAAGATTATCACAAACCCATCAGCACTGGGCTTTCCTGCCTAATCCTCTCTGAACTTATGAGCTGATCATGTCTGAGGTCACCCTGACCTGGCAACATGCTTACAGCCAGCACTCTTTCAAACATATGTATCAGCCATAAATGTGTCCAATTATGAATATAGCACATCCCACAGAAGGGGGTGTATGGTAACACCTTGCTTGGGGATAAGAAGGGAGAAGAGAGGAGAACCATGCTGACTCACACCACATGACTGCCCGAACAACTGCTACAGAATGAAACAATTGCACTAGGAAGCATGAGTTGAATGACAGCAATATTGAAGCCATTAGCATTTTTCCCCATCAGTGAAAAGATGTGATCCAACTATGATGGAAATGTGATGCAACACTGGGAGAGTCATGATGTGGTGTGATGAGGAAAGATCAAACACAGAACTAAGCCAGCACAATCATGCAACATAAATATCACGTGATAAAGTCCATAGATGCAGATTTATTGTTAACTGCAGTTAAATCAGCTTTGACGTATGGCAATATGTACAGTAAGAGGCTTGCAAGTCGCCCTGTGACTTGCTCTCTTGCTCTCAGAGAATATTTTATTTTCCAGGAAAATTATGAGAAACTACAATCCAGGTAGCCCACTGGATGAAGCAACTGAATACAGAGCTGAAGGCTCTAGATCAGCAGTTCTTAACCCTTCCTTTACCACGGACCCCACTTTAAGTATCTTTTGTTGCCACAGACCACGAAGACTAAACTCAAGATTTAAAACCCTAAAGTACATCAAGTATTTATTTAAAGTTCCTCTTCAAGGGTCTTCAAATCTGGAGAGAAGGGAAAAATAGGTAATTGCACACACTCCTATTATAATATTTTTATTGGAATGATTCCATATAAACGTATCTTTCTTCCTTTCACTCTCTTTCTTTCTATAACTGTCAAAGCTCATAACATTTCTTCAATCCTTCGCAGACCCCCTGTGAGGTCGCTGCAGCCCCCTGGACCACAGGTTAAGATACAGCTGTTCTGTGCAGTGGCAGCCCAAGACTTTTTGATGCTTGTTGAAAAGAACAAGATGATGCCTCCTTCTTATTTATTAACAAACACCAACTGGAATGAGAGCTAAATCTTGCTTCAGTAGGGATAATAAGATAGCAAAACCAACCTCCCCTGAAGGCAGCAAACAGGCAGAGAGGACAGGAATTGTGACAAATAGCACTCTCTTCCAATATTTTGTTCCCACCTCTTAGCTCTTGCCACCTGAGGCAAACATATTATTTTGCCTAATGATACCCTGGTAAGCATGTGTATCTGCCAGGTAGCATTGAGAATCTTCCCTAGAAATGACAGGCTACATTATTGCCAATAAGCTGCTTCTCAAGAGTTCTTCCAGGAATCACATTCTTTCTTCAGTGCTCTGTTGTTGTTGTTGTTGTTGTTGTTGTTGTTGTTGTTGTTGTTGTTGTTGTTGTTAATTGCCTTCACGCTGACTTCATCTTATAGCAATGTCATGTATTGGACAACCCACATTCTACAAAAGCTCACTCTGAAGCAAACAAAGGTTTTTGTTATATGGATAAGCATGAGCAAGACCGCACACTTCCACAGAAGCAGTAGAAGAGTTTGGAGTGTGTGGAGAGGGAGCAGGGCTATGGTGTGAGAGGCACGGCCACTGTGCACGGGTGCGTGGCTGTGGTGCGTGGCGGCATGGCCAGGGCATGCAGGGTCGTGGCTATGAGCCAGAACACCCCAAAAGCATTCCTGCCTGGGGTGAATCGCCTCCCCCATGCCCACGTCCATACACGACTGCCTAGAAGCAGCCAAAACTGGAAGGTATATACAACATGCATCTTTTATAGATTATCTATATAGATTTAGGTGTGCAAAACATCCATTGGTTCCAGCTCTAAATCTCATCATTTGTCTATCCCATTTTTATTTTCCCAGGCTGGTTTTTGCCACAATCGCATATGTGCTTGACAAGGATGACCCTTTGTGCATATTTCTCTATCTTCACAGTGCTTCATTCTCATAACATCCCGACACTGCTGGCCTTAGGCCATTTCTGCATGGCATCATTAAAATGCAATACCTGTAGACTGTATTTGTTTCAGGGCCCATGATTCTGCCCGACCTTGTTTCCATCCAGTAGCTGACCCACCCACAAGCATCGCTAGAATGCAGTATTTCAACTCTGGAAAAATTTCTGGAGATGAAATACTGCATTCTAGTGATGCTTGCGAATGGGCCGGCTACTGGATGTCTACTGGATGGCAATAATGGCATGTGAAATCGCGACCCCTGAAACAAATACAA
The DNA here is from genome assembly GCA_948472985.1 of Iguana delicatissima. Classification (NCBI taxonomy): domain Eukaryota; kingdom Metazoa; phylum Chordata; class Lepidosauria; order Squamata; family Iguanidae; genus Iguana; species Iguana delicatissima. Next base: position 1,734,977 of record CAOKZL010000171.1, on the reverse strand, counting down.
TCTACAGGTATTGTGTTTTAGCGACGCCGTGTGGAAATGGCCTTAATTTCAATCTGCTACTTTACCCTACCATAAAACACAATGTAACAGCCTGCAGCCTATGGATTACAATGAAGCAGCAATTAGCAGTACTGAAGCCGGGATTCAAGGTAGCCCCATCTGTGCAATGGTTAAATACAAAATATCAGTTAGAAAAGAATACACATTCAACGCTTTAGCAAAGAATACACATTCAACAGCTTAGTATTTTCATGGCAGGAAGCTTAGAAAACTTAGTGACCTGACAAACAACTATGTATAAGGGCCCTCCAGTTTGCCCTGTTATCAATAGTCCTGCTCAGGTCTTTCAGCCTCAGAGTGAGGGTTTGATTGAATTTATCCTCTTATAATATGGTCTTCCTCTTTTCCTATGTCTCCACCTTACTGAGCATTATTGTTTTATCTGAGTCATATCCTCTCTTGATACATCCAAAGTACAAAAGTCTCAGTTTAGTCATCTTGACTTCTAGAAACAGTGCACGCTTCATTTGCTCTCGGACCTTTTCATGTGTCTCTCTGGCAGTCCATAGCATCTGCAAAACTCTCTTTCAGAGACCTATTTCAAATGAATAGGTGTGTACAGAGAGTGGAAATATCCCAGAGGTGTTTAGAAGGAGAGAGAGAGAGAGAGAGAGAGAGCACACACTCAAGGATTATGCAGTGTTTTCAAAAATCAGTTAATTAATTAATTGAGATGACATGTAACGCATATAAAGAGTCTACTTTTTGATATGATTTACAGTCGACCCTCCATATTTGCAAGTTTGACTTTCACAGATTTGATTATTTACAAGTTTCTTCAACCCCTGCTATGTCCCACCTCAGACACCTCTTTTCTGAGGGAACCTTCCCTCTCAGCAGCTCCAATCAGGCTGCACAGCCCTTTAAAAACCTGCCTCCTCTCCTCCACCAGCTGCTGCCTAGCCAGCTAAGGATGGATCGCAGCCCAATTTCTCAGCAGCACAAACTCTCTCCTGATGCCCCCTACCCACCCAAGGAAGGAGATGGGCAAGAGAGAGAAAGTATAGGGTCATCATGTTAACTCACCCACTCTCCTTTCCTCTCCTTTCCCCAATCTGGTTTGGACCTTGGGTGCCCTGGATGCCCACTCTCCCCACCGTACCTTGCCCCCCTTCCCACAGACATGTACACACATTTTGATATTTGTGGGTTTTCCACTTCTGTGGGTGTTCTGAGCCCCTAGCCTTAGTAAATGTGGAGGGCCGACTGTATTCTGTGGTAACAAATTCCATAATATAACTAGGCACTAGGTTAAGAAATAACTCCTGAATCTCTCTTGATCTTTTTATCTCTCTAGATAAAAATCCACCCACTCATAATGGATTTAATTAACATTTGGATAATTAATTTCATTCCTAACAAATAAAATCCCCATTTTGTCCCAGTGTGCTCTGTGGTATTGCAAAGGTTTCTGGTATTCGCCTCCCAGCTAAGATATAGATTGTCTAAAGACACTCCTATTGATACTATTGCCCAAAGCAATTGTTTGAATTTCATAGGGTGTTCTGGCCTGTCTTGCATGATACCTTCTTAGAACAACTGTTGGCTTGGTGACAGAGGCTTTGACTGATTGCTCTATAACTGCCCATTAGAGAAGGGCAGAAAACAGGCTAGATTTCACCTGATGTGTATGCCACAGACCACCTCCAATAAAAAGTCCACTATGATTTAGAGCTCAGAAAAAAGCTGGGGGGGCAATGTCATTGCTATTTTCTAGTTGTTTCAATCCCAATGTTAATTTTAAATATTTATAATTGTATTAGACTTAATGGCACCACTTTTCTGTGGTGCCTTTTGCATAAACTTCATCTCTTCAGTGACAAAGGGAGAGTGTGCTATGTTGGGGGAGTGTGACTCACACCAGAGAGTGCGTATTTGCTCTTATTGAGCAAAACAAAAATGGGCTAATGGTGTTAGCATTAGGTGACAAAGGACTGATGAGAATCATGGTAGCTCCTTAATTGCTGGGAAGGAAAGAGAATAAAGGAAGACTTTGCTGGGGAGTAGGAAGAGTATTAAAGATTGTTAATTTAATTTGGGTTCCATTGTCTCTGGAGTTGTTGATGGACATTTGCAAATCCATTGTTACTAGAGTTCCCTGATGATTTCCTAACTATGACCCGGCCAAGACTTGAGGTCCTGTCTGACCTAGTTTTCACAAGCATTTGGCCAGTCCTCCTTCTTAGCCAGCATGGTCATGCACCCATAGCACTATATAATTTATATTTATGTCAATTAATAGTTGCCAATAAAACCATATCAAGGAGTATGGATGTACGGCCTGGTAACAGCATGGTGATCACATAGTGATAGTGCAGCATATCTATGCATGCAGGCATTTATGCCATGTTGAAGGGATGCTGGATTACAACCTACGTGCCAGATTTGAACTACAGATGGAAGTAGGAGCTGGAAAGCAGGGCCAGGCATAGGGAAGGAATGGAGGGGGTCAGAGGGGTCAGTTGGATAGGTTAATCTAGCGCAGTGGTTCTCAACCTGTGGGTCCCCAGATGTTTGTGGACTTCAGCTCCCAGAAGCCCTGGGCATTGACCATAGTGGCTGGGGCTTCTGGGAGCTGAAGTCCACAAACATCTGGGGACCCACAGGTTGAGAACCACTGATCTAGAGTAAGGTGAGCTAATTTAGCAGACTGAGCAGCTAATTTCAATGTCTGGGAAGTACCACAAGCCGTACATCATCTCTCACACACATAGGAGCTGGCATCCTGTTAGTGTCACATATAGATGTGTTATTTTGTCTCATGCTTGCCTTGATACCTCATCCAAGCACTCATCTACAGCTCCATCGATGAAGAGAACCCCCAGGTGTGTGGCTGACAACTAGATCTTCCTTCTCACCTTATGTCATTTACAGGGCTTGGGAAAATTACCTTTTTTGGACTATATTTCTCAGAATTCCCCAGCCAGCATGGCTGATGGAGAATTCCAAGAGTTGTTTTCAAAAAAAAAAAAAAAACTTTTCCATGCTCTGTTCAGAATGTCTGATGATGACATCAGTGACAGAATTAATGAATATGAGAGAAGCTGAGAAATCTTGGAAACTGTAGTCCAACAAAACTAACTTTTACAAGTGCTTTTTAAAAAATAAGTGGCACTCAGGGAAACCTGGTATGTGAAGAACAGTTTTGGATGCACATTTCTTTCCACTTGGAAAATTATGTTGCCTCTGATGAAGTGATCATCCCTATCCCCTTGCCTAATGAATGATGCAGAAAGGGAGCAGCTGACATTCCCAGCATCAGTTGTAGGCAGACGTGCTGGAGTCATTAAAGCGAATGATGGTAGTGGCTTCCTTTCCTTTGTCTCCTGAAACTTAAAACAATTCTATGTTCTAAATCATAATTTTATCTATCTCACCTAGATTAATAAGACAAATTGACTTTGAATGTAACGCAATTGTGACGAAACCTGAAGGGAGGGGCATGGTAACTGAGCCTCCTTAGTGACCAGGAGCGGTTTAAAATATTGGACGGTAAAATGGAACCCTGGAGCGCTCAAAGGAGGGGCGAACCAAGTGGGGCGGGAAAATGGAAATTTAATTGACACAGGAGGGAGTTACTGGGAAGAAGAGCCCAGTGAGGAACAAAGGGAAAAGAGCTGTTTTAGAGATGTGACAAATAGAGTGGATATTTGACAGTAAATGAGCTGAGCAGAGAGAGAGAGAGAGAGAGAGAGAGGAAAAGGAGGGTACTGTAGTATAAAAATTTAGTTACAAAAAAGTTACAGTAACAGTGTTTCAATAAAAATGTGACTTTCTGTTGTTATAAGAGCAGTCTCACAGAGTGTCATTCTACCTAGAAATCATAGAAATGTAGAGTTGGAAGAGACCCCAGGGGCCATCCAGTCCAACCCCCTGCCATGCAGGAACACCCTCAAAGCACTCCCGACAGACGGCCATCCAGCCTCTGTTTAAAAACCTCCAAGGAAGGAGACTCCACCACACTCCAAGGCAGCAGATTCCACTGCCGGACAGCCCTGACCGTCAGGAAGTTCTTCCTGAGGTTCAGGCGGAATCTCCTTTCCTGCAGCTTGAATCCATTGCTCCTTGTCCTGGTCTCTGGAGCAGCAGAAAACAAGCCCTCTCCCTCCTCTACATGGCATCCCTTCAAATATTTAAACATGGCTATCATGTCCCCTCTTAACCTTCTCTTCTGCAGACTAAACATACCCAGCTCTCTAAGTCTATCCTCATAGGGCATGGCTTTCAGGCCCCTCACCATTTTGGTCGCCCTCCTCTGGACTTGCTCCAGCTTGACCATGTCCTTCTTGAATGGGGGTGCCCAGAACTGGACACAGTATTCAAGATGAGGTCTAACCAAAGCAGAGTAGAGTGGTACCAGTAACTCCCTCAATCTAGACACCATACTCCTGTTGATGCAGCCGAGAATTGCATTGGCTTTCTTGGCTGCCGCATCACACTGCTGACTCATGTTCAGCTTGTGGTCTATGAAGACTCCTGGATCTCTTTCACATGTACTGCTATCCAGCCACATACATACTGGATTATACATGCTACCATTACAACATTAGTACCAAGAGTACCACTTTCTTTTAGGATTAAAAGTCTGCTTGTCCTTATTGCTGAGAAGGGCCAGAGTTTAAGGAAAGCAAGAGAGGGAGATCAGTCTGGTAGGAGGTGGACAACAGTGAAACAATTCCCAGTGGGGGAAGATAGAAGCAGACCTGTGTGTGTGTGCCCTGGTGTGATTCAGAAATCTCCCAGGCCATATAATTTTTTTTTTTTTTAAAAAAAAGAAATCTCCCAGGCTGTGCAGACCTGTACACAAGACGTGTCAGGCTGGGCGGCAAGAAACGTCACAACAATGTATTATAACCCTATTTTCTTTACGTAGTTTTCTCTTTTTATTAAGGTAAAGAATGTTGTACTATTTTCTTTTATAAAGTATGTATAAAAGTTTGGTCTTGTTTTATAATGAAAATAATAATTAAAATACATACATACATACATAAATACATACATACATACATACAATGGCTCAGTTATGTTGCCATCCTTACATTTTACTGAAGAGGTGTCTAAAAGACACTAAGTCCATTGCAAGAAGAATCTTGTGCTCATTTTGACTTGTGCTGTTTTTAGTACGTAAGATGCATTTTAAGTATTTTAATTGTTAATACCTTACCGGTAGTATTTTAATTGGATATATGTTTAAGACTTTTTAAAACTTTTGTGTTCCATACTGTTTCAGATGTTCTGTTTTAATTTCTATCATAAGCTGCTTTGGATTTCATTCAGGTGGGATAGAGATCAAGTAAATAAACAAACTCTTTTGAATATAACAGAAGTATGTTTGCACAGTTAAAACTCGTGTACCAGCAGCTCCCATTCCTTAAAATTCAGAACTTGTTATGGTGACACATGTCTTGATTATATCTTGTTTGGATTACTGTAATGCACTCTATGTGGGGCTGCCCTTGGAAACTGTTTGGAAACTCTGGTGGGTTCCAAATACTGCAGCCAAACTGCTAACTGGGACTGGCTACAGGGGCCATGCAACTCCCCTGTTGAAACAGCTTCACTGGCTACCAGTCCATTTCTGAAGAAGAATTAAAAGTGCTAGTTATGACCTTTCAAGCCCTACATGGCTTGGGTCTAGCCTATTTAAAATACCATATTTCCTTATACAAGCAGGTTCAAGTTTTAAGATCCTTAGGGGAGGGCTTTTTCTCAGTCTCACCACTATCATAGGCATAGTTGCTGAGGAGATACAAGAGACCCTTCTAGATGGCTGTTCCCATAGTAAATCTGATTAGCTTCCTCCCTGCTCCCTTTCCACCTGCAGATTAAGACCTTTCTATTTAGGCAGGGCTTTGACTGATTTTTATTCACAGGGCAAAATAGTGTTGAAAGCTGGATGTGGCGTGCTGTGTTTTTATCTTTAAAGTTTTATATTTTGACTGCAACTTAACCTGTTTTAAGTAATATCTACTTCTAACAGGACTGTCGTTTAATTGTTATAACTTTTTAGGCAATTTCTATCTTAAATTACAGTCCACTCTCCACATTCATAGGTTTGAGCTTCACGAATTTGATTATTCACAAGGCACTGTTTGCCTCTCCCACTCCCCAATTCTTCTTCTCCCATTCCCTTGCATTCCTCACCTCAGGCTTTTGTGGCTTGTGCTTAAAATGGAAATAATTTCCCTTTTGGGTCAGCACAGCCCTCCCCGCTGGAGGCATGGCCTCTCTGCCACTGGCTGCACAATTCTGATGCTTGGTCAGCTGCTCTCTTTGCTCCTACTCCTCTCTCTGGGAGGAATCTCAAGATGGTGACCAGAAGTAGCTAGAATGCCAGAACTCAGCACTCAGCTCTTCTCCATTAGCAGAAAAAGTACCGGCAAGAAATTTACCTTTTCTTTTTTCTTCCCTCCAGCAGCTCCAGGGCCAGAGGCAAAGATATAGGAGACAGAGCTCTGGAGGTAAATGGGAGGGGGATTGAAGGGAGAGTTATTCATTTTTTTTTATTTTTGCAAGGTTTCTGCATCCCAAACCCTTGAGAATGTGGAGAGGCCAATGTATTGTAAACTGTTTTGGGTCCCTTGGTAGGAGAAGGGGGGGGTATAAATGGAATAAAATAGACTTGAAGGAACTATCCAAGGTGCTGAATCTATTGCGGGGACTGGGTTCAGTACCCTGGACATTTTTTCCCGTTTGTGCTGGTAGCCAGGGGGAAGGGTTTAACTCTCTAAAGAGTCTGTTATAGCAGTCCACAAGCAAAGTTTGTAACAGCTTGTTAACAGGTTACCAGCCATTGTTTTGCAGTCCAAGTCCTTTGGGGAAATAAGGGGCAAAAAGTCCAGCGTAAAATTTACACTAGGCAAGGGTAAGGCTCCAAAACATGAACAAGGGATCCAAACATGAGGTGTTTTTTCCACTGATAATATCAGTTATTTGCAATGGCTTCTTCCTATGTGCTGCCCACCTTCATGAACCTTGCTGAGTAAAAGTCCCATTTCAGCATTTCCATGGTGACGGGGTGGTCTAGCATTTTAAATCCCCAAAATTTTTGTTTTTTAAGTTCTGGATGATACAACATGGTCATGCTGGCTGCATAATTCCAGGGGCTGTAGCCCAAGAAAGTAATTGATAGGTTTAGGTAGCAACATTTTCCAAACTCTAAACATGTTTTTCAGAATCATCTATGACAACAGTATTTCAAAAAGAAGGATAATAGACTTGCCTATGCTCCATTAGTAGAACATCTGGGAAAAACCTTTGTTATTTTTTTTCTTCCTTCATTCTTAATGGAAAATACACAATTGCTTAAAAAGAGTTTATTTGCTGTTTTTCTTTTTACCCTCTCATTAAGTTTTATAGCTCATAGCAGCACCTGTTAGAGTTTACATTTAGGAAGCAAGGTACATGAGATGCTTAGCCTCGTGTCATTCTCCTCCAAAATCCCCCCCACCCCTGCCTTTAAAAAAGAAAAAAAGAAAAAAGGGAAAAGGAAAGAAATGCATAGACAGAAGTAGCAATTTGTGTTAGAAATCTATAGAGAAGGAAGGGATACTTTTTCTGCTCTCGCAAATCAAAATGGCAAAGCTTTTTTTCCCCCTAGGGATGATTTTAAGCAGAAATCTGCCAAAATGGTCTTGTGGCCAGGAAAGAGACAAAGACCAGGTTTCCGGGGAAAAAACAAAAAAGCCTTTATTATTTAACAATTACTTGCGCAAGGACAACAGTTATCCCAGAACTGTCGGGGAAATTAATTGAGGTAGCATCACTATATACCTTTTGCCTTCTATGTCAGCAATCAATCATTTATTTAGCCCACCCATCACTGGAGAAAAAGATCTTTAGTTAATTTTTCCCCATTACATCATTGACTGGCACAGAGGAGAACAAAGAGTTAGTTAGAAAATAATACAAAATGATGCATGTAGCCAAAATGTGGGAGTATGCTTAACTCCCATTTATTTTCCGGGCCCTTTTTGAATGTTGCAAGGCCATTCCTAAAATTTGAGATAAGACAAAGACATCTGCAATTTACTCAGAGACACAATTCAATTCGCTTATTTTTCCTATTCAAGTGGCATTGGTTTTAAACCCCCTTTTAATTCCCCCCCTTCATGCTAAATTTTCAAAACTTTGAAATTTTCAAGCATGTACTATTTTCCTACTTCCTTATAGCTCAAGTAATATATAACAGCAAACTACATAGCAGCATTAGGATTCACTAACACACATTACACACTGTTCCCAATAATGGAGGGGGTCTGATTTTGCGTGAGGGGTTAGCTTCCTGGTGTAACCCCAGCGGAAATTACCCCAATTTTCTATTCCTCAGCAGTTGCTGGGTTGATGCCGACGCCTGGCAGCCTCCGGAATGCCAGTTTTTCCTTTAGCCCAAAATTTTCTGCCCCCCCCTTTTTCTGTAACCACCTTTTGGAACCTCCAGCTTTCCCCTTTCCCCATTGACTTGACATTACAGATTAAAAACACTTTTTAACATGCAGAGTAAAGACAGGCAGATTTAGGAAAGCCATTATGTTAGTGCAAAGTACTTCTGCATACAGTGCTTTTACCCATACTTACTTAGGGAACCCAATAATATTCCCCCATGCCTGCAGACCACTAGAATGTTCTTCTAATATTGTATACTTAAAATGCATTTTCTTTTTTTTGCTTTCAACTATTTACATAATGACAACGGGTTCATTTTACCAAAATATTTGAGTACCCCTTCACAACTGAAGAGATAGTCTAAACCTATTTCATGCTAGGCTGACAGCCAACAACGAAATCTGCCTTACATAAAAACCCAAATTTTCCCTTCCATGGGGATAATTGTTTTGCATGTCCCCTGTTCTTTTATTGGAATCCTTTTTTTTTTTGGCCACCAAAACTTTTTAATTTGTCCCCAATTTAAAAAGTTTTCCCTTCAGTCCCAAAAACCCTTTTTCCATCCCAAAGTTTTCCCATTCCTTTTTCCCAATTGTAAAACCTTTTTTTTTTTCCCCCAGAAGGCTTGGAGAAAACCCCCCCTTTTCTCACCAATTTCAAAAAACCCTTTGGGGTTTGGAAGGAAAAAAATTAACATTAAATTTTCCCTTGGGCATCCCTTTTTCCATTCACATCCTTTCCAATCCCTGGGAAAAAAATTAAAAACCCAGTTCCTCCCCTTCCTTTCCCTCCTCAACCCATGGTTTTCCCTTCCCATTTAAAAATTACAGTAGTTGATCAGGGCCCAAGCCCAAAGGCCCCCTTTTACCCAGGGGGGTTGTCACTACTACCTGATAGGTCTCCTCCACCCATGTCCAGGTTGCCCCCAATCCTTCACCCATGTCTCCTGGTTTGAGAGGGTGTGCCTGTGCTTGTAGGGAAAGAAGCCCCTATTTTAACATTTTCTCCCTTCTCGTACTCAGAGCTTTCCCTAATGCACTAACTCTTTCCTGTAGAGTTATTTTCCCCTTAATCCATCCAAAAGGGCTTTTGCTGAAAGGTGACAACTTTATGACTCTATGAGGTGTGTACTGCATCTTTTTTTTCCCACCATGATGGGGCTCTGGAAAAAAAACAAAAACACTCCTGGTTTCTCTTGTTGTGGGCTGCACTTGGAATGAGAGTGAGAGGTTTCTATAAAATGGGCTAAATGAATTGTGGTATTATGTCACTTGCCCTGTGCTGGCATCCAGTCCAAAAACATAGCCAGGGCTGTTATCTGGGCCATACACATTGAACTACTATGTCTTCAGGTTTTTTGTTTCATCTTCTCCAGTTTCCTTAAATTCTGAGGTCTGCAGGTACAATGTGACTCCTCCGGGTGATTCCTAGAACAGTGGTTTAATCTTGTGGACAAATGCAGGTCTGTTTTTTGACCTGTATGATGTGTGGGCTTTTTCAGGGCTGTTGGGTTTCTTAGCTTTTCTCACAGCTTCCATCTTTTTTTCCTTCTCTGCCTTCTTCAGCCAGAGCCCCTTAACTGAAAATTCCATTTCCAAACTGAAGAGGTGCTCTTTCGGCCTCTCAGAAATGCTCCCTTTTTTTCCCTCCCAACTCAGAGGTGCGCTGTCACCTCTTCTCCCAGCTTGCTCGTAGGGGTGCTCCATCACCTCCTCCATCCTGCTGGGACTGCGCCAGGGAGCCTTTCCAGTTTCCACCTTTGGGAATTGGGGGGGGCGCTCTTGCAGTTCTGACTTCCCTTTTCCCCTTTCTCCATACTTCTGCTGCCAACGTTTCTCACCAGAATGGCACAACTCCGAGCCCTTGCCCTTTGCAGTTTATGGGGTGAGGAACAAAATTTTCCCCCTTAACTGCTGACCACTGACATTTTTCCCTGGAGTTCTGCTTGTCTTCCACAAAAGGATTCTCACCATACATCACCTCTCAGTTGGTCCCTGCATATGCCAGTTGGACCATCTATTCCGCTGTCCTCTTCCACATCCACCACATATCCACATCCATATCCACATCCTTCTCTGACTGTCTTCACCATCTGTCCAGATTTTTTTCGCCTATGCCTCTTCTGCCCACGCTGGGCACATTGGCACACTCCCAGAGACCCTCTTCCTCTTCTGGGGTCTCCCTCCACCTTCTCACCTTCTGACCTCTACCTTATTTTGGATTTTACAAAAACTTACAGCTCCCAGTATTCACAGGCGGTCTCCCATCCCAAGTACCAACCAGGCCCGACCCTCTTAGCTTCCAAAATAGGGCGGATGGGCGTGTTCAGGGTGGTATGGCCGTAGGCTGCTGAGCCGCTTCCTTTTTTCCCTCTTCAGCCCCTTGCAGCTCCTGAACTTTTGGCTGCCCTGCTAGCTTTTTTTGTCAACCGCTTGGCTCTGCTGCATTTTATTTCTTTTTTTGCCTGGTTCTAAAATTCCAAACATCAGACGAACTAAGAAGGGAGGGGGTGAAATGGTGCTCATACCTTTCCCTCTTTTCCCCACTCACGGGGGAAAACCACATCCCTGGAACAGCCTCCGCATACCATTCTCCCCCCCCCCTCACCTGCCTGGCCTCCTTGGCCGGCACCTCAGCTGGGGGGGGGGGCTGCTATAGCCATCGCTTCTCCTCCAGGAAGCCTCTTGATGCTGGCAGCGGCTCTCACTCCTTATTGCTGGTATTATTGCTCCCTCCCATCTGTCTCCTAAAGAGCTGCCCCTGCAACCCTTTAGAGCCTTGTGGGGGCTCTACTTTTTCTGTTCTTTTGCATTGGAATTCCCCAAGGGGCCTTGGGGGGGAAATTTTTTCAGGTACTACAATTCCCATTTTTCAAGATTTCCTTTTGTCAACTGCTTTTCCAAAAACTCATTTAGATAGATTTTTTGCAGCTTTTTAAATCCATCATTCCTGAACTTCCCCTTCTCCTCCTTTCTATCTATTGACTTAGAAAGGACTGGCCTTTTTCCCTTTTTCAAATTGCACACTGATTTCTTCCCCAAAACTAGGCCTCTGTCTTTCTTCTCTCCACTTGCCTCTTCCTCCTGCCTGCTTGGGTATTCAACAGCTCTCTTCCCTCCCTTCTATCATTGCTTCCACTAAAGGGGCTTGATAATCAGTGAGCATATTCATCTGGTCAAGATTTTTTGGATCCCCCCCTGGATGGGTAGGGGAACTCTGCCTCTCCTCTGGTGCCCTCCTGGCTGGCTCGCCGTTCCTCATGTTGAATTTATTCTCCTCCCCCTCCTCAGTGGTGAACAAGTGGTGAACAAGGTCAAAAACAACTATTGACAATCCTGCCAGTTAAAACATGTGAGGCCATGATTCTGGAGCGAAGTTCTATTATTTCTTGTGGCTTTTATATAAGTTCACAGTGTGTCTTCCAATTTAGTACGTCTGATGTGATGAAGGGCGTATTTAATAACTCTGAACCTGCTGGTAGCCCCCCGACTGCTGGGGCATCAACTACCAGCTGATCTGTCGGGGTGGGGGCCCTTTTCCTCTTTTCTTGATCCTTGGGGAACCTGGATATTTTCTCCGAAGGGGAGGGGGGTGGGGGGGCTTTTTTTCCCCCAGACTGTTGATTGATGAAGGGATTTGTTGAGCTTCCCATAATTTTTCCCCTGGGGTCATTAGTGTTGGCTGGTTGCATTGGTGGAGGTCCAGCACTTGGACTTTCTGCTGCTGCCAGTCTGGGCATTAAAATTCCCAAAAACAGGCTCCTCACTTCAAGAGGTGGCCAAACGGGCTGTCAGGTTTTCTTTTTTTTTTTCTTTCAACAAAGGGGGGGGCGAGGGGGAATTCCTAGTGAGTGCAGAGTTTTTTTTTCTCTTCCTTTTGGGGTTTCAGCCACCATTTTAAGAGTTTGCCTTTTCCCCGCTCTTCCTTGAAACCCTTTAACTGCTAATTGCCGGCCCATTAAATCTCCATTAAAGAGGTCAGACTTGGTCCTAGAAAACGCCTTACTTTGTGTCAGGGTGAGGGTTGCTCCCCCCTGCCTTTAGCATGGGACAAAGGGATTCCTTTCCAGTTAATTATAGCATTTGACATAGTAATAGCTCTCTGAAGCCCTTTGGATTGAAACCAAAACCCCCTGCCTGAATTGCAACATCAGGCTTTTTCCTTTACACTTAAAAAAACAATGAGATTCTGAATTGCTTCCTCACTATTTCTCATTAACTCCTGAGGTTTTTGCACTGACTTAATTTCTGCCATTTCCCAGCCTCTGGCTGGTTAAATTCTGGCTTAAAACAACAGAGAGCCCAAGGAGGAGGGGCTTCAGGAAATGGCTTCAAACCCGAGAGACAACTAGAGAGGAAACAAACAATTTTTTTTTTACACTACAGCAGCAATAGTAAAGTTTCCACTAAATCCTCCTTTAAATTCTTTAACATACAGCCCAGAGGCTCTGCCGGTTTTCTCCTCCACCCATTTCCTCCCAAGTTCCAGACAAGACACAATGGGGATGGGATTGACGCACGGGTGAAGGGCGTCCCATGCGCCCACACAAAGGGGTTTTGACTCCAGTCACTCTGGTATTGACCTAGCCACCTGGACTATCAATAGCATGGACGTAGGAAGTGCAATACCCACGCAACTCACACACGATTTTCATCCAGACGAACAACCTCCCATCAGGCCCATTAAACCACAACTGAGACGTCTCATTTATTATTCCGCCATACCCGAGGTTTTGGGGTTTCTCTCTCCACTGCTGAGAGGTACTGGGCCGAAAATGGGGATGATGGACCCCCCTTTCCCCCCCCCAAAAAATGGGGGGGTCTACTTACCAGAGGGCCATGGGAGGCTTTGGTTTTCCCGCTGTAACCCGAGGTCCGTTGACTGGATCGCTGTCACCAGGGATGCCACCACTCCCCCAACCAAACCTCTTCGACAAAAAGGGCGGGGGGCACCCTGGGTTTTGTCAAGGGGGGGCCGCAATTCCCGACGTCCAAACGTCCGTCAAGGGGGACAGAATAGCCCCTTCCCCCCTTTTTCCCCGGGCCCAAAGCACCAGAAATGTTGTGGCCAGGAAAGAGACGAAGACCAGGTTTCCAGGGAAAAATCAAAAAAGCCTTTATTATTTAACCCCAATTTCTTTCGCAAGGACAACAGTTATCCCAGAACTGTCGTGCCAATTAATTGAGGACATCACTATATACCTTTTGCCTTCTATTCAGCAATCAATCATTTATTTAGCCCGCCCATCACTGGAGGGAAAAAAATCTTTTTTAATTTTTCCCCTTTCCCTATTGACTGGCCAAAGGGGAACAAAGAGTTAGTTAGAAAATGATCAAAATGATGCATGTAGCCAAAATGTGGGAGTATGCTTAACTCCCATTTGTTTCCCAGACCTTTGAGTGTTGCAAGGCCATTCCTAAAATTTGAGATAAGACAAAGACATCTGCAATTTACTCAGAGACACAATTCAATTCGCTTATTTTTCCTATTCAAGTGGCATTGGATTTAACCCCTTCAATGGAAGGTGTTTTTTAAAAAATGCAAAGCAAGACAAAACACAACAAAAGCCCCTTCCTATCTCTCAAAACAGCTTCCACATTGCATTTTGTGATAAAATTAAACCACAGCAACCATCTCCACCTTGAAACTGTAAGGCTTTGGGGGAATATGTGAAACAGAGATCTTTGTAGCCAGTCTTCCAGTTTCCAGGATCAGAACTTGTTGGAAATGTGACTTTTTTTGGACTACAGTCCCCAGAAGTCCTTGGGAGTTCTGGGAATTATAATTCCCAAAGTGGCTTTTCCAAGCTCTGTTCAACGTCACACCTTCTTGATGATGTGGCATTGACCCTAGGAACGCTAGGAAAAAGAGAAACAGAGAAATTTAGCTCCCCATTTTTGAAAAACAGAGAATCAAGCTGTACTCACCTCTTGTTCCATAAGGAAGGAGCACAGTAGCCTTTTTATTGCTGGCCTTCATTTGCCCTGACTGTCATTTGTGATATCTTTACACCCCCAAGCCTGATTGGTTTTGTAGTTATGTGATGTTATAACCTCAGTATGTGATGCATCATTGGTTGGGATAACTGGCCAGAAAAGAAAGAGCAAATGGGGGTGGGGTGAATTATTGCTCCAAACAATGGCTGGAACCTTGTTGATTCAACATATCAGTAAATTCCATAATTGTTTATTCAATACATGAGTAAATTCCATAAATATAGTGTCTCTACTATGGTTAGCACTAGCTATAGAATTTAAACCCATGCTTTATTTTTTTTAAAAAAAGTGTCTATTCACATAGCTACTGCTAAAATGACTGTGTCTTAGGAGCAAATCAAGTCTGAACTCTCACTAGAAGCCCAGATGCCTGAACTGAGGCTGTTGTATCATGAGATCCCATGAGTCGTTGGAAAAGTCAATATGCTTGTTGCAAATGGAAAATAGTGGGGTGGGGGGAAGACCACATTACAGGTGAATTGATTCAATCAGTGGAACCATGGCCCCAAGTCTGCAGGACCTGAGCTAGGTTATTGATGACAGGGTGTCTTAGAAGTCTTCACTGGTGGTGTCAAAGAGGACTTGGCAACAAATAACAGCAGCAACAACATTCACTTAGTGGACATGGTTTTAGAGGACAACTTTCAATTCCACCAAAACTGTTAAGTATTAACCTTAAAACAGAAAGTGGGGAATATTCTGCAAAACTCGAGATGAAATCAAAAGATAATGCAAGATGGCAATAATGAAAAATCTGCTTACAGCTCCCAATTGAGAAATCTTGATGCAAACTGTATTTGTATCCTTTGTCATAGATATGTCTGCTTTCAGTTACTAAATAATCTCCCCTCCTGCATGCCTTGACCTTGCAATTCCTAGTATCTCTTTGTAAACATCAGTGTACAATGCTACATATAACCTGATGATAGCTCATAGAGAAAGGAGAGTGATATTTTTAACTCTCAGAAGCACTTAACCACTTGAACTGCTCCAACAGGAATCAAGCAAACCATTTTCATTTTCAAGAAGAATGGGGTTCATGCTGAAAGTGATACATTTAGAAGGTGAAATCTTTAACCTACAGACCATGTATTCAGGGAATCAGTTCTGTTGTCAATTCAGTTATCATGCAAGAGTCCTATGAGAATTTAACTCTCTGAATCCAGCTGAGACCTCCCCGCAACCCCTGCAATCATGTCCCTCTGTTTACATTGATACATGCAAACACTTTCTGGGATGATCATTCAAAGAAAACTGAGATCAAGTCTTCATAGGAAAATAAAAACAAATTGAGCTCCACGGACAAAAAGTGTAACGAAAGCACAGAATCACAGAGGGGAAAGGACCACCAAGGCACTCTATTTCAGTGGTTTTTAACCTTTTCTTTACTGAGGACCCCTGTAAATATAATTTCTTGCCAAAGCCCCCCCAGACTTATTTCAAGTTTTAAATATTTAAATTTAGATTTAAATATTCAACTATGCATATATGTATATGTATATGTATATGTATATGTATATGTATATGTATATGTATATGTATATGTATATATAGCACGCGCTTCTGGAGACTAGGATTCAAATCCCTGCTCAGATACTGGGTGACCTTGGGCAAATCTCTGTTGCTATCATAGCTGTTAGTGTCCAGCAACAACACTTTGCAGACCCCCTATGAAGGCTCTGTGCAGACCCCCAAGAGTCCCAGATCCCAGGTTAAGAACTACTGATCTGTATCAATCCTGTGACATGCAGGAACACACTAAAGCACTCCTAAGAGAAGGACATCCAATTTCTGTTGAAACACTTCCCATGAAGAAGAGTCTTACCACTCTTCATTTCAGTCTATTTCACCACTGAACAGCTCTTAAAGTAGAGAAGTTCTTCCTAATATTTAGGTGGAATCTTTTTCTTGTAATTTGAATCCATTGGTTTGTGTCCTAGTCTCTGGAGCAGCAGAAAACAAGCTCATTCCATCTTTTATATGACATTTTTTCAAGTAGTTAAAGATGGTTATCATGCCACTTCTCTGTCTTCTCTTCTCCAAGCTAAACATATCCAGATCTCCAAGCTGTTCCTCATAAGGTTTGGTTTCTAGGCCTCTGACTATATTGGTTGCCCTCCTCTGAACACAGATCAGCTTGCCGCTATCCATTTTGGACTGTGGTTCCCCGAACTGGACATGGTATTCCAGGTAAGATCTAACCAAAGCAGAATAGGGTGATACGATTACTTCCATACTGCCAATAGGTTTCATTGAAACCTGGGGGGATGAGTCTCATAATTGGAATGTAGCAATAGAGGGGTATAACCTATTTCAGAGAAATAAACCAAACAGGAAAGGAGAAGGAGTAGCACTCTGTGTCAGGGACTTTTACACCTGTGAAGAGATCCATGACTCAAATCCTGGAAGCCAGATTGAGATCATCTGGGTAAAAATTAAGGGGGAGAGAAACAACAGTAATGTCATTGTGAGGGTCTACTACAGACCTCTAAGACAGACTGAGGACTTAGATGATGCCTTCCTGAAATATATGACCAAATATTCAGAAAAGAGGGATATACTTCCGTTCAAAAAGTGGGGAATGAATGAGCTCAAAGTTGGAAGCTTGCAAGAGGGGGGCAACTAAGTGAGACCTTTCCTACCAATGTTTATGGGCTCACACAGGAGAAACTCAGCCAGAGTAAAATGTGAACTAAAAATGTGTTCTATTTAAAATAAATTCACTCACATATGCAACAGTTCAAGCACGCACACAATCGCACAAGAGCTAGATGAAGAGAAGGGAGGAAAGTGGGATAGAGACCATAAGGGATGTGGGCAATAATTACCAGATCTGGAGCGAAGCAGAGAGAAGCAGCAGTGTGGCTTAGGCAAAGAACCTAAGAACAGTTCTCGTTCAAGAATCAGATGGACAGAGTGGCATTTAGATCGGCAAGAGACTGCACTGGGCAGCCTGAAATCAGGGATATTTGTACCCAAAAAATAGCCTGTGGCAGTTGCTGATACATGCAGTTCCAGGTGTGGAACAATGGGAGTTGCAATACATACAATGGGCTATCAACCCACTAATGTTTGCAGTGCTTCAGTGACAAAGGAGTGATGGGTGTTGTAACAGGCATCTATTGTGGGTGCTACGGGGAAAGAGGAAGAACAGGGGATGGGTATAAGTCAACCAGTGTCCTGGTGGGCTTCTCACAATTGTGTTCTCTGGAAAACTCTAGCTTCCACTTAAGTTTATTATCTACAGGAACAGCATTTATTTGCCTGACAAATGACCCAGTCTTACCTGGAAATAGTCTTAGGTTGACCTGCCTCTCTTTCTCACATTCACAGTCAGAATTCTCCTTTGGGCAATTTAACCTCTCAGTCACCTTCAGGTTTGATTTTGATATCAATGCCATTTAAAGTGTATTGCCAATTAAAACATGATGCCAATTAGATATGGTGCCCATCCAAACCATACCAATATTGAACCCACACGGGGTCCCTTTACATGGCTGTGGGAGCTGGATATGTTAAGCTTGCAGAAGAGATGGTTAAGAGGTGACATGACAGCTATGTTTAAATATTTGAAGGAGTGTCATATGGAAGATGGAACAAGCTTGTTTTCTGCTGCTCCAGAGACTAAGACACAGAGTAATGGCTTCAAGCTCAGGAAAAGAGATTCTGTCTAAACATTTGGAAGAATTTCCTGACAGTAAGAGCAGTTCGACAGTAGAATATGCTTCCCTGGAGTGTGGTGGAGACTCCTCCTTTGGAGGGGCTTTTTTTTTTAAGAGAAGTTGGATGGCCATCTGTTGAGAATACTTTGATGGTGTATTCCTGCATGGCAGAGGTTGGACTTGATGGTCCTTATGGTCTCTTCCAATTCTACAATTTATGATTCTATGATTCCCTTGAACTGATTACTTTTATCCTGTTGATGCTAAAGGGAGCCCTGGTGGCGCAGTGGTTAAATGCCAATACTGCAGCTGCAAGGTTGTGAGTTCGATCCTGCCAGGCTCCAGGTTGACTCAGCCTTCCATCCTTCTGCAGATCAGTAAAATGAGTACCCAGCTTGTTGGGAGCAATTACTAAAATACATTGTAAACCGCTTAGAGAGCGCTTAGCAGATAAGCAGTATAGAAATACACATCCTACTGCTATTGTTATGCAGCCTGGCTTGTTTGCACTGGCTTCTGTTTGCCACAGCATCACACTGTTGACTCAAATTTAGCGTGGGGTTTTATTAAGACCCCTGGATCTTTTTCACATGCATTGTTGTCAAACTAGGTGCCACCCATTTTATATTAGGGCATTTCATTTCAACTCCATAGATGTAAGACCTTGCATTTCTTCCTGTTGAAATGTGTATTAATTTTGGCCCAACTCTCCAACCTACTAAGGTAATTTTCCATCCAGATTCTATTATGTTGCAGAGGATATGCCAGATTCTTTTATATAAGAACCCTGATGACAATGCTAGCTGAAAAGATTTGGCTGGCTGAAGCAGAGGATAAATTGTGCAGGAGCCAGTTGGAGTGGCAGCTGTATCTTTCCTGAACATTGGCAATTGCAACATGTTTCTTCAATGTGCTTGAAAGGAGCAGTCTAGCTTAGGGGACACAAGGCAGCCTGTGTGGCACACAGCTCCAACACCATGCTGCCATCTGTCAGCATCCGATAACGAAGGGCATTTCCTCATTCTGCCTAATTTCCAGTTTTCTTTTGTTTACTCGATAGTAAAAACATTTTGCACCTTCACAGTGCTGGGTTTCTTGTGTTACTCAAATGATAACAAGGCCAATAAAATGTATTTCTTTTTTAATAAAATGCATTTCATTTCACATGAAAACGCAGAAATGCCAAAGCATCTGTAAAGTGCTGCAGTAGAAATAGTTGTTGTTATTACTGTGTCATTAATAATAATAATATCCTGACCAGTTTGGGACTCAAGGCACCTTACAAATCTTAAAACATATACAGCTAAAAAATTACATCAAATGTAATTATTTCAAAAATGTGGCCACTTATCTTTGTTTTATTTAAGATATTTTTATATTGCCTCCTAGCCCCCAGTGATGAACGAATAAAAGCAATTAATTAAAGAGTAAACATTTTTAAAATACACTTTTTAAATAGTTCAAAAATAACCCTAAAATACAGTTTTAAAACAGTTGATTAAACTACCAATAAAATTAAAAGCAGTTAAAGGCAAACCATTAAAAAGAACAACAAATATAAGCAGCATAGCATGTAAAAGGCCCTTCTTCGCAGGCAGGCAGTCCTCTAAGGTATGCTGAAATAAAAAAGTCTTGACCTACCTAAGAGGGTGTCAGTCTCATCTTCCCAGGAAAGGGGTTCCAGGGCCCAGGAGCAGAGAGAAGATCCTCTTTCACATTCCCACCAGATGCACCTTTGACGGTGATGGAAGAGACAGAAAGACCTCCCCGGAAGATCTCAAGACATGGAGAATCACAGAGCTGAGAGGACCTCATGGCCTTAGGTCCAAGCCCCCACTCAATGCAGGATCTCCAGTTAAAGCATCCCCAGCAGGGAGCTGTCTTTTTGAAGATGTTCACAGATGGAGACCTCACCACCTCTCTAGCCAATTGGTTCCATTGCCCAACTGCTCTTGCTGTCAAGAAGTTTCTTCAGATGTTCAATCAAAATCTGCTCTCCTGTAACTTCAGAGCAATAGATCTGGTTCTTCCCTCTGGGCTAGCAGAGAACATCGCTGTGCACTCCTCTCTGTGACAGCCATTCATGTACTTAAAGAAGGCAATCATATCACCCCTTGGTCTTCTCTTCACTGAATATGCCCAGCTCTTTCAACTTTTCCTCATGTTTTCTTCGTCATACCTCTTATCATCCTTGTTGACATTGTCTGAACCTGCTTGTTTATGTCCTTCTTAAAATAAGGACCCCAAAACTGAACACAATACTCCAAATGATACCTGACCAGTATAGAATATAGTGAGAATACTACTTCCCTCAACTTGGAAGCTAAGCTTCTATTAATACAGGCTAAGATAGCATTTGTCTTCTTTGCCACAGCATCAGACTGCTGGCTCATATTCTACTTACGATCAACAATAATCCCAAGGTCCTTATCACATGTAGTACTGCTGAGCCATGTTTCCCCAACCTGTACATTTGGTTTTTGTGGGCTAAATGTAGAATTTTGCATTTGTCTCTATTGAATTTCATTTTATTAACTTCTGCCCATTTTTTTTTAGTTATATTGACGTCCTTTTGAATTCTCTTTCTATCTTCTGCTTTACCCTGTCCCACAGTTGCACAGTCTAGCATTACATGGTCACTTCCCCCTAAAATACAGGCTACTTTGATTCCAGTGACCAACTCCTCCCTATCGGTTGGGATCAAGGCCAGGACTGCTGATCCCCGTGTTTCTCCCTCTGTCTTTTGATATAGGAAACTATCTGCAAGGCACCTCAGGAATTTCTTGGACCTCTTATGCTTAGCAAAGTTAGTCTCCCAGCAGATATCAGGGTAATTTAAGCCCCCCATAACTACTAATTATTGGATCTTTGAGATTTCTGAGATTTGTTTCTGAAAAACATCATTCATGCCAGCTTCTTGGTTTGGTGGCCTGTAGTAAACTCCTACCACAATGATGCATTTATTTATTTCTCCATTTATTTTTACACAGATGCTTTCAACTATCTCACTCTGATCACTCTCATGGATTTCTGTACAACTGAATTTGTCTTTAATATATAGTGCTACTCCCTCCCTCATTTTCTGCCACCTCTATTCTTTTTTGAATAGACGATACCCTTCAGTTGTAATATTCCAGTCATGGGACTTATCCCACCAGGTCTCTGTTGTACCTGTAAAGTCATATTTACATTCCTGCACTAGAACTTCAAGCTCATCTTGTTTGTTTCCCAAACTCAGTGCATTGGTATGGACAGTTGAAACTTTGCTCTCAGCTATTAATTTACTATCAGTTTTGTTGTGAATTGCATTTTCTTCCTCAGCTTCTTCTCACGAATTCACATCTTTGTGTATACAGCTTGCCTCAGGACTGATGTTTGAGTTATCATCTCCAACTCTCCAAGGATTTAGTTTAAAGCCCTCTTGATTATACCTGCCATGCTATTACCAAAAACATTCTTTGCAGTCTTCATGAGTTGCAGCCCATCTGTAGCCGATAGTATTGTGTTTAAGAATTGAAGACTGTGGTCCCAGAAGCCAAACCTCTTCCATCTACAGCATCATCCTGCCCCTGCTTAGTCCTCTCTAACTGGCAAAATTGAAGAGGATACCACCTATAACTCAGACCCCTTCTTGCCCAAAGTTTCATAGTTAGAGGTGATCTGCTAAAAGAAATTCTTGGCAATTTTGCTGATGCCCATACAAATAAGGAGAAAGGGGTACTGATCTGTGTTCTTGATTGGTTTTGTCAGTGACATCCTGGATATGTACACCAGGAAGACAGCACACTTCCCAATTAATTTTGTCCAGCTAGTGTACCCCTGAGCAATGCCTCCCCAGACATCAACACCTTTCTTTTCTTCCCCTTCCTCTATGTAGTATCTATATGGGACATATGGAATACAACTTTGCGCACTGTAAGCTCAAAAGCTTGCTGCCTGTCCTCATCTGGTTGCTTTTTTCTCACAGCAACTTCAGCAAAGGCTGATAGGAAAAGTATGTAATCTTTTACTCACTGGTCTTCCTCGATCTCATCTTTCCCCTCTGGTCTCTGTTTTTCATTTTGCTGCTAAAATCATTTTCTTAGCCTGTCATTTCGATCACATTATCCCTCTCCTGATTTCCCTTCATTGGTTACCTACCCCTTGCGGGATCCTTTATAAGCTTCTTGTTTTGACTTTCAAGGTCTTACATAATTTAGCTCCTCCTTATCTTGCTGCTCTTATCTCTCCTTATTAGCCAGCTGGAAACCTACACTCTGTGAATAGTTGCCTTCTTACCCAGCCTACAGTCTCCTCCTCTTTAGCTTGGTTACGCCTCTTTTCTCTCACTGCCCCTCGTGCGTGGAATCGCTTTTCAGTGACCTTGTGAACTGCCCCTTCCCTTTTAAATCTAAACTGAAAACTTTCTTGCTTTCCAAAATCTTTGGAATGTTCGACTAATTTTGTTGTTACTAGATATTGTGTTTTATTGGTATTATAGTAATGTTATGTCGTACTGGTTGTAATTCCATATACCCTGGATACTTTTAGTTGTATATCTTCATTTTATTATGTATTTATTTAGGGTAACTGTTGTATTTTAAATTTGTAAAGCACCATGTACATGGATGGTGCTATATAAATAAAGGAGGAGGAGGGGGATAATATGCAGATGACCTGCAACTCTCCAAGATCTTCACCTCCTCATCTGCTGGCTCAAAAGCTTGAAGCATCTCTCCACCTGCCTCTCCCTACATGGGCAGGCTCAAACAGGTAGAGATGGTCCTGTACAGAGCTATGTAGGTCATAACCAACACTTTGAATTATGCCTAAAAGCAGACCGGGAACCAATGGAACTGTTGCAACAGGGGAATTGTGTGCTCCCTATAGCCAGGCCCAGTTAACAACTTTGCTGCAGCTCTTTGGACCAGCTAAAATTTCTGAACACTCTTTAAAGGCACATTACAGTAATCCAAATGGAATGCAATTGAGGCACGTTGGCACCATGGTCAGATCCATCATCTGAAGGAACAAGTACCTCTGACACAAACCTTAATCTGTGTGACCACTGAAACTTGGGCTTCTAGACACCAAATCCCATCTGATCTTGGAAGTTAAGCAGGGTCAGACCTTGTTAGTACTTGGATGGGGGACAATTTTTGAGTATTCCTTGCCTAAGAAAACCCTATATAGTTCATGGAATCATAGAATAATAGAGTTGGAAGAGACCACAGGGGCCATCCAGTCCAACCCCCTGCTGTGCAGGAACACCCATCAAAGAACTCCCAACAAATGGCCATCCAGCTTCTGCTTAAAAACCTCCAAAGAAAGAGACTCCACCACACTCCAAGGCAGCATATTCCACAGCTGGACAGCTCTGACCGTCAGGAAGTTCTTTCTGAGGTTCAAGTGGAATCTCCTTTCCTGCAGCTTGAATCCATTGCTCCTTGTCCTAGTCTCTGAAGTGGCAGAGAACAAGCCCGCTCCCTTCTCGACACGACATCCCTTCAAATATTTAAACATGGCTATCATGTCCCCTCTTAACCTTCTCTTCTGCAGACTAAACATATCCAGCTCCCTAAGCCGCTCCTCATAGGGCATGACTTCCAGACCCTTCACCATTTTGGTCGCCCCACTCTGGACACGCTCCAGCTTGTCGATATCCTTCTTGAATTGAGGTGCCCAGAACCAGACACAGTATTCCAGATGAGGTCTAAGCAGTGCAGAATAGAGGGGTACCGTTACCTCCCTCAATCTATACATTATATTCCTATTGATGCAACCAAGAATTGCATTGGCCTTCTTGGCTGCTGCATCACACTGCTGACTCATTTTCAGCATGTGATCTACCAACAATCCTAGATCCCTTTCACATGTACTGTTATCCAGCCAGGTCTCCCCCATCCTATATTTGTGATTTCCATTTTTTCTGCCTAACTGCAGGACCTTACATTTCTCTCTGTTGAAATTCATTTTATTAGCTTTGGTTCAGCTCTCCAATCTATCAAGGTCATTTTGAATGAGTTGTCATAAACTGACAAGCAACTTTAAGACACATACACAGAGAATCTTCAAAAAAAAAAAATCTGGAAATCTCAAGACAGCTAATACCTCCCTTTTCAGCAGGGGTGGCACTGCATAAGCTGCATAAGCAAGTCAATTCACCTCATCCAGCTTGGAAACAGATGGAATGATAAGCAATAAAAACAAATCTTCATATGGTTTGCATGTTTCAAGCCATGCCTTGGTGCTTTGAGGTTCAGATGAAGCAGGTGTTGTCTTAAAGAATATTTTTTCTTTCCCTACCAGCCCCTCAGTTTGAACATCCTCATCTTACAAAGGTTTTGCATTTCTTAGATGAACCACTATTTTTCTCTTCTACGCCGGTGTGCTGAAGATATTCCACTCCCCTTTTCAGCTTGTCTCCCTGAAGCAATACAGTTACAAACTGCCCATAAAATAGCAAATGAGATTCTAACAAAGATTGACAATCACAGCTAAAACATCAATTCTCTTCTTGCATGTAAGAGCTTTCTTGAGATGTAGTCATTTAGCTGTAACTGCAGGAGATTGCTGAGCATTTGATAATGCCACGGTTTATTAATTTTGTATAGTAATTGGGGAACCAATCTACACACCATGAAGGCACTAGATCCCACCTCATCTTGGAAAGAAAGCAGGGTCAGCCCTGATTAGTACTTGGATGGGAGACTGCCAGTGAATACCAGGTGCTATAGGTTATATTTC
Source organism: Iguana delicatissima (assembly GCA_948472985.1). Classification (NCBI taxonomy): domain Eukaryota; kingdom Metazoa; phylum Chordata; class Lepidosauria; order Squamata; family Iguanidae; genus Iguana; species Iguana delicatissima. Next base: position 1,710,148 of record CAOKZL010000171.1, on the reverse strand, counting down.
AGAGGAAGGAACTGGCAAAATCACCTCTGAGTATTCCTTGCCCAAGAAAACCTTTCTAAATTCTTGGGGTTGCCTTAACAGGTGACTTGAAAGCACATGCACGCACAGTAATTACTGGGACCAGAGAGATGAAGGCAACTACTAGAGAAGGAAGCCATTGGGATCAGCTGGAGAGTTTTTGCACTTGACTCTGTTATGGCTGACACCCTATTGGTAAAATATACAAGTGTAAAGAGCAACCTGCCTATGTCCTTTTGTGTCACGGTGAAAGGAGGTATTCATTGACAATCACAGCCTCTATCGCACAACAACTACCTTGCATGGAGAACTCACCTTCTTCCATGGCCATAAGTGAACAGGTGACCTGAAGACACATACATACACACATGCTTCTAAATTGATTTTAATTTAATTTAATACTAATTCTATTGACAGTTTAATTTGTGCATGTTTTAAGTGACATGGACTTTTATCTTTTATCTATTTCTTGTTATAATTTTTGTATGCCACTTTGAATCCCAGTGTTACCCTGGTTTCTGGGGGACCCTTGAAGGACACCTCGATATGCTCCACGTAAGGAAGAGTGGGGAACTGAAAGGAGCGCAAGCAGTGGCAATACAAGAGGCAGGATAACCTAGCTGGGTCTTTTTACCCAGTTTTTACAGGGTCAGGCCAAGCCAAAAAACCAGACAAATGTGTCAAATAAATGATTTTATGTAATGAAAATGTTCTCACACACCAACGCAATCACTCACACAAGACCTATTAAGAAGTAAAAGAGTGGAAAAATTTGATAGGGGATTAGGAAAGGGATTGTAGCTGGTGTGATACTGCACCTCTCCTGAAGTCCTTGGTCTGGGAAGCAGCAAGCAAAGCAGAACTCAGCAAAGAGACAGTTGAGGGGATTACTCAACTAACAGAGAAATGGTCTGTTAGCGTGGCAGTGAGTTATCCAAAGAAATTCTCAAAAACTAGGACTACTTGTAGGGGAAAACATACCCTGAGGGAAAATCCTCTCCCGGGGAGAACAATAGGCACTGCAAAGGAAAGGAAGCTCCACAATGGCAACCCGTTTTGGATGATGGCTTTATGATGTGTTGCCAATGTTTCAGGATCTTTGGTTGCAATGGGTCATTCATGCAATGGGTCACTCGGTCATTCAGCTGTTGCTGTCTACATGCTAATCAGGGCAACCTCTCTGGCATGATGAACTATATTTGATATTAAAAATTGTAGACCCCGGGATAGGGTGTACCAGTGGGGTAACACCAGGGCTGGGAGAAAGCTGGATATGTATTGGTGCCTTCACTACTTTAAAACATTGTCCCTCCGACATAAGGAAATCTTCAACAAGAGGTGGTAAACATTTATTCGTTTTCAAATTGTACAAACAACAGTATCTGACCACCCACAAGCAGCTGTTTCTTCCTGATAACACTTTTGTTTAGCAAGCCAATGGATACTCCTAACTATATAACATATAGTCCACTTACTTCCTTCCATTATAAATTTGCTAAAACCAAGTAAATTTAAGTCATCTTACCTTTCCTGTTACTGCAGGTTAGGCCTCCTTGGAGATAGCATAAAGATATCATCTTGATATCAATAATTTGGTTCTCCTCCACCACCCCTCTCTACATGTCTGTGAGGCCCCCGGACAAGCACAGAACTAGGCTCGGCCATCAAACGCTGCAATATCCCAAGACCATACAGGCAGGCCAGAAAAAGCCAGATCACCGCTTTAGGAGACCTCTCTGCAAACACCCTCATTATGTCTGCACGCTGTTTACAAAGGACTCCCTGCCCTGAGCAGGTAACTTGGCAAGCTAGAAGCTTAAAGGCCAAGCACTGAGCATTTGCATACAGTCTACCTCTTTGTCAATTCGAACTTAACTCAATCATGCTAAATTGTGACCTTTCGGAGACATTGTCTCCCAACCAAAACTGAGTAGCTGAGTAACAGTGGCTGAGACCAAAGCAACCTCGGATCGCTCCTGAGTTTCATCCCATCTTGCTGCTGCGTAGCTTGGCGAGCTCCCCTCAGCTGATCGAGCTGAGTTTCTTCTCTGCACCCCCAGCTTCTCTCCTGAGGTCCAGGATGACGAGACAGGTGTCGTATCACCCATTTTCCCTGAAAATCTTTATCTTTAATTCAATCTCTAATCTCTTAGTTAGTGGTGTGACTGTGGTGTCTTTAATATCTGTCTGTACTCAATAAAACATCATTTCTATTACTTTAAACCCGTGTGGCTGCTTGACTGACCTGACCCCGTAGACGCTGGGTTGCAAGATCCTGCTAAGTTACCTTGCCTCTCGCTAGCTTAATTGAGTGCTCCAGCTAATTTTCCCCAAAATTGTGTTTCATTGTTTGGTTATTTAGGGGTCCCTCCCAGGACCCCCAGTAAACAGGGTAACATTCCTACTTCCACAGGTATCCAGCAGAGTACCTCCTTGCACAGTACTTTCCCAAACCTCCTCAGCTGTGCAGTGGGATCCTCGTGGCATGTGGACACAGCTCCTGCCCCAAAAGACCATGAGTTGGCTTTGTGATGTGCTCAGGCACTGGGCTGGCTGCTAGTGCTAATCCAAGAGACAAAGAGCAACTTGCACCTTTCCAGACTTCCAGTGTTCAGCATGGCATGGTGGCCTGTTACTGTGCCAAACAGAATCTTGGCCATTATGTTTGCTGTTATGTCTTTGAATTTGGTGTGTTGTCACTGCTTCGTTGTACTTTTTTACTCTAGACCATCCCAGTTCCCAGATTCCTTCTTACTCCTTACCCTGCAACCTGATACCACACCCAACACCCCCCACTTTGAGGGGTGTGCTATTTTTTCTAGATATACTTATGGCCAAAAGCATCTTCGGAGAAGCATTGACTGTAAGCATGTAGCCAAGTCGGAAGGATCTCAGCATGGCCAGGACGTAAGTTCAAAGAGGATTAGGCAGGAAAGCCCGCTCCTAATGGGCTTGTGGCAGTTCTTTCAAAAGTGCAGGCAGCAAAGAGAACGGAAGATGAAATCACCCAGGCAAAGCCATCAGAGACCTACAGTGATCCTACCCTACAGAAAAATCCTTCCCAGAACCCCTCTCCATCCAAACATTAACAGATTGTCATGACTCCCACCAATGTTTTGTCACCTAAAGTTAAGACAATCAACCCATTCTGGACTCTTCATGAGAGAGTCATTATTGCTTTGTCCATGCACCCTCCTTCAGGGTAGGAAATAGGGTATATAAATCCCTACAATTTGCAGTATGCTAGGCATCACGCTACACATGATCCTCCAGACTTCCTTTGGCAAGATTTGTTCAGGGAGGGGTTTGCCTTTGTCTCCCTCTGAAGCTGAGAGAATGTGACTTGCTCAGAGTCACCCAGTGGGTTTCCATGGCTGTGCAGGGATTTGAACTCTGATCTCCAGAGTCCTAGTTCAATGCTCAAACCACTACGCCACAGGGGTTCTCTTCCCAGTTCACTTGCTGTTGTATGCCTTCAAGTCACTTCTGACTTACAGTGATCCTAAGGCAGTGGTTCTCAACCTGTGGGTCCCCAGATGTTCATGGACTTCAGCTCCCAGAAGCCCCAGCCACTATGGTCAATGCTCAGGGCTTCTGGGAGCTGAAGTCCATGAACATCTGGGGACCCACAGGTTGAGAACCACTGTCCTAAGGCAAACCTATCATGGGGTTTTCTGAGGCTGAGACTGTGTGATGCACCCAAGGTCACCCAGTGGTTTTCCATGCCCAAGCAGGGAATTGAACTCTGGTCTCCAGGGTCATAGTCCAAGGTTCAAACCACTATACCACACTGGCTCTCTCCCAGTTCACTTAGTTACATTTATATCCTTTCATAACCTTACTCTGAACTCACTTTCACTTTCCACTTCCCTGCTGGTCAAAATCCTAATTTTTACCAGCTTCTTGGCTGGCTGGTTCCCTAATTGATTATAATTAGCCCACTCTAAGCTGGCTAGATCCCCACTGACTATGAAAACTATTTTTCTTCTTCTTCTTCTTTGTTTTCTATCCCTTCACCTCCACTCACCTACACCCCAGTATTCTATGGGATGTAATTAGTTAACCCAAGAGAGGTAAACTCCAGCCTTGGCCATCAAAACTGACTTCGGGCATGTTAAGACAAGGGACTTGAGTTATCCCCAGACTAAACTTAGGGTAGTTTCCCCTCTCCCAAAATTTGAGCGAATTGGACCTGTTGCTGAATTATTATTGCTGATAATTATCTTGGGAATTATCATTCAGAAATGTACTAAATGATCAACCACACTGAAAAATATTAAGATGCTGCTGTCATCGAGGCCTCACAGGAATAAAAGAGGTTTCATGCCATCCATCCAATGTATAATTACTTGAGAGTAAACTACACTGAAGATGTAGAGGGCAATTCTGAGAATATACTGTGCTTGTTAAGAGTCTTCTTGCTCAAAGATGACTGAATGATAATGGATAGAAGAAGTAATTTGTCTTTCCTCTGACTGTTTCCTGCACCTCGTTTTCTACACCACGGCTTTCCAAACAGGACACGTTAAGTATTTTGCCTGAAGGGTGTAGGTGTGTTGCCTACAATCTTGGAATATATTTATAAATTATATGTTTTTAAAAATATAAGAAAGATTTTCATGAGATATGTTGTGTCCCCATACATTTTATTATTACAATTTATATATATGTCTGTATCTCTTATAGAGAATTAGCTTAACCTCCAATTTGCCAGTAAAACTGAAATTACTGTGTCGCGAAATGGTACATGTCTAAAAAGTTTATCACTAACATGAAAAGTTTTGAAAGCTCTGTTCTACACCTTTGGCTTGGTAAGCATAGCTTGCATTTTCTCTTAAGAATATTAGAATATCTTCTAACATAGCTCCACAGATTTTGCTTTTAATGTCATGTAGTGAAGAGAGGGATGTAATATAGGTCTCCTTTGTATTCACTTAATATGGTCTTACCTATTTTTCCCTTTCTTTGATATAATTGTATTGAATGGAATATTTTGTAATATAATGTAATATAATAATTATATTTAATAATATTCCATTTATTATTCTGTAATTGCTTTCAGGGTAGCTAATGTTATGCATTCTGTGTTTTGATCATTTTGTAGAAGCAAATTTGCATGTAGGTAAAATTAATAATTGCCTGCCTGCCAATGTTGGGCACTCTCCCACCTTGAAAACAGTCTCAGAACCTTAGCTAGAGAGAATGAATAAATGATGTTCTATTGCTAAAGACTGTGGAAATACTGAGAGAGGAGTTTGCTCCCTTTTAGAGTCAAGAGTGACTTTAAAATCAATTCTCCTTGTTAAGTTTTTGATGCGTTCAAGGTACAATGAATTAACTATGCACTTTCCCTTTTAATTCAGCCTAATTTTCAAATTCTCCTTCATTTTCATCCCTTAAGCTAGTGGGAAAAAAACTGCTGTAGGCATGTATTAAGAAACCTGCCAGGAAGCAGTATATAAAAATTCCTGTTTAATAGATCCTGTTCCCAGTGCTGGAGCCACAACAGAAACTGTTATATCACAGTGGAACTAGATCAGAGACTAGTGGGTTATTAGCATTATTTAAGTGGAAATTTGGCTTTTACACCTCTAAAATATAGATATCAAAAGGTAAATAATGTCTAAGGATATCTCTGTCACCCATTCTTTCGCTGCTTGATGTATCTTTCTAATTTGTTTTTCTCCATGTGTCCTGCAAAATGTCAATATTCATTTTGTTTTAATATATTTTTAAAGAAAATGTATTCTAAGCCACTGATGGAAGACTTTGTCCAAATGCATTTGGTTCTGCAGCGTTTTGGGCTTTATTGTACTAGTTTCTATAAGGTGTACATGTTGTATTAGGTAATACGTCTTTGTGTGTTTTGAATCCTATTTCTTTGTGGCAACTGTGCAAGTATTCTTTGAGAACGAGTTGTAAACTCTTGTTTGTTGGATTAAGGATGAGACAAGGCTGAATACAGAATCAGAGGTGAGATAAGGCCTGAACAGTGAGGAATAGGGGCATGTGGCCTAACAAAATACAGTATAGTCCATCAGGGTACAGTTTATTAGAATTTGCTATTTATTGGCTTGTCAAAATCTGGTGCTTACTAGTGTCTACCGACACAAGTGACAGCTAATTCCTTCACTATAATTCTCTTTTTCTTTTCTTTCATGTCTTAATTGGATTGTAAGCTTGAGGACAGGGATCTGTCAAATTAATGATTTGTAATCCGCTGTAGACTTTTTGGACAAAAGGTGGGGTATAAGTTCCCTGAATAAGTAAATAATACTGCTTATCAGAATGTCATATTTATTGATTTTTACATCCTGCTACTGGTTAGAGAATACACTTTTTGCAGTTAGTACTGAGCAAGCGTTGAATTGTGGCTCCAAATTCAGTTTGTTCACAGATGAAGGAAACATTAATATGGTTACATACAGCTCCAGGCTAGGCTCTTAACACAGGTCTGCAGCAAAGTTTCAATTGTTTCAAGGGGTGAGAGGAAAAACTGGATGGACAAGCCCTATTAAAGTGAAAAATGCACAGTTAATTCACACTACCTGTACACACAGAAGGAACAGGAGACTGATAGGAAAGTGAAGCTTCCTCTAACTGATATTCTACAGCAGTGGTAGTGGAAGTCTCACCACTAACACTAACACCACCTTGCTGTAATAATACACCCAAATATATTGGCAGACAGAATCACAGAATCATAGAATAATGGAGTTGGAAGAGACCACAGGGGCCATCCAGTCCAACCCCCTGCTATGCAGGAACACACACTGAAGTACTCCCAACAAAGGCCATCCAGCCTCTGTTTAAAAACCTCCAAAGAAGGAGACTCCACCACACTCTGGCCCTTTTCACACGGGGTAATTAAAACGGTGTAGAGCGATCTCTAATGGAGGTAGTCTACACCGTGGAGGGCGCTGGGACGTTTATAATTTTGAAGTTCTACACCTCAAACCGCCCTGAAGCGACCGGAAGTGGTGGCGCCACATGTTTTTTAAAAACCACTTTTTAAGTGGTTTTTATAAAACACAAGCATGCAGCCCTGTTCTACCCTGTCGCAGCACCCCGGTGTAGATTTGCAGGCCCACACAAGTGCGTCCCTGCAGATCTGCCAGGGGGCGGGCTTCCAGCTGGCAAGCTCCTCCAGTTGGTGGAGAGCCCCCACCAGTCGTAAGCCGCTATTTTGGACGCCGCAGGAGTGTGGAGCAGCGAACTCACACTGCGCCTCGTGGCGACAGACTTACCCGGCTTCTGGTAAGCTCCGTTTCTGCGTGTTTTACCCCGTTTCTCCCTCCACATGTGGAAAGGGCCTCTGAGGCAGCATATTTCACTGCCAGAGAGCTCTGACTGTCAGGAAGTTCTTCCTGAGGTTCAAGTGGAATCTCTTTTCCTGTAGTTTGAATCCATTGCTCCTTGTCCTAGGCCCTTTCCGCACAGTGTGACTGCCCTGCCGTTGGGACATGGTGGCAGCACTCTGCAGGTTGTGCCTCTGCCCAACTTCATCGTGGTCCCACCACCATCTTCTCCCTGAGCATCGCACAAGTGCAGTATTTGTAAAAGGGAAAAAGAATCCATTTTACACTTACCACCATGCTGTGCTGCCACCTTTCCTGGCCATGCGGAAAGTGGAAGTGTGCTGGTGATGCCTCCCTTCCCAGTATAGTAAATGGCAAGAGCCTGGCTGTGCTGCAGAAGGGAAGAGGGAGGCCTGAGTGCTCTCCTCCGCAGCAACCAGGCAAGGTGCGGACAGGAGTGTTCCTGGTGCGCTTTCCCTCCCCGCCTGCAAGGAAAAGACGTCACTGAGCCCTGTCACGTGGAAAGGGCCATACTCTCTGGAGCAGTGGAAAACAAGCCCATTCTCTCATCGATATGACCTCCTTTCAAACATTTAAACATGGCTATCGTGTCCCCTCTTCACCTTCTCTTCTGCAGACTAAACACACTCAGCTCCCTACAGAAGGCTTCATGGCTTCCAGACCCTTCCCCATTTTGGTTGCCCGCCTCTGGCCACGCTCCAGCTTGTCAATATCCTTCTTGAAATGAGGTGCCCAGAACTGGACATGGGATTCCAGATGAGGTCTGACTAAAGCAGACATGGCAAGCCCAGCATGCCATAGTGGTTTGCGTGCTGAACCAGGACTCCTTAAAAGCAGGGTTCCAACCCTTGGCTCAGCCACAAAAACCCACGGGGTGACTTTGGGCAGGTCGCACTCTCTCTGCCTCAGAGCATCCCTATTGTGAGCAAACCTTTTCAAGAAGCCTCCACGACAGATTCAAGCACACCTTCCCGCAAGTCCCAAACGAAGGCGCACAGCGTGATAGCTCGATATGTCATTTATCTTTCACGGATATCCCGGCTCTGCTCCCTCAAGCGACTTCTCCCCTCTGCCACGCGGTAGGACCGACCCCGTCACGCTTCAACACGAGTCCCTCTGTCCTCCCGCCCCCGCCTCTGCCTCTCCCTCCCTCCGAGGAGAGCTTCCGTTCGTCTCTCCCCCGATGGCAGCCGCGCCTGGCAGAGAGGCGGGCCCCTTCTCCTTTTTCTCTCCCCCAAAGAGGAGAAGCCGGAATCAAAAGAGCCCCCTCCTATTTTTTTCGCCTCAAGAAAGCCCGGAGGGCGGGAACGGCGAAAGTCGGAGGGAAGCGGGCCGGGCGGGACGCGCCTGCGCTCGCCCCGCGCCGCTCGCCTCCACCCACGCAGGTGCGGAGTTGGAGGGAAAGAGCTCCGCGTCGCTTCTGGGCTGAGCGCTCCGGCTCCCGCTCGGCTGGCCGGGCGTGGTGCCCGAAGCGTCGTCTCTCCCTCGGCCCCCCAGCCCCTAAGCGCGCGAAGAGCGTTCTGCCCAGAGGGCGCCCCGCGGCCGTGGCATCCTGAGGGCGACTCTGCCGGGGGACGCGGGCCGGAAAGGCGGCTGCCGCGCGCCTGGTCGCCTCGTTCTCCCCGCCTGGGGAGGCGGCGGCGGCGGCGGGGGCGGGGGCGGCGGCGGACCGCGCCGAGGGAGATGGCCGAGGAAGGGACTCTGCCTGGACCTCTCCTCCAGTTGCTGCTGCTCCTCCTCCTCTTGCCTTCTTTCGGTGTGCGAGGTGAGCGGCGTCGGGGGGGGGGGGGCGGGAGACCTTGAAGTGTTCTTTACGGGGCGGGCGACTCAGCGTTGGCGGGAAAGTGCTGTTAGTTCAGCCTCTTTGCAGGTGCTCCCAGTGCTGCTCCCGCATAATACTCTGGGGATAAAAAGAAACAAACAGCCAAATCCTGTATAGCTAGCATGCCAAGGGTGTAGTACAGTACCGGATGTAAGGCACAGTCAGAGGCAGGGCAAAACACCCCCCCATCCGTTACCTTTCAAGCATCCTTAAATAGGAAGACTCTTAAAAGCACGACGCGTCCTTAGAAGTGCCTTCCTGGTAGCTTTCTCCCAAGTAAGTGTTCTTAACGTAGGTGGCATGCAGCCTCTTCTGGTCCTGGAAGGACTCAGCAACAGGAGCTGGTTGTGTGCATGCGCTCGATCATTTAGTACATCGCTGAGGGATCATTCTTAAGGAGACCCAGCAACAGGTGATCATTTATTGGAAAGGGGAATCAATCACCTCAGCTTGGTTGGGGTGTCTCAAGCCCCCGAAACCAGTTGTGATGGCCAAGGCTGGAGTCCACCTGGGTTAACTAATTACAGCCCACCGAATATTTGGGAAGGGGGGCTGAAGTGAAGGGGGAGGAGAAGAAAAAATAGTTTTCAGTGTTTAAGTCCCTGGTAGGTACACCTAGGGTAGATGGCAGGCAGACTCTCTCCCCCCCCCCCGGAAAGGCTCTAGGATAATAGCTATCTTAATATTTGTGTGTGTGTTTGATCAGTTAGTAAATTTCTGATGGATAATTACTAAAGAGACTCAACAACAGATCCAATTTGCTCTGTCATTTTGAGGGGAGAGGAACAACCCCCACACACACCTGGACTGGGGAGGGACTCAACCCCCTTACCCTCTGTTCTAGACTCATGTGTATGTAAACGCTCAGTGTAGCTCACTCCCAAGTAAGCGTGCATTGGATAGATGGTGGGCAGCTTTTATGGTTACTAAGAGGTCTCAAGAAGAATCGCTGTCTTGGTATTTCTCACTACGTGATCACATAGTACTCGTCTGATTGGTAATGCCTGAGGATTCTCAGCTTGCATTGGAGTTTTAATGGCCCAGTTTTTGCCAGATCAGTTCAAGGGGTGCTCATGCCTCTCTGTTCTGGAATCCATGTGAGTGGGATGGAATAATGCTGAGAGATGGAATAATGTTGACGAGGTGATAGTAGTGGTGATTTCTATGATTCTGGTTTGGAAGATGAAGATGGGTTGGGTAGGCAAAACTTTACCAGCTGCTAGTTTGTTTTCCCTCAAACCTGCAGTAAATGATTTTTCTTTTTCTCTCTTCTTAATTATAAAGATTTCTTTCCTGCCCTTTCAGGGGGTGGGGAAGACTTTCCCAGAGTATCATTATGTAATGGTAAGACTAATAGTGAGAGTACAGTGTGCCCTTGGTATCTGCTGAGGCTTGATTCCAGGACCTCTGTGGGTTCTAAAATTTCTGGATGCTGAGGTCCTATTCTGTATAATGGTGTTGCAAAATGACGTCCCTTATATAAAATGGCAAAATCAAAGTTTGCTTTTTTGGATTTTATTAAAAAAATTCAAGTCATGGTTGTTTGAATCTGTGAATACAGAATCCATAAATATGGAGAGCCAACTGTAATAATTATGATAGCAAATAATAGGGAAATTGCCTTATATTGTCTATTACCCAGGGGTGCATTTAGCTCAGTGTTGTCAACATGGTCCAGCAGTTGCTGTCCATGATTTTAGGGAGAAGTTTTTCCATATTCCTAGCTGAAACCTATTTGGAGATTCTGGCAATTGAATGTGGAATCTTTTCCGTGGAAAGAAGTTGCTGTATTACTGGGCTAAAACCCCTCACCAAGAAATAATAGCAGCACCAGTAATGAACAATAGTACATTATTGTTATTGAAATAGTAATATTGTTATTATCGGTGTAGGTATACAGATGTTTATGCAGTAATAAATAGTGCTTTGCAAATCAGGTTTACTCCTCACTGTGTATGTATGGCTTGAAACCCAATATTTGTTATTCCAAAGGCAAGCGATACATTTATTAGAACCAGCTATAATTTCAAAACAGTGTGCATGCTTTCCAGTTCTACCAAACATCAAGCTAGGCAGGAAAACATTGTGGGGAAGAAACATGGAAGTTCAAAAAATTGGGTGGATATTTTGGGTAGATTTTTAAGCCATGGGGTCTGTAAATCAATCCAGTACCAATATTGGATTTATTGCTACTTGGTGGAGATGGTAGGCTTGGTGAGTCAGTAGCAGCTGTGCAGGTATTTTTGGAAAAACACTCTATTCAACTTTGATCAGAGTTTACCTGGAATATTGTGTCCAGTTCTGAGCATCACAGTTCAAGAAAGATATTGACAAGTTGAAATGTGTTCCCAGAGGGGTGAAGAGTCTGGAAACCATATGCTATGAGAACAGCTTAGAGCAGACCTTTCCAAACTTTTCATATTGGTGACACACTTTTTATACATGTGTCATTTCATGACACAGAAATTCAGTTTTATGTATTATAAATAAATAAATTGTAAATCATATTTTTAAAAATATAAATGAAAGGTTTTCATGAGATATTCCCCCATGCATTTTGGTATTACAATTTATGTATGTTTTCTCAGTTCCTAGTAAATCAGAGGTTAAACTAAATAATTGCCACCCTCCCCAGGGTCTTTCTCAGTCCGGGGCAGCGGAGGTGGTGGTAGGAAAGGCAGCCCCTCCACCCAAGGCTGGTATTGCTTGACATGGAGTGGCGGTGACACACCTACACACTGCAGCCAACAGACTAACATATCACGACACACAGTTTGGAAAGCTCTGGCTTAGAGGGATGGGAATGTTCAGCTTGAAAAAGAAAAAAAACTTCCTGACAGTAAGCCGTTTGAGGTGATGGAGTCTCCTTCTTTGGAGCTCTTTAAACAGAGGTTAGCTGACCATCTTTCAGGAGTGCTTTAGTTACGTATTCCTGCATGTCAGGAGATTGAACTAGATGGCACTTGTGATACCTTTCTACTCTATGATTCTATGGATATAAGCTTTTTAAAGGAATTATTGTTGGAATTAGACTCATCAGAATTTCCCACTGTTTGCACAATGTCAGCTTTCTGCCCTGATAAGTTTAACATGCGAGAACTAAAAAAAACCTTTGGGGAATGCGATCTTTCCTGCCAGGGTGATGGAAGTACAAAGGAAAGCCAAGAAACTGTTATGTTTTATGGGTGTATAAAAGAGCAAATTTCAACAAATACAGGTTTTCCGCATCACTGCATGGCAAGCTGCACTTGCCAAAATCTTGCTTCTATGACCTAATCCTCCCTGTTGTTTTTCACAGTTGTCTGTGCAAAACAAATTTAAGGCCATTCAACTTTACTCTCTTCCTTGTAATGCTGTGATGTGATGAGAGGGAGCTGCCAAAATCCATACTTTTCTGCATGACTGTCAGGCCTTTCTTAGAATCTGATTATCTTAAGGAGTAGGAGATCAGAACATGAAAAAGCTGTTTGTTGACTGACTGTTGAGGCAGCAGGGAATAGCCTTATTTGTGCCTTAAACAGGAGCTGAAACTGCAGAAATTATCAAGTGGACCTTGTGTGTGGAGATAAAACATTTATAATTTTTGTGGTTGCTGCATTTCAGACCTAAATTAAGAGTATCAACTGCAAGAACTGGTTAAAACATTGGCAAATGTACACAGACACTTGGCATGTTAGTTGGTATTTTTTAAAAAACAATGTGAAAGGTATGGCAGAAGCTCAGTATTGGCTTTTGCAAGATATGATGTTATTAGCTTTACCTCCATTAAAAGGTAACGCCATGCTTGATCCCTAAATGGGCCAGATTAACATGCTTGTCCACCCACTCCATCCCATCTTAATAGCTGATAGATGGAACAGTTGAAGCTTGTACTGCATAATTCAGGTGTGTGAGAGAAGGGGATAGGGAAAGGCATAAAAATCCCTTTAGCCTTTCAGACTGGTTTGCTTTGTTGCCCTTCAGATTAAACAAGATAGCTTTGTAGATTACCTTGCCAGATAATGTCCTGCACTGGCTGATTTCCTTCTTTGACAAGTTGCCAAAGCTAGGGCAGGTTTAGTTCTGCGCTTCCATATGTTTTTGCTGCAGATTTGAATGGCTTCAAGAAGAAACCTGAACCACTCCCCCCACCCACACTCAGCATCTCCTTTGTAGTGCATACTCTAAACCAGTGGTTCCCAGACTTTTTTCCTCCAGATGTTGTGGACCTCTACTCCCACAATTCCAGACTGTTGGCCAAGCTGTCTAGGTCTTCTGGGAGCTGAAGTCCAAAACACCTGAAGTGTCAGGAACTGAATTCACCCACACAAATAGTGTAGTGCATAAAAACTATTAGGAGTGTGATGCATCGTACTGGACTTCAGTGAGTGAAGTGAAGGCAATTAGCAAAGTTCAAAGCATAACATACCAAGAGTACATCTTTTCACCCACAAGAGACCTTGAAGCCTTGGTGAAGCCTGGCTGTGCTTATCAGTGCATTCCTAGCTTCTGTTTATCTAACGGTCTCTGGTTCCCATACCTTGTTACAAGCAAGCTGCTACTTAACTCCTACTACATATCCCATTACTATAATATGGAGGGCTACCCAACATCCTGCCTGTCCCAAAAAAAAAATTGAATCAGAAAAGCATAAGGAAAAAAGGGAAAGATAGGGTAATATGGGAAAGAAAGGGAAAGAAGGGAGGCAATAAATGCAATGCAAATGTGGAAAGCAGTAGATAAACATGAAGTGGTGACACTGCCGATGAAGGAACTGTGGTGCAAGTCAGGTCACTCTGCGAAGAAGAATTCGAAGGAGCTGGTTTCAGTAAGCTGGAATGAAAAACAGGGTGAACAAGTTTATAAGTGTCAGGCAAAGAAAGTTCAAAGGTGACATCATCCATACCTGGAAAGGAAGTTTAGCGCCTTCAAGGAAGTGTTGCCATATGCAGAGTGCGAAATGGATGACTATGGCTTCCTTTTCCCATTTCGGCCAGTTGTGTTGCAGTGTAGAGAATTTCTTGGAGATGAAGGCACAAGGTTTAAGGTGGTCATCTGTGTCTCATTGAAAGAGAATGGCTCCCATGGCGAAGTTGGAGGCATCAGCTTGAATTATAAATTCCTTGTTAGTATCAGAGAATAAGAGTAGAGGTTTGGAGGTAAATTTTTTTCTTGAGAGCATCAAAGGCTGGTTGGCATTTTTCAGTCGAGAGGATGCATCTGCATCAGTTAGTTTTGTCTTTGGTGGCTTTCCTTAACAGGTCGGTGAGAGGGAGTGCAATTGTGGCAAACCCTTCTATGAAGTTATGATAAAAGTTTGCAAAGCCAAGGAATTGTTGCAGTTGTTTTCTAGTTCTGGGGGCAGGCCAGTTTAAAATTGTAGCAGTTTTGGAGGGGTCCATGTTTAGGGTATTATTGCAAACTCTATACCCTAAGTAGTCAAAAGTCTGAGCATGAAATTCGCATTTTGAAAGTTTAACAACAAGTTCATTGTCTATGAGTCTTTGTAAGACAGTACACACAAGTTTAGTGTGTTGTTCAAGGTTGTCTGAGTAGATCAAATGTCATCCAGGTAAACTACACCATTGTAGAGGAGGTCTTGTAACACAGAGTTGAGGAACATTTGGAATGCGGCTGGACCCGCTTGTAATCCAAAGGGGAGAACAGTCCATTGGTAGTTACCCAGGGGGATCGAGAATGTGGTCACCATTCACTTTTAGGGTCAATGCATATTCTGTGGAAAGCTTCTTTGAGGTCCAATTTGGTAAAAAAATTGCCTTTAACTAATCGGTTTAAAATATCCGTAGTCAAAGGAATCGGGTACACATTAGGCAATACTGCCTGATTGATTAAATTATAGTTCACAATGAGCCTCGGTTCTCCTCCATCTTTTTTCTTACAGAAAAATATGGGACTGGCCGTGGTAGCTGATAAGAGCTTATTGAAGCCGCGTTGCAGGTTTTTATTTAATAATCTTTTTAGAGCCTCTAATTCTTGGTTGTTCATTGGGTATATCTTGGGTTTGGGAATTTTAGCTCCATCTATCAATCTCAATTTGCAATAAAAGTCTCTGTGCAGGGACAGTTTGTCTGCTTCGTGGTCTTCAAATGCTTTCTGCAGATCCCAGTACTCTGGCGAGATTTTCTGCAGTTCCTCAGGACTCAATTTGAGTGCCGTGTTGGGAGTTGTTATTTCGGGCATAGACTGACATCTTCAGTATGCTTGAGTAAGCCTTGGGTCCAGTCAATTTGGAGATTGTGTTTTTTGAGTCAGTTGTACCCAAGAACTACTGGGAAACCAATCTTGTTTGGCACTTGGAATCGTAATTGCCCCTGTAAGTTCCCCACTTGAATAGGTATGGGTTTGGTTCTTTCCCCTACTGGCCCCCTGGCCATGGGTGAGCCGTCCATTTGAGATAAATTGACGGCTTTTTAAAGGCGTTAGAACTTTACTGCGAGTTTTTTGGCCACTGTGGGGTTCAATAAGCTAATGGAGCAGCCTGACTCAACTAAGGCCCTGTACATTTGTAATTTCCCATCATTTTCTTTGCATGCAGAAGGTCCCAGGTTCAATTCACAGCCTCTCCACATGGTGCTAGGAAAGAATCCTGCCAGAATCCTAATGAGAAGTGACTACCAGACAGTGTGAACAATAGTGAGCTAGATGTATCATGGCTCTGACTGATTATGAAGCAGTTTTGTATATGGCTCAAGTGTAAAACATGAAGAATAAAGAAAATGGGGTCTCCTTTTCTCTTTGAGGATTTGGAGTCTGGCTTTTCTTTAACAGACGTAACTTGTACACAGACAGAGCTCAGAAAAGTTACTTGTTTGGACTAACAGAATCCCCCTCCTGTTCTAGCTGGGAGAATTTGGGGAGTCATAGTTAAAAACAAAAACAAAAAACCTTTTCCAAGGTCTGCACACTTAAGAATAATGGGCGAGTTTTTCCATCTCAGAGGTTGGATCGTCCGTGAAAATTTTGTTCCATTTGTCTTCCAAAGCTGTCATTCATCCTAATAGAAATGAATGCACAGAGAGACAAAAGTATCTCCACTCTTCTCCCTTTACCGCTATGTATTCCCTCTGAATGACATGGGCTCCAGAAACAGCTGGATGTGGTGTTTATTGAAACAGAAAATGTAGCCATGTATTTTCATCCTTGATTTTTGGAGCTGGCCAGATGTCTTTACAGAGGAGAGAGGGAATATATATGGATGGTTTTTTCCAACCTCCCACAGGTATTTCTTTTTTTCCCCCTTTTCCAAAAAAAATTATTAAGTTGAAAAAAAACACACAGTCCAAACATACTAAATAACAAAACAACAACAACAAAGATACAAAGATCAAGCATCATAATCTATACATATCTAAGACAAATACTATCAAAACCTAACTAAAATTGGTTCCCGCCCTTGTTGCAAACAGTCCGTATTACTTCAACATTTACACTTAACTATTAAGTCATGCATTTTATTCCATAGTTATTAATTGTTGTTTTATCACTTATTTTAATTATTTTAATTATTTGCTTAATTTCTCAAGTTCATAATTAATTGTTAACTTATTCCATACTACTTTATACTAATGATCAGTCATCTAAAAATAGTAATCACTGATATATAAACAATTTAAAACAGCAAACAGATTATATCTTCTAAAAGTACTTTTACACGTCTGATTTGGTAATATTAATTTTAAATATCAAAACCTACTGTCATTAGATCTCCTTCATTCTTTTTTTTTTAAAAAAATCAATCAATCAACCACATCCATTCAAGCAAAAATTCATTTTGTGTTCTGCCTTTTAGCCTGTACATAAGCTTATCCACTTCAACAATTTCCATCAGTCTGTTTAGCCATTAATTCACTGTTGGTAACTCTGATTTTTTCCAGTATTTTGCATACACCAATATTGCTGCTAACAACATATATTGTACCAGTTTATGTTGCTTTTTATCCACTGTTGTATCTTCCTCCCAGATTACTAACAGATAAAATTTAGGCTTTTTAGGTACTTGAGACTTTAAAATCTTTTGCATCATTTTTTGTGTCTTCATCCAGAACTGCTGAGCTTTATTACATGTCCACTACATATGATCTAAGGAGTCAACATAGTCCGATATTTCCAAGCATTTCTTTAAAATGAGGAAATAAACTTGCAGTTTGGAATGAGCGTGCTAAGGTGTACTAGGGGGAGATTTTTTGACTCGATCAGCAGAATGACCAGCCTTACCATAAGGCAGGCTGATATTAGGTGCGTCATGAAAGGGCAGCCATTAAGTTATCTCCTTTGTATTTTATTTATTTATCACATTTAAATGCTGCTTTTCTCCTAGTGTGGAATCCAAGGAGGCCCACATTTCTAATAGTAGTTTTACTTCCAGGGAGAGTTAGAGATATTTGTAGGATTTGCTGTCTCTGATGCCAAAATAATTTGGCTGGCATTGAGCACTATGCACAGTAACCTGGGTGGGTAAGTGGATGAGAGGCATCATTTGCTACTCCCCCTCAGAGAGCAAATATCTTGAGCCAGTCCTGATCAGTGGGCTAAATAGTATTTCTCTTTTATGATGATTCACAGGTCCAGTGTAGTGTTAGAAGTCTCATGGATCTGAATGGGCTGGAGACCAAAACAAGGGGTAGAGAAGCCTTAAACACAAGGGTTGGAATTGTGCAGCCCCCTGGTTTTTTTAATTTCAAGTCCTAGCAGCCCTAGCCTGTGTGGCCAATGGTGGCACAGTGGTAAAAGGAGAGCCCTGGTGGCGCAGTGGTTAAATGCCGGCACTGCAACCACAACATTGTGAGTTTGATCCCGCAGAGCTCCAGGTTGATTTAGCCTTTCATAGGTCGGTAAAATGACTACTCGGCTTGTTGGGGACAATTAGCTAAACACATTGTAAACTGCTTAGGAAGCACTTCCTAAGTGCTTAGCGCTGATAAGCGATGTAGAAATGTACCTGCTGTTGCTATTGCTATGGTGAAGAATCCTGGAGGACTACACAACTGTCCCCATTGCTTAAGAGCCATGTGTAACTCACAGGGAGACTTGCTAGAGTAGGACAGAACCAGTCAGTCAAGGATGGTAAGTGAAAAGTGCTGCCATTCTCAGGGAATTGCCTGTCTTTGTCAAGTTTTGTTTCCTTTCAAAATAAAGTTAAATCTACAGGTGGCAAGAAAGAGCAACAGTGGAACAAGATCCTGTAAATCATGGTTTATGATCCTTACTACACTCAGCCCCCCACATTCACTAGGGTTGGGGGTGCAAGATCCTTACAAAAGTGGAAAAATCGCAAATACCAAAGTGTGTATCTGTGTGTGTCTGTGGAAAGAGAGCTGAGGCCTGGTGGAGAGAACAGGCATCCAGGATCCAAACCAGGTCAGGAAAAAGGAAGGATAGGGGGTGAGTTGGCGTGATGGCCCTATACTTTCTCTCTCCATCTCCTTCCTTGGGTGTTGGGTGGCATTGGGAGAGGTTTGTCAGCTCTGATCCATCCTCAGCTGGCCAGGCAAAGGCTTAGAGGAGGAGGAGGAGGAGGACAATGACAATGACCAGAAGTGGTTTTTTAAAGGGCTGCATGGCCTGATCAGAGCTGCCAAGAGGAAAGGTTGCCCCAGAAAAGAAGCACCTGAGGTGGGGGAGCTGGGACTAGAGAAACTCGCAAATAATTAAATCGGTGAAAGTCAAACCCACAAATGTGGAGGGTAGTGCTACAGTGTGCCCTCTTCTGGCACAATCTCTGCCTACATGGATTTGAGGTCACACAAAGCACCACTCCCATTATAGTCAATGGATTCAGTGGGTGTGCACCTGTGTGTGGGTGCACATATTGTGTCCATTGACTACAATGGGATGTGACATTCATGTTTTTTGTTTTACACAAGGGTTCCTGGGATGGAACCCCCCAGATATACAGTGGGTGCACTGTGTAGGTACATGTGTGAAACGAGAAGGGTAAAAGCCTAAAAGGAGAAGCTTACTGTTTCATAAAAGTTAAGGTATATTGATCATATAGCATGTGTAAGGTATTCTTGTATGTGTGTGGTCTTTGCTTAACCTGATCCTTAAATTGTAGATGCTGCTGAGAAATTAGTAATTCTTCACTTGGCAACTGTTGAGCTAATATCACACTCCAGGCACAGAGCAATTCTGTGGGATAATAAGCCCTTGATAATAAGAACTTCTTTAAAAAGAAGGAAAACAGAAGGGAACAGAATTAAATTCTTGTTTAGGTGCATCTGCAAAGCAGATGTCAAGTTTTTAAAAAATGGCCTGAAACTACTTTATACTGCTTGAGGAGTTATTTTGCATTGGGGAGGTTATTTCTGCATTTAAATGAGTGTTCTGTACTATGTTCCTGATTTTTTTTTCATGAAAAGGATAGGATTAATAAATTCAGTAAAATAAAATTTTGAGAGGAACCAGTGTGGTGTAGAGTATGATCACTGGACTACGATGATGGAGACCAAGGTTCCATTCCATTCTCAGCTGTGGAAACCCACCTTGGGCACATCATGCATTCTTAGCCCCAGAAAACCATGTGATAGATTTGCCTTAGGGTCACCATAAATTGGAAATGACTTTTAAAGGCTCACAGCAACAGCAACAACAAACTACATAGCGGGTAAAGCACTGAGCTATGGATGAAGTCGTCCTATTTCAAATCCTGCCTTGGCCATAAATATAAACTAGATAGGCTTTGGTCTCCTTCAGCCCCACCTCCACAATATTGGTGATAGCAACACTTCATACGGGCCTGGTTCCTTGGTTGGGTCTTGGAATGTCGCACCTCTTTCCAGGTGAGCAGGGAGAGGGAACATCTCAGTCAGGAAGTGGAGCATCACCACTAAGCTAACTGAATGCTCAATTGATGCTTCCAGGAGTTGCTGAGTCCTGAGATCAGGACTCAGTTGGCTCTTAGAAATGCTCCTTCTCCAGTTTCCACTTGTGAGGAATTCAGAGAAGTAAACCTAACTGTCCCTGACCAAAGGTCCAGCTGGTGCTTCAGCTGCCAGAGAGTCAGTAGTTTTAAGAGCATGTCAAAAAAACCAAAAACCGTTATATCATCCAGCTCACAGAGGCATTGGAGCTCCTTCCCCTTAAAAGATTCCCCTTCTTCATTTCTGACTTTACAGGATATTTTTTTCCAGGTATTTTTATTAGTTGTACAAATGTCTCCATTTTTATACAAGAATTTATTTTAATACAGCTGGATTAGATATGAGAATCATGGAGATCTCCAGAGACTTTTGCAGTGGCAACTCCTAGCATTCTTCACTATCATCTCTGCTGGCTAGGACTGCTGGGAATTGCAGTGCAGCGACTTCTCCAGGGTCACATGATTTCCACTCTCAGCTGGACCGATGCATGTTGAACACTTTGAATGCTTGGAGGCACTAAAATGGGAGGGAGCCTCTTTTGTCCTAGGGACTAAATTCCAGTTTGAGAAAAATCTTCTTGAGAGATGTATTCTGGCCATGACAAAGGCCAAGGGAAAAATGAATTATAGTGGGGAGTTACAGGTAATCCTTATGTGTTTGGACATTTTTCCCCCTTCAAGAATGCAAAATACTGTCACACCAAACAGGCAAAGACCTTTCTAAGTTCATGCCTGGCACACCCAAAAGACTGACCCAGTAGAGCATCTCCCAGCAGAGGCTTTTATTGATTATTATTACTGTGCAGTAAAGGTTCTGGTCCCTTATGCAAATCCAGAACCAGACAAAGGGTTACAATTTTTTAAATACATGTTGCTAGTATTATTTAACTGGTTACAAGTTTAGGATCCATTACTTGATTGGTTTCCCAGAACCAAATCTGATTATCCTGATTAGTTCCCCAAAGCAATTCTTGGCTGCATCAACAGGAGTATGGTGTCTAGATCGAGGGAGGTACTGGTACCACTCTACTCTGCTTTGGTTAGACCTCATCTTGAATACTGTGTCCAGTTCTGGGCACCCCAATTCAAGAAGGACCTGGTCAAGCTGGAGCAAGTCCAGAGGAGGGCGACCAAAATGGTGAGAGGCCTGGAAGACATGCCCTATGAGAACAGACTTCGAGAGCTGGGTATGTTTAGTCTGCAGAAGAGAAAATTAAGAGGAGATGTGATAGCCATGTTTAAATATTTGAAGGGATGCCATGTCGAGGAGGGAGTGGACTTGTTTTCTGCTGCTCCAGAGACCAGGACAAGGAGCAATGGATTCAAGCTGCAGGAAAGGAGATTCCACCTGAACCTCAGGAAGAACTTCCTGACAGTCAGGGCTGTCCGGCAGTGGAATATGCTGCCTCGGAGTGTAGTGGAGTCTCCTTCCTTGGAGGTTTTTAAGCAGAGGCTGGATGGCCATCTGTCAGGAGTGCTTTGAGGGTGTTCCTGCATGGCAGGGGGTTGGACTGGATGGCCCCTGTGGTCTCTTCCAACTCTACATTTCTATGATTCTATGATTCTATGAACCTGATTGGTTAATTTAGAAGTCTGTTACCTTGTTGGCACACCTTTCTTCCTTTAGCTCATACCTGTAATATGTGACAGGTGATATTGACACTTTGGCTTCTTCTTCTTAGACTATATCAGTTTGGCTTTACTGACTATGAATTCTTTGATCTTCCTCATTAGGTTATGATCTAAGCTTTTCAGCTCATTAAGGTTCCTGGCAGCTGTTGGGCTACTGCTTATTAACTTCTTAGTTAGTTGTTGACTCATTTTCCCCTTTTCATGCCCTTTCTGTGAACCTGTTTTTGGAGTTTCAGTATTGACTATTTCAGCTAAGCTCCTATTAACTATTTCAGCAAAACTAATAAAAATAATATTAACCATTATAGTAAAGCTACCTTGCATTTCCTCTGTAACTTCCATTGCCTCACTAACATTCACTCCTGTGTGTGATTTCCAAAGAGTACACGCCAGTACAACCCCTCTCCAGAATGGAAAGCAGAGGTTACTTCCATGCAACAAGTTCCCACCTTCTAAAGTACAGCTCAGTCTTATGCATCAGGTTATGGAGCTTCAAAGCAAATGCCACTTCTATGCAACAGTTTTCCTATCTTTAAATAATCTCTTCTCTCCAATGAGTTATTAGATATAACACCCCCCCCTTTTTTTCAGGCTAAATTTGTAGGCCAAGTGGAGGACCCATGGGTCGGATTCATGGGCCAGAGGTTCTGCATCTTTACACTAAATGAATTTTAATTGTTATAAATATCGACAGCTTTTCCTAGTAGAATTATTGAAGCCTGTAATATGAAAAGTTGCTTTATATGTTTATTGTTGTGTCCCTTTGAGTCAACTCAGCCTTATGGTGGTCCTGTCATAGGGTTTTCTTGACAAGATTTATTCAGGGTAGGGTTGCCATTGGCTTCCTCTTGTGTGTGATTTCCAAAAAGGTACTGTTTCCCAAAAATCCAAAATATAGAACACTTCTGGTCCAAAGCATTTTGGATAAGGAAGGCTCAGCCTATGCTTACTGGCTTTCACACTTATTTGACATCTAAGGGACTGGAGCACTGTTAGAAAACTGAATAGATTGCAAAGCAGAACGCATGTGCTGTACTGTAGGAAGCATGAAGGACTTACAGAGGCTCACTTAGGACTGACCGCATGCATGCTGATTGCAAAGTCCTCCAACCGGCTTGTACCATTTTCCCCTTCTTTCAGCTCGCTTTGCAAATAGCATACATGTACGAATGGTTCGAAGTGAACTTCTGTAGGGAAGAAGAACTGGTGAAAGAGCAGAACCCCACTGAATTAATGGAACTTGCCCTTAATTTGGAAGTGTCAAAAGAGCAAGTCGTCAGCTAAGGAGATGTCAAAATGTCGGGGCTTGCTATACCTGCTCCATAGAAGATTGTTAACTGGAGAAACTGTCATTAGCAACTGTATTGGAGGGAAAGGAGAATGCATTACAGCAGCCACCAAAATAACTGTTCGAAAGAAGAATGCTTCTTGGTGTATTGCTTAACCTTCAATCACCTATTTTGTGCTCACTGTGAGGCAACCAGCATAATATTTGTGGCATTCACTCAAACTACAATATTCACCCAATGGAAGAAATGATTAAATTTAAAGAGGCTGAAGATTATGTTTTGTTTTTTGCTCTTTTTTATTCCAATTAAGCTGTCAGCAATTCTGTTAGCTCCTTGTTCATCGAAGAATCACTCTCCCTGTATTAAACTGAAGTGGAGATGGTTATTAATTTAGAAACTCTGCAGAGACAAAAGATCTTAGGATAATATTAAGGTTGTGTTGCTCCACAGAGTTCTTGGGCACATGTATGTGCTTCATCTTCCTAACATTCTAGAAGAATTTTTGCACTTTTGTCTTGTATTTCGTGTTCTTTTAGCTCTCATTGGTTTTGTAAACAGTAAATGTGAAGTATATTTGCCACTTATCTCTTGGGTGCATTGCCATTGGGTATTGGGTTCATAAAGACATCTTCTTTATAAGCTTAAAAGCATATCTCCATGGGAGACCGAAGTACTTAGTGCTAAAGTAAGAAAGCAGGAAGAAATCCTTTGCCTAAAGCAAGAACAGCATATTGTGAGACTGAGTATTGTTGAACTGGTAGGTGGAGCAGAGAGATGGTGCACCAGCATGTTTCTTTCACTGTTCCACTTCAGGCACATGAGCTCATAATTATATTGCTGGAAATGTGGTCTATAGTCCCTGAGAAATTTTCCTGTCTGTGACTTCTTGAACAATATGAACAAGTGTGAAAACTATAAGCCCTTTTGTTTCAAATGAACTGGTCTATCTTGAATTAATTTGGCTATGTTGTCTTTTGGACTAGTGCGCTTTTCAGAATGGAATAAAAGACATTTAATCTGTATATGGATGTGGATGAGAAGCCATTGAAACAGAAGCCACAGGTTGAAACCCATCACCACTCCAGTGCTTAGGTAAGGGTTGCTGTATTTTGAAAAACAAAAGAGGACACATTTACCAAATGACTATCAAACCACCAGTCACTATGATTATTCTCATTTTAAATACCCTATAACCTCTGGGCAGTTGTAAGAGGAACAACTGCTCCTCAGTCGAGTTAGTCCGACAGAGAAGCTAGACCCTCCTTGTGGCCAGGCACCTCCCCAGCATTGGTAGCAGGGTACCTTTCTCCTTTTCACTATCTTCTCCTGATGGGCCTTCCCCTCAGGATGGAGGAGGATGATAGCCCCACTGATGACAACAGCTGCAGCAGCCCTGACCCAACTGGAAGCCAATAGGTAACCTCCACAGGGCTGAGCCTGCCTGTGTTGGGGTTGTGTCTCACCCTGCTTAAACCTGGCATGTCTCTCTTCGTCCTCCTCCTAGTTCTCCTAGATCGCCCACTTTCTACAGTGCAGACCTTGTGAGAAAACATGGAGATGGATGGATGGATGGATGGATGGATGGATGGATAGATAGATAGATAGATAGATAGATAGATAGATAGATAGATAGATAGATAGAGTCTGTCCAGAGAGAAATTTTAACTCTGAAAAAGAGGACATGCCTGGGATATTGGAGGATGGAGGATGGGAATTTTAGCTCTGAAAAAGAGAGCATGTCCTGGTAAGAGCATGTCCTGGTATGTTAATTCTAGCTTAGATGGTTGTCGTACTGTGACAATTTCATTGCTGTCATGTGTGTTTCCTCACCTTCTTGGCTGCTGTGAGATAGGATTTTCTTACAACCAACCCATAATCTGCCTAATTGTTTTATGTAATATATAATAATTAGGTTTGGCTTATAACTGTGGAAAGGAGTCAGAGAACTCAGTACAAGGTTGTTGGTTTTAGCAGCGATGTGCATTTCTGGCTTGAGGCAAACAATAACAAAAAAAAGGTGAAAAACTGAGATAGCTATGAATATTTCATTAAATTAACAAGTCTGCTGGGACAGATACAATAAAGCAATACATTGCTTTGAATCCCACCCCTAATCAGTTTGTATGTTTGGAACATCTAGTCTTCATGTTTTATCTAGACATTTAAACTCTTCACATCACAAGAATACAAACCAGAAACCTGATAATTAACCATGGTTTCTACCAACTTTGTAACAAGACAGTTTAAAATTCCAACATGGTTTAACAGTCTGGCTTTTTTGAAATCTAGTAACCATGGTGCCACAGTTTAGATAACATGGGAAGCTTGTTCAACTAAAGCAAAGGGGAGGGCCATGTTCCTTCAAGGATGACCTGTTCAGGGTTGTGTGCTGGTGGTGTGCAGTACAGGAACAGCAGTTTATGGGCTCTGAGCAAAGAAGATGAGCTCACACCTTTTCTTCCCCGTTTCTTCCTCCTTTTTCACCTGGCAGCCTGCAAGTAGAAGGACTACTTACACTTACAGAGGTCAAGACTGATCACTCTCCAAGGGATTTTAAATTTCGAGCCACTTGAGCTCAGGCCTTGGTTGTTTGTGGTCCTGAGGGGTGGAAGCTGTGGACCCTTGTATTATTATCTTTCATTATGATTTTTAGTCGTATTTATGTCTCACCTTTCCTCCAGTGAGCTGGAGGGACACACATAGATCTATTCTTTTCTTCAGTATCCTTACAACAGTCCTGTGAGGTAAGTCAGGCTGAGATAGAATGAGGGGCCATGATGGGGACTTGTATCTGGATCTCTGAAATCCTAGTCCTGATCTCTAATCACACTACTGCACTGATCTTCTTTTGTGTGTGTGTGCTTTCAAGTCAGCTACCATCTTTAGAGGATTCCTACTACTATAGTGAGGTACAGAACCCATAGAAACCCAATTGGGTGGTGTTGTCTTGCAGTTGCAAGCCAAAATGGTGATCCTCCTCATATAAAGCACCATAGTTAGTTGTGAGTAGCTTATTCATGTTGCCTTTGTTCACATGAAGAATTATTGTTTAACCTAGATGGTTGAATTTTGGCCACTGAAGGCAGGAAAGGTGTTTCTCCTTGTTACTTAAAATTCATCAAGAACGTAGATGTTTGCTCAAGGTAGTCATGTGAATGATTTAACCTGTTAGGAAACTTTCACTTCATTAAGATTCCTTCCTGTTTTTAGTGGAGTTTTGGAAGTCAGTTTTCTCATCCAGGTTATGAACTTCTGGAGGTGTTCATGGTGCACAAGGAACATGAAGCACTTTAGATGTTTCCTGACCTTTATGAGATTAATGAGGTTTGTATTCACTTGTTTTCCTGATATGGTTGGGTAACTGGAGTTTATGGAATGGCAAGATGGAAAACATCACATGGGTGGTTGCAATAGCAAACGTCAGAAAAAGTTTTTTTCTGATATAACTAATGGCACCCCACCTCCTTTACATGTGAATTCATTTGCAACATTCCTTTGGAACGCTTGCTTTTTAATATTTCTCTTCGCTGCGTCATAACTTTGTATAAAGTTTTTGCATTCTCTGAAAAATCTATTCTGATAGCATTTCATTTAACCCTCATCCAAACAGCCAGTATATTTTAGTCCTCAGAATCATATTCTATTGCAAAGTTTACACAGAACTAGGCCTACAAAGTGAGCATTTTACAATGCTATTGTTACTTGAAGAGTTATGAACAGTGTCTCTGAGTTTCAGCCACTTACCTTCACTGGTTGTTAAGAGATAAAAATAGTACCATTTTAAAGACATGAAAATTGAGAGGTACCATTTTAAAAACAGGTGGAGAGGAGGATTTGACAGCTACAGAAAAACATTTCATTCATGTGAAAAAATGTTTTCTGGCTCTGGGTGTTTGAGTATTGTGGCATATCCTTGATTTTGTACCAGTCTAGACTCCTGTAAATGTGGGCCATTTTTATATACCACAATACACAGGAATTTTCATTGCAGTTAGAAAATACTCTCAATTGTTGGTAGAAAGGTTATCTTTTTCAGAGTTATATGAATGAGAGTCTCAATATGTTATTTGCTGCTGAAGTGACTGCCCTCCTTCTTTGTACACAGAGCAGCTCTGAAGGTGGCCATCCTTTGGAATGGGCCTTGTACTATGGGCAGTGAGTGCACATAGAACCATATAACCCCTGATTTGGGATTCCACACTTGCACCAATATAATGGTTTAATTGTACTCACAAAGATTTCTTCCAAGCCATCAAATTCCAATTCCAGTCAGCCTCAGTGAGTTATAAGAGTTATAATTCATCATTTATGGCAGCCATTTTCAACCTTTAGTCTTCTAGCTGTTTGGGACTTCAGTTTCCAGAATTTATCCTCATTGGCCAGGCCAGTGGAGGCTTCTGGGAGTTGAGGTCCAAAACAGCTGGAGGATCAAAGGTTGAGAATGATCTAGGGAATCCAAGATTTGAAAAGGCTGAGTGAAGTTCACACCCTTGGAAAATAAGTTGCTCTTCATAAACAGATTAATTTTTTACATTCATAGTAAGGACTGCACTCAGTGATGGTTTCCAATGACAGAAGTGGAGGGATGGCATCAGTGATTTTTACTGATTTCCCACACTCCCTTGCATGCTGTTCAAGAGATCCCTCAGCTGTTAGGATAGATCATTGTAAGATGGAGGGAGTGGAGATGCCTCCCCATTCTGTCCTTATGGACATCATTTGAACAAGTTCTGGTTACAGAAACATAGGATCCAAGCCATTGAACACATATGTGATTGTGTGTCCTGCATTCTGATTTCTATTCGCTACGGCAAGATTTCTATTGCTGAAGCAAAGCAGACAGGTAGGAGAGCATTATTCAGTTTTTCAAATTTTGCACATGAACTTGAACAGTTGTACAAAAAACACCTCATTCTGCGCTGCAATTTTTTAAATTTAACATGGGTTAATTAAATAATAATTAGGTCCACAGGTATCTATTGTGGCTGTTCCATTCATTTGAAATTCTAAAATGTAATCAGCACAGTTTGAGGCAAATAAGCCCTTTTCAAAAATAGTCTTTAAAGCCAGAAAAAAGACTAATTGAACCAAGATTAAAAATGCCACTGGACATACCCCATGTAGATACTTAAAACTTTATCTTTTATGCCTTTTTGGCTGCTCTTTTCTAACTGGTTTAGAAACATACGTCAAACTATCTTTGTGAATTTTTAAACCTGAGGTTCTTATCTGAGAAGAGCAGAGAGAATGGGCAGGGTGTAGGCCTTTTAAGTTCTGTCAAGTATTCAGATGTGGCGTGTCATGTATAAAAAGGGACATCTTGTTGTATCATGGGACATCAGCATGGATAAGCAGATTTCCTTGCATGCACTGATTCAGATGCACTCAGGCCTTGTGGTCCAGTACTCGCTTAGATCCAACTGTATGTCATGAGTGCCTTTTTTTAAAAATTAGCTACAGATCTGCACCTACATCCAGCATCAAGAATTATTTCACACAACTACAGAATTATTTATACGTAATTAGATCTGAATCGGGGCAGACTTTGCAAAAGCCTTGTTAAAAATAATCCAATATAAACAATCTTCTTTCTTGTACTGTACTTTGTTACTAATGTAGGATAAATGGTAAATTAGAGCTGATCCTCCAGATTCACTGGTACTAGGGACTCAGGACCCCTGCAAAACTGGAAAAACTGCAAATATCAATGTATGTCAGGGAAGAAGGGGGCTGAGGTATGGTGGGGAAAGTGGGCACCCACAGTCCAAACCAGGTCAGGGAAAGGGGGTGGGTTAGCATGAGGACCCTATACTTCCTCTCTTGTGCCCATATCCTTCCTTGGGTGTGGGGCTGCATCAGGAGAGGGTTCGTGGTGCTGAGAAATCAGGGTGTGAGCCATCCTTAGCTGGCCAGACAGTAGCTGGTGGAGAAGGAGGAGGATCTCAGGTGGGTTTTAAAGGCCTGTGCAGCCTGATTGGAGATGTCAAGGGAGAAGTTTCCCCCAGAAAAGACATGCTTGAGGTGGGGGGGGGCATAGATTGGAGACACTCACAAATAATCAAATCACTGAAT
Source organism: Iguana delicatissima (assembly GCA_948472985.1). Lineage (NCBI taxonomy): Eukaryota > Metazoa > Chordata > Lepidosauria > Squamata > Iguanidae > Iguana > Iguana delicatissima. The sequence continues at coordinate 1,681,138 of CAOKZL010000171.1, read as the reverse complement.
ATTACTAAGTTTTTTGGAGCAGTTCTGTTTTCCTTACGCACGAATACTGTCTCAGAAAAGATCTTCCGTTTGCTGTCTGATATTGATTCTATGGTAACCCGCAAGGTTTCTCTTTTTGTCCTGGCAGCAGTGAAAATTAGGGCAAGATTCATCATGAATATTGCAGTCGATTGCTCTGGGGGTGATTCCCATTAAGTTTAGAGCTGTTGTTTATATTTAATGCAGTGGTTCTCAACCTGTGGGTCCCCAGATGTTTTTGGACTTCAGCTCCCAGAAACCCTGAGCATTGACCATAGTGGCTGGGGCTTCTGGGAGCTGAAGTCCACAAACATCTGGGGACCCACAGGTTGAGAACCACTGATTTAATGGATATCTATTTAATGTATCTTAATATATTTAATGTATCCTAATTGTATTAGATGCCTTTTTTAATTACAACATGCAAGACTAATATTCTCTTTATTTTATGCTCCACTTTATACTGCTGTGTTTTATTGTTGTATTTTGCAACTGTAATTATTGATTTGATTACTATGTATGCAAATAGCCTATGGCCCAAGCATTAATAAATTAATTGAATTGAATTGCATATTAAACCTGCAAATGTTGTATAGTGCTGTGATTCCAGTTTAACTGCCATGGTTCCATCCTTTTTTTTTAATCCATATGTTTTATTAAACATTAAAGCAAAACACAGATGAACAGAAACAAAAAAAACAATAAAAATAACACACAATACCAAAATCTTACATACAGCCAAAACAATAAAAGAGACAACCATTTATTGCTATACTACACTGAACTAAATTAACCAAAACTAACAAACAAATAATTTTAAAAAATGGTTCTTGCCTTACTTCTAATAGCTCCTGCTGTAGTACTTGTACTCAACATTCCCTTTAAAGTACCACTACATCTAAGCTATTTTTTGTTGCTCATAATATATTTTGTCTTAAACAATAAAACTATCTCATAGAATAAGCACAAACATTATAACTAGTAGCTATCCTAGTAATGTTAAAATAACAGTTAAGTCTCTAGTAATACCCAGAGGTTTAATAAAATAAATCTACCAATATAAAATATTATTATATATAAATTATAGTGCTTATCCTACACATCCTATGGAATCCTGGGATTTATTTTGCAGTGCAGAGAGAGTGTTTAGAATTCTTGACCAGAGAGCTCTGGTGCCTCATTTACTGTAGACCTCAGGATTCTGGAGAATGCAGCCATGGCAGTACAAATTGACCTATACTGCTATAACTGTGTAGTGTGAAAGGGCCCCTGGAGACTTGGTTTTGCAAACAGCTGCAAGGCTAGCTCAAGACTGTCCAGAGCAAATGAGGAAAACATGTACAAGGCCTGCCTTAAAATCTCAGAAGAACCCAGAAATCTCATGAGAGGCCCTTCTCTTATATGAATTGAAGTGGGCCTTTTATAGGGCTATCTCAAATGCCACACACCTTAGTTACTTGGGCCTGTACAGCTAGGAGCAGAAAGAGCAGGTGCCAGCAGGTGGATCCTCACATCATTTGGTATGTAATTTTGAGGCCGTTCTTCATACTAGCTGCTTAGGATTGGGCTGTTGTGAGTGCAGTTGGCATCTGCTTTCCTCACTCACACCAGATCAATTATTACTCTAAAAGGTGGGGGACTTTAAGGTCCACTAGCAGTGCCAGTGTCTCCTTAGGATATGAGGAATTATTAGCTCAAAGGAGGCGTGCCAGAGGAGGGTAACGGCAGGATGTTTTTGCCAGAGTACATCAATACTAACAGCAGAGGTGACTCCAGCTGAAATTAAACAGAGTATTTTATTGGAAGTTAATAGACATGCACAAGAAATCAAGCAGTCTCATGAATCATACAAGGCTATTAAAGGGAAAGGCATTTCATTTCATTTCATTTTATTATGGTCAACAGACCATTAAAAAGGGAGGGGCAAGAAAGGTTGGGTAGAGAGAGGTTTTGGGTGGAAGAAGTGATATTTACTGGTCCTGAAGCAGAAGATCAAAGCAGAATGGCTCAAACAAGAGTCTCAGAGTAATACAGAGGAATGAGAATCTGTGGGACCGTATGCAGTGTGATGGCCAATGTACTACAAGTTATTGGGATTGGAGCTAGGGTTTTTATACCTTATTTCCTACTCTGAAGGAGGGTGTGTGGACAAAGCTGTGATGGCTTTCCCGCAAAACTGAGAAAGGAGTTTGGAATGAGCTGATGGCTTTAACTTTAGGTTACAAAACATTGATGGCATCCTAACAATCTCTTAATATTTTGGCCAGATAAGGTGAATGGGGAAAGTCTCAGCAGGATATGCTCATAGTAGAGGTCCTGAGTACTTCAACTGGTTAGTGTCACCTGCTGTTGTTCTTGGGAGTGCTCACAATTTACAGTTTTTAGAAAGGCTTATCTCAAGCCCATTAGTGTTGGACTTCCCTGCCTAGTGCTCTTTGAACTCATGACATGATCATGTCTGATGTCATCCTGACCTGGCATATGCGTGCAGCCAGTACACCTCCAAACATGTGTTTCGGCCATGAAATATGTCCAGTTATGAAAATAGCATATCCTGCCCAGTGGGGGACTTGGAGCACGTGAAAATGCTCCCATATGGGACAGGATTTTCAGTTCCAGCTACAGATCATCATGCAGAATGGGACACCTGGGGACCCCTTTAGGGGCCAGGAAGAGCTGCTGTTTTTGTTTTATGTCTTTAAGTCACATCCGACTTATGATTGATACTATGGTAAACTTGTCACAGGGTTTTCTGGACAGAATTTGTTCAGAAGGAGTTTGCCTTTACCTTCATTTGAGGCTGAGAGACTGTGACTTGCCCAAGGTTACCCAACGGATTTCTGTGGTCACGTGGGGATTTGAACCCTGGTCTCCAATGTGCTAGTCCAGTACTCAAACGACTACATTGCAGGAAGAGACCAAGGAGCAAACCAGAACTTATAAATAAGCAAGGATACAGGAATAGTGCAAAGCTCAGATGGACATAGTTGCCCAAGCAAGATTCAGATTGAAGAGGAAAATGGTCATCTTTCCTGCACAGAAAGATTCGGTGGCCAGCCTGCTTCCCATCATGTCAGGTCTTGAAAGTACCTCACTGAGAGACCTATCACATGTTTGGTTATTCATCACACCTGGCAGCTGCGTATAAATCCATAAGACCCTGATGTTAGATATTAAAATGCACACAAAGGAGCAGTGGAAGAAGAGGTGGCTCATGGAGACAGAGATAAAAACAAAACAATTATGGCTGTTTACTTGAACTTGGTCTTGATTATGTTGGAATCACTGTGGTATATACCAAAGCTTTCATGGGAAAGATGGGTTGAGAGAAAGGTTTTAAAAGAAGCATGAGAGAGAAAAAGTGTGTGTGTGTGTGTGAGGGGGGGGAGATTTTTAAGGGTCTTTCCAGATCTAAAAACCGGTAAGAGAGAATTATGCTTGAAGAACCAAAGTGACATAGATGATGAGATATTTGAGCAGTAATGATGCAGGCTATAGGCAAGGATGAGAAGCTTGTGGAATGTCTTGGAGCAGATGGGATATTACCATAAGTATTTAAGGAAAGGTATTATGTGCCCTAAGACATGTGAATGATGAATGATTTTGGGAGCAGAGTGCTGGATGCATTCAAGCAGATACCAAAGGGAGACAATGGAAAACCAGTGAAGAGATTTCAGTGTTCAAGACAAGAGTTTTTCCCCAAAAGGTGGCCCAAAAATCTTTGCTTGGATTAAAGCTATGGTCCAAAGTATTTTGCCAGTGGATAGAGAAGAAGGACTCAACTTGTGTTTTAAACTATCTTAACTATGTGCTCTTAATTGAATTGTTTAGCTGTTTTTAAACTTTTGTATAAGAAGATTTTTGTCTGAACTTTGCTTAACTTGGTGTAATCCACCTTGAGTCCTTTGAGCCCCTAGGAGAAAAGTACAATATAAATTAGGTAGATAGGTAGATGGGTAGACAGAAGGGATCTGATTTAGTAATGCACTGACTATCTGGGAAAGAGAAAGGAGTCACTGTGGAAACTAAAACTTTGTGAATATTGTATAGAATGGAGGTTAACATTGTCAATAGATAAAAGATGAAATAAGATGGAGGGGTTGGGAGGGAAATTTTTGAACATGTTCAGCTTAATCATCTCAACCATGTCAATTTTGCAAGGACCATGAAACAATTAAGTAGAAATTACAAAGAGACATTCAAACATGTGGCTTTGCATGGAAGAGGTATGTCAAGAAGCTGAGTAAAGTGCCCTCTGCATATGGGTAGTATTTCAATGTTCTTGCTACAATGAACTGTACTGTCCTTCTCCCTTGGTCCCTCTTTGTTCCTAAACTTCAAAGAATATTTCAGGGATAAGTAGGCTCAAAGGGAGGGAGGTGATTTGTCTTTCTTCATCACACCGTAATTTACAGGAAGTCAGTATCCTTTGTCCTGTGAGTGAAAATGTGATAATGCACTCAGTTTAGAGAATGAAATTGAGCTGCTTTGTTGTTTATCCTTTTCATTAAAACTTGGGAATATGTTGAGAAACAGCTACTGCCAGCTACAATGCAGTTGTCCTCATTAACTTCTCTGGAAACTGATGGTAATAGAATCATTTTTTAGGCTCTGAAGTGCCATTGAGGTGTCAGTGAAGTGACATGGAATCCCGCAGCAATCTCACTGGCCTTTTTAAAATTAATTACAACTCTCCCTTGCAGAGAAGTAAAGTAAAAAAAAGAAAATGCATATTATAATTCGCATTAATGATATACAAGGAGCACATTGCTGAAGCTAGCCGAAAATAGATGGTGTTGGCAAGCTCTGGGAGGTCCAAAATGAGGCCCACTCAAGTGTCTGAAGACTACATTTCAAGTATAGCAGGTGAGGTTGGGTCCCATGTGCTGGTGCCAGAGCTTGGAAAAGCTACTTTTTTAAAAAAACTCCCCAGAGCATGGCCACACTAGCTTGCTCACTAGAAGATTCTGGAAGCTGTAGTCCAAAAAGGTAACTTTCCCAAGCTCTCTGTGCTGCTATCTATGTAGCAAGAGCTAGTGTGCTGTCTAGGAGAATGAGCCTCCACTTAAAAAGTCCATGGACTGAATCATATTTCTGCCATAAAATCAATAGGTGGCTTTAAGTAAAGCACTCTTTGTCTCAGAACACACACGCACGCCATACACACATTTCCAACCTCTGTGCCCCTCCCTCTATATCTAATCAGGCTACCCTACTTTCTAGGGCTATTGTAGGAGTGTATAAATAGGTTTGGAAGGAAACCTAAAATTTGCAGAAACAGTAAGCATATTTTGGAGATAGGGGGCACTTAAGTGTAGAAAAGTCCCCCAAGCAGTCCGTGAGGGTTGGGCATAATTAGTGGACTTATAGCTTAGTCCCGTACCATTGAGTCAGCCAATAACCAGCAGTTCTTCCATCTTCCTGGCTTTTCTAAGGTAGAGCTAGTAGAATAAATATCACATTGTGTCCTCAAGGTCAGCAAAGAGAGAATTATTGTCATATTCTTTTGTCACCATGTAGTACATGATTTTATATATATATATATAGAGAGAGAGAGAGAGAGGGAGGGAGGGAGTACTCTCTTGCACTGTGCATCCAGTGTATATTTTAATGAACTCCAGGCTGCCAAGTTTATTCTCCAGTGAGCCAGAGGCAGTTCTATTCTGAGATGCTTGCCTCTGGGTACCCAAAAACTGCCTAAACCAGATGCAAGGGGTATGAGCTTGACACAGTGGAGAGTGTCAGGTGAATTTCTACATCATTCTGTGGTCACCTCTCACAGCTATTGTTTGAGTCAGCTTAGCATTTATTCTAAGGGTTTTTTCCCACTGCACAAGCCACCAGAGAACTGGTACCAAAGAGAGGCATCTTCCGCATCCACCCTGCAGTGTCACATGTTACTTTGCGGGACTGTGCACCCAGGTTGTAACCTTCATCCTGAAGCTGGAGAAATTGGGGGACTTTCTGGCTGTACAGTCCTCCCTCCACATTTGCAGCTTTGACCTTTGTGAATTTGATTGTATGCTAGATGTGTGCATGCCTCCCCCCCATTTTCCTTGTCTCGTTCCCTTGCCTTTTGCCCAGGTGCACATACCTTCCTTCTCCATCTCTGGGCAAAAGGCAAAGGAATGGGGGTGAGGCACATGTGGCTTCCCCCATTCCTTCGCCTTTTCCTCAAGTGCAGAGAAGGAAGACAGGCACACCCAAGCAAAAGGCAAGGAAAGTGGAAGGACATGCACGTGTCTCCCCCATTCCCTTGTCTTTTGCCTGGGTACAGAGAAGGAAGGCATGCACACCCAGGCAAATAGCAAGAGAATGGATGGGAGGAGCCCTGGAATGGAATGGGAGGGGAGGGCAAGAGTGGGGGGAGTTATTTGTAGTTTTTCCACTTTCACGAGAGTTCTGCACCCCAAACCTTGTGAAAGTGGAAGGGCTGCTGTAGTGTGTGTGGAGTGATTATTGGAATTAGGAGCATCAGTAGTATGTGTAGAAAGGTGATTCCGATAGTCATCCTTTCATCTGTTACAGCTGCAGAAGGCTTGATTTCCTCTCCTTCTAGGGTGCAAGGCTACTGCCATCCAAAATACTGTACTTGCTGGTGTATAAGACACACCCCATTTTCAAAGGTTATTTTTTGGGGGGGAAATTGGTACCGGTATGTCTTATATGCCAGTGAGGCTTCACCCACCCCCCTTCCCTTCCATTTTGCCTTGGCAGGAGTTCTCCCCATGAAGGCAAAATGCATAGGAAAGAGAAGGGAGCTCTAGGAAAGCCTTGAGCGAGTGTTCCTTTCGCTCCCTAGACCTCCCTCTTCCTTTCCTATGCATTTTCCCTCGGCATGGACAATTCCTGCCAAGGCAAAACAGAAGGAAAGTGGGTTGAGGGAAGCCTTGCCCCCTAGACCTCCCTCTCCCTTTGCTGTGCATAAGCAAAATTCCTAGAAAAGGGAGGAGGGGGTCTATGGGGTGAAAGCACTGCTGGCACAGCACTTCCCTAGACCGTCCCCTCCCTTTCCTATGCATTTTGCCTCTATGGAGAATTTTCCCCACTGAGGCAAAATGGAAGGGAAGAGGGGGAAACTTTGCATGAGTGCTCCTTACCCCCTCCCTTTCCTAAACATCTTGCTTCAGCGGGAGTTCTACCCACCAAGACAAAATGGAAGGGAAGAGGGGGTGGGAGGAGTCCTCCTTTCACCTCCTCCCTTTCCTATGCATGTTGCGTTAGTGAGGAGGGAGGGCAAAAGGAGAGCTCACAATAACGCATCTGGCATATAAGATGCACCCCACTTTCAAAGGCTGTTTTGGGGGGAAATGGTATGTCTTATATGCCAGCAAATACAGTAATGTATGGTGCCAGATTTGGAGGCAGGGAAGTATTTATTTATTATTTGTTAAAATATTTCTATCCCACCTTTTTTCAGATCTCAGAGTGGCATATAATATAAACCAGCTGTTCTTACCAGTCTGTGGATTCCCCGGGTAGCCGTGATGTCCTTACAAGGCATGCACAAAGGCTCAAAGAAATGTTATGAGCTTTTATAGTTACAACAAAGGAAGGAGGAATGAATGAAAGGAAGACAGACAGAAGGATGGTCGTATATTGATCACAGAGGGCGGGAGTCTTTTGCCAGATATCACTTGTAGAAAGTTTCATTACATTATCTCAGACTGTTCATAAGTTATGAAAATAACTGTTTGATAGCAAAAAAATGTACTCAGCACTGGCTACTTCCGGGCCTGATGAGAAAATGCAAATGAATGATGCAGAGTAAGTCCAAAATTTGAAGTCCTTTGATGAGTCACTTGAAATAAATATTTGATGCATTTGGGGTTTTAAATCTTGAGATAATTCTCGGTGGTCCACAGCAACAAAGGATATTTAAAAAGGATCTTTTGGTAAAGAAAAGCTTAAGAACCATTTATATAAATTTTTTAAAATGATTCCAGATTACAGCCATAAATAATAGGAACAGGATTTTAAAAAATATTAAACCCAACAACAGCTAAAACAACTTTAAAACCTGCATCAATTTAAAACCATAGATATGTATGCTTTGAAATAAAATAGTCCCTCAAGGCTTTAATAAAGAGCCATGTTTGGTGCCAGAAAGTAGCCAGCATTGACCCCACTCAGACTTCCAAGGGGAGGACGTTCCACAGTCAAGGTGCCACAACTGAGAAGACCTTTTCCCATGTCCTGCCACTTTACCCCCACTGGTGGAGCTCAGAGGAGGGCTTCTCCAGCAGATCACAATTCTTGGGCAAGTAGGAAGAGGCATTCTTTCAAGAATCAAGCTATCACGACAGTTAGGGCTCCAAATATCATCACCCCATCCTCTATTCAAATCCCAGTGCTGATGTAAGTTCCCCACTCTTGTGAGTGCTTTGTATTTTTTTTCTAACTAGAAAAAAGGGAAACTGTGAAAGAAGAAGAAGAAAATTAAAACAAATCAAGAAATTAAGAGACTGACAGGAGGGAAGGGGGAGGGACAGGAAAAGAGGAGGAGATGGAAAGAAAAAGATTGGCCCCTAGAGTTGAAAATGAAGACTCCTATAAAACTAAGGAGCTGATGACCCATTCCACTGAATATAACTGTGAATTCTCTCTGGTGTGCTAGAGACATTAAAGGGCAGCCTTACCAGGTCACTGATGAAGATCCACTGAAACTATCTGTGAGATGGGACGGCACTGAGGACCACACCAGAATTGAGAAGATTTATGTAATGGTTAAAATCATGGCAAAAGCTGGTGATGAAAAACAGGATTTTGTAGGTACTAGTGAACCATGTAGCTGATGTGGGAAAGTACTGGATGCCATTAACAATACTGGTGGCAACGCACCTGAAGCCAAAACAGCTAGCCCTACTTTCATCCTTGTACCTTCCTTGGTCACAGATGCAGCAGTCAGGTAGTCGATCTCCAAACTGAAAGGTTGCAGTAGTCATTGTCATTTTCTATGGTTTTTATTAATTTTTACTCACCTATTTGTTTAACAGTATTCCTGACTAAAGCCCATTTTGCCAACTGCACAAAACCCTATTTCCTAGTGTATATTTCATTTTGCTACTGCACAAAATCTGCACTTTAGGATAATATCTGGGTCAACTGATTGGTTGTATAGGGATATAATTTTCACAATTACCCTTTGTTACCAGCAAAAACCTATAACTTGCACAATTTTCAGCCTTTTGTGAAAGTTTCTCTGAAAATGCACAGTTTTCACGGAAGATTTTGCAGGCTGGGACTTATTCCGTGAAAAGAGTGTGTTTTAGGTGCAAATACCCGGTTTTTCTTCACAGGAAGCTGGTTCTTCTACAGGAAAACAAAGGGGGAGAAAAAGAGCAACCACGTGGAGAGAATCGAGTTCACTTTTGGGGGAGCGGTGCAAAAAGACCACATAGAGAATTTTACAGATGAAAGTTCAAGGTAAATAATCTGTTAGCATCCAGGATTGACCTTATTGGTGATTCAGATATTTTCAGATATTCTTTTCATCCCTCCTCATGATTCTTTCATTAGAATAATGTACAGAAGGTCCTTTGGATGACTCTGAACTCTGCAAAATACTCAGAATAAAATGAGAGCCTTCCAAAGGATTAGAACATCTGGTTTCATACATACCCAGTGAACCCTTAACTCTTGTTTCAGTGGTGCACAGCATACTATTAGTCATACTAACATGTCAGCCTTTCTTCTTTTGAAAACCACTCTTCAGCTGAGTTTCTGCGCTGTGACTATTATAGGAACCATAATAACTTACAGTTGCAGCTGGCTGTTTGCTTCTTAAGTCTTTGTTCCATGCTCCTTTTAATGTTGCTTCTGCATGATGCAGATCCAACATCAAATTACAGGGTATTTATTTTCAATAGAAAAACTGCAGATGAGTATTTTCTTCAAGCATATCCAAACCATAACCTTGTGTTTTCTTCATTTCCCTTACAGAAGTACAGTTTAATGTCTGTCATTAACAACATGCTCTCTAAAGATGCATGTCTGCTAGATGGCATGGCAAATGTGCAGATTGGGAAGAAGCACAGTAATAAATGGATTCCAATTCTGTCTCAGAGAATAAACGTTGGAGGATGGGGTGAGGATGGATGGATCCTATTAATTTTGATGTTCCACAGAGGACATTTCAAGCTATCTGCGCTGATTGCTAGTGCTAAACACGTAATGCTTTCCAGAACATTCTGGGAAACAAGATTCCACATTTTCACTAGCCATAGTGATCGTATTACTGCCTTCTGGTGCATGATGTTGAAGAGATATCTTTTAATGGTCAGACAAAAATCTGGAGCAGATTTACCACCCCACAGACATTGGAGCCAGTAGCTTCTACTGGTCCAACAAATGCAATTAGTCTCACCAACCTTCCTTCATAACATAGAGCTACAGAAGGAGGCAGGAATCAGGCTCTGGTTATCCAGTGTTTGCTTTGCTCCAAAAATAGCAAAAGGTTTCAGATGGTTTGGCTGTAGTATTACCAAGATACCTATAGGAAGTAGATTGCATACTGTGCCTCTACGATGCCACCAGGTCTCAAATATTGGAACCCCTAAAGCTGAGACATTGTAGCCTCTTCATCCAAAGGAAATTCCCAATGGGAACTTCCCAAATAATGTTGAATTTGCTCTCAACATGTCTCCGTTTACAGTTTTCTTGTGTCTTCTTGGATGAAGGGTTGTGATTGTTAATTTATTTCTTTTAATTCAAGCTGATACATGTGCAAAATGCCTATGCCTACCTTCCTTGGCTGTGAGAGTAAATGATGCATGCGCAAGAGCCTCTGAGATTTTCACAGATGCCTAGTACGGGTTTTTGCTCATGCACAATTCAAATCATGTACTGCCTCATGAGATCCATGTTTGATGAAGCTTGACTTTGCATTTGGAAGTGTCTTCCTAGGCGTCCTGAAACGCTCAGAGAATCTAAATAGCATATGCCTCAGGCATCTCTATTTAATTGTACAGGTTTTTTTCCACTGATGCCTGGCCTAGAACAGGAAACATAGGCTCCAGCTATGGGTTCCTTAGGTTTGTGTGATGACTAGATCTCCATTCTGGAAGTCTGCCAATCAAGCAATACCTCACTGGGCTGAAAAGCAGAAAGAGTTTGTATGCCTGTTTCAACTATGTATGTTTCAACTTTAGAGAGGCCTATGTCTCTATGGGCCAAGAAAGCTTTTTCACCCTTAAAGCTTGTCCACCAACTGCATCCATTCCTGAAGATGCCTGATATGGCCACTGTGACATATGCCCTGGTTGCATCCCCTTTGGATTGCTGTAGCACATTCTACATGGGGCTGCTTTTGAAGAGCGTTTAAAAACTTCAGGTGGTAGAAAGAGCTGCAGCTAGAGTGATAACTGGGGTTGGTTTCAGAGATCATATAACTCCTCTGCTCTGTCAGCTCCACTGGCTGCCAGTCTGTTTCTGAGCCCAATTCAAAGTGCTCGTGATGAGCTGTAAAACGCTAGATAGGTCCAGGCTATCTGACAGATTGTATCTCCCCAAATGAACCTGCCTGAACCCATGGGAGAGGCTCTTCTCTCAGTCCCGCCACCTTCACAGGTATAGTTGGTGGGAAGATGAGAGAAGGCTTTCTCAGTGCTGCTCCAAGACTTTGGAACACTCTCCTTAAGGAAGCTAGAACGGCCCCCTTCTTGCTGACTTTCTGTTGGCTGGCAAAGACTTTTTTTCCCCTTTTTATTCAGGCAAGCTTTTAGAATTAAAAGCTTTTTGCAAAAGGGCTGCAAGTAGTGCAGTGTTTTTAGATTGTATTATTTACCTTTTAAAAGTCTTTTTTAGAGTATGTTTTTAATATGGTTAATGGTTTAATGTGGTTTTAATATTAACATTTAAAAGGATTACAATTAAAACATATAAATGTTCCGACTGCCTTGAAGATTAAAAATAATTATTATAATAACTATGAGGAGGAAAAGAATAATCATGAGAGCTACGTCAGAGCCCAGTGTTATCTATACTGAGTGGCCACCAATGCACCAGAATTTCAATATTAGTTCTTTCCTCACTCTTCTTGGAAATGCTGGGGTTAAATCTCAGACTTCCTCAACCTCCTTCCCCAACCTTTAAAATAGGAGAACAAATATCACCATTATAATTTATAAGATTTTGTCATTCCTTCTCATGCTCCTGTTAGTCTTTCTGAATGATGGAATAATCGGCAGTTTTAACCAGAGGTATATCTAGGGTGGGGCAAGTAGGGCACATGCCCCAGGCACCAGTGCCAGGGGGGCAAAAAAAGCCTTGCAGGTAGGGGTGGGGGTGGGGTAAGAAGGTAGGGGTGCAACTTCCACGCTTGCCCTAGACACTGTTTATGTTAGATATGCCACTGGTTTTGACTTCTTAAAGATAAGTTTCTGGACTCTTCTGCTGGTCTGGAGGGCAGGACCAGAACTAATAGTTTTAAGTTACAGGAGTATAGATTTTGGTGGACCTTTAGAAGGAATTTCTTAACAGTGAGAGCTCCAGCACTGGAGCCAATTACCTAGAAAGGTGATAGGATATCTTCAAAAAAGAGGCTGGACAGCTACCTACTGAGGATTCTGTAGTTCAACATCCTCCGTTGAATAGGAGGTTGGACTCTGTGGCCAGTGGAGCCCCTTCCAGTTTTATGATTCTGTCCCTAAAGAAAGGAACAGTTTCTTCAAATATTCGGAGAGCTGTGGCTCATGTGGCTGGTTGCTGCATTTAGTTTCCTAATGCTGGATGCAGTTGTGATTCTACAGAGGGAGAAGATGACTTGGTATGAGCAATATGAGCCCCAAATAACAGAAACTTTTCTGCCTGTCTCAGTGTTTTATTTGTGTTACATGCTGTAACAATTAAGAATGTACCCTGGTCATTTAGCAGCAACAGTTAAAACAAGAACAAGAACACAAAAAATCAAATGGAATAAACTGCTGTGATCGATGAATGTGTTACATTATTATCCTAGGAGACAGGAGCAGGTCATGAAGCAAAGGGCTGGTAAACCATGCCGAGGCGGGGAGGTTGCTGCTGGAGGAAAGCAGGGATGACCAAAATTCTGCTTTTCCATTTCTTGCCATCTGCAGCAAGATTAAAATTATATGACTTGCCGCATTCCTCCTTAAAATAAGATGTGTGTGTGTGTGCGCCTTCATATTATCTGTCAACTTATGGTGACCCCATACATTTCATAAAGTTTTCTTGGCCAAAGAATACTGAACTGTCTGGGGGAAAAAACTCAGCTCTAAGAGATATCTTTGCAATGCATGACTCATTACAAAAACCCATCTTCTCATGTTAAAAAAAAGGCCTAAAGGAAAAATGAGATTTTAGAAAAAAATCAATCTGCAGTTATAGAGTCTGATATATGAGAGCCCTGAGCTATTTAACTTTTCTAAGGATTATAGTTTGCAGACTTAATGGGGCTTTCTGTTGTTCATTTCCAGGAGTTAGCAGCTCTCAAAAATAGGAAAGCTATTTATCAAATCCCACCGCTGAATCAAGCCAACATTCACATCATTGGCACTGGGTTTTCTGATGGAATATTCTTAAGAACAACTTTGTTATCGGTACCATTGCAAGAAAGCATTATTACTAGCCTTTTGCCAGTGATGAGAACAGGAGAAAAGGATATGTCAACTGGATGTATACATCACATAAAGCTACCCAGGTTAGCAATTCCGTTGGGCAGTTCTTCTTTCCCTCAAAGCATTTATTTTGTACCATGGGGCTTCAGAAATTTCTCATCAGAATGTGATAGATAAACTCAGTAGATTTGTGGCTATCAAGGAACAGTCTCAACATGTTGAGGAAAAGTATAAGCTTTAAAACCAGATTTTTTTTTTACCAGCTTTATACATTAGATGCCTGAAACTAAATGACAGCTAAAGAGAAATGGATAAATAGTATTTTAACTGCCACACTTTGCCAAACTGATGCCAAAGCCACTTTTCACTGGAGCTGTATTGTTATTCTTAGTAACAATCCATTTTCCCCTCTTCAGGAAGGGACCACGTTACAGCCATTGTCACGTTGACTGCTGAGGAGTAGGGTAGGCCAGGTGGGACCATTAAACTGCAGCTCCACCCCCCCCCCGCTTGCCTCTTTTTTGTTTCAGGCGACCCACCCTCCCACACTCATCTGTAGTGTAAGTTTGCTGGTCGCTTTGGGGCCAGGTAGGAATTTTTCCCTCCCTAAGAGCGGGGCAGTTTTGCCTACCCTACACTGCAGGGAGGGACTGGGCAATTGGCTTTCAGGATGATGTCTTAAATAGGAGTTAAATAGGTCTCCTAACAGGTGAAGAGGAGGGCACTAAGGCATCAGGATATACCTTTGGTACAAGGTGGTGTAGGACATGCCTCTGGAGCTCACTCTCTCAGTCGTCAGGCAACGGGTGAAGGGATGGAGGGCATCCTTGGGGTGGGCCCACATATTTTATGCCCTCACTTCTGGGCTCTGTGGCAGGTGATGGTTTTCATGGAGCATGCCTTCCAGAGGGGGTTGCCAAGGTGGCAACTCAGAATCAGGGGTTTGCCCTTGGGACCAGGTATTTTGCTATCATGCAGCCCCTGTGACATCAAGTTTAAGTTCAATGTTATGTCCAAGGTCAAGGTCAAGTTCATGTATAAATAGGCAATAAATAATAAATTGCCCGTAGTTCATCCCAAGTCCTGTTGTGTGGTCTCTTCATTTTGGGGATGAGCAGCCAAAGGCCCATCCTTATAATGGGGAGAGGATTGTATGATGTAAGACAGTGCCTTTTGAGTTGTCTGATGTGATGGAGCAGCATTTTTTTATTGCAGTATGCTGGAGACCAGTACCACATTTGTGCTAAAATGTTATTGTAGTCATATAGGTACATAACCCTTCAGATCAGAAAAACCCAACATCCATCACTGTACAAATTGTAACAGCAGTGTACGTGCCAAAAGTAGCATACTCTCAGAAGGCTTAATGAAAAAGCACTAGAGGCAGAGTAGGGAGCTTAAAGCCTCATCCCAGCCAATTGCTTTTCTCTCATTACCAGACCACAAACACACATTATAAAGGGCAGGAGCTTCAAATGGAGGGGAATATTATCCCCCAGAGTAGTTGCTTCACAGAGCAAACTTCAGTTTGGGGAAAACATTCACTCATCTCATGCAACAGGAGAGCCTAGTGAAGGTAAATGTGGCATCATCCAGCTCACTCAGGTTGTAAGCAAACAGACGAACTCTAAAGTGCTAAATCAATCTGGCTTGTAGTGCAGCTGCAGGATACAGTAAAATCATTATTTCTTTTTCCTCTCTCTCCTCTTCTTCTTCCTCTTTTTTTACCATTTTGACTTTAGGAATGTGGTGCCCTATCACCTTAGCACTGTAGCCACCCTTGGCTAGCACTTCTTTCCTGGAAATTTATTGCAGGTGGATAGTTGAGTGGTTTCTGGACCACCACTTTCAGTAGCACTTGTGTAGGGCACATTGTACTCTACTTGTAGGAAGGGACCAAGCCATCCTGCCACTTGATGGTTTCTACAGAGGTTTTGCCATTATACTGATGCTGTATGTTCAGTCATGTAGATGAATGATCTCCATTCACTCTTAAGGGAAACTAGAGTCATGTAGCCAGGTAGTGGGTTATAGTACAGCTGTTTTTAGACAAAGACTCCCACAAACCCTTGCCACCCTGACTAAATAAGCCTGGAAAGGACATTTCCTACAAATAGAATCATATAGGAGAATGTGATCTTTCAGATAATCTGGTTCCAAGTCATATAGGGCCATTTCATAATTTGTAGAGAAGTGTTCCAACCATAGGTAACCATTGCTCAGTCTCTAATCTCCCCTTTTTAAGTGAGTTCCTACAGCACATTGTGGCAACACAATTCTAGGCTTTCTTGATGAAATAGATTACATGGGTCCATTCCAGTCTGGGTTCAGACCTGATTATGGAACAGAAACAACCTTAGTCACCTTGGTGGATGACCTACACTGGGAGTTGGATGGAGGAATGTGTCCGTGTTGGTCTTCATAGATCTTTCAGCAGCATTTGATACCATGGACCATAGTAGCTTTTTGGATTGTTGGGCTGATCGTAGAGCTGGAAGAGATCACACAGGCCATTGAGTCTAACCTCTTGGCTTGCAGGAATGCATAATCAAAGCATTCCTGACAGATGGCCATCTAGCCTCTGTTTTAAAGCTTCTGAAGGAGACTCTACCACACTCCAAGATGACATGTTCCTCTATCAAACTGCTCTTACCATCAGGAATTTCTTTCTCATGGTTAGCTGGAATCTCTTTTCCTGACATTTGAAGCCATTATTCATGTCCTACTGCCTTTTCGCACTACACTGTTATAGTGCTATTACTCTACTTTCAATATCCTATGGAATCCTGGGATTTGCAATTTAGTGAGGGACCTTTAGAATTCTCAGCCAGAAAGCTCTTTGGCCTCAGTACCCTACAAACCCCAGAATTCCACAGGATGTTGAACATGGAATAATAGCACTATAACAGTGTAGTTCAGAAAGGTTCCTAGTCTCTGGAGCAGCAGAAAACAAGCTTGCTGCATCTTCCATATGACATCCTTTCCAGTATTTAAACATGACTATCATGTAATCTCTTAACCTTCTCTTCTCCAAACTAAATAGCCCAGCTCCCGAAGGTGCTCCTCTTAGGACATGGTTTCCCAGCCGTTTACCATTTTGATCTCCCTCCTCTGGACACATTCCAGCTTATCAATATCCTTCTTGAATTGTGGTGCCCTGATCTGGACACAGTATTCCAGGTGGGGTCTAACCAAAGCAGAACAGAGCAGTACTATCATTTCTCTTGACCCAGACACTCCTATTACCACAGCCTGGAATTTCATTGGGGGTTTTTTTTAGCTGCTGCATCACACTGCCGACTCATGTTCATGTCCACTATGACTCCTAGAGCCCTTTCACGTGTACTGTGGTCAAGCCAGGTGTCACTCATCTTGCATGTCATTTTTTTCTGCCCAAGTGTAGTATCTTACATTTCTCCCTGTTAAAATTCATTCTGTTAGTTTTGACCCACCTCTCCAATCTGTTCAGTTCATTGTGAATTCTTATCCTGTTGTCTGGAGTATTAGCTAGCCCTCCTGATTTAGTGTCATTCGCAAATTTTACAAGCATGCCTTCATGTAAAATGGAAAAGTAAGATGGAAAAAAGCCATATAGTATCAGACACTCAGTGTGTCTGAGTGTTTATAGATGTGTAGTTCTTCGTTTGTTTCACTTAGCCTTTTGGAGGGAGGGCAGAATGAATGAGTAGAGAACAGAGGGTTTTTTTAGAAAAAAATTCTTTGTTTAGAAAATGGATTTCTTTGTTGTGCATTTGACAATGAAAGAGGGTTTTCATAGCTTTTTAATAAACTGTTATTTTTCCCCAAAGTGCAAGGCTAAATGAAATAAATGATAAACAAGCAAACAAATCTGTAAATTGAACTAAATAAACTAAAAGGAAAGACAATTTCACTAACTCTCTCATTCTATGAATTAATGAATAAGATCCTTCTTTCAATATATTGATTATTCTGCTGACAACTGAGTTCTTATTTATAATAAGTCCATTTAAACATTAAAGCCATTCTCCACCTTTTCTTTAACCACATTGTTATTGTTGGGCTACTCTTATGTTCTGCCAGAACTGGGTGCTGCTTGCTTGCTTTCTTGCTTTATTTATTTATTTGTTTATTTATTATTATTATTTTAAATTAATTTTGTTATATTTGTAAGCCTAGTTCAGGTGTTCTTGTATGTAATGTCTACACACCACCATCTCTAAACCTGGAAAACAGCTGTCTAGACATAATCTTCTATAAAGGCTTTCCTACAGATTTTAGAATCATCTTTTTCCAGGTTTTGAAAATCTCAAGTAGAATCTCCATGAAAGGAGAAGCTTCTCTTTTACAGAGAGGTGCCCTCAATGTGTGGAGGGTGAAAATAATGGAAAGTGAAAGTTCATGCTAATGCACTTATTCCTGCATCAGCTTACAGGTAGAGCTTAGATGCAGACAGAACAGTAGAACAGGGCTTCTGTCATGTTGAGATCGCTAGCGAAAGGAAAGCTCATTAAACTTGTAATTAAAATCAATATAAACAGGATTGGATAGGCAGTCCTATGACTTTCCTCCATGTTAGTTCATACTATATCTACCCAATAAGGCCTGACCTTTGTCTCATCCTGCCACACAACTGTTGGTCCCTCCGTATTCTTCCAGCCATTATGGAGAAAGTTCTCCCACTGGTTGTCTCAAATAATCTAAGATCCTAGTAAACTGAAGCGAATTTATTATTGTTAAACTATGGGATACTATCGTTATGGCAATAACTGTTTCGTTAAGAAATAAATACTTTCTTATTCCTTAATTCCAATAAAGTTTGGAAAGAGAAAAAGCCAAATTAGGATATATCCACAAACTCCAGTCCATTGGCAGTGGTTTGGAATCAGACAATGGTTTCTCAGCAAGGCACACATATTAAAACAATAGTTGACTTCCAAGCTACTAAGTGGCTTCTTTGTTGCAACACTTTACCGGTGATGCACCCGTGTCAAAGCACAAGACCAAGAACATCCCCTCCACTATATACGTTTACCTGCTTATCTTTGCTTGTATGTAAAACTTAGGGATGGGCCAACTGAATCCTTGGGAAGGATTCAAGATTTGCGGATCCAAATCCCTGGGCCAAAACAGGTGAATCGAATCTTTCGAATCCCTGCACACCCCGGGGCCTGGGCTGGCATGAGTGCCCTGGATCAGGTCCGCACAGGCATGCAGGGCTAGTGGGAGCCGCATCCCTGCACACCCGGAGGCCTGAGCTGACATGAGTGCCCCGGATCAGGCCCGCACAGGCATGCAGGGCCAGCAAAAGCTGCTTTCCTGCATACCCAGAGGCCTGAGCTGGTGCAAGCACCCTGGATCAAGCCCACAGAGGCATGCAGGGCCAGCAAGAGCTGTGTCTCTGCACGCCCGGAGGCCTGAGCTGGCGCAAGAGCCCCAGATCTGTCCAGGACTGGCTGATAAACCTCCAGACCCATCTTGTCTAGATGTAGCTTTAGGATGTTTTTCCTCATCCAGGTTCAGAGGAGACACCCTACCCACCCACACTATTTGGGTATCATCAACATACTGATAGCACCCTGCTCATGCCTCCAGATGAACTCTCCCAGCAGTTTCATGTAAATGTTAAACAGCATTGGGGATAGAATGGCATCTTGTGGTATGCACATAACAGCTCCTTTTTTGAGGAGCAACTATCACCAAGCATCAGCATCTGGAACCTGTCTGAGAGATAGGACTGGAATCACTTAAGCACAGTACCTCTAATTCCCAAACCTTTCAGGCATTCCAGAAGAATACCATGGTCAAATGCCAGTAAGAAGTCCAAAAGCACCAGCAGGGTTACATTCTCCTATCAATGCTCAGGTAAAGATCATCCACTAAGGTGACCATAACAGTCTCAACTCTGCATCCTACTCTGAAGCCAGGTTGAAATGGTTCCAGGAAATGTGTATTATCCAAGACTGCCTGGAGTTCTCTCAATCACCCTGCCCAAAAAAGAAAGATTTGATACTGGTCTATAGTTGTTAAAGTCCTTAGAGTTGCCATAAGTCTTTTTGATTCGAATAAACAAATGGTTTCCAAATTTTATAATATACTTTTAGAAAGGGAATTGGAGCCTGAGCAAGTAAAACCAAATATGATCGTGTGGGCACAAAATATTGGATGTGAGATACTGTTAGACCATTGGGAAAGAAGTTGGCGAGATACGAATAATTTCACAGCCGCTCAAAATTTGAAAGAAAATCACTTAAAAATGTTGTATAGATGGCATTTAGACCCAGTCAAATTAAGTAAAATATACAAATTAAAAGAAAATAAATGTTGGCAATGTGGTAGAGATAATGGTACATACTATCATATTTGGTGGACTTGCGATAAAGCAAAAGTGTTTTGGAAGAAAATACAAGAAACAATGCAAGAAGTGTTAGAAATAAAGATACCGTACACTCCAGAATTATTCTTATTGAATATTTTGAACAAAATTGTACCAAGAGATAGAAATAAGTACTGGAGAATTATTTTGTATATGGTAACAGCGGCGAGAATCGTCTTTGCAAAAGAATGGAAGAAAGATCAGACTCTGAAGATTGAGGATTGGATAGTTAAAGTGATGGAATACAAAGAAATGGATAATTTAACAATGTTGTTAAGAGGTAAAAATCAGAATGAGAATGAAGAAGAATGGGATAAAGTAGAGAAACTCCAGTCATTGTTAGAAAATTGAATAGTGGTAAGGTTAAGATATTAAGTACTGAGTTAAGGCAAATATGAATAAATTATGAAGGTCGACGGACTTTTGAAGCATAAAATACATTAAGCAGAATATAAATATGATTATTACGGTATTATGTATTATATATTAGTGTAAATAGAAATGGGGGGTCCCTCATTCAGGAGGTGATATTTGAGAAACGTGAAGATATCACAGATTAGGAATTAGAGGAGGTAAAGGAAGTTTCGATGTGGTATAGGGAGAATTTTAAAAGGAAGATTTTTTTTTCTAATTAAGAAGTGTGGAATTGATGTATATTCTCTCGTATGTTTGGAAAACTTTATGTAATTTAATTTTTCTTAAATGGAAATGTTATGTCAAGACAGTATAAATTTCAAATAATGTTTTGGAGGGATGTGATTTTAAGGAATGGTGTTTTTTAAATATATATATATATATATATATAAAAAGAGTTGCCATAAGTCAGAAATTGTTGGAAGGTACACAGTAACAAGAACAACAACAACAACAATGCTGAAGTAGACTATCATGCTGTGTCTTTGAGTGAATTTCATTAAGCTGGCAGGAACAGAAATTTCTTTCAATTAACTTTTGAATCAAATGACATTTGTTTATGCTGTTTTTGAGAGCCTGTCATGTGGAGCTGGCATCTTGGAATGCACTACAAACAGAATGACACTTCTCGGGTTCCTGTCATGCAGGGGTGGACAGCTGTAGTAGATGTGGGGGTGGCAACTTTTGTCTCTAATTGGGCTGTATCACATCATTTCAGTGCCATAAATCATCTGTAAATCACAAGCGAAAATGACATGGAGTTGTAATTTTGGGGATCTACACCTGCTTTCTGAAGACTGGAGAAATTTGAGGTGGATATTAAATATAATCTGCAACTCTTAGAAACAGCTGGGGGCAACTAACCATTTGGAGAATTGAATTGCCTGGAAGAAAAATCAGCTGGGGTGTCTGGGGGTTTGGGGATGAGGAAATAATGGGGGTTCACCAAGAATCCTCAGGGGAGATGCGTTCATCCCGTAAACCATAGAAACCCCAACTCTGTCTTAGCATGTTGTAAAATCTTATTATTTCATGAAACTTTTTTTTCTTTTTATTAGAGATGGTAAAAATAGTGGAAGTGTAAAGCAAGAGTCTTAAGATATCTTCAAAAAGATTCAGTAATGTTCCAGTTTGTAATAGCAACAAGATTTTTCTCTAAGTGTGGTCAAGGACAAATCTAAACAACATTCAGCTGAACTGTGTGGTTTGTTACCCTTCTGATGTGAGGAAAATAACATCTCTCCCTACAAGGGATAAATCGATTTATTTTGAGAGCCCTTATGCCCCACCCCCAGCATTTGACAGTTTAAAAATATATTGACAAGGGTTTTTGTTTTTTTGTTTTTGTTTTTGTTTTTGGTACATGTTATTTATTACTAATTTTATTTCCTTTGAAATAACAGATATTTAACAGTCAACTACATACATTTCATTGGGCTTATAACACAGGCAAACAATTAAGAATGCTCATTTTTTGTGGATAGCCTGGGGTTGCATTATGTGAAGTACATGGAATGGCTTGTCAGCATAGATTGCTCCAGCATAGATCGTGTAATGGTGGTGGTACCATTTTATCACTTTTCTTCTTAACGTAGGTGATCCAGCTGCACCATTATAGAATGAAGTCATCCACATATTGGCTTGTGTAGCTGGGAAGTTTTGACTTATCTTGTTAACTTTTCAGGTATTGCTATTTTCCATAGGTAGTTATATCAAATTGTCAATGATAAGTTCTAAGTCTCCTGTCAGTTTTTTTTTTCTTATGCCTTCTGCAGGAGCCATCACAATAAATATCAACATTTTGTTAGATGGTGCATCTGCATTTGGGTCACCATGTACAGATAGCAATGTTATTTTTATTGTACATTTAGGCTGATTTATGATTTTGCTACATCTGGCACTCTTGGCAAGGAAGGAGACAGAGAAGAAGAGGTGGTGGAGAAGGAGAAATGGGATGAGGAGGACAGGAGTTCTTAGGAGGTGGAGGGTCTTTGAAAATCCGGCAGAGGTGTCATGATGCCAAAGCAGGAAAGGGAAATATAGACCAGGAGTGTTGGCAGGAAAGGAGCCAGAAAGGTGGAGGTAGGGGAGGAAGACTGGGGCAAGGAGGACAGGCATTCCTGTGAGATGAAGGGGCTTAGAAAATCTGGCAGAGGCATTGTGGTGCCAATATTCTGCTTCAGTCAGACGCCACATGGAATATTGCATCCAGTTCTGGGCACCACAGTTCAGGAAGGATATTGACAAGCTGGAACATGTCCAGAGTAGAGTGACCAAAATGGTAGAAGGCCTGGAAACCATGAAGCCTATGAGGAGCAGTTTAGGGAGATGAGTGTATTTAGCCTGAAGAAGAGAAAGGTTAAGAGGAGACATGATGGCTATGTCTAAATATTTGAAGGGATGTCATACAGAGGATGGAGGAAGCCTGTTTTCTGCTGCTGCAGAGGTCTGGACATGGAGAAGTGGCTTCAAACTTCAAGAGAAGAGATTCCATAATACAGTAAGAGCAGTTTGACAGTAGAATACACTGCCTGAGAGTGTGGTGGAGTCTCCTTTTTTGGAGATTTCTAAACAGAGGCTGGATGGTCATCTGTTGGGACTGCTTTGATTGTGTATCCCAGCATGGCAGGAATTTGGACTGGATGTCCCTTGTAGTCTCTTCCAACTATATGATTCCATGATTATAAGATGAGAAAGGGAGGTGTGGCCAGGGCTGTTGGCAGAAAAGGAGATGGAGAAGAGGAGAAGGCATGGAGCTAGCAGGACAAGCTGCTGCCTAAATTGGCTTCAGTGCTGAGTTCCTAGGAGGTAAAGCAGCTTGGAAAACCTGGCAGAGATGTTATGGTGCCAAGGTGGGAAAGGGAGGCATGGGCAGGGCTGTTGTGGGAAAGGAGTACTAGCAAGCATGTTCGGCGGGAGGCTCGTAATATTCATGGTTTTTACCCTTTTGCAGGGATCCTGCACTGAACTGTAAGTACCACCATCAGCTATCTCTCTCTCTCCCAGGGTCTACAATTTATTAATTTATCACATTAAATTGATATCTCCACATGGCTAATATCAGAAATCATTCCATGTGTCTAACAGGGTCACTGAAAGTGCACGCTGGCAGGAAGTTAAAACTTTGGCCAAGCCAAAAGGTGACTCAGACTGAATCTGTCACATGGGCCAGGAATTCCTGGAAGACATGAGGACCATAAAACAGACAAAAGGGCCCTTTTGCACTGATATGGCAGCTCAATAGAATCACAATCAGCCTGCTGAATGTGGGCAATCTCACTATACCTGGGCTTTTGTCCATTTGGTCAGTGTCATTCACAAAGGACTGAGAAAAACATTTAGCTAGAGATGTTGATCATTAAAGGCTTTTTAATCTAGCCTCCTGTACTATTGTTCTCCCAGGGAGAGAACTAGCCCTCCAGGTATATTTTTCCTATAAAAACCCCATGTTTTTCTCTGTTCGTGGGTTCATTCACATTTTCCTCCTGAATCCCTGTCAGTTGGTTTTGCTTCAACCCCCCCCCTTCCCCACTTTTTGAGTTTCATCGCTTTGAATCTCCAGTTTTTCAACATTGGCTCCCTTGGGCATTAAATCAAGGTAAAGTATTGCCTCTGAACACCCCAAAACAAAATCCCTATCAATTTTCCTTACTTTCTTTTTTTCTTTAGCTCTTGAATGAATGTGTGAGGGGGTTTGGTTGTTGTTTGCTTTAATTACTGAGGGTTTAATAAAATCTTTAAACTGAACAACCTGCCTGGTTTTTTGGCGTGGTCTTACTCTGTAAAATCTGGGTTACAAAGGTCCTGCAACGTTACCCTGCCTCTCGCATAGCTAAAACAGTGCTCTGAGCTAATTTTCCCCGCAATTTTAACAGATTTTGGGAATCCTTTAAGGGAGCCCCTTAGAAAGCAGGGTAACACAACTCTTGCAAAAGTTGAGGACAGACTGTAACTCTGTTTCAATTTATTTTATATCTGTTTGTCTCAATCTCAACCTCTCTTGATCATGCTTTTAGAAAGCAAAAACATGACTGCACATCCTCTTCCTAGGTGTTGTAAGCAAGTTACTTTCAGCTGAGCAGAGTGAAGAGGAAAATGTTCAAGGAACAGCCACAATTCTGAGAAAAACCCCAGACTGGTTGGGGTGTGTGGAAGCAGCAGAGTGGGTGTAACTGCATCCCTTTAACTCATCTTGAGAAGGAAGGAGGCAGAGGGGAAAGGATCAGAAGTAGCTGTGAAGTCTCAGAAGCAGGGAAAGACACAAGCTGATGTTGGTGAGGTGATGGTGAGGATCATTAGCAGGATAGCTGCCAAGGAGAGGTGGGGAGAGACAAGTTTTTCTGGAAACACATACAAGCACACGTGTTACTCCGAGCTTCTTTTACTGGATGGACATGTTTTAAGACAAATTGTAGAATATTTTTTCCAAATGCTGGACGTTCTGGTAAAAGGCCAGGCTCATCTGTGTGTTAAGAGTACTGTAGTCTAAGAACATAAGAAAAGCCAGAGGTCTGACTACTCCAGCTTCCTGTTTCCTCACGGCAGCCACCCACATACCTCTGAGAAGCTCAAAAGCAGTGGTTCTCAACCTGTGGGTCCCCAGATGTTTGTGGACTTCAGCTCCCAGAAGCCCCAGCCACTATGGTCAATGCTCAGGGCTTCTGGGAGCTGAAGTCCAAAAACATCTGGGGACCCACAGGTTGAGAACCACTGCTCAAAAGGAAGTCATGAAGTCATTAAATAGCCTTTTCTCTTTGTTGCCCCCCTGGTAGCTGATATTGAGATACTTGCTGCTTTTGGTGTTGAAGGTTCCATGCAGTGGCAGCTTCTAGTTTTTTGTTCAAGGAGTTATCTAGGGTGCTCAACTCTATCCCTCAAATATTTTCCACACTTTGTATAGTTTTCTTTAAAGGTTAGAATGGATTCATTGTCCCACTGACATGGCAGCCCCTGTCCGCCCTGGGTTCTGTGTAGTCATCTGAAATGCTGCATTCCTGGAGCCTTGCACTGATGGAAGAATCTGCTTACTGTATCGTGGCCTAGTAAAGTCTATTTAGTTGGGGTGTAGGGAAGGGCTTCTCTATAGTAGCATCTCCCATGTGAAATGATTTCCCTGTAGAGTTTAAGTGGGCTTCCAATGTTTCTGCCACCAACTGTAAGCCTACTTCTCTTCTCAGGCATTTTCTTCAGTGTCAGTATTGTCATTTATCTCTCATTTTCCAGAGAATCTTAGGGTTGGAAGAGACAAGGACCGTCTACTTCAACTCCTTTCCATACAGGAATATACAACTGAAATACTTGTAAGAGATGCTCATCCAATTGTCTTTAAAAAACGTTCAAAGATGGAGAGTGTACTATTATTGGGTAGACTACTGTAATATGGCATTTACATACTTTGTTTTTGTTTTGTTTTGTTTTTTATTGCATTTATTTCAAGATTACATCAGTGCAGAATATAGTTCTCAAATACGTTACTAAACATTGAAAATATCTATCTAATCATCAAACCCTCTTCTTCATCCTCATTCTTCCCTTCTTTCTTCGTTCTTCATTCTTTTCTTCATTCATTCGTTTCTTAACTATCTAATAATCAATCTGACAGGTAACCAATTTTAAACTAATATATGGTAACAACAAAAGCAACAATAGTGATAATAATACAATAACAATAATACCAATAGACATATAATCAATCTAATAACCACATCCATTAATCTTAATATATTTATAGAGACTATTAATTAGAATATCTTTATATGATCTCAGTGGCAATATATAACACTCCATGGAAACTACACTATCACAATTTTGCTCTATATAATTATTTTTACTTACTATTTTATAACCTTTTTATAGACTTGTCTATTTCTATTATCTATACTTGTATATCAAATATGAAAACTTCTTCCCATTTTTCCTTCCATATATTCTTAATTGGTTTCCATTCCTTATTCACCTTATCTATACTTCGATTATCACTTGTATATGCAGTAAGAATATCCATTTGGAACATATCGAACAATTTGAGCAACCAATCCTCAATCATTGGAATTTCTTTATCTTTCCATTTAGAAGCATATAAGACCCTTGCTGCAGAAACCATATATAAAATGACCATATTTCTTTTGCTGCGGACCACTAAGTCCCTTACATATATTTAATAAATATAACTCTGGATACGTAGGAACATCTGTCCCTATAGTTTTCCTAACCAAATTATGTATGCTTTCCCAAAATAATTTAGCTTTTTTACATGTCCACCAGATATGGTAAAATGTTCCTGGTTCTTCTGCACATTTCCAACATTTGTCTGAACCTTTTTTTTAATATACCCTAACTAATTTCTGTGGGGTTAAATACCATCTAAATAGCATTTTATAGAAATTTTCTATCAGTGCCGTACACTTTGTAAACTTTTAATTAGTAGACCAGGTCTTTTCCCATTCGCTTAACTCTATTGTATGACCAATATTTTGCACCCACTTGAGCATATTGTCTTTAATAGTATCGTGTCCATGTTTACATACTTTGTGAAGACACTGACATCTGTTTTTTTGTATACTAAAACAATGTAGAGAATAATGTTTCTTTTCTTTTTCAATAATTTTTTTAAAAAAAAAATGGAGAGTGTACCACCTTCTGAAGCAATTTGTTCTACTGTCAAAAAACACTCATAGAATAAAAGAGCTTTTCCTAATGTTTAGGTGGAATTTCTTTCCTTGTAATTTGAACCCGTTGGTTCATGTTCTAGTCTCTGGAGCAGTAGAAAACAGACTTGTTCCATCTTCTGCATGACATTCCTTCAGGTATTTAAAGATAACTATCATGTCATATCTCAGTCTTCTTTTTTTCAAGCTAAACGTGTATACCTCCCTCTCTAAGTCATTCCTCATACAGGCTGGTTTCTAAACCTTTGATGATCTTGGTTGCCCCTCTCTGGATATGTTCCAGCTTGTCAATATCCTTGTTCAACTGCAGTGCCTAGAAACAGACGGAGTATTCCAGGTGAGATCTGACCAAAGTAGAATAGAGTGGGACTTCTCCTCTTGATCTGGACCCTATAATATACTGTTGCTGTTGATACAGCCTAAAATTGCATTGACTTTTTTGACTGCCATATCACACAATTGATTCATGTTTAGCTTGTGGTCTGTTAAGCCCCCTAGACCCATCTCACATATATAGCTTTGTCATACTGGAGTTCATGCCAGCCTCCCAAGGTTGACTCTCATCCTTGAAAAAGGCTGGTAATTCCTCCAGCGTTATTAATTCTTGCTGCCACCACCCACTGAATTCTGAATTAACTGAACAGTACAGTGGGAGCCTGCTCAATGGATTACCAATCTCTATGCTAAGGACCTTTCCTTCCCTCTCACCTCTCCCCTTCTGAGTGAGAGAAGTCCTATCTAGCGTGTGCCGAAGGATGGCGTGGGAATGGAGAGGAAACAGAGGTTTTACAGAAAAGCATTTATTCAAAGCATGCAAATAAACAAGACAATAATACACATGAGAGGCTCCCCCCTCCCAGGCACACTTAAGTTACAAGTAGTTACAAAAACAGATACATTCTTTAGATCAGCCACACCAAAATAATAAACAGCCCTAACGCAACTAACTATCTTATTCCTAGTTACTCACAATTACGTTCACAAGCTTAGATGGTCTAAGAGAGAAGAGAGAGCCAGGAGGCGCGGCATGCCTGCCTGCAGCCTACGACTGGCCAGATCTCATCTCTCGGAGATTCCTTTTGTTCTCTCTCTCGGCCACATGGCCTTCCTCAGAAGTTTTATAACTTCTCCCAAGAAGCATCTCGAAGCATCTCCAAGATGCCCACCTCTTCCCTTGTGGTTGGTCAGTTCTCACCCTCTGACCTATGATGCTGACCCACACTAAATGTAATCTAATCTCAACACCTCATTAACCCTTGGTTTACCTGAAGAGGGAAGTATCCCCCTTTTAGCTAAGCTTAGATAATGGGAAGCCCCATTATCACAGGCTTTCAAGCTAAATGTGCTGCATTCAAGCTAGAATGCTTTCAGTGTGTTTTTCTTAAAAGCTTGCATTACTTGAATGACAAGCTAATATGATAATCACACTGTACTGAGCTCAATCACTCAGATGTCCTTTTCTGTTTCTGGGGGAGAGTTGAACAAAAGCTTATGACCTCAGAGGTTGAAAGCTTCCTGCAGTTGATTCAGACTTGGGTCTCATGTCACTGTTTCTGGTCATTATATCAGCACTACTTCTTTCACCCCAAGAGTTTGATCTTTTTAATGCTTTTTTTTTCTCTTTTGTACTTAGTACACCAGTTCATCACAAGCAGCTTGCTTACTTGCTAAATTTATTTTTTTTAAAGATATTCTCCTTGACTGCTACTGACCCAACTGTTAACTTATTACTCTTATCTCCCCACTATCAACCCCACTGTTTTCAGTCCTAGCCCAGTCTGGTATTTGGCGTGCTGCATCAAAAGTTAATAGATGTGGATGGATACAAGGTGGAAAATGCATTGTTCTTTTTAAGCTTGTAGTTGTGGAAGGATGAAATATGTTATCTTTGTGAAAAATGTGCGATGGAATTAATACCAAGCCAACAAGAGGTAAAATGAAAGAAGAATCAGGCTAGCTTTGATGCTGCTATCATCTGTTCAGACATGACTTGGAGATGACTCTTGGACAATGCCCAGCCAGACTGGAACAACTCAAGGAGAAAATTATGTTGGCAATCTGATCTCATCTTCTGAACTTCCCAGCAGCCCTGAAAGTAGGAGGAGACTTCAAGCAGCTCTGTCCATCAATCAATCATGTTCGGCATCTTTTCGAAGTATTTGCTACATTTATATTCAAGGCAGTTTGCATTTTATATATGAATGGCATACCCTTTAGGAGATACAGATAGAAAATGAGTAGTGAGAAAAAGGGGGGAAATGGCATTATAACTATATATATATATATCAAACACTTCAATTGTGTTTTCTGTTTTCTGAATCTCTTCACTGTAAGATATGTCTGCAAGTGCTCAGTAGGTGATTTTTATTTTTTATTTTGAAACAAGCCTGTGGAGGTGGGGGGCAGGCCTGCTTTTCCTTCTCTCAGACTGGAGATGGCAACTCTTATCCAAGCCTATTATAGCACCTTTCCACCCTCCTTATATAACCCTTGTTTTCCCCTTTTAAAGCCACCTCCTTTGTGAGTAAGGGGTAAAGCCTCTCTGGTCATATTCAGAAAGATTTAATAATCTATGATAACGTGATTCTGTAAAAATTAAAACTAGTAAGAAGTACTCTGCTAAGTCAGAAATTGTGAAAATAGAATGTAATCTTTATTAAAATAACAAACAGGGAAAAGGTATTGGGTGCTACAAGTATATTCAGGCAAAATAGAATTTCCAAAAGTATTTAACCGGTTTCTTCAGCTTAATACAGTATTCAGGTTCAGAGCTTTCCTGCATGCCCATACCTCTGGCTTCCTTTTGTGCTCAAAGGCTCAATTCCCAAGTTTAGGTCACCCCTTCTGATCCAACTCAAAGTGAGTTGATTTCTTCCCTGCCTCTCACCAGGCCCCTGAGCATTTAATCGCACTTATCCAAACAACTTCTCTTAGCTGACCGAAAAACTCTCACTCAGAACTCCCTCTGAAGGATTTTTGGAGCTATAAAATCTCATTCCATTTGCTCCAAAAATCATCATCTACTCAGAAGGCTTGGCCCCTCCCATACACAAATGGGCTGGGGTTTCTCTCTTACCTAGAGCCACTTGGGCTGCATGGCAACCTGTTGCCAGGGCTGCCCTGTCATTCAGGATGACCAAACCCCCAGACTCCGTCACAAAGCCCATTGTGTTTCAGCTTGTGCATATGTTTCAATGGCCTTCTTCATAGACATAGAATGTCAAATTAAAAATCAGGAGAATAACATGTAATTATACCATATTATCTGCATAGAACATCATAGTACATTTCAATATGTGAATATTGCTTAAAACCTATACATACCAGTGTGCTATTTTGCAGCATAAATTTTTGGAGCTACAAAATCTCATTCCATTTGCTGGACCAACTAGAAACTAGAGAGCCAGGCTCAAGCTTGCTTTCTTGCGTTCTTTCTTTCTTGCGTTCTTTCTTTCTTTCTTTCTTTCTTTCTTTCTTTCTTTCTTTTAGTACAGTGATTCCCAAACTTTGGTTCTTCAGATATTTTGAACTTCGGTGCCACAAATCCATCACTTTTAGCCAAACTGGCTGGGGCTTCTGGAAGCTGAAGTCCAAAACATGTGGAGAACCAAAATTTGGGAACGACCGTTTTAGTGGGTGGTCGGGGGGTGAAAGGGAGAGGAAGAAAAGAAGAGAGAATGAGATAGTCTTCAAGGACATATTGTGCAACTGGGCTAGAAAAGGTTTAGAATTAATTTACAAAAGTATGATGAGATCCAGTTCTTCATTTAGTTCTCCAAGATTGAATTATTTAAATTTTAAAATCCACTCTGCAAAATGTCTCTGATGCTTTTAGTTTTTTTAAATAAAGTGTAGGGGCATTTCTTGAGAACCTGGTATGTTTTGAACTGTGCGCCATTGTTTTTTGAAGTAGCCCTGTAAACTATTAGGGATATGATTGAAGTTAAGAGTGCAGTTGGATTGTGGTCTATCTTGTTTTTTTTAGTACTTCAGAACATGACTTCTGAGATGGCTTAAGTAAACACTGAACTACCCTATCATGTAGATACTCAGAAACCAAAGCTCTGTTATGTTAATAGCTCTGAATACAGATTGGATTGGGGAATATGAGGATAAGTTACAGGTACTGGAATAGGCCAGTTGCTATGGAGATGAGGCCTAGGAGCAAGGAGGAGGACAGTGTATTCCCTCAGGAACCTAACCTCTGTATGTTAACAACTCTGAATGCAGATTGGAGTGGGGAATATGAGGAAAAGTTACAGGTACTGGAGAAGACAGTTTGGTGAGTTCTTAAGAGGAAAAAAAATCCCAGGCAATGCTGGATAAATACGCTAGTCTTAAATAAATGTTGGCGTCTGTAGATTTTCTATATAGGGAGCTTGTGAATTGATCCCTTACTTTTTTTTTATTTTTAAATCTCAAAGTTGGATTTCTGTATTGTCAAATTCTATATCAAATTGTATATTGATTTTCCTAGAATTTATCCATTTACAGAATTCATGAGGTCAGTTGCATTCCATCTCCAAATATAAAAAAGTCATCCAAAAATCTGACCTAAAATACCAGTTGTTTTTAAAAATCCATTTTCAGGACACATGATTTCTCCTTCAAACCTCACCATGTACAAAATGGCCACTTCTAGTGCCATGGGGTATTCCATGCCCACTCCTTTTTTCTGCCGGTAGAAGTTGTTTTCAAACCTGAAGTAATTGTTTGTCAAGGCTATTCAAACCAGAGAGATCAAGATCTGAGAAGGAGGATGTCTTTTTTTCTCTCTTATCGAAATTTTGTTATATGGTGGTAAAAGCTTACTCTTGTGTTTTATTGGTATAAAAAAATCTTACATCCATAGTAACTAGCAAATTATTAATTGTTTATACACCATCTTTCTCCTGACTAAGGGACTCAAGGTAGCTAACATGATTAAAATAGAACATGTTAAAACATCCATGAAAATGTAAATATAAAATTTTAAAATGAATGAGAAATATTAAATACATTAAGATGCATTAAAACTGTACCACCGTAAAACAAAGGCCATTTGCACACTACACTGTTATAATGCTATTATTCCACTTCCAACAGCCTATGGAATCCTGGAGTTTGCAATTTTGAGAGGAACTTTTAGAATTCTTAGCCAGAGAGCTCTTTGGGCTCAGTAAACTACAAACCCCAGAATTCCACAGGATATCATACATTATACAGAATACATTATGATACATTATATGTGTACATTATATGTATATATGTATGACGAAATTGGGGGCCAAAAGATTTTTTAAAACAGTCCACAAATTGTGCAAATGGTTCTAAGACTGAGCTGCAGCCTGATCTGTTTGGGCAAACTGGAGGGGGAATTACCTCTTTATGTATTCTTGGTAATATATAAAACACAAGTCTTCTAGGATTAAATTGAACAAAAATTTTTGACTCAGTCTAGGCTATTCTTTCTGAGCCCCTCATCTACAGTAATGTTGGTAAGTCTCTATTTGATTATCCTTACGCAGGCTGTATGCTGACTTGTTTGAAAGCTGTCAAAATGTCTCATTATTATAATTAACCCTGTTGTTAACTACCATGGCCCCTACTTCGTCTGCTTACTGGATAACAATGAAAGAATCTAAAAATAGCTCCTGCGTACTCCTGGAACAACATGAATTATAGGGAGTGACAAGTTTTTCAGGAGTTGCGTGGTCTCCAGTGTTTGCCCTTTCTGTTCACTATAAGAGAGAGCCAACATGGTACAGTGATTTGAACATTGGTCTATGACCCTGGAGACAATGGTTTGATTCCCTGCTCAGCCACGGAAGCCCACTGGGAGATCTTGGTCACACCACACACTCCCAGCCCCAGAAAATCTCATGATAGAGTCACCTTAGGGTCACCATAAGTCAGAAATGGTTTGAGGACACACAACAACAACATTCACTATAAGAATCAAAAGGCACCATCAGGTCATGAGTCATTTTGTTGTTGTTGTTGTTGTTTTACCTATCACCCTTTGGTTTTACTCTGTATTGTATCTAGCTTTCCCAGGCACTTAAGGAAATAATGAATCACTACATGTAATACCAAGTAATGGTGGTAAAATAAGAAGAGATAGGTTTCTTCATCTTTCTCTGCTTTTGAATTACCAGCAGTGCTTAGATAGTCTCTCATTTCATCCAACAAAGGCATTTTTATTGTGAAAAATTCATGATTTGGAGTGTTAAAAGAATCTCAGTGATGGATCATTACTTTTCTTAGCTTGCTTTTACATCTCATGACAAAAGTAGAAATAAGTTCAAGCAGCTCTTGTTTTCTTTCTCCTTCTTATCTTCTGTGCTCTAACACCTATATGTTGCAGACATGCTACTTATAAACTGCTGCCTTGCATCTCCAATTGCTTTCTGTTTAGATTGTTTTTAAATACAGTGCCCTTCCGCATAACATACAAGAGTTAAAAAAAAAATCTCCAAGCTCTTATGCTTCTTTTGGTCAGTTTTGTTGTTTCACCCACTCCTGAGCTTTTACTGCAATCTTGTAATTGTCTGTTCTGAGACACAAGGATCCATCTTCCATCCCACCACCTGTGTCATGTTCTCTGGCTCCGCATGCAAAAGTCATTTGAAGATTTTTTTTCATATTCATGTCCAAATAGCTAGTCAGATTGTTGTGGTTAGAATTTTTTCAAAAGTGTAATGTTTAACCTTGAAAACAATCACAAGAGATTTCTCGATTCAGCATATCACAGCCCTCCATAAGAGAGCTATGCTGGTGTAAACACAAACAATTCTCCAACATGGATCAGGCAAAGGTGCAATGTGGGGCATAAAACTTACTCAGAAGTAAGTTTTGGATCATTGGGTTAAAGACCTTCTTTGCATGTTCCTGCAGCTGTTGTTGGTCTCATGCCAGTTTGCATATATGTCAAACCTCAAGTAGTTTGTACTATGGACAGATTGGCATCACATTATTAAGTTAGAATCTTAAGTGGGGATGGAGGTGTGCTTTTGTGAATTCTCTTATCCTCTATGAGAAAAGAAGTCTCAATATGTTACATAAGTTCTCATACTTGTTTTAGTTATTTTATATTTATTTACTAGAGTACATACCCGGCGTTGCCCGAGAATTTATTTTCTTATATGAGGTCTAAAAAGCTGGACCTCCCACCCACTTTAGCAATACTTTTTCTTGAAGTATAAAGTTCTCTGGAGGAAGTAGATGTGGTTGAAATACACAGATTTGAGATCCTGTGTCTCTAATTCCTCAAACTGTCTTGTGCAGTACCGGTAACTTTTCCCCATATTCCCCAATCCAATCTTTATTCAGAGTTATTAACATACAGAGTTTCAGTTCTTGAGGGAATATACTGCCCTCCTCCTTGCTGCTAGGCCTCATCTCCATAGCAACCAGCCTATTCAAAACAGTCACATTTGACTGAGATCCAAGAGCTCTCTCACTGAGAATTCTAAAGGCCCCTTCCTAAACTGCAAACCCCAGGATTCCATAGAATCTTCTTAGGCAGCCAATCATATGAGGTCTTCGCCTAACACAGACAAACAGACAAACTTTGACTTTTATATATTAGATTAATTTGCATTTTGGGCCTTTTGGGCAAAAATGTTTTGTATTTTGCAAAGTATTATGGAAATAGCTATGTAAAATATTACAGAACAAATATTTTATTTTACCCAAAATAGTTTTTAAAAAAAAAAAATGAAAACAGATTTGAATCTCTGTTTAAAACAATGCAAATGACAAGCATCAAGGAGTCAAGTATTTAGATTTTTATATAGGTCTTCCCATTTCTCAAAACCTTTCATAAGCATATACAATCCCCTGCCTCTAGAGGTGTTGGGAGTGTGTAGCTTGTGTTCACAGTGTGGCCCCCAGGGTCCTTTAAGGCTCTGATTACCAGATATTAATATTGCGCCCATCATGGATAACCATACCCCACAAAGCTTTTGAAGATCACTAGAAAATAATATTCAGTATTTTAAGGCTATTTAGGGGTCATCCATCCTTCTGGAGCCTTTTGGGGGCCAAAGTAGCTCATTTTCCCAAAAATCAAAAATGGCTGTCTGATCTCAGTTTTGAGAGAGGAGTCAAGTCTGGCTTGCACTCAGGCAGAAGCAGAATGGATGCATCCCCCAGTCCTTCCTGGCTACCCACCCTGCCATCTGATGGCTGTTCTGTACCACCTGAAAACCAGCTCTAAAGGTCACCATACTGTGACCAGTTCTGGAAACCACAGTCCAGGAAGCATATTGACAAGCTGGAATATGCCTAGACAATGGTGACAAAGATAGTCAAAGGTCTGGAAACAAAGGCTTATAAGGAACAACTTAGGGAGGTTAGTAAAGTCAGCCCTCCACATTTGTGGGTTTCACTTTTGTAGATTTGATTGTTCACAGATTATTTGCTGTCAGCTCTGCTGCCTCCCCGTGCCGTTTTTAATAGGGACTGTAAGCCATGTGAGACTGAAAAACTGCAAACAAGGCTTATAAGTTCCTATTAAAAATGGTGTGGGGCAGCAGTGGAGGTGGCAGTAAGCCCCACCAGCCCCCCATTTCTGCCTTATGAAGGAACCCTGATGCCTCAAAGGAATTCACAGTGGCTTGAATATGGTGATTATACTTTTTTTGTGTGTTAAATATGGTTTGAGAGGGCCTAGAGTTATTCACAGTTTTTTCACTTTCACAGAAGTCCTGTGCCCCTAGCCGTAGCAAATGTGGAGGGATGACTGTATTGTGATGAACCTTGGGGGGCGTGGCCCACAGAGCAACCCTAGCGACAGAGGATAATGTAATTTGATTAGTTCTCTGACTGAAAAACCCAGTTTAGGCAGGGGAAGGAACTATATGGGCGAGTCAGCAGAACAGTTAAATACCAGAAACAGGGTTAGATAAGAGAGTTCCTTCAGTGAAATGAGAGAGAGAGTGGGAGGAAAGCCAAGGTCCAGTTAGCCTAGGAAAATGTTTGCCTATGAATATCTGGAAATTCTTTTCTGTTTGAAAATATTGATTTGCCAAGTACTTTTCCCTTGTTAGCTCTTTTAATAAAGATTTTATTATATTTTCTATAAGAGGAGCCTCAATATAAGGTTTTCTTCAGTTTACATTTCACAACATGCTACTACAAGCTATACCTTTCTTTAAGTGTACCTTTAAGACGCTTTGTCCTTTTTCCACAAAGGTTGTGGTTTTAGGGAAAGCTAGAGGTGTGATACAATTGTGGAGAGGGAGCCAGGGGTTGGTAATTATAGAAAAGGGTGCTGCTTCTCCAAGGAGGGAGGAAAAAAGCAGTCCCTGGACTCTTCTAGCCCTGGCTAGCCCAGATCTCCACTGGTATGTTTTTATTTAGGAGAAAAGAAGACAGAGCAATGGCGTGATAGCCATCTTTAAATATCTGAAAGGATGTCATGTTAAAAATGGAACAAGCTTGTTTTCTACTGCTCTGGAGACTAGAGCATGAATAAGTGAATTCAAATTACAAGAAAAGAGATTCCACCTAAAGCTTAGGAAGAATTTCTTTATTGTAAGAACTGGTATAAGCTGCCTCAGAGGGTTGTGGACTCTCTCTTTAAGCAGAGATTAGACAGGCATCTTCCAGGAGCGTTTTGCTGTGTATTCTTGCATGGCAGGGTGGTGAGCTAGATGACCCTTGAGGTTCCTTCTAATTTGATGGTTCTGTGAAATAAGGGGCATTTCCACTAGTGGTGTTCTTCTAGTGGAGTGGCAGGATGCAGCAGAATCAGGAAAGGCATTCCCCTCTAAGCTACAATACACCCTCTGGGGAAGCCTCCAGAATTGATTTTCAGGTGGCACAGAGGAGCCAAATTGTGGAGGGAAGTTCTCTTGTGGCTTCCAGTAAAATGATATCAGTAAAATCATGTCATTTAGCCCAACACAGGAAAGGCTGGGTGCCAGTATTAGTGGGATGGTGAATCTGCTCCAGCTTTTATGGGAAACCCCCACCTTTTGACACCCCATTGTCTAGTGATTCTCTCTTTTGATGCTTCCAAATTAAGAACAAATTCCATTAATTTGATGGGAGTTCCACTCTTTAATCAGTTCCTCTTGTTTACAGAGGTTCACTTGGAACCACTTGCATATGTGCAAAGCAAGCTGAGAGAGGGGAAAAGGTGCTAAGCTGGTTGAGGGATTTTGCAGGCAGCACGTTTGCAGTCAGGCCCAGATGAGCCTCTGTAATGCCTTCATGCTCCCTACAGTACAGTACATGGGTTCCACTTTTCAAACAATTCTGTTTTCTGACAGTTCTCTGGTCCCTAACATGTCAGATAAGTGGGGGAAACCTATACTCCTAAACCCTCCAAGATGCTGAATCTATTTAGCAGGCAAGGTTTCAGCACTCTGGACAGCTCCCATAAATTCCAGATTAGAGGCAGCAACCTATTAGCATCATAAGCATGTGTAAGTGAGGCTTATACCTGCATATGTCTATTTTTGGACAGGGTACGGCCCTTTGTGCTCCACCTAAAACCTCCTCACTAGCAACTTGAAATTTTGAGAGAAACAACTCTACTGCTGCTCATTACCATTGGGAAGGAGAGTGAGAAAGCAATTCATACAGTGGAGATATAGCTGGTCTGGGCTCCCAGGGAAGGAAAGGGGGAGTACAGTCATCCCTCCACATTTGCTAGGACTAGGACCCCCATGAAAGTGGAAAAGACATGAATAACTCTAGGCCCTCCCAAACCATATTTTAACACACATAAAAAATATGATCCCCATATTCAACCCACCATGGATTCCTTTACAAGGCAGAAGCGGATGGCTAGTAGGGCATACTGCCACCTCTACTGCTGCCCCACATCACTTTTAATAGGGATTTACAAGCCTC
This sequence comes from Iguana delicatissima, assembly GCA_948472985.1. Lineage (NCBI taxonomy): Eukaryota > Metazoa > Chordata > Lepidosauria > Squamata > Iguanidae > Iguana > Iguana delicatissima. The sequence continues at coordinate 1,643,261 of CAOKZL010000171.1, read as the reverse complement.
GTTTGCAGTTTCTCTGTCTCACGAGGCTTACAGTCCCTATTAAAAATGGCATGGGGAGGCAGCAGAGGTGACAGCAAATAATCTGTGAAAAATCAAATCTGCAAAAGTGAAACCGCAATCCTGAAGGGTTGATTGTACCCTACGTCTGTGAGTGCACCATCTTTTATTCTTCCTTCAGAACAGAGACTAGCTGCTTCATCATTTGACTTGCCTCCCTTCCCATACCACCAATAAGCAGCAGCACCAGGGTCCCCTCCTAGGGTTTGACAGCTGCTGGAGTGGATGAGGATACAAACTGTGTGGGCAGATCTTGATCAAAAATAAAAAGCAGATTTGCCACCCACCTCTGTTGGCCCAAGGTGATACTGCATTCATACCTATGAAAGATCTAGAATTGTGAGGGCTTAGTTTGCTTAAGAATACTCAGTGAGTTCATGGCACAGCCGAGATTCATACTAGGGATTTCTTGATTTGTAGCTCAGTCTCTTAGCCACTACACTGTTGAAAAAAGAAGTGTTGCACATACGATACCAGGTGGGAAACATGTAGAATTTTTTCCCAGTGGTCTTTCCATAAACTGCTTCATTAGCCTATTTTAAAATAAAGATGCTGATGATTGATTTGAGAACCTTTGTATATAAAATGTTCTAAGTAACTTGGGAAGGAGTAAATTATCACATCCATTGTGCCACTGCTCTGGTAAAAACTGGAGCAGTCCCCTTGGCTGCATCAGAATGAAAATAAAAATTGGCATGAGAAACACTGTCTCTTGTTCTGCATATGGTTTTTCCTTATACCACAACAGTCAGGAGTCTCTAGCTATTAAGTCAAACCATTGTAAAGGAGGAGTCAGTCTTGCTATAAAATGCAAAGGTGGGAAACTTCTTTTAGTCCAAGGAACAATAAGTGGATAAGTGGTAGGTGTGGGCAAAGGCAAAAGGATAGGACCATCATAGAATCATAGAAATGTAGAGTTGGAAGAGACCACAAGGGCCATCCAGTCCAACCCCCTGCCATGCAGGAAAACCCTCAAAGCACTCCCGACAAGTGGCCATCCAGCCTCCGCTTAAAAACCTCCAAAGAAGGAGACTCCACCACACTCTGTGGCAGCACATTCCACTGTCGGACAGCCCTGACTGTCAGGAAATTGCTCCTGAGGTTCAGGAGGCATCTCCCCTCCTGCAGCTTGCATCCATTGCTCCTTGTCCTGGTCTCAAGAGCAGGAGAAAACAAGCCCACTCCCTCCTCGACATGACATCCCTTCAAATATTTAAACATGGCTATCATGTCCCCTCTCAACCTTCTCTTCTGCAGACTAAACATACCCAGCTCTCTAAGTCTGTCCTCATAGGGCATGGCTTCCAGGCCCCTCACCATTTTGGTTGCCCTCCTCTGGACCTGCTCCAGCTTATCCATATCCTTCTTGAATTGGGGTGCCCAGAACTGGACACAGTATTCAAGATGAGGTCTAACCAATGCAGAATAGAGTGGTACCAATACCTCCCTCGATCTAGACGTCATACTCCTATTGATGCAACCAAGAATTGCGTTGGCCTTCTTGGCTGCCGCATCACACTGCTGACTCATGTTTAGCTTGTGGTCTATGAAGACTCCTAGATCCCTTTCACATGTACTGTTAGCCAGCCACGTGTCCCCCATCCTATATTTCTGCATACCATTTTTTCTGCCTAAGTGTAGGACCTTACATTTCTCTCTGTTGAAGTTCATTTTGTTAGCCTTGGCCCAGCTCTCCAATCTGTCCAGGTCCTTTTGAATTTTGATCCTGTCATCAGGCGTATTAGCAACCCCTCCCAATTTGGTGTCATCTGCAGATTTGATCAGCGTGCTCTCTATTCCTTCATCCAAGTCATTAATGAAGATATTGAACAGCACCGGGCCCAGGACAGAACCCTGTGGCACCCCACTAGTCACTTCTCTCCAGGATGAGAATCTGCTATTGGTGACCACCCTTTGGGTACGGTCAGTCAACCAGTTACAAATCCACCTGACAGTAGCCCTGTCCAGCCCACATCTTACTAGCTTCTTTGCAAGAATGTCATGGGGAACTTTGTCAAAGGCCTTACTGAAATCAAGATATACTATGTCCACGGCATTCCCTTCATCTATCAAGCAAGTAACTCTATCATAAAAAGAGATAAGATTAGTCTGGCATGACCTATTTTTTGAGAAATCCATGTTGACTTTTCGTAATTACGGCATTGTTTTCTAAGTAATTAGAAACTGACTGTTTGATGATCCGCTCCAGGATCTTTCCAGGTACTGATGTCAGGCTGACTGGGCGATAATTATTTGGGTCCTCTGTTTTCCCCTTCTTGAAGATGGGGACAACATTTGCCCTCCTCCAGTCTGCCGGAACTTCTCCGGTCCGCCAAGAGTTTTCAAAGATTATAGCAAGAGGTTCCGCAATGACCTCTGCTAGTTCTTTTAAAATCCTAGGATGCAATTCATCTGGCCCTGGAGACTTGAATTCATCCAGTGTGGCCAGGTATTCCTGTACTACCTCTCTATCAATTCTGTGCTGCATTCCCCCCACTTCCTCACCTGCTCCCCAACCGCCAGGTTGAGTGTTTTTATCCTTTTGGGAAAAAACTGAGGCGAAGAAGGTGTTGAGGAGTTCTGCCTTTTTTCTTCCTCCTGTTATTAATTCACCATCTTCCTTGCGTCAATACCAGCACATTTTAAGGCAAATTTCGCTTCCAATAACTAATGTTAGGAGAGTCAATACACCTTTTAGAATGAGAAAAGAAATTCCTACAAAATCTCAAAACCATCAAAAGATAATTGGAAAGTGGGTTTTGCCATCTGTGAGAAGGGTGAAGGGACAGATTGGGGCCCCATAAGGGCTGGATTTGACCTCCCAGGGTTTGAGGTTCCCCACCCCTAGTGTCAGACTAGGATTGGGCAGACATTTGATTGTCATATGATTTTTGCTTGCTAGACTTCGGAGCTTTGCCTTTGCCTCTGTGACCTTCATCATCATCATCATCATCTTTATTTATACCCCACTTTTTAACCACGTTGAGACTCAAAACAGCTTACAGTTAAAATGCATAGTTAAAACTTACAGAATAAGAAAGTTAAAACATAATTAAGCAATTGAAAGAATTAAAACAATGTTAAAATACATAATTAAAAACTCAAATATCCATCAGGAACACCATATCCAGCACTTATTAGACAGGGTACATATAATCACACATTCAATGCCTATCTGAATAAAAACGTCTTTACCTGATTGCAGAAGGAATATAGGGAGGGTGCCAGTCTGACTTCTCTGAGAAGGGAATTCCAGAGCCTGGGGGCAGCCACTGAGAAGGCCCTCTCCAGTGTTCCCATCAGGTAGAGAAAGGCTGCTCCAGCAGATCTCAAAGCACAGGCTGGTTAATGGGGGCGGGGAGATATGGTCCTTCAGATAACCTGAACCTGAGCTTTTTAGGGCTTTAAAGGTCATCACCAGCACTTTGAATTGTGCCTGGAAATGGACCAGCAGCCAGTGGAGTTATTGCAACAAGGGAGTTCTGTGATCCCTCTAGCCAATTCCAGTTAACAATCTGGCTGCAGCTGTCTGAACCAGTTGAAATTTGTTGCGAACAAAAAGGTTGTTATGAAACTAAAAAAGAGAGGGGACTGTGTACATCATGTTGGCATCCATATCATATATACATAGAGGAAGGATGTGCTATAAGAAAAGGACTGGGGACAGCCACATACTTCCTTATTGCTCTGTATCATTAAATTCTTGTGCTTCTTGGGACTTAGAATCAAAGAGTTGGAAGAGACCATAATGGTCATTGAGTCCAACCCCCCGCCATGTAGGAACATACATTCAAAGCACCCCCAGCAAATGGCCATCCAATCTCTCTTTTAAAACCTCCAAAGAGGGTGACTCCACCACACTCCCAGGCAGCATATTCCACTGTTGAACAGCTCTTACCAACAGGAGGCTCTTCCTGATGTTTAGCTGAAATCTCTTTTCCTGTAGTTTGAATCCATTGCTCCGCATCCTAGTCTCTGGAGCAGCAGAAAACAAGCTTGCTCCATCTTCAACATGAGATCCCTTCAAATATTTAAACATGGCTATGTCACGTCTTAACCTTCTTTTTATCAGGCTAAACATACCTAAACTGCTCCTCATCGGGCATGGTTTCCAGACACTTCACCATTTTGGTCACCCTGCTCTGGACACATGCCAGCTTGTCAATATCCTTCTTCAACTGTGGTGCCAGAACTTGACACATTATTTCAGGTGAGGTCTAACCAAAGCAGAATAGAGTGGTATTATTACTTCTTTTGATCTCGACACTATAATCCTGTTGATGCAGCCCAGAATTTCATTGGCCTTTTTAGCTGTCACATAACGCTGCTGACTCCTGTTCAGCTTGTGGTCAACTAAGACTTCTAGATCCCTTTCACATGTACTGTTTTCAAGCCAAGTATCACTCATCCTATATCTGTGCATTTCATTCTTTATTCCCAAGTGTAGTACCCTACATTTCTTCCTGTTAAAATTCATATTACTAGCTTTGGCCCAGCTCTCTCATCTTTCAAGATCATTTTGGATTCTGATCCTGTCCTCGGGTACTAACTTGATTGTTCTAAAATGAATCCACTGTAGGAGAGGGATGCAGTGAACATGTACAGAGGGTTGGGTCTTTTGTCAATAAAAGCTGCGCTTGGAAGAGTTACCCTTTTTGACCTACCACACCAGCCATGCTGGCTGGAAGATTCTGGAAGTCAAAAAAGCAACTTTCCTAAGCACTTTAATGAAGCCAGAGGTTAAACCGCTTAGAACATCACATCTCTAACACTGAAATCTTTTTCAATGTAGTCTGAGGAGAAAATGTGAAGCTGGCAATAATAGAACAGTTTTGAAACCAATAATGCAGCAGACTTTGTAGACCAGTTGTTTTTTTTTGTTTTTTAAGGCTAAGAAGATGTTTCAGAGATTATTTTTCTCTTTTGGCAGCAAGTTCTTAATTTTTTTTCCGTTACTAAATAATATGCATGACAAAATACATAAAACGGGACATATGGCAAATGATTAACTTCCATGACCGTATTTTCTAAAGCATATGTTTATGATCTCTGCATAAGAAAATAAAAGAACACAGTTTATTTTGAAATATAGCCACCTGGTTTTCATTAGTTCTTGAATGAATATAAGTCACATTTCTCTTCCCCCGTCATATTACTGTTATATAACATTATCTGAATAGCAAACTTTTAATCTCTGGAGCAGTAGCAGTTTTCCATAGTTTAGCAAGACAGATTTTGGTAGCTATTAGCACAAATTGTACCAAATTGTCGTATTGATTATGAATATAATTTGGGATATAACACACAACAGGCTGCTTTTCCTGAATCTCCATAGCAACTAGATGGCAAATGTGAAAACTTCCAGAGAACTATATGGAGAAGTAGTTAAATTAGCTCTGCATGGGAAATAAGTAACAATTTTTGAAAAAAATATGCAGGTAGAGCAAAGTTATTGGAGAAATAATATGAGTAGGTTCTAGCTGATTACATTTGAAAAGCATAAAGGAATAAACTTTTTAAAAACTGTTTTGTTAAGAGTTCTCTTGACTTTTGTTGTTGCCACTGATTTCCTTTAAAAGAGAGGGAGTATTAATAGCGGCATTTAAAATGAGGTGAGCAGCTTGATGCATCCAGATGTTTTGGACCAGAACTTCTTTAAGCCTGTGCCAGCATGGAAACAAGTATCACAAAGATTTATCATCAAAACATCTGGAAAACTCTGGATTGGCTACCTCTGATCTAAATCTTGCTTGGTTAGCAAAAGCACTTTGCTTGTAGCACTTCCGCCTTCCACCTGCTTCATTTCCCCCCAGTTGCAACTCTGAATGCAGAAAAATACCTATAGCATAGGTTCTCCAGGCATCTGAACTGGTGAACTGATAGGTTAGTGTTCTCTTTCTTCTTGATTCTGAATGGGGGCATATTGTAAAGACAGTCACTGGAATCCTAGGTCCTAGTTAAGGAGATGTAATTAAATAACATCCCCTGGCTCAGCCTCCCTCCAATCCACCATAAGAGCCAGTTGCCAGATTGGGTGAAGGAGATCCATCCAACTGATGATCAGGTTGTCAGAACAATAATGTTTGCAATCCTTCCACCAATGAGCAAGGCTGCAACAAGGACTTGCAACAAGAGTCTGGCTTCTGTCATCTTTCTTGCACCCCATCAGCCGCTGAACAAACCTCTTCACCTGATGCTGCTGCTGGCCTTTAAGGTGGTCTGTGACTACATAGGATTAGTGAATACAGAGCAGTTAACTGCAGTGCTGAATAGCAGCCAGTGGCTTTTATCCTGTTCAAAGTTGAGAATAGTTGGGAGGTTGGAATTGTGCAGCCTGTGGCCCATTATGCACCCTTTGGCACCCTTACTGACCCCCTCCTCCATCTGGAGATGTATCAACCAGTTGTGAATAGGGTTACATTCCCCCTGAAAGATTGTATTCAAAGCTTGGAGGTACTTCTGGATTCATCACTCCATGTGACAACCAGGAGTGCTTACTGTCAGCTTTGGCTATTATGCCAGCTTTGTCCCTTCCCGGAACAGGAGAATCTAAAGATAGTAGCGTATGCACTGGTAATCTCAAGGCTAGACTTCTGTAATGTGCTGTGCATTGGGCTACCTCTGTGCCAGTTTCAGAAGCTTCAACTAGTTTAAAACTTGGCAGCCAGATTGATCATGGGCATATCTAGGAGTGATCATGTTATAACAATATTAAAATAACTCCAGTGGCTGCTCATTTGTTTTGAAGCAAAGTAAAAGTATTGGTTACTGCCTTTAAGGTCTGTAGTGTCCGCTGTTGCAAGCATAAACTCACATGCCACTGAAGGTCCGGAAAAGATAAGATAGGGTTTATTCCTTTCACAGGCTCCAGCCGAGAATTCAGTACAAAGTCAAACAAACACAGACGCTTCTGCTCCTTAAATACCATACAGCTGGAGTAGAACTACAATTAACTTAAAGAGACATTACACTGCAAGGCCCTACATGGTTTTGGTCCAGGTTATTTACAGGATTTTCTTCTCTTGTGTAATCTGCTGCATCCAGTTAGATTATCTGGGGGACATTTGCTTCAGTCAGTCAAAACTAGACTGATGCCTGTCACACAGAGGACATTTTCTTCAGATCCCCCAGATTGTGGAATAACCTGCCAGAGGAGATTCATCAGCTGGATACAGCGTCTGAGTTTAAAACAGCAATACAAACTAGTATCTTCCAGTGGCCTAACCAGCTGATGTTTAAATTATGAATTTTAATGTATGTATTCTTTGTTTTTAGTATGTATTGGTTTCATATGCTCTTTTAACTCCTATTATGTATTCAATCTGTTATTGTTCCCCACCTCATCCATAGGTAGAAGCGGGTAAGACATTATTATCATTATTATTGCTGGTCATTGTGGAGTGAAGAGAATACCAACTTCCACAACTAAAAAAAATACATGCAAAGTATATGGTGGAATTACTATGGTTTGGACAATTCTGATATTTAATATTAAATACCTGTGTTACCTTAATAAAGTAATTCCTAGTTTTAATTTTATCATTTTCCAGTTTGCTATGAAAAATTAAACAGTAGCTTATAAATAGCTCCTATGGCCTTTCATCCAAGCTCTAGTAGATCCATATCTATTTACCTTCCTTAACATGATGTGACAAGAACACAAGAACCTGCCTTATTTTGGGTTAGACCATGGGTCCATCGAGCATAGTATTGTTAATTCTAACTGGCAGTGGCTTTTGAGAGTTTCAAGCAAGATTCTCTCTATGTCCTACATAGAGATCTCTGATATTTTCTGTAGGACTCTCACTGAGAACAAGAATGAAAAACTAACAGAGAATATCAGAGATCTCCAGGCAGGATTTAGCTAGTCTTAAATAGGTTCAGCCCTGCTTAGACTGGTGTCTTCATAGTGGCCAGGTATCTTGAGAGCATTTGCTGGGCTTTCAAAGCACTCTTCATTGAAATCCGTTTTCCTGTCCTCTGATGTGTTCTCTGTTAATTACAATAGTCCAGATAGGTTATTTCATTATCAGAGGAGGTGGCATTTTGCTATTTAGCTACAAACTAGGAGGCATTCCTATTATTGAAAAAGTTTATCAGCAACTGCACTAATTTGGAAGGTTGTTTCCATATTTCTTTCTGTTGATAAAAGAGCTGAAACACCAATAAATATGTTGGAAGAAGGCTTGCCAATAAATCAGTTTGCTTGCCTGTTTTACTCTCTGTACTCCACATTGAATCCATAGGCCTTCCTTTGGGAAGTATCTTCTCCCATGTATACCTCCTATAAACATGTGCTTACAATTTTTTTTGCCCCAAATGTTGCCTAGTGAGTGTTGGGGAAATTTTTTTCATTTTTAGGGAGGCATTTCAGACCTACGAGAAGCCTTTAAAATAAAAACAGAAAGTGACCAGGAAGCTAATCTTTGTTTTGCTACCTGTTTTCTTCTTCTTTTGGGCCTAAAAGAGGCCCAAGAGGCATGATAATATGGCAGAATTACCCCCATGTGTCTTAGGAGGTGTTTGAAATCATTTTATAGGATTATCTTTTTCTTCAAAAAATTTTTTGGGGTATGGGGGACCTGGGGACCACATGCAACTTTACCCCATCCCAGGCTTGCATCAACATATGATAACTCTCTGTTCCTACTGCAACAGCAGCTTAAAGTTGTACTAATAACTATGATTAACACAACTTCATAGTTTTGTAATTTTATGTTTACTTGATTTTTAAATTTTTTACCATATATACTCATATATATGTTGACCTCATGTAGAAGTCAAGAACATGTTTGGGAGCCAAAATTATGGATTTTGGTATGACCCATGGATAAGTCAAGGGTCATTCCTTGGAGAAGAGAAACTATTGGCTGCCACCACCACCATTTTCCATCCCTAGCATCCAAAAAGGCCTTTTGCCACTCTGCTCAGAGAAGGGGATGGAACCTTTTTTGATAAAACTTAAGGCCCAGTATTAACTCTTCTCAAAAAAGGAACCATCCTTTTCTCTGCATAAAGTGGCAAAAGGCAAGAACTTAGTCGGTCCCAGAGAACCTAAAAGAAGCATCAAGCCCCTCTCTCTCTCGATGCTCCTTTGAGAGGAGGTGCCAAAGTACTGCGGCCACGATTTTCCCACCTACGCATCCAAAAAGGTCAGCAGACAGCATCACAGCAGAGAAAATAGAGGGGATATGTGCTTCTTTTATGTTCTCCCAGGTTGGCCTAAGCTCTCGCCTTATGCTACTCTACTCAGAGAAAGAGATGGTTCCTTTTTTGATAAGGGGTTGAGGAAGATGGCGGCAACCCGGTAGGACACTATATTCAGAGCTCCAGTGTTTTCACTTTTTAACAAGGGATTTATTAGTTCTATTACTTCCTCAAACCGTCTCATTGCTAAATTTTGTTTGAGGTTTTAATTTGTTAACCTTCCTTTGCCATGAGCCTTTTAATTTAGCTTGCTAAATGTATACGTTATCAGGCCTTCTGCAAATTAACTGATTAGCCAACCTAGCTGGCTGGAATCCCAGGAACATGTCTATTTCTGGGGTACTAGATAAAGAGCAAGTTACCATCATTGTAGGTAATGAGAAACGCCTTTCGTTTGAGGTGCTAGAGAGCCATTGCCAATTGGAATACACTAAGCAGAGTTTGGAAGCACTGAATTTTGGATTATAATTCTCAGAATTCTCTAGCTAGCATTGTGTATGTGCTGCCTATGAGCTATTAGAGATGGTATCTGAAAAGCAATTTCTCCAAACTCTGGGTCAAGATGAGGGGTGGGAATTCTGTCATCTTCCTGATGTTATTGAGTTGCAATTCTCAGTTCCCTTTCCGTTATCCACTAGGATTTGCAGTCTACCAGCATCTGGAGGGCTATATGATTCCCAGACCTGGTGGCACAGCGGTTAAATGCTGGTACTGCAGCCACAACATTGTGAGTTTGATCCTGCAGGGCTTCAGGTTGACTCAGCCTTCCATTTTTCCATAGGTCAGTAAAATGAGTACCCAGCTTGTTGGGGGCAGCTAGCTTACAACATTGTAAACCGCTTAGGGAGTGCTTAGCATTGATAAGTGGTATAGAATGTGACTGCTATTGCTATTGCTAGATGGACTGATGAACTTATAAGTCTGTGGGTGCATGCATGCCTCCAAGTCACCATCTATAGGCACCAGAATTTTTGACTTCAGATGTCACTAGTCCTACTTAGAAACACTTAAGAATTAGTGCTATAAATGCAGTATGCAGCAGACTTTCTCTTTCAGTTGCTTGAGCACCTGGTTACCTCTTTCTCCTCACCTCAAGGATGGATCAAGGTGACTCACACTGATAGAATCTTTTTCAATGGAGGTTATAATTTCATCCCACAAAATTGAGACATTTGGTAGGGAAAGGGAGATGACTCAGTCATGAAAGTGTTACCACTGTGTACTGGCCTGGCCTTTGGTGAACCAAAGATATCATTTTGATATTGCAATTCGGCCCTACTCTGCCACCAGCCAAGTGTTTGTGAGGCCCGCCGAACAAGCACGAAGCTAGGCATGGCTACTACTTGCTGCTCCCACCAAACCAAGCCAGATATTGCCAGATCTGCTTTAGGGGACCTCCCAAAACATTCATTACAAATGCATGTTACCACAAAGAGATCCTCTGCCCTGAGAGGACACCCTGGCGAACTGGGTACTTAACTGCCGAGCTAGCCGCATCTACATACCGGCCATACCATTGTCAATTCAGACTTTAACTCAATCATGCAAATTCTGACCTTTCGGAGGCTTTGTCTCCAACCCAAAACTTATTGTTTTCACCCGAGACTAGACTAGCCTGCAGTTGTTCTTTCCCCTATAAAAATCCCCCGCTCTGAGAGCTCTTTGGAACTCTTGCCGGATCGCTTGGACTTCATTCTGCCTTGCTGCTGCTCGGTTCAGCAGATTCCCCTCGGCCGCCACTCCGGGTTTCCTCTTCTACAATCGGCTTCCCCAGGACTACAAGACAGGTGGCGTATCACCCATTCCCCTTGAAACTCTATTTTCTTTTTCTAGTTACGGGTGTGTTTGTGCTTTTCTTAATAACTATTTAATAAATCTTAATTGTTGTTTGAACCATTTGCCTCCTCACTGACCTGACGCTGTAGACATAGGGTAAAAGATTCCCGCTAAGTTACCCTGCCTCTCGTTAGCGAAGAGAGTGCTCCAGCTAATTTCCCCATCTTTGCTTGTTGTTGTTTGGTTGTTTGGGCACCCCCCTGGGACCCCCAGTTCACAGGGTAACAAATGGTACTGCAGGAAACTAACTGCAGAGCTGGTGGAACATAGTGGAAAGGCAAGGTCCTCTTCATGTATCAGCTGCTAATCTCTTGCACCCTTTAAGAGTTCTTGGCAAAATAAGTGGCTGGTGGCCTTCTGGTACTACAAGATTCAGTGGAGCACAAAAGGGCTTCACATCAGTTGACAGAATCAGTGTGGACTCCACAGGAACTGGAATGCAGCAATAACAACAGTGCCATCTTGTAAATAATTGTGTCCTCTTTGAAGTTTGCCATTAAGTGCCTTTAAGTCAGCTTTAGCTTACAGTGACCCAGTGGTTTAAATTAAATCCACGTTGATAGGAACCATTTTAATTGGCTGCTTAGACTCCTGTCATAGCACTGTAATTGTATGGTGGGAAAGAGCCCCAGGCAAAAATGGTCATATTGCAGGGCTTGACAGGACAAAATGACTTGTCTTGTGTGATCTGGATGAAATCCAAAGTGTATAGTAAAGCAACAAACCATTTCAAATGGAAATTCTGGCCAAGATTCTATTAGACTGCTAGCAGAGTTGATCAGACAAAGTCCACTGCTTGATCCAGGGATGGAAAGAATATTTTCCAGTTTCCTCATTCTTAGGATGAAAGGATGTCTCAACACAAGAAAACATACCATTGAAAACATTGTCAACCACCACAAGAATTTTTATCCTACTGTGAGAATGAAAACACCAGCGCCTTTTTTTTTTAAAAAAAAATTCATCTGGGTTTTGCAAAAAAAACAAACAAACCCTGCTCTGTGAAAAAAGCAACATTTTTACACAAACCCTGTGTTTTACACACACACAAAACCTCCACATGATTTCTATGTAAACAGTCTGGATAGTTGCACAAAAAACACTTTTTTCTGGTGAATTTTTCCCAAAAATCCCAGTATTAAAAAAGCATGAAAAATGCCCTAAAAAAGTCCTAATTACATCCATTGGGAAAGACATTTTTGAATTGTATTTTTTGTTTCCCCATGGTAGAACAAAATAAGCAAAAAATTACATACCTGGCTGAACTGAGTCCTTGTATTTCAAGCTTCCACAACCAGCATGGCCAGTCCTCAGGAATGACAGAAGTTGCATCTAAAATATTTGGAAGACTCCAAACTGGGGAAGCCTGTCATATTGCCAGGCAGGGATTGATCACTGTCCGTCTCTCCTCCCCCAAGCAAAGTGGCAGAACAGTTTTAAAAGGAAGGTTCAATAGGAGATACTGCTGATGGTCTCCAGTTCTGTGCTCCCCAGTGAAGACTTTAGAGACTGGACCATGACCCTTGATGTTACTTCCAACTCTGTGACTCCCTCCAAGAGTGAAAATCCTTGAGGTGTGGTGAGCCAGTTCTTCTGTCTCTTCACCTAAAAAGTCTTCCTGCTTGATCCAGGTTCAGAGTCTGGTGACCTCTCCTGAAATGTCAAAAAAGACCCAACACCTCTTGGTGGGCTCTAATCTGCTTATTGAGATTTCCTAGAAGTCTGGCTTCATGGCTGGCATCAAATTCTATGGGGACTGGGTCCTGCCACTTACTGTCCTCACTAGGGAAGCAATACAAAATGTCCCATTTCAGTTCCTTTTGTGTCTACGCATATTCAATGAGCATTAAGTTGTTTATTTGAGAGCAGTCAAAAGACAACACTTCTACATCTGTTGGTTTCTCACTTTTCAGGAAACGTGCTGATTGCCCTCACATTCTCATTTGAAGTGGTATTAAGCAAAGCTTTTGAGATGGAAGAAATGCATGAACAAATAGGAAGGGGAAGGGAAGAGAGTGTAATTAAAATAACAGCCATTTGCATCTTCATATGCAAAGTAAAGCAGTTATGTCCCGCTGAAAAGGGATATGAAAGTAAGAGTTTGGACGATATAGGCTTGTGACAAAAGGCCAAAAAAATGGAATGAGGACAAATTTTTGTTAAGACTGAACAGGGCCCTTTCACACCACTGAACAGGGCCCTTTCACGCCACACAATTATACCGCTGTGATTCTAGCTAACTGCTGTATCCTGTACAATTGTAGGATTTGTAGTTTGGTGAGACACTAGAGTTCTCTGGCTGAAAATTTTAAATACTCCTCCCTAAACTGCAGATCCCAGGATTCCACAGGATATTGCCATCATGGTTAAAGTGGAATCCTGGTGCTATAATTGTGTAGTGTGAAAAGGGCCCAGATGTCAAAGATTCAAACAAAATTGGTCATATTGCCAGGCTTTGCTGTAAAGAATGAATAGTGTTGTGTGATCTGGATGAAAGTTGGGTGTGTGTTGTAAAGCAACAAAGTGCTTTAAAGGGAGATTGACCTTATTAGACTACTGACAGAGTATAAAGCTGATACTGTTTTTATCTCTTGAGGATGAAGGCTGCTGCTTTTTTGACAGATACTCAACAGCATCTTGATAGCTCACAGGTGGGCCTCTGACCGCTGGCCACTTACTGGCCTTGGAGTGCACCTTACTGTTATCTGGCTGCAGTTGTGCAACTCTGGAAGAAAGAACAGGCTTTGCCCTTAGATATTGCGAACAAGTGGCATGACGTTCAATATTTGGCACACTGTGCTAGATGACGCTGTGCATTTTCAAATTCCAGAGTTGGTTGGTTGGCAGGCCCAAGTGGAACAGGAGACTTTGAAGAAATGGCTAAGCAGGGACAAAGGTCAGTCAGGTTCATATCCAGGCATTTGTGGAAAATCCATCACACAACGTTCCAAGTGCCCCAGAGGAAACAATCAGTAACTTAGTAATTCAAGCCTCAAGTCACCTACTGCACATTAACACAGTATGTGTGAGGGAGAGAAAAGATGTCATTGCCCTGAAGGTTCCCTGTACACAGTCTGGAATTAAAATGCAGTCAGCAGAAATCAAATGCACACATCAGGAGGGATATCTGTGTTAGCCTGATCCAGCTGATGGTGAGAGATAACAGTGTTTTCCTGCCTCAGTAGAAGAGAGTATGTCCTAGGAGAGAAATGGGAAGAAGATTTGGGAGGCCAGGTTGGATAGCCCTCTGTGGGCTTTATCTGACCAGTGGACTACAAGTTTGCCATGACTGTTCTCTACAGAATGAAGAATTCAAAGTTATTGGACGTGTGGCTGGATAGCAGTAACGTGTAAAAGGGATCTAGGAGTCTTGGTAGATCACAAGCTGAACATGAGTCAGCAGTGTGATGCAGCAGCCAAGAAAACCAATGTAATTCTTGGGTTGCATCAATAGGAGTATGGTGTCTAGATCGAGGGAGGTAATGGTACCACGGTATTCTGTATTGGTTAGGCTCCATTTGGAATACTGTGTCCAGTTCTGGGCACCTCAGTTCAACAAGGATATCGACAAACTGGAACGTGTCCAGAGAGGGACGACCAAAATGGTGAAGGGTCTGGAAGCCATGCCCTATGAGGAACAGCTTAGGGAGCTGGGTATGTTTAGTCTGCAGAAGAGAAGGTTAAGAGGGGACATGATAGCCATGTTTAAATATTTGAGGGGAAATCATGTTGAGGAGGGAGCGGGCTTGTTTTCTGCTGCTCCAGAGACTAGGACAAAGAGCAATGGATTCAAGCTGCAGGAAAGGAGATTCCACCCGAACCTCAAGAAGAACTTCCTGACAGTCAGAGCTGTCTGGCAGTGGAATATGCTGCCTCAGAGTGTGATAGAGTCTCCTTCTTTGGAGGTTTCTAAACAGAGGCTGGATGCCTATCTGTTGTGATGTGTGTTCCTGCATAGCAGGAGGCTGGATTGGATGGCCCCTGGGGTCTCTTCCAACTCTAATTCTATGATTCTGTGATTGAGGCATGAAAATTTCCTTCTATTGAAATATGATTTCTTTCATCCTGATTTGTGGAAACATTTTTGTCTGTTGTTGTTGCTGTTGTGTGCCTCCAAGTTGTTTCCAACTTATGGCAACCCTGAGGAGACCTATCTTGGCAAGATTTGTTTAGAGGAGGATTGTCATTGCTTTCCTCTGAGGCAGAGAGTGTGAACTGCTCAAGGTCACCCAGTGGATTTTCATGTCCAAGCAAGGATTCAAACCCTGGTCTCCAGCACTGTGGTCGAGTGCTCAAGCCACTACACCACACTTGCTCTCTGCTGTACTTTCTTAGATATGTTCTCTTTCTTTCTTTTCTTTTTTCCTATTTCTCTCTGCTTGCCAATTATTATAGTCCTCTTAGGGGGCCTATAAAAGCTTCTATTCTCTACCTCTTCTGATACTGCCAAGCTCTTAATTCTCCTTTGGCAATATATGAAAATAAGCAATAATTTCCAGTGTCATCCCCTACTGAACTTCATCACCTGTCTAAATGCTGGGAGCACTTGATCTTCCCAGCTTAAAAATGGAACATTTCACTGAGTATTTTTCAAGTCTTCAGTATGTTTATACAGTTCACTGATAATTCTGTTAAGGCTTCTGTACAGAATTTGCCAGCTAGTGCTTGCATGCTGCCATCCAGCGTGATCCTGTTAAACAGAGGTGAGCACACACAGAGGGTTAAAGGGGCCACTCCCAATCTGGATCTACTGTGTCATTTTGTGGTTGAAAAATTGCCCACTGAAAATAGAATTCCAGTTGTAACTTTCTGGTTCATCCAGGGTTTGGAGGGAGTTGGGAGGTGTATGGACATGACCTGCCATTCTGAGAGCATACAGGGCTACCTAACAAAGCCTCTGACAGCAAAGCTCCTTTTTAAAAAGTCTTTTAAAGCCTGACCATCCCTCTACTTTTCCTCTTTGCCTCTGTCTAGCTAGATGCTTTTTAAGCAGCACCAGCACTGGGAGGATAGTGAAGGAAAGTTGGGGAAACACAGACTTTTGATGTATGCCTGCCATAATCACTGCACTAAACAAACCTTGAGCTGAGAAAAAGTAAGGTTCTACTCTAGCCAGTTCTACAGTATTTACATGTGCTCTTAGTCTTAGTCTTCCAGTCTAGATGTGTGTGCCTGCTTACAACAGGAAGGAATATCAGCAGCTACCTCCAGAATTCCTGAATGAGCATGGAAGGATCAACAAGACAAAAGAAAATGGGGGAGAGTAAATAATATTAAAGAAAAAAAAAGAAAAAAAATCTGCAAGTTTGGCCAAAAAAATGGAATTATAAGAAATGTGGAAGCTGATGAGAGATAGTCATCCCTTGATACATTCAGGTGGTCTCTAGAAGGTCTAAAGTGTTCTTTTGTACTTATTCATAAAAAGTTTACTGAAACATGCTGAACTGCTCTTTTTTTATTTTTTAATGTAGGAACCTATCACTGTTCTTTCCATATTTTTTCTGCCTCTGGTTCCAAACTTTCTGTTAAAGAAGGAGTGCCCATGAACATAACCTGCTTCTTTAATAGAGTTATGCCTATAGTTTGAAAACTAGTGGTATAAAATCACATCTGACTCTCTGCTGTGTTTCTCTCTTGCTGTTAGGAGAGAAGACAGAACTGCCCACCTTCTCTGCAACTGCTGGCCTCCACTCTGTCTTGGAAGACACCATATCACCAGCCTTCAGTGCCACCGTTATCATCATTGTCACTGTCATCATCTCTGGGAGCGCTTACCTGTGCTTTTTGAAATATATCTGTGCTGGATGCTGTAAATCCACACAGGTGGTACCTGTCAGAAGATTGGACCAAAGTAGGTCAGAAGAGCAAGTGTAACTGTGTTGTCCTTCAACTGTTGGTGGTCCAGGTTCAGTGAACTAAAATCTGTCGATGAATGAGAAGGAAAAGACCGGCATGTTCCTGGATTTATATAAAAGAATATTGAGAAATTTCTAAAAGAACAGATGGGAATTGGGTTGACCAAAAGACTTGTGATGCTTTTTTGATGAAAACGTGGTCATATGTATAATGGCTGTTCACCTTTGAATAAAGTACAGACATTGGTGGGCCAATGACTTTTGAGGATGCACCAGGATCTGGTATGTTACAGCCTGCTCTCTGAGTTGAAGCCTTGATGGCACCATTTCCGGGAAGCTGAATTCCTTTGTTCTAAAAGGTGTTTGGGAGATGGAAGATGAGTGTTGGTCCTTTGTTTCTCCTCTCTCAAGTTTGAGTAGCATCCTCTAATGATCCCCTTTTGTAATACCTGGTGAATTGGCTCATGAAATCAGGGCAGCTCTGGGTTCCTTGATAGCAAAACCAACCCAGTCCGGTGTTCCTGATGGATGAATTAGTACAGCAAGTGACTATAGTGGTTGCTTCTCATAACACCCACTCTTGTTTGCAGGAATGCTGCTTTATTAGGGGTCCACCTTTTCTTTCTTTTTTTACATGTTTATCCTCTCCTTCTTAAAATGTACCTCAGGACAGCCCTGCAAGGTAGGTTAGTCTAAGAGAGAGAGAGAGGTCCAAAACTATGCAGTGAGCTTCATGAATCAGAATGAATGTGGGTCTTCCTTGTTGAGTTCATGATTCAGCAGGTGTAGGGAACCAGTAGTCCCTCCAGATGTTGTTGGACTACAATGGGTTGGGCAACTTCAGTGCATCTGTGGGCTAATTTTGTCCCTGGGACTCTCTAGCAGCTGCATAATTCCCAAAAATGACCCCAAAAGTTAAATCAGAAGTGGCTGAAAACCCACTGCTAGTTTTGAAAATTTGTAATTTTTTTAATGTTATGTACTACTAATGGCCCCTACCATTGTTTGAAAAGGTCAACTGCCACACATGGAGGCTACCAGGAGAAGCAGTTCACCCTTTTACTGGGGAAAGAAAGGAACATTCATGGGTCCTACAGGGTTTGAGGGACACATTCTGCCCCAGGGTTGCACCGTTGTCATTCCTGACCATTGGCTATGCTGGCTGTCTGGGAGTTGGAGTTGAACAATATCTGGAATAGCTTTTCTCATTTTGAAGCCCCCCAGATGTTTTGGGTTACAATCCTGACAATTCTGGACTGTTGTTTGTACTGGGTGGGGATTGACGGGGCTGAAGTCCGAAACATTTGGAGAATGGACTGCTCTAGAGGCCAGACAGTCTCTGTCCCATATCTGCTGAAATCCACCATCCAAGCTGTCTTTCACATGCACACCTTTCAGCATCATCGCTTCAGGATCAGGGTCATCCCCTGAATCCTAATGCCATTGTGGAGTACATTAGGCTAATATAGAAACTAAACACTACACAGCTTCATGAATAAACGTGTATTTGAACATGGGTGCCCTTTGCCTAAACTCACTGGTGTATCCCTGCAACCTTCCAGATCTCTGGATTGCTAAATCACAATGCTTGAGTCAGCACACATACAGGCTGAAGTGATGGTTTGCATATGTGTAGTTACCCACATCATAAATCAACCTGTCAACCAGGTATAACTATTTGTGTATTACAGTTATTTATTCCCATCTTTCAGTGACCAAGTCCTTTCAAGGTGTCCCACATGCACCATCAGTCAGGGTGGCAATGAGGTGCTCACTCCCAAATGGACATTGCTTTCCTTGCTCAGACCATGCTGGTGGCATATTGGTATTGGTGGTTTAGAAACTGGGTAAGCTGTGCACACTGGATGGGGTCTCAGGTATGTAGTTTGGGAATATTCCTAAAACCTTCTCTGTCACTGCAGGCCCAGGTGGTCTCTGTGGTTTGGAATGCCTGGCTCTAGGTTCAGCTGATCCACCAGCTATGACCTTTCCTGCTAGGGAAAAGAAGAGCCTTTCTGCACTACAATGTTATAGTGCTATTATTCCACTTTCAACCTCCTGTGGCATCCTGGGATTTGCAGTTTAGGGAGGGGCATTTAGAATTCTCAGCCAGAGAGTTCTTGCGCCTCGGTAAACTACAAACGCCAGAATTCCACGAGAGGTTGAAAGTGGAATAATGGCACTGTAACATTGTGGTGTGGAAAGGCCCCTAGTTACAGTAGATCATGCACCTGTAACTTGTCAACTAGATCACTGCAATGTACTGTATGTGAGCATTTCCTTGAAGACAACTTGATCACTACAGCTGGTGCAAGACACAGCACCTGTTGTTGACTGGAACATATCATAGAAAATGTAAAATACTGATTAAAAATACTAGCTTCCAGTAAGCGTCCGTTCTGAATCTGAGATAGTTGTGGTAACTTCCAAAGGCCTGCCTGGCTTGGGAACTCAGTAACTGAAGAAACTCCTCTTGCTAATATATGCCTCTCAAGAACTGAAGTTTGCTGGAAGGGCCCTCCTCTGTGTCCCACCAGTGGAAACACTACACTGTGGGAGGGAGCCATCTCTTTTGTGGAATACCTTTTCCTTAGGGGCCCAGCTGGCCCCAATGTTAGGGTCATATTGGCCCAAGAAAAACATAGATTTGTACTAAAGTTTTTGGGGTCTAATTGATTTCACACAAATTTTGCACATAGAACCGGTTTTCAGTTGTTTTAAATTGTTCTAAACTGTCTTGTTCTAACTTGTCAAATTATTCAATATGCTTTTAGTCTGCTTTAATTATTTAATTATTTTTTACTGTTTTAAATTTGCTAAATTGATTTTACTGTATGCTGCCCTGAGAGCTCATGGCATAAAATGTGATATAAATATTTTAATAAATGAATATAAATAAAATGGTTCTGACACATCTGCAGATATAGTGACAAAGGACCTCCTTCGCCTTGTGAAGTATAACAATATGGGACAGTAGCCATTCATGCAAGAGAGTGATTCAAGTTAACTTAGTTGCTATTTTCATGCATAGCGCATTGGGCATTTTGCATCAGAAGTAATGACCAGAAGCACAAATCTGATCCCCAGTGACAGCCACTGGATCCCAAAATAGGAGTGTGGTGCATTCACCCTGGATTTTATTTCAGACTTTAAAAGAATTATCCAAGGTGCTAAGCTTCCTTTGAGCATAAGATTCAGCACCTTGAATAGATCCAAGGATAGAATATAGTACACGGCATGCTTACCACTGTTGCTTTTTCCTTGTAGACATCAGCTCCTCAATGTAGCTTCTCCTACCAGCTATTTTATCCAGGTGAACTAAACCATGTTGTGCAACAAAAGTAGTTGGAGATTCTGGAGTTTTGGAGATTTGTGAACTGTTCAGAACCTCAGACACTACAGGAAGTTTTTCCCAAACTGATCCAAATGACTTTTTGAGGATATAACTCCCATAATCTTTCATACACTGCCTAGGGGATTCTGAGAATTGCAGTCCAAAAAAATAACTTTCCAAGCTCTGCATTTTTCAGTGTTTTATCTTGGAGAGGCAGAATCAATCTTAAAACAGGGCTGGGGAACAAGAGGTCCTACAGATGTCCTTGGATTGTACCAGCCATCATGGGAACTGTAGCTCAAGAACATAAGGACAGTTACACATTCTGCCTGCATTTAGAAGCCTAACAATCTGGAGAACACCATTTATAACCAAAATATATGCCAAATATAGGTCATAATGTTAGATAATGACCCTATGCTTATGGTTCCAGGCAGGCATCAGAACCAAATCCTCATAGGCCACCATGAATGGCTGGTTATCACCTTCTGAGCATGACCAACTGTATTTTGTTTCTTTCAAGCTGGATAGGCCTGAGTTTTCCTGAAAGCCAGTGGCAGAGCTCCAAGAAGGGTTGGGAAACGAGCCTGGTGCCATTTTTGATAGAGAGACAATACAGTGTGTTCAGATTTTGTGGTATCGTTATGGCACGTGTGCTGATGTTTATTCTGGGACAGTGGCTGCATTTGATGGCTCGTGCAGGCCTCCAGTTCTCCCTGTTTCTCTTGCTGAAAAGAAATAGATGGCTGCCTAGGTTCTTTCCTGGCTCTAAAGGTGAAACTGGGATCCTAAGTCAATGGGACAGACCATAACTTTACACTTATGGAGTTACATGACCATTGTGCTATGCTGCCTTGTTAGGGAAATGCAGTGTGGCAAAAGCAGTGTGTGCATTACACATCAATGTGCAATGCATAGTGTACAACCATGTGCAGTAGCACTACCTGTATAACTCTGCTTCTGCAACCTTGAAATGAATATGACCATTCTCCTTCGGACAAATGACCCGTAGGGAAGCTTCTGCCTACATGTGTCACCAACAGGATGCTAGTCCCATTGATGAGTCCTAGAATTCTGTGCCTAAAGTCAGTAGTGTGAATTATATAGGCACTATGGTAATATATAGGTATACATGCACACAAACCTGGCTTGCTTTAATACTTTATGACATCCTGGATAAAATGCCCTTGTTCCTTCACCAACAGACGAAGACCTTACTATTCCACTTGGCTTCTGAACATTGGCCAGAATTCTCCATCGTGGTGTACGTCATATAACTTTACGCATAGTTAGCTACATAGCAGAGGGGTCAAGGGACCTTGTGAGTGAACTGCAACAAGACAAGAGTGTCTCAACACACATTGGGTTTTACCAATGCACATTGGTACTCTCTAGCCAGTGACTTGATGCACGTCAGTCCTGTAGTGCATTGGTCTCATTGTGCATCCATCCCATTGCACAATGGCCACTTTGTTGGCTTCCCTACATAGTAATGTAACATCAGCACTTTGCTGCATATGGATGCTGTGAAACTGCTCACTTCTATTTGCCAAAGACATAAGTCCCAGGTAAATTGAGATTATGCTTTTAACAGGTGGATACCACAATTTTTCACTGAACTTCTCTTAAACTATTGTCAACTTAATTGTGTTTGAAGCCTGAATAATATTGGTCAGTCCTAACTACAGTAGGTCCATTGAATCAATGGATGAATAACAAATCAACATATATTAAATTCCATTGTCAATATTACAACTGAATTGCCTTTTTAATCAAAATCTGAAGATGCATTTTTAAAACATAATCCATTGTTGTTGTAGCAGAGGTCAGAGCCTTGTGGGAGCTCCTTCGGATGATGTACTGCAACACCCAGCATTCCCAAGTATTGGACATGCTGTCTATTGCTGCTGGAAGTTGTAGTTGAACAATACCTGCAGGACTACATGATTCCGTTAATAAGAAATTTTGGTACAGATCCCCAAAAGAAGGTGGATTGGCCTCCCAAACATAAAATGGTATTATAATGCAAATCAATTAAGATATAGATGGAGTTTCAGGAAAAGGGGATTTAGAATGGTTAGAGACGGAAACAATAGAAATTGAGAGGAGACTAGAGAATATCTTTTTCTGGAATCTGGTCCAGAGAGAATAGAAAAAATAGAAAACCCACAAGAATATATTCGAAATTTGGAAGAAAAACAAGGAAAAACTAATGCTGGCTATCTCACCATTAACTCCAGTAGTGATGATGGAAAAATTTCCAATAAATTTGAGGGATGAATTAGAGTAGGAATTAAAAAAGCAGGGAATAACAAGTTAAAAGATTGGATGAACATAATGATAAATAAAGATAGAATAAAGGAGAGATTGCAGGGTACTAAGATATCATGGCTTATTTATATTCAGCTGGAGCAGTGGACAAGGAATTGGAAAAGCAAATAATAAAGACTTTAGAGAATACACTAGATTTGAACAAATGATTAAGCAAAGACATGATATGGAAGAAAATGAAATATTAAAGGTACCACGAGATAAATATATAAAATATTGTCAAAAGATGAAGATGAATTTCTTAGAAAAATATGGGAGGAAGAATTAGTACAAAAAATAGATAGTGAAGACTGGGGGGAAATTTGGAACCAGCGTCATTTAAAAAATTTATCCGTAAGGATAAAAGAGAATTATTATAAATTAGTTTGGAGATGGTACCTAACACCAGTAAGATTAAACCACATAGATAAGAATCATTCAAGGTTATGTTGGAGGGGTTGCCAAGAGATTGGCACATATATCCATATGTGGTGGAATTGTGAAGGTGTATGGACATTTTAGCAAATGGTGTTTAAAGAGATAAAAGAGATAACAGAAACTGATTTACAAATATGTCCGAGTATAGCATTATTATCTATATCTGATAAGGTTAATTGTACCCAGACAATGAATGAGTTAATTACAAATTTATTAACTGCAGCAAGGCTAATAATATCGAGAAAATGGAAAACTCAAGAAAATTTTCAAATAAAGGATCGGTATAAAGAAGTCTGGAAAATTGCGATCCATGATAAGTAAACATGTCGAATCAAGGTTAAAAAAGGAACGATGAAAAGGAATTACTTTGAAGAAATATGGAAAATATTTGTGGAAAAGGCTTTAACAAAAGAGGGAAGTGTCACACCTCCACAAGAAGAAGTACAATTTTGGAAAGCAGAGTAAGCTGAAATATAATTGGCTCTGGGAATGGGTTCACATTTAGGGTTAGGGTTTATGGTTAATAACTGGATCATATATAGTATTAGCAATAGGTTAAATATAGTCGAAAAGAATAGATTAAGAACAAAATTACTATAGCAATAATGAGTACAAGGAGAATGAGATTTAGATATATTAAATAAAAATATATAACCAATATGATATAAAATATGTTGAATAAGTATATGATGATAAAAGATCTGGAGAGAAATAGTAATGTAAGCTATTTGTGATGTAATTTTTCTCTTTTTCACCTTTATGTTATTCATGTGGTGTTTTTGTTTTATTCTGTCATGCATTGTTTCTTTTTCTTTATAATAAAAAAAAATTGAAAAAAAAGCACTACATGATTCCTAGCTCTACGCTACAGTGTTCAGAAAATAATTCATTGTTATTGCTGCTTGTTAATTTAAAAAGTTTTTTGGCAGAAAATCTTTAGGACTAATAAAAGAAAGGCCTAGAAAGTGGAAAAATCCTATCAAAACCACTCTAAAAATACCTAGAAATCTCTCTCTATATATATATAAAAATAGAAGTATCTAGGAAATATTACACCAATAAAACCAGTTTCATTACTTTTGAAAAGTAACTTAATTGTGCCCTCATTATCAGTTAGGAAGGGTAAATGCATTGCAGGTAACTGTATTACTTCTGATTCATTACTTCCAACGTCTGGTTTTAATACATTTTCCATTTTTAATTCGTTTCTTGTTTATAATCTTGTGAGCCACATTAATCACAGTGTTGAAAGAAAGTTGGAACAAAAATCATGCCTCTCAGCCCCTCTTGATGTTGGATAGTGGTGGCCCATGGCTTCCATGCTTGTGAATAAGCTCCAGCTTTCAATTTGAAGAAGCTGAATCCCATGTTGGACATAACTCCTTCAGAGTTTGCACTAAAACCCAGAGTGGATTCACTTCACCAATGACATGGAAGTCATCAATCATCACTGCAATCCTCCCTCCACATTTGTGGGTTGAACCATCACAAATTGGATTATTCGTGAGGTACGTGTGTGCATTCCCTCCCTGCGCTCAGGCAAATGAGAAGGGTATGGGATGGGGGAGCCCTGGGAGGGAAGGCACATACATGTCTTCCTTCCACACACCCAAGCAAAAGACAAGAGAATGGGAGTGGGGAGCTGGAGGAAGGGAATGGGATGGGGAGGGTGGGGAGCGCTGACTCAAGCCATTTCTGCACTGGACCGTTATAGCGCGATGATTCCACTTGCAACATCCTATGGAATCCTGAGGTTTGCAGTTTTGGGAGGGGCCAGCTGGCCCCTCCCGAAACTGCAAACCCCAGGATTCCATAGGATGTTGCAACTGGAATCATCGCGCTATAACGGTCCAGTGCAGAAATGCCCTCAGGCAGGAAGGGGGAAGATATTCATGGTATTTCAAGTTTTGCAACAGTCATGTGCCCCAACCCTTCATGAAAGTGGAGGGGTCACTGTTGTTTGTAGTTAAAACACTTCTAGAAGGTGTGAGCTTGAGGACAGCTTGCCTGGGCTTTCCCCACCCCATCATTCTTTCTTCACTTTATCCTGTCCTGAAAATCCAAGTAAAAAGCCCCAGTTGTATGGAAGGAATGCTGTCACACACAAAATTGGTAATTTCAGATCGGTGTAGCACTCACAACCCTCCCTGGATTGGGTGGCCGTGCAAAGTTCAAAGTGCGAGATGCTGGGAGGCAAGAACCAAGCCGGTTCTGGTCTTTGAGGATGCAGTTTATTAAGCAAAGAAGCAAAAAGAAAAACTAAAGACACACAAGCATACATATACTCTGACTCCATCAGAGTGAGGCAAAGCAGGCGACGGAGCAGGGTTCTCTTTGTCCCAACAGATTATATGGGCTTTCCATACGCAAGTGGCAAAACAGGCTGCCAATCCATCAACCCGCCGTGCAGAAATGGGCAGGAGGGGGGCTATCCCACCTCGGACGCCAATTACTGAGGCACCCATGGGCCAAGTGCATGATAGGCTGGTGGCCGAATCTCATTACCTGCCCGAAATAGCAGTGGATGGTCTCTAATCAGGCTTTGCTCTCCCCTCACCATACCGGACGGCATGGGGAGCAAAGCACCCATCGTTACATTCCTTGGCTATTCTCACAGGACTGCAGCATACAGGGCAGCCTGACCTAGCAATGCAACAGCATGAGCTAACCCCCCAAATATGTTCGTCAGTGTGAAAGCAGGCTGACCTGAAATGTGTGAGTGTGCAACACAGGGCCTACCCAGAGGGCCTCGGGCCCAACAATCGGTGCCAGAGCTTCTAATCTCTCCAGCAAGTTTGAAGCACACCTGTCAAATTTCACTGTAACTCCTCTTCTCTTTGAACTACGTGAAAGTGATCATTAATCTCTAAAGCCATCTGTTATTGTCAGTTACTCCTTTGTCATGTTTGTCATTAAGTCTTTCATCATTATCATCACCAGGTTAGCTTCCGCCAGTACCTCTTATTTAACTGCATTTGTGTGCTATTAACTCTACTCGCCTTTAAACAGTAGATTTGTACTGCTTGTTGTCATAATATGCCTTCGTCGTTTCCTTCCTCTGAAGCTGAGAGAGTGTGACTTGTCAGGGTCATACAGTGGGTTTCCATGGCTGAACTCTGAAACTGAAACCATGAACTCTAGTTTCTTGGAAATTTAGTCCAAAACTCAAACCTCATGTCCGCTCAGAAGTAAGATCAGTAAATATTTCTAGGATTTTAGCCTTCAAGTTATGCACCAGAATCACAGAATCATAGAGTTGGACGAGACCACAACGGCTATTGAATCCAACCTCCAAGTACCCCCCAGCAAATAGTCATACAGCCTCTATTTAAAAACTTCCAAAGAAGATGACTCCACTGCACTCAATGATTTACTTCGCAATCGTGCCAGTTGGCAACAAGAAAAGGATGGGACCGCAACAACGTCTTGCACAAGCATTGTCGCAGTCCCATTCTTCTCCCACCCCATACTGTGACGACAGCCTCCTGCAGAAAGGGCCTTACAAGTACAATGTGTACTTAGAACTCTCTTCCATATGTCCATTATAGGTTACTCCCATGTAAGTATGCATTGGATAGATGAATGCAGCCTTTATTATTCTTGGGAGGGTGTGGGTTTTTCCAGCCCCCATCCCACCAAGTGCAAAGACGTTCACAGTGCTCACTAAAATCACCAAGAGTGAGGGCTTTTCCTGATCCTCACCTTTGCCATCAGTGTAAAGATTTCCTCATGTACACCTTGTGTGACACCAACTGTGGGGACTGTCTAAATACCCTCAAGGTTCACATCAGGATTTATGCAAATTTTTCCCCACTGGACACCGCCCCTCTATATTTAATGCTGCCACCACATAACCTTCTTTGAATCCAAGCTTTCAGTTAGATAGCATTCCTGGAGTCCAAAAATGTATGAGAACAACATTCCTTATTTACAGAAGGTAAACATAACAAAGCAGAATAATTATTTCATAGAATCATAGAATCATAGAGCTGGAAGAGACCACGGGGCCATCCAGTCCAACCCCTGCCATGCAGGAACACACATCAAAGCACTCCCAACAGATGGCCATCCAGTCTCTGCTTAAAAACCTCCAAAGAAAGAGAGTCCACCAACTCTGAGGCAGCATATTCCATTGCTGAACAGCTCTGATCATCAGGAAATTCTCATTGAGGTTTAGGTGGAATCTCTTTTCCTATAGTTTGAATCCATTGCTCCTTGTCCTAGTCTCTGGATCAATGGAAAATAAGCCTGTTCTCTCCTCGATATGACATCCTTTCAAATATTTAATCATGGCTACCATGTCTCCTCTTAACCTTTTCTTCTGCAGACTAAACATCTTCAGCTTCCTAAGGCACTCCTCACAGGGCATGACTTCCAGACCCTTCACCATTTTGGTCATCCTCCTCTGAACACATTCCAGCTTATCAATATCCTTCTTGAAATGAGGTGCCCAGAACTGGACATAGTATTCCAGATGAGGTCTAACTGAAGCAGAATAGAGTACTGTAGGACATTTATTACATTTAAAATGCCACACATATTCTCACATTCTTCTCTAGCTAACTCAAACAAAATTGTTGTTGTGTGCCTTCAAGTTGTTTCCCACTTGTGGCAATCCTAAGGCAAACTTATCATGGGGGTTTTCTGAGGGCTCAGAATGTTTGCTTGAGGTTACCTAATGGATTTTCATGGCTGAGTGGGGACTGAAATCTGATCTCCAGGGTTGTAGCCCACACTTAAACCAGTACACAATGCTGGCTCTACTATTCATTTATTCCTAAACCTGAATGGCTCTTAACCCTAAATCTTCTAAACCCCCTGACAACCATACCACTGATCCCCACTAATCCCAGCTATATAATTCAACTAAATCAAATACCAACTGTTTATTTGCTTTTCAGTGTAGTTCACCAGCCTTCTCCTGAAAGATTCCATCAATCTGTATTCAGTCTAACATTCCATACTCTCTCCTTCCAACAGCTCCTTACCTTATACTCTATTCCACAACCAGTTTACTCTATTGTGCTCTTATTAAACAACCTTTCCCAATACCGGTTCATGACATCACAGACAGCTCAACAGCAATGACTGTCCTGATATTTCTTACTGCTTGATCATTTAATACATTGTTGATTGATAATTCCTTATAAGGTTCAGTTACATACCAATACACATATATTTAAAACATTCCAGTTTCCAGGCTACGCAATGTGTGTCCGTAACACGCACTGGTTAACATTGTACTTTGTGAAACAGCAAACCTCTTGGCTATCACACTTAATGCCCTTTGTCTCCACTGCCTATTTTTCTATTGTTTATAGTAGACCGACTTTGCCTGATCATCTTGGGAAGGGGCACAACCTTCATAGTCTACTCTGGGGGGCACACACGCTCCTTCCCCATATTCCAGGGTCCATGCACCAACACATATAAATTTAGGCCTGCTTGGTTGCTCCAAAGAGCCAGGGCAGTGTAGTCATTTGAGTGATGGAGTAGGAGTTTGAGAGACCTGGGTTCAAATCCTTGCTCAGCCGTTGACTTTGGGCAAGTCACAGTCTCTCAGCTTAACAAGAAGGCAATGACAACCTGCTATGAATAATAACTCTAATAATACTGAGGAAACCCTATGATAGGGTTGCTGCTAAAAGTCAAGATTCAGCTTGAAGACACATAGCAGCAGCAACTGTTTTTTCCTTTCTCAGGAAAAAGTTCAGGAAGCCCCACAAAAGCCAAGTTAATGTGACCGCCAGAGGGAGCCCTAGGACTGTAGCAAAAGGATTATGACTGGCAAACGTGTGTTGGTCCTCTTCAGGAAAATGAAGGATGTATTCAGACCCTTACTGTTTGTTTGTTTTTTTAAACTGAGGGCCAGAAAAGCGCTACAAAATTAGTTGGGTGATCAACTTTCCCATTTCAAAATTTGGATAGCCCAGATACTGACAATCCTGTACATGGCTGCTCAGAAGTATAGAATCATAGAATCATAGAAAAGTAGAGTTGGAAGAGACCACAGGGGCCATCCAGTCCAACCCCCTGCCATTCAGGGACACCCTCAAAGCACTCCCGACAGATGGCCATCCAGCCTCTGCTTAAAAACCTCCAAGGAAGGAAACTCCACTACACTCCGAGGCAGCATGTTCCACTGCCGGACACCCCTGACCGCCAGGAAGTTCTTCCTGAGGTTCAGGTGGAATCCCCTTTCCTGCAGCTTGAATCCATTGCTCCTTGTCCTGGTCTCTGGAGCAGCAGAAAACAAGCCCTCTCCTTCCTCTACATGGCATCCCTTCAAATATTTAAACATGGCTATCATGTCCCCTCTTAACCTTCTCTTCTGCAGACTAAACATCCCCAGTATGTCCTGTTGAATTTGCTGAGCCTTCTTCCAAAATGACTACATAGAAAAGAAGCCTATCTAATGTTGCACACAGTGCAATTTGTTCTTAATAAGTTCTGTTTACCCAAAACAATGAACACAAAATACAAAATACAAAAGTCAGGATTTTTTCTTAAGCAAGGAACACTTGGAGGTGAGTTGCCACTGCCTTTCTCTGGAATATAGCCTACAGAACCCAGTATTCCTTGGCAGAGGAATCCCTTCCAAGAACCAATCAGGCCTGATTCTGTTTAGCTTCCAAGATTAGATAGGATTACAAAACATTAAACATTAAAAACATTACAACATTATAAAACAGCACACAATGAAAACAAAAGATAACGTTAAAAAACTATCTTTTTAAAAAAATAATAGGCAATTTCAAGTAGCAGCAGTGTGGCATTTGGCAATCAATTTCATAACCTATTAGTGGTAAATGGTGCAATGGCCCACGTAGTGATTAGAACATTGGACTAGGACTTGTGAAGTTCTAGTCCTCTGTGAGTTACAAAGATCATTTTGTGACCTTGGGCAAGTCACCTGTCTTGCAGCGTTGTTGTGGAGATCAAAGTGAGGAACAGCAAGTCACGCACTATCTTGCACTCACTGGAGGAAAGGCAGGATATAAATGAAGTCAATGGTAACAGCTTCCACTGAGGGGCCTCTGAAGTAGCCTCTCTTTGCTGTTGAGTAACATGAGACTTAGGCCCTTTCCACACCTTACCTTTTTCCGGCGCTGGGGTGGGGGGATCATGCAAGCAGCCTCCAGCGAGAGAGTCTCACATCCAGGCTTCCGCACAAGCTGCCTGCTGGCACGAGAGCCCCACCTCTTCCTTCCGCAGCACAGCCTAGGACTTTCTCAGGCTGCGCTGGGGCAGGAAGCGCGACTGGCGTGGCTCCGGAGGCTCTGCACGCCAGGTAAGTGTGCATGGGGCCTGGGAGCAATGCGAGATTGCGCACCATTTTCAGCTTCTAGCCGAAAATGAAAAGGTGTGCGATCGGCCCTAGAGCGTCACACGATTGTGAGTGCGTCATGCAGATCGCTCCTCACAATCGCGCGACACTCCAGTCACCCTTTTGCATGGAAAATGCCATGCGGAAAGGGCTTTAGTCGTCAAGGCTTATATGAATTTCCATTGTACATACAAAATTGCAAGATAGAAAGCCATACCACTGGTCTATCTAGTCAAATACTGGTATTCTGAAGTCTCATGTAGATGGTGGTCTTGCTGGTACCAGAGATGTTCTTAGCTAGAAATGAAGACCACTAAGCATAGCACCCTTTGCATCCCAAGCAAGTGCCAGCCTGCCACTAAAGCTACCAATCCATCCCACACATCAGTGCATACCCCAGGCTACCTTCTATACATTAGAGAACTATCTTTGATGTTTTGTGCTTTAGGCCATTGGCTACCTTGAAAACTTTGCAGGACAGGCTTCCATCATTTTGGAAACTGATGATGACAAATGGGTTAGTTTTACACCAATACAATTGGCCCTCCAAATTCACGAGGGTTAGGAGGGAGCGCAAGGCCCCCACGAAGTGGAAAAATCATAAATATCAAAAAGTATGGGTGTGCGTCTGTGGGAAGAGAGGGCAAGTCATGTTGGGTGGCAGAATGGTTATCCAGGGTCCGAACTAGGATAGATAAAGGAGAGGGAAAAGGAGGGGTTTACCATGGTGGACCCATACTTCCTCTCTCTTTCCCATCTCCTTCCTTGGCCATGGGAGGGCATTAGGAGAGGCTTTGTGGTGTTGATAAATTAGGCTGTGGGCCATCCTTAGCTGACCAGGCAGTGGCTGGTGAAGGAGGAGAAGGAACAGTGGCAGTTTTTAAAGGGCTGTGCAGCCTGATCAGAGCTGCCAAGAGGTAACATTCCACCAGAAAAGAAACACTTGGGGAGGGGCAGGGTTTGGACAAATTTGCAAATAATCAAATCCATGAAAGTTAAACCCACGAATATGGAGGGCCGGCTACATATCATTTCATCTCTGTGTTTTATTTTGTTTTCAGCTGTGGTCGCTTTGTTTGCCACTTCTGTTAAATAACCCCTTTGCTTGTTGTACAAAATGGCTGCACTGCTTTAAAGCAACTGCACATGTGTAATTCTTGCAGAAACACTGGTAAATTCAACTATTAGCTCCAACTAGAGTGGATCAACTGCTGCATGGTAAATCAACACTTACGTTATTCCCATTGATTTAATGAATATACTAGATTTAGACTTTAAAACTAGAAGGTATCTCAACTAGTCCATATTTCCTGCCAGTGCTGCAACCCCATTGTTACAGAATTCTTGATAAGCAGCCATGCAGCCTCTGCTTGGAAAAAAATCTTCTAACATTGGGATACTGCCACCTTCAACAGCTCTCTGTTTCATAATCAAACCATTCATGCCATCAAGATGTACTTAAGTGATCTGTCAAAGTCTCTTTCTTAAAATATGTTCATTCAGGTCCTACTTTCTGGAGCACCAGAAAACATATTTGCTCCATGTATGACACAGCAACTCTTTGACATAGCTATCTGTTGCCACTTCGCAATTTCTTCTCCAAGATAGTGTGATAGATAATGATGCTGTGATTGAAGAGCAACTAATTGTGCAAGAGGCCGAGCCAGTGAGTGAGCAAGTCAATCTGCAAACATCCCTTGCACTGGAAGGTTGCCCCAGCCAGCTCATGACGGAGAGGGAACCAGCAGTGATGCAGAGGAGTTGCAGCCAGCTGTGCCCATCAGCCCTCAATCACGCAGAAGGCTGAAACAGGCTGCTGAGAGGGAGGCTGCTTGGACTAGGCTGAGGAAACCATAATGAGCAGCACCGGCTCACAGGGGCTATTTAAGCCTGCTGGCGTGGCTGCTCCTTCCTTGCAGTAAATTATTAGCAAGCCCTCACAACCTTTGTGTCTACTGCTCCCTGAAACCCTCTGGATGGATCTCTGCCTCCTGAACCTTCGGACTGGATCTTGCCCTGGCTCGGCTTGTGTTTTCCTGATGTGTGGTATATTCAGACTCCCCAAGTGTTTCTGACCTCTCTCCTCCCTTGCTGGCTGTGGCCTGGCAGGGAGAGATTCCTGACAGGTAAAATTCTCCAAAGCCAGGTGATCTACAAGAATTATATTATTCATTCATTCATTTAAATATTTACGGCTGACTTCCTGTTCAGCAGTTACTATATTGTAAGCTGGACTTACAAAGTCTTCACTTCTGAGGATTCATGTTTACAGTCATGATTGACCAAAAATGACCCCAAAGGCCTACTTCACGGTCTGGCAGCACCTCAGCTGAAGCATTTCTGAGGTGCTAGAACAAAGAGAAATGATGTCCACAGTGTGCTAGCAGTCACAACGTGCCTTGAGATAAGCAGTTGTGGCAGGAGCCTGTGAGGTCTTTCCAGCTGCCTGTTCTCAAGGCACTAGTGGCCAGGAATGGACTGCAGATATCATTTCCAGAGTTTCAGAAACACTTCTGTGAAGGCATTGCCAGGCTGGGAAAATAGGTTAAGAGAGGTATTATCAGTTATAACTACAGCGACGGAGCTCTGTCAGTGACAATACAGAATCTCAGCTGTTAGCTTTACTATTCTTTTTTCACAAGTCTGAGAAGTAGTACAGTATTATTCCCATGTTATATATAAGTACTTGAGGCTGAATGGAATGACTTACCTATTGCCATTAATTCTGATATCCTGAAATTTGCCTCCCAAAAGTCTAAACTGGATACTCTTTTTGACCCTGACCACACTAAAATCATCATTCAAATACAGAATAAATATCTCTATAAGGAAAGGGCAATATTATTTACTTCCAGTGGGACAATGAATTCTATGAGCAGAGAGATGGGGTCACCATGGGAAGCCCACTTAGCCCCGTGATAGCAAATTTTTACATGGAACACTTTGAAAAGCAAGCCTTGGAAACTGCACCAAAAAAGCCCACTATATGGTTCCGTTATGTGGATGACACTTTCACAATTTGGAGCCACAGAGAAGAAGAACTGACCATGTTACTGGACCGTCTGTGAACAACATCCACCCGAACATCCAATTTACCATGGAAAAGAAAATGAAGGAAGACCACCATTTCTGGATGTCCTGGTCATATAATCATAGAGTTGGAAGAGACCACAGGGGCCATCGAGTCCAACTCCCTGCTATGCAGGAACACACATCAAAGCATTCCCAACAGATGGCCATCCAGCCTCTGCTTAAAAACCTCCAAAGAAGAAGACTCTACCACACTCCAAGGCAGCATACATACCCAGCTCCCTAAGCCATTCGTCATCCGCAAACCTAACTGACAATTGGGCCACACAGTTTACAGAAAACTTACACACGCTGATAGATATCTACACAAGAACGCCAATCATCACCCAGGACAAAAAAAGGAGCACAATAAAAACTCTGGTAGACTGCGCAAAAAGAATCTGTGAACCCCATCTCCTGAAAAACGAACTGAACCATCTAAACTGGGTTCTACAGGCCAATGGTTACTCCAGTTCAGACATCAGAAGAGCCACAAGACCCAGAAAAAAACACAGCAGTGAAGATAAGCAGCCAACCAAAGGGAATGTGTTTTTACCATACATCAAAGGGGTCACTGACCATATAGGGAAACTGATGAAGAAACATGACCTCCAATCTACAGACCGACTAAGAAAATCTAACAAATGCCTAGGTTCAGCAAAGGACAAGAGGGATCCTCTAACTTCTGCTGGAGTTTACCGCATACCTTGCAGCTGTGGGCAGGTCTACATAGGGGCTACAAAACTCAGCGTCCAAACACAAATCAAAGAACATAAAAGACACTGCAGACTGCTCCGCCCAGAAAAATCAGTGGTAGCAGAACATGCTATAAGCCAACCTGGACACAGAATGCTTTTTGAAAGCACAGAAATTCTGGATCATTCTGACAATTACTATGTCAGACTGCACAGAGAGGCCATCGAAATCCATAAACACATGGACAATTTCAACAGGAAAGAAGAAACTCAGAAAGTAAACAAAATTTGGCTACCAGTACTGAAGAACACAAAAATCAAGACTCAAAAACATGCCAATGAAACCATCCAAACCCCGGAGGTCCCTCTACAGAGAACAACACAATGGGCTGCTAATGTACTTAATGCACTGTTATGCATATCCCTTGACTAACAATACAACCCTGGGGGACATCCCATTTAACAATAGGCCAACTGTAACACATGCAAATTGCTCCCTCCCACCCAGGGGACTACACAAGTATGTACACTCTGTTTCTCTTCCATGCCACCATATCCTCTGAAGATGCCAGCCACAGATGCAGGCGAAACGTCAGGAGAAAATACTAATAGAACATGGCCACAAAACCCAGAAAACCCACAACAACCTATGGATTCCGGCCGTGAAAGCCTTTGACTTTACATTATTGGTTTTAATTGTATAAGACTATCTCTATTCCTCTTGGAGTTGCCAGGTGAAATAAGGGACAGGACTCCTCTACCTTTAACAGCTCCTGATGAAATCCCCTCTTCTACATAACCATGAAAGGCACAGAAGCCCTGTCCCTTTTTTCCCTGGCAGCCCTAATTCCTCCTTCTAATGGGGACACAGATGTCCCCCTGGCTATGTGAAGCAGCCCTCAGGTATCTTCTTTTCCTGGGAAACAGGAAAAAAAATCCAAACAAAAATGCATTTCCTAAATTCCTTTTCTCCTTTTCCAGAGGAAACATCACAGGGTGGATTTTGCCTTCCATGAAATGGTTAAAATTGTGCAAAAATTTTCTTACGTAGACTATGCTAATTGTCCTTTATAAATACTCTAATTGCTAACAGCTTGATAATGGAAGCATCTTTTTATATCCCAGAATGATAGAATTGTATTTTGCAGGCAAACAGGACAATCATCAAGAAGTGGAGGTTGAGGGGAAACTAATGACCTTTTACAGTAATTAGGTTAAGCAGGATATAAATACATACAAGGCCAGATCTTCTTATCCAGAGAGGAGCTATTGAATGATGAAGTGCCTAGAGAAGGAGGGAGTTTAAAAGGCTGGGATAGAGAAGGCTGAGATAAGGTTAAGAGGAAAGATTGCAAGAGCCAAGTGGCCTTTTCCTGTTTTGTTCTTTTTAAAACATTCTGGTTCCCTTTATCTAATCTAATCTAGGGAGAACCATTGCAAAGAAAGAGGTAGAGTGGGACTGAGCTAGGAAAGCAAAAAGATTGCAATGGAACAGTGAGTGGTCCAAACTAGAGCAAAGCAAGTCAGACAAAGGCCAAAGTCCCTGACTAGTGCAGAGCCATTGAATCAATTGGATTTTCTTTTGTGTCGACTCACCATTCAACAAGTAATTCAGCAGGTCTACTCTATTTGAGACTAACCAACATCGATTCAGTCAGTGTACTCTATTTGAGACTGACATGTTTTACCCCCTACAGATTTAAGTAATTCAGATAAGGCACAGGATATTTGATAAAGCAAGAGGTATGGATAAGTGATATCACTGATGAGTAATAAGTAGCATGGTATTTGAGGAAAACGTAAATGATATGTTTACTGTTTAGAAATGATGTATCTAGTATTTAGATAATAATTTTGGAAAATGATTTAATGGACTAATAAAGTTGTAAAGGGAAAGAAGTTTTTATATTAGACGATGAGTTTCTTTTCCGAATAATCATTTTTTGCATTTAAGAAAAGAAAAGAAAAAAAGGGACTTCCGATCTTCCTTTCAGTGGTTATGTATGCATATAGTTATTCATTCCTCTCTAAAATTACAATGAATTCTCTTCTTTCAATAGCCTGTTCTTTTTATTCATCAAAACTATAAGTTACAAAGTCTTTTTTGTGTGTGTGTAAAAAGTCAACAAGGGGTTTCCAGTCTTTGGGAAATGTCACTAACGATCTTTCTCTAATCAAACTTGTCAATTTGTCAATTTCTGACAAATCTGTCAATACGATCTCTGCCACTTTTGAGCAGTCTTTCTAAATACCCAGTCAGAGAATGTGGCAGGTTCACTGTTTCTGCCAAGACGGAGTGTAATCTGCTCTTGGATCCTGACAATGATAGCTTATTGAAAGGGCTGCTGTTAGCCTGTATCCTCATAAAGCGTTCCACGTACGAAAAAGGCCCATTCACTTATCTGAAGTCTGTTATATAAAACAATGCTGTTATATAAAACAATAATGCAATGCTGTCTTCTGACTGAAGATGATGGGCATTGTAGTCCAACACATCTGGAAGGCGCCATATTGGAAAGAAGAGAAATGTCTTCTTAAAAAGTGGCCCTCTGTCACTGTCATCACTTCCATTTTATTGCTTATTGAAGTAATGGGTCATAAATTAACCAAAATTAGCTATGTCTTGAATCCAATTGGTAATTCTAGCTAATGTAAACCCACCGGAGCAATGGAATTTGCACAAGTGTTGACTCATGCATCAACACAATGCGTCTTCTCCAGTGGGAGCTACCAATCAAATTCAGGCCATGATTGTATTGTTTCAGTGTTTTATAACAGGCTCATAACAAGCATAATTAGACGCTAGCACAGTATTCAACTTGGCACGCTTTCAGTTTGTGTTTCTAGACCAATACAGGAACCTTCTGCAATGCTTTGTTATTCACCACACTGAGTGAAAAAGAATTTTCTGTCAGAAACCAAAGTTGTCCAGTGCCAATGCAGTGAACAGTGTGTGTGACCGTGTGCGTCTTTCAAGTCACCTGTCCACCTATGGCAACCCCATAAATTTCATAGGGTTTTCTTAGGCATGGAATACTCAGAGGGGTTTTTGCCAGTTCCTTCCTCTGAAATGTAGCCTACAACACCCGGTATTCAAAGCCACCATATTGTAGTGGTCTAGGCATTGGACTATGACATTGGAGACCAGGGTTCGATTCCCGGCTTGGTCATGGAAACACACTGGGTGACCTGGGGTACATCACACACTCTCAGCCCCCAGAAAACCCCATGGTAGGCTTGCTTTAGGGTTGCCATAAGTCAGAAATGACTTGAAGACATGCAGGAACAACAACAAACCTTCTATTCATTGGTGGTCTCCTATCCAAGCACTAACCAGGGCTGATCATTCTTAGATTCCAAGATCAGACAGAATCTGGTGCCTTTAGGACATTTACCCATTCCCTGAAGTGGACAGACCTGGGTTCAAATTCTCCATAACAATAAAACTGATTAGCTAACTTATGGACAGTTACAAGTACTCTAACTTACCTCATCTAGTTCTTGTGAGGATAAAATCAAGCATGGAGTTTGTGGTTTTTAAACTGTTTTGTGTCCAGTGCAGTGAAATAGGCTGTGGCGTCTAACAATTAAATGGATAATTGTAAATTCATTTCACACAGATGGTGTCCGAGGCAATTAGAACTGGCCTCCTGTCCTGGTCCCTTGGCTGGTTACAAACCAAGAGTGAATGGCTCCCAATTAAGTTGTCTTAAAACCCATTTGTTTGGTTGGCCTCTTTTGCCAAGTATAGGATTCCAGATAATTAACAACTTTTTGTTCCCATTCCCCACAAAGAAAACGAGCAAGCTCTATTACTTGGTGTCCCGAGGAGATGAGCAGTACTTAATTGATTCACTGACATGGATCAGCACACCCTGTTCTTTCACACTTGCAACAGTAATCATCCCCCAATATCCAACCGGCTGACTGGAAGTAAAAACGTTTGTTTTTGCAGACTGAATGTGCATGTATGTGCTTTCTGAGATGGTTTCCTCGCCATGGTCCAACTCACCACAAGACTCTTTATAAAATACTACGTGCCACCCGTATCATCCTTGCTGTCATTTTAATACTTCCTCAATAGTTTTCCAATCCCCATTTGAAACAGATCCACAAGGAAAAGATATTTGAAAAAATGCAGGCATGCTTCACTGTAGTTCCACACAGATGTGATTAGGAAAATTGGTCAGTTTTGCTTTGTTCCTCACTCCAGTTTTTTTTTCTTAAATATGAACTTTTCCCATCCAGACTATGAAAAATTTGTGAATGTTGGTAGAATCTTCCAAAATGAAAAGAAACAAAATTCTCTTCTTTCTGTACTGATCAGTTTCAAGAAGCATAGGCATTCTCAGTATGACCATGTGGTACTGTTACTGTAGTTTCTAGTCCGAACTTGTGGTATATTAGATATCATTTGATAGCAAGGATTTGGCCTTCACTACCCATTCGTCTCCATGTGCTTGTGAGGCCCCTGGACAAGCACGCACACGGGCACGGCCGAA
The DNA here is from genome assembly GCA_948472985.1 of Iguana delicatissima. Taxonomy (NCBI): domain Eukaryota; kingdom Metazoa; phylum Chordata; class Lepidosauria; order Squamata; family Iguanidae; genus Iguana; species Iguana delicatissima. The sequence continues at coordinate 1,604,631 of CAOKZL010000171.1, read as the reverse complement.
AATAGCTGAACTATTCAAAACAAATCCAGGCAGGCCAGTATTTGCCGGACTGCAGCTTCAGCAGACCTCCAGACAAGTACCCTTTTAAGATCACATTATGTATGCACACTGTTTACAAAAGACTCCCTGCCCCGAGCAGGCAGCTTGACGAGCCGAATATCCAATTGTCAAGCACTCCATATTTGCATACTGTCTTCGCTATTGACAACTCTGTCATAATTCAATCATGCTAAACACTGACCTTTCGGAGGCTTTGTCTCCAGCCCGAAACCCATTGTTTCCCCTGGGAACAAACTAGCCTACGGGCACATTTTCCCTATAAGACCCCCTGATTTTGAGCGTCTCTTTGGATCGCTCTGACTTCCATCCTGCCTTGCTGTCGCTCCGTTCGATGAGCCTTCCGCTCAGCTTCCACGTGCTGAGAATCTCCACTCCAACTGACTTTTCCTCAGATAAACCGGTCTTCAGGATCAGGTGTAGTATTTCCCCTGAAAAATCCCTCTCAAAAACTTTCTATCCAACTCCTAGCTTTCTTTCATTAGGTCTGTGTGAGTGTTTGCATACATACGTTTTGACTGTTTCAGAATAAAGAAAAACAATTTTAATTTACTTCTGTTTGATTATTGACTCGGCCTGACCCCGTAAACATTGGGTTTAAGATCTCACTAGGTTGGCCTGCTTCTTGCATTGCTTAGCTTGTGCTCTTGCTAATTCCCGTTCCCCAAATAATTGGAGCACATTGAGGTGTCCCTCACAGGACCCCAGAAATCAGGGTAACAGTACCTCCCTGCCACATAGCTGTTAAAGCTGAAGAGCTTCTAATTAAAAAAAAAGTGGTGACAACCTTAATTCAGTACAGTGAAGGGGGGGTGAATTGTGAGGCAGTGAATTGTCTCTAGATTTTAGTCTGAACTTGAAATAAACTATACAAGGTGCTGGACCTCTTCTTATGCCCTATGAGGAGCAGCTTAGGGGGCTAGGTATGTTAAGTCTACAGAAGAGAAGGTTAAGAGGGGACATGACAGCCATGTTTAAATATTTGAAGGAATGTCATGTCAAGGAGGAAGCGGGTGTTTTTCACTGTTCTAAACACTAGGACAAGGAGCAATGGATTCAAACTACAGGAAAAGAGATTCCACCTGAACCTCAGGAACAACTTCCTGACAGTCAGAGCTGCCTGGCAGTGGAATATGCTACCTCAGAGTGTGGTGGAGTCTCCTTCTTTGTAGGTTTTTAAACAGAGGCTGGATGGCCATCTGTCGGGAGTGCTTTGATGTGTGTTCCTGCATGGCTGGGGGTTGGGCTGCATGGCCCCTGGGGTCTCTTCCAACTCTATGATTCTATCATTAGCCCAGTGGTTGATGAGGACCCCTCCTTCTGCTTTCCAGCTGCTGTTGCTTTGGCCACTGAGAGAAAGAAGAGCAGCCAGGCACAGTTCTGTCATGGTTTGGCCCAGTAACCAGTGAGGGCCCTCCATCCATGTTCCAGCTGACATTGCTCTGAGGGGGAGAAGAGCAGTCAGGCACAACTCCACTGAGCTTTGGCCTAGTGGTTGCTGAGAGGCCCTCCTTACATTCCAACTGCCATTGCTTTGGCCTCTGAGGGAGAGAAGAGCAGCCAGTTTTCTCCTGGACTTAATTCCCTCCACTATTTCCATGCCCTTTTCCTTATGCGTGGTGTCTTCTGCAGATTGTTAGCACAAGTGCAGGGAACTGTCAAATAAATTATTTTTAAGCTGTGAAGTCAAAGGCTTTCACGGTCGGAATCCATAGGTTGTTGTGGGTTTTCCAGGCTTTGAGGCCGTGTTCTAGTCGTATTTTCTCCTGATGTTTTGCCTGCATCTGTGGCTGGCATCTTCAGAGGATCTGGTGGCATGAAAGTGAGACAGAGTTTATATACTTGTGTAGTCTCCAGGTTGGAGACTACACAAGTATATATACTTTCAAGCTGCTTTGGGAATCTTTCTGGCTGAAGGGTAGGGTATAAATTATCTAGATAAGCAAACAAACATTTCTGAGGTTATAGTGCTATTATGCCACTTAAACTGCAAACCCCAGGGTTTCAGAAGATGTTGAAAGTGGAATAATAGCGCTATAACAGTCCAGGGCAGAAATGGCCAAAGTTCAGTATCTTGGATAGCTATAGGAGACGTCTCCCTTTGAGGGTTCAAGAATGGAGTCCATGGTAGAATGAAGACAGGACTTTATTGATAATACATGAATTCAGGCTGGTAATCTGGCACCAAAGCAAACATAAACCTGGCCATTAATACAGTGGGCCCTTGGCATCCATTAGAGTTTGGTTTCAGGACCCCATGGATACCAAAATTTGTGGATACTCAAGCACCGTTATGTACAATGGTATAGTAAAATGGCACCTGTTATCTAAAATGGCAAAATCAAAGCTTGCTTTTTTGGAATTGTTTTGTTTTTGTATATTTTCAAGCCATGGTCGGTTGAATCCATGGATATGGACTCCTCAGATATGGAGGGCCAACTGTAGTCATTTTGGAAAATCTGCCTAGCAATAGCGTACAACAAAATGATAGCGAATCGTAGGAATATGTTGGATATATTTTAGCCAATTGTCAAACAGCCTTCGTAAGCTCAAAATGGAAAATTGCCGCGCAAGCACTAAGTGAAAACTACTTATCTTGAACCTTTCACTTACATTTCAGATTGTTCTTGTTATTGGTAGGAATTGCCAGTTAGACCATGGCAGACTCAGAGGACAGTGGAAATACTTAATCTGTTTTCCATTGAGATTCCTAAGAACTTAACAGCTTTGCAAATTCTAATTCCTCCCCCCTTGGTTCCAGATGTTTTGCCTTCAGCATAGTTCTACCTAACTTTGGCCTTATAGTCAACCTCTGACCTTTCCCTTCATCACTTCTTTAAAGATCAGACTAAATCCTGGAGTGGATTTGCCATCCCCACTGGAATGGAAGCCAGCTGTAGCCACTATTAGGCTCTTCTATGACTTAATGTGGGGGATTCAAAGCCAGTCTTTTAAGCTTTAAGTACTCAAAGCCCTGAGCCTGGTCTCTGTCAGTTTCAATCTCTCCTAATTTTAGAATTTCAACATCTGTAGTTCATTCCATCCTGAATGTGAAGAAACTTGGCAGTTTTGGGAAAGTTATCATCAAAACCAAGCTGATAGGGAATTGTCACACATCTTTACCTGCAATGCATACAGGTGCTGACATACTAAAATGCTGCCGTCTGCTCATCATAATAACCAAAGCTTGGGGAAAGTTCCTTTTATTAAACTAGAACTCCCATAAACCCTCAGCCAGCATGGCAGTCAAAGTTTTGATCCAGGCAAGCTTTCAGTTTCCCGCACCTGCACTCCAAAGTGGCTGGCATGTTTGTCCCTGCAACTTTTAATCAAGTACTTTTAAAACTTTTAAATAAGCCTTTCATTAGCATCTTGAATTTTAATGAAGTGCTTTCAATCAGAACTAAATGCCCCTCCCTAAACTGGAAACCTCAGGATTCCATAGGATGTTGAAAGTGGAATAATAGCACTGTAACAGTCTAGTGTGGAAATGCCCAAGAGCTAGCCTATCAGCACTGGGCATAGCCAGCTTCTGCCAGAAAGAGGAAGAATGCATTGATTTAGGTCTTTATTCTCCAAGGAACAAAAATAATTGAAAGTAAGGAGGAGGCAGACAGTGCCCTCCACCAAGATTAAGGGGAAAAGATTAGATAAAGTGGCACAGACAGGCCCTATGGCTGGGATGGGCAACTCTGGAAGGCTAGGTAGGTTCATTAGCCCACCCCCAAAGACCTTGGGGTCCGCACCCCCACCCTCACAGCAAAGAAAAAAAAGTTTTTCTCCAACCCCTGTCTCTGGTATATGAGGGGCATTTTTGCTGGGTTTTGGCCCCCAGACCATTTTAAGTCCAGAAGAGGCCTTTATTTTAACAGAAACTAAGTGAAAGGCCATCTCCGCACTGCACTGTTATAGTACTATCATTCCCCTTCCAACATCCTATGGAATCCTGGGGTTTTCAGGTTAGGGAGAGGCAATTGGAATTCTCAGCCACAGAACTCTTTGGCCTCAATAAACTACAAACCCCAGAATTCCACAGGATGTTGAAAGTGGAATAATAGCACTATAACAGTGTAGTGTGGAAATGGCGGAAGTCACTTCCTGTTTCAGGAAAAGGTCTACATATATATATATGTAATTTGCCTTCAAGACTTATAGTGACCTGATAAATTTCTGAGGCAAGGAATACTCAAGAGGTGGTTTTGCCAGTTCCTTCCTCTGAAATATAACCCAGAGCACCCAGTATTCATCGGTGGTCTCCCATCCAAGCACTAACCAAGGCTGATGCTGCTCAGTGTCCATGATCAGACAGATCTAGTGCTTTTGGGGTGTTTTAGGCCTCTGTTTGGCCTAAAATGGCCCAGCCCAACCCCAAATGATGAGAATGCCACCATGCTCCATACAAGGCATTTTGCAAAACCCCCTGGGTATCACAAAAAAAAAGGTCTTGGTGGGCTACACAATTTAATCTATTTTATTTTAGCTCAGTTGCACAATATGTCCTTGCAAGTTATCTCTGTTCTCTTTTCCCCTTTTTTCTGATCATCTGCAAAAAACAAACTGACAAATACAACCTTGTTCCAGGTTCTCTAGTTTATTGTTGGTCCAGCAAACGGAATGAGATTTTCAGCTCTAGAAATTTCTGTCAATATCCTTCACACGACACCATCTCTCTTTGTAACAATATTTTGTAAAATCTGGGAATTCTCTTTTTCTGGTCCCCTTTCATCAATACATCCAGTTCGTTTTCATTTCTTGCAAACAGGTATAATTTTTGATCCATTTAAATCTCTCTTTTATTTGTCTCCATGGGAACCAGTTAATTTTATGGCCTCGCTCTTTTAATTCCTCCTCTGTACTCATTCTTAACTTTGTACCATCCTTTTTCAATAGCTCTTGATACGTCAATAATTTTCCCTGTTTTATTGGAGCAATATTAAATGCTTCTTGGGGTGAAGTCCACATCGGAAGTCCTCTATAAAATTTGTGTTTTATTTGTATCCACACTTTCAATAGAGACTTTTGGATACAATGGTTGTTAAAATCTTTATTCACTTTTACTTTATCATAGCATAAGTATCCGTGCCAACCAAATCTATTTTCTGTCCCTTCAACTTCTTTTATTGTTGTGTTCTCTACTTGAATCCAGTCTTTAATTGTTTCTAAGCAGCATGCTTGATAATACATTTTCAGCAATGGCACATCAAAACCTCCTCTCTCCTTTGCATCTTGTAATGTTTTAAATCTTATTCTTGGTTTCTTGCCTTGCCAGATAAACTTCCATAGCCTTTTTTCCCATTCTCTAAAAATCTTTTCTTCTCCTATTATTGGCAAATTTTGGAACATTAGCTTAGGCAATAGAGACATTTTAAAAGCATTTATTCCTCCTAATAGAGATAAATTCATATTTGTCCATTTGTCCATTTTTGATTTGAATCTCCTTCCATGTCTTCTCGTAATTGTTATCAAATAATTCTTGATTTTTATTTGTTATATTTATTCCTAAATATTTTATTTTCTTTACTATTTGATATCCTGATCTCTTTTTGAAATTTTCTTGTTCTTTTTTTGATATATTTAATGTCATCATTTTCATTTTTTCTTTATTTATCTTATATCCTGCTATTTGTCCATATTTTTGCAGGATTTCCTTCAACCTCTGTATTGAATCTTGTGGTTCCTCAAGAAATATTATTACATCATCTGCACAAGGGCTTTGTATTTTATCTCCTTCCTTTTTGTTTTTAATCCTTTTATATGTGGATCTTCATTTATTACTAGCAGTAATACCTCTGAAACTGCTATAAATAATAACGATGATAACAGGCATCCCTGCTGTACCCCCTTCTTTATTTCAAAGCTTTGTGTTTTATCTCCATTTATTATTAACTTCGCTGATTGATCCCGATATATCTTCCCCAACCAGCTGCAAAATACTTCTCCCAGGCCATATTCTCTTAAGGTGTAATGCATAAATTTCCAGGAAACATTATCAAATGCTTTTTCAGCATCCGATGAGATGATAGCTGTCTTCTTCTCTGGATTTTTATCATAATATTCAATTGTATTTAATAAAGTTCTAATATTGTTCTTCATTTATCTGCCTGGGAGAAAACCGGTTTGTCCTTCCTGTATTTTATCCTGTATTGCATGTCTGAGTCGCTTGGCCAATATCATTGCCCATATTTTATAGTCCACATTCACCAAAAATTTGGCCTGTAATTCTTCATTTCCCTCTTATCTCTGTCTTCTTTAGGTATTACCACTATATTTGCTTCATGACTGTGGTTTCCCTTCCTTCTCAATTTCGTGCAAAGTTGCCTGATATGGAAGTATTATTTCTTTTGTAAATCTTTTATAGTACAATGCCATAAATCCGTCAGGTCCTGGTACCTTATCTATTTTCAACTCTTTTATTGCCTCTCCTATTTCAACTGTTGTTATTTTTTTATTTAATTGTGTTATTCCACTTTCAACATCCTATGGAATCCTGGGATTTGCAGTTTAAGGAGGGGCATTAGAATTCTCAGCCAGAGAGTTCTTTGGCCTCAGTAAACTACAAACACCAGAATTCCAGAGGATGTTGAAAATGGAATAATAGCACCATAACAGTGTAGTGCGGAAATGGCCTTGGACAAGGAGCAATGGATTCAAGCTGCAGGAAAGGAGATTCCACCTGAACCTCAGGAAGAACTTCCTGACAGTCAGAGCTGTCTGGCAGTGGAATATGCTGCCTCAGAGTGTGGTGGACTCTCCTTCTTTGGAGGTTTTTAAGCAGAGGCTGGATGGCCATCTGTTGGGAATGCTTTGATGGGTGTTCCTGCATAGGAGGGGGTTGGACTCGATGGCCCCTGGGGTCTCTTCCAACTCTATGATTCTATGATTCTATGAAATCTAGCCAAGAAAATCCTATGATAGTTTACCGTCCAACATTTTACTGATGAAAACCAGTACACATGTGACCAAGCAACATCAGAATGGAGTCAAGATGGCAGAACTTATTAATGAGGAAGAACACACAAGCTAGGGGAGGCCTGCAACAGTTTGCTTATGCCTGAGCTTCCTGGGAAGGATAAAATTCCATTCCCATCTCTTCCACACACACCCCAGCTCCCCAAGTTAATTGAGTGTATGCTACTTCTGCATTTTCACTTCTGTTCGCTGCAATTGAAGCAAGCTAAGGAGGAAAGTGGGAGGAGGAGAGAGAAACTGGGACATTTTAAGAACAGCTGAAAAGGTGGACAGCTGGAAAGTATTTGATTGGATTTCCATAAGTCAGAGTTGACTTGAAGGCTCACACAAACATGGATCATGGAGGAAAGGATGTGGCTCAACTGGCTCAGTTTCTTAACAAAATAGCCAATCTCTCCTCCCTTCCTTTTCTGAGTGTCTAGAAGTCCTCTGTGCAGCACTTTCTCGTCCTCCGGTCAGTATGGTATAGATCCCAGGCCTCCTTTAAGTCTCAGCTGCCTAATAATACCCCCCCATGGTTCTTCTCTTTCCTGCTGCCTTGCTTACTTTTTTTCCCCATTCCTTGAAAACTTCCCTTCTCAAGGGCAGTGCGTATATATAAAGCTGGCTCTCCACCAAGAAGTGCTAACAAGTGGCAATAGAGAGAAGAATTCCAAATATGCATTGTGTCTTCTCACAAGAGGGAGTTTCATGCTGGCACATTTCAAGGCTACCTCTATGGGGTCGTAAGCAGAGAGGGGTAGCAGTGTAATAATGGGAACCGGGAGGAACTCATGGTCTGACAATTGATGGCTTGTAGTTCTCTTGCAAAACAAGCCGTTCCCAGTGCTGTCCTCTAGAGAGGCTACACACTGTTGCCTACTTTCTTCCCACGGAGGGAGTACTTCAATGGACAGATGCAAGCAAATATAATGCCGTGCATTGCCACACACAGCCTCGACAATATCAAATTAATAACTCAGTCTCCAGCCAAACAGAGAAAGTTTCCATGTCATAGGACTGCCAGATTGAAAACTGGAGAGGCTTCCCCTATTTTTAATAGTTGTGTAGAAAGCCAGTGTGGTGTAGCAGTCTGAGCTATAAGATTTCGACTCTGGAGACCAGAGTTCGGCTCCCCACTCAACCATGGAAACCCACTGAAAGCTGGGCCAAAGCTAACAAAATGAATTTCAACAGAGAGAAATGTAAGGTCCTACACTTAGGCAGAAAAAAATGGAATGCACAAATATAGAATAGGGGACACGTGGCTGGATAACAGTATGTGTGAAAGAGATCTAGAAGTCTTGGTAGATTACAAGCTGAACTAGAGTCAGCAATGTGATGTGGCAGCCAAGAAAGCCAACACGACTCTTGGTTGCATCAATAGGAGTATGGTGTCTAGATTGAGGGAGGTAATGGTATCCCTCTATTCTGCATTGCTTAGACCTCATTTGGAATACTGTGTCCAGTTCTGGGCACCTCAATTCAAGAAAGATGTCAACAAGCTGGAGAGTGACCAGAAGAGGGTGACCAAAATGATGAAGGGTCTGGAAGCCATGCCCTATGAGGAACGGCTTAGGGAGCTGGGTATGTTTAGTCTGCAGAAGAGAAGGTTAAGAGTACACATGATAGCCATGTTTAAATATTTGAAGAGATGTCATGTCACGGAGGGAGCGGGCTTGTTTTCTGCTGCTCCAGAGACTAGGACAAGGAGCAATGGATTCAAGCTGCAGGAAAGGAGATTCCACCTGAACCTTGGGAAGAACTTCCTGATGGTCAGAGGTGTCCAGCAGTGGAATATGCTGCCTCGGAGTGTGATGGAGTCTCCTTCTTTGGAGGTTTTTAAACAGAGGCTGGATGGCCATCTGTTGGAAATGCTTTGATGTATGTTCCTGCATAGCAGGAAGTTGGACTGGATGGCCCCTGTGATCTCTTCCAACTCTATGATTCTGTGATCTTAGGTGGGTCACACACTCCCAACCCCTTTGAAAGTCCAGTGATAGATTTACCTTAGGGATGCCATAAGTCAGAAATGACTTGAAGGCCCACAATCAGAAGAAGAAGAGGAAATTTTGGCGGGTGCTTGTTGTGATAAAACCAAATGACAAGCAACACCTGCTGAAATTCCCTCTCCTATACAAGCACAAAAGGTACAAGGGCAGTCTCCAGTTTTACTCCAGAAGTCCTAGCTAGATTTCCATGCACTGGGATTTTTTCCCCATCTTAAAGGCATGCTATTATGTGGAAAGGTATACCATTCTCTAAAGTGGTGCAGCTCAGGCAGAGACTTAATGACAAGGAACAGATATATGCCTCTGCTAACTCTGTTCCCTTTCTCTCAACCACTTTCTCTCTCTCTTCACCATTATGGGAGGCTTATTGCAGACTGACTGGGATGCAACAGAGTTTAGGGACAAACTATACATTAAACTGCAGACAGCATAAACAAACCCCTGTAGCCTCTTCTATTGTGAAATGGACCATGGGAGGAAGAGAGATTTGCCAAAGATGTCAAGCACATTTAGGAATCCAGCACCATTAAAGAAGTGTATGCTGGAGGAGCGTTGTTCATGAAGATACAATCCCTTCTCATCCATGATATTAGGTCCAAGCCAAGCTTTAATTTGTGTGAAAGTCAGACAGTCAGCAGACATAATTGAAAGTTACATCTGTGTATTGAACTTTTTTTTATATTGTTTTGAAGGGAAGAATCCTCTACTTCTCTGATGCAATGAACAAAACCCCTCCAGGACTCACCTTCCTCCTGTTCCTCTCTCCCCAACATTTAATGGCTAACAGAGAATGGAAGGGGAAAGTTTCGGGCTATTGCTGGAATCCTCTATTTTGTTGTTGTGTGCCTTTGAGTCATTACTGACTTACGATGACCCTAAAGTGAACCTATCATAGATTTGTTCAGAAGGGATTTGTGTTTGCCTTGCCCTGTCACTGAGACAATGTGATCTGAGCAAGGTGACCCCATGCGTTTCCATGGCTGAACATGGATTCAAACCCTGGTCTCCCAGAGTTGTAGTCCAACACTCAAACCGCTATATCATCTTTTGCATGACATAAACTTACATATACATAGCTAAGTAGCAGAGGAACTGAGAAACCCTGTTAGTGGATTGTGGAGGGGCATATTGGGACAACAGGAGGAGTACCAATGTCCATTGTTGCTTGATGCACAAGTGGGCTAATGCACCTCTGCCCCTTTGAAATGCTATGAAATTCATGGTGTCCCCATGAGTCAACAGGCAATTTGAAGACACATGCATGCACATGCATGCACGTGCACACACACACACACACACATATGCACACACTGGTTGCATAACCAATTATTTGCAATTTCCTGTTGGGGCTGCCCAGCTGAAATTCAACCATCCCATTGTGCCCTACTTCAGACATGGAAAATCATCCACCAAGAGCAGCGCATCAGTATGAGTGGGTTTCTCTCTCTGAGGGAAGACACTTCTTACTTTGCCATGCTCAAAACAACCTGTTAAGCATGGACAACTGAAACAGTGTCTTCCACTTAAATTCAGGACAAATAGCTCCACTGCATCCATCAGAAACTTGACAAACAATTGACAGGAGCGGGGTAGATTGGCGTAAGGTTCGCATGATGGAATCTTGCTAAATGCTTCCCATGGTTCATCAATCTGTTTTAACTAACCTAAGAGGAAAGCAATAATTCAGGAAATTGCAGCCAGCCCTACCATTAGTTAAAGAGAGGAGACAGATACTGGGAGGGGGCAGCAAGGTGCTGGAGGGGAGAAACACATATGCTAAGCAGCCTCCCTTGTGTCCCCTAAGCTAGCCTGTGACCTTCAGGTGGCATGGACAACGCTGCCTCGTCACTGTTGTTGAGGAAAATATCAGCTATGCTTTTGTGCATAGAACAGGAGAAGGGACACTAAGATGTTCTTTGCCTCAGATAGCAAAATATCTTGAGATAGCCCATATGTGGTACAGAGAGAGGCATTTGCTTTGAGTGATCTGATAACACTCCCTTGTTAAGACTGTTAAGTGGCTTCATGCCAGAACTCAGAAAATGTTGCTGTTCTGGAGTACAGCTCCTAGAATCCCTGGATGGTGTTGCTACTGGGATTCTGAAATCCGTAGTCCAAAAGAAGTAACTTCTGACCTTATCATAGTCCACCTTCTTTGCATCAATGGAGTAGCCATGCTCAGATTATTATAATCCTTTGGGGCCTTAAAGACCAATGGATTTTTGCAAGACTCTCAGCAGCTGACAAGCACTAGACATGCTCTGATAGAAATCACCCAACCTGCCTGTTCCAGAGGACCACATTCTAGCTTCTGTTACTCTGGCACAAAAAGGACATTCAGAAGCTGAACAGGACCAGAGAAGGGTGACCAAGGCAATCTGGAAACCAAGGCTTAGAAGGCACGATTTGGAGAGCTATGTATGTTTAGCTTAGAGAAGACTGAGAGATGACATATTAGCCATCGTTAAACATCTGAAAGGGTGTCATGTGGAAGATGGAGTGAGCCTTTTTCTGCTGGTCCAGAGAGCAGGATGCAAACCCATGGATTCAAATTACAAGAAAAGAGATTCCACCTAAGCCTTAGGAGGAACTTCTTTACTGTGAGAACTGTTTGGCAGTACAATAGAGTACCTCAGAAAGTGGCCAACTCTCCTTCTCTGAAGGTCTTTAAACAAGGGGTTCAATTGGTTTCTTTCAGGACGACTTTAGCTGTGGATTCCTACATGGTTCTTGTGGCCCCTTCCAACTCTTAAGAGTCCATGATTTTAGACTGTAGTCGCTGGGGACTCTTCTAATCTCTAGATCAGAGGCTAGAAATGTATATTTTCCAGATGTTACTGCATTGCACCTCCTATCATTCCTCATCCTTGTTTCTGCTGATTTTGCTGTGGATCTCAATCTATCAAACAGGGGAAAGTCCACATGTGGCCCTTGAGGCATTAATTTGCAGCCCCTCAAGCCCTACAAAGCTGTTATTTTGCCCACACAACCCCAAGTCCTGATTAAGTCAGAAGTGATGCAACTTCTGGTTGTATTAGGCATGCCAGTGCAGCCCACTAAGTAATGTTGGGTGAAAAATTCCACATACCCAGTCGTAAAAGGATGCTGAAATACATAGGTAATAGAAGTAGATTCTAGAATTTGATGGTCCTGAGACACTAGACCCTTTATTCACTACAGCAAGGCTCTCCAGAAGTTTTTCAACGGCACCTTTCAGCGTACTGCACCATTGGCTATACTGGCTAAAGCTTCTGGGAGTTACATTCTAAAAAGACCTGGAAGGCCACATGACTCCCACTTCTGCTCTAGGGGCACTCAGCCAGAGCACCCCAGTGCATCTCCAAACTCCAGAATTTCATAGGGTGGACCCATGGCAGTTAAGTGGAATAATAGCACTATAATCCTGTAATGTGAATGTATCTCAGCTCCACCTCTAATTTATTTTTTTAAGCAGTTTTTCTGGCTCAATTACATGTGATGCTCATGACTCTTTTCCTTTACGGAGGAGTAGATATTTCCTCCTTTGGCTCCTTCTGGGTGGGCTTCCTGGTTTCAGGCCTTCCTAGTGTACTATATAAAGTGAGAAGATGTAAAATTAGGAAGAGTCTTGCGGAGGAACAGGAACCCTCCCCTGTCCAATCCTTCCTGCAGAGAGAATGTGATTACAAAATAGAGATATGAAATTCTGCTGCATTTTTGTTACATTTCTCAGAAATTCCTGTCCCCATCCTCGCTGAGTACTAAGTTGCAATTTTTTTAACCTCCCTTCCTGGATGGAAATGAACATGTAAGTTTGTCCATATTTTTTCCTTTCAATATGCATTTTCTTGCATTTATCCCTTATTGATTGAGGCTTTTTAAAATGCATGTATGGTTGTGTGCGCACTTCTCTTTGCCGAAATATATCATAAGCTTCAGGGAAAAGTGATTTTTATGAGGCAAGATGCTCTTTGTCCCATTGGTAGTCTCAGGAGGTGCAAAATGGACTTTTTTCATATCCAACAAATGTTGTTTCCATCCTTATTGTGTGACCTCCTGTCTCTTCTCTTCCCAGGAGTTGCTGTTTGAATATTCTGCCACTTGGTTCTGAAGTCAGGGAGAAGAAGAGTAGGGCTTGTACAAAACAATACTCAGCTCTTTGTAAGAAAAGAGAAAAGGAAGATAACTGAGCAAAGAGGCATTCCTACAAGGAGTGACAAAACTGTGCTGTATTTGAGCATCTTTTAAAAATAAGTATAATTACAATGAATGCTACAATTTCTGGCAAACATACATAGATATGTACATCAACAGTTCCATTAACTCTCTGGATTGGCTATGATACATTCAAAAATAGGTGTGCCCCAGCAAAGAGCCAGAGAAATCAGACATCTACAGATAATGGAGAGGGACATTATTTCTGTAAAATGAGGAGGTTGAATTTCCTTTTAAAGCATGAATGATTCGATGTGCCAAAGCACCCCAGATAAACAGCACACCAGTGATGGTCCCATTACGTCTGAAAGCTACACCTGGTGTTTGAACAGATCACCAGGCATTTCTGGCTTCTGAAACAAAAGCAATTTTTAAAAAGCACCATTGAAAAGGGCAATTCAACACCCTAGGACATGACCAGGATAGAAATCATAGGAAAAATATCCCCATTGCGTTCTGATTTTAAATGAACTGGACTGTTTCCTCCACAAGGTAAAATTATAGCTTAGTTTGACATCAGCTGCAGCGCAATGCACAACCAGTCAATTGGTTCTGTCCCATACAGAATGAAATGTTCAGCATCCAACTCCAGTCTCTGTGAAGAAGCCACAAAATAGTACAGAGAGCACCATCTAGAGGCAAAACTGGCTATAAGGTTAAGGGGATCCTTCGCAACATAGTGGTCTTACGGGCCTTCTGTTGCTGCAGTGGCAGGTGCCATATTAGTGTTCCCAAAATGGAATCCCCTGGAAACTCTGCCATTTTGAGACAATGTGGATTTTTAAAAATGGACACAACCTGGTGGCCATTGGTGGGCACTGTTATATTATTGTGACTGTATTCACAATGATGTGGAAGATGGCAGAACTTCTGGGTCATTGAAGTTGGGTACCTATCACTCAAGTGCTCGGAACAAGAGGCCTTGGCAATTAGTCATAGAGCAAGCAACCAAGGATACTGCGGTCAGATAGACATGTATGTTCTCCCCTACAGCTCCCAGAACTTTTTATCCTGATGTGACAAACACATGTCAGGAAATTCCATCTGGGGATGGGAGATTATACAGGAGAACCACCTTCTGCCCTTCATTGCAGATCACCTCCCAGTTACTTTCCAACTCTGTGGCAGTGTGGGACCAAGACAGACGTTTGGCATGGGTTGCTGCTCTCGAGTTTTCTGCTAAATATGTTTGTGTGTGTGTGTTTCTCTTTCCCTCCCTCTCTCCCTCCCTCTCACACAGACACACACACAATCTCATATACAGGGGAGAGTAATCTGTCCACATTTTGCAATGTACAAAATTCCTTGCGAGGTTTCTTCCCCCTCTGCTTCTCACTGGAAGGCAGTTTAGACGTAGCCTCCTGGCTAAGGCCTTAGCCTCAGTGCTAAAGCCTTAGAAATTCCAGTGGCACAAAAATTTAGGTTCTCCAGAATAGGACTCCAATATTTTCTCTCATGATGAAGGAAATATAAGCCCGAACAGTGCTTGGGTACCAAGTGACAGAAGTTTGGATAAGTTGTCTTTGTGGGAGAAGATGGTCTTGTTGTTGTGATGTTGCTTCAAGTTGTTTCCCACCTATGGTTTCACTAAAGCAAACCTATCATCGGATTTTTCCAGGGCTGAAAATGTGTGACACTCCCAAGGTCACCCAGTAGGTTTCCATGGCTGACCAGGGAATCAAGCCCTGCTCTCCAGAGTCACAGCCCAATGCTCAAACCACTACACTACGAAGAACAGACTCATTAATTTATTTCCGACCTAGTCCCCTAGCTGCAGCCACCTGAATAGTTTTACCTAACCATTATGGGCCAAAGTCTCTAGTCAGGAACACTCTGTGGAGTCTACTGTTGTGACTTCAGTATGTGGCAGCCATGGGTGAAAAGCCATATTGGCTCCTGGCTTGTTTTTGAGTTTGGATAATCCCTGCAAAGCATGTTTACATTATTTGGCCCATCCCTCCCAAGTCATCCAATATGGGTTAGCAACAGTGTCCACCCAAAAACAGAATATAGCAAGTGGATGCACATGTCAAAGTTGGGCCAGCTTCAAGTTTCATGTTCTTGAATCCTGTTAGTCCTGAAGAGAATAGGCCCATTCATTCAAATTTTGAATGGTGAATCAACACATAGGCAAATCCAATTGATTCAATGGCTCTGCTCTGTTTAGGACTAATACCAGGATTGAGGCCATGGTTTGATTTTGTCAGTGCAGCTCATACATGCCCCAGCAAACATGAAAAGATGCTATTTTTCTTGGAACAGTAGCACAGCGTCAGGCAGGTGATATAGATCACTCAACCTAGTGGATTCCAGATGAGTTGAGACATAATTCCCCTGATATACAGGCAGTGTGTGCCAGCTGGAAATGGTGGCACATCTGAAGGGGCAGGCAGATGGGAAAGGGAGATTTATGCTAAGGCATTCCCACAGAGCAACTAGAACATACCCAGAACTGAACCCTATCAGAATACATGAGAGGTATTATCTGCACTTACAGTGCACACTGTTAAAAGCTGAAGTCTACAACCTGTATGGCATTTGCATCCCCTTTATCATGATCCAGACTGTTAGGAGTTCATGTGTGTTCTCTTCTTTTGCCTCAGACCTTCCCAGGGCCTGTGTGGGGGAAAAAATAGACTTCTTTCCTTTCTTCTCCTACAAGTCCTCTGGCACAGATAGAGTCTTCAAGAAAGTGGTGGGATCTTATTTCTCACATTCTGCCAAGATGGAAGTAGACAAGAGATGTCTCTGTGATTACTTCCAATTTTCTCCAACAGCTGGAACCAAACTAACTTGTAAAAGAAAGCAGCTTTGTCAGAAAAATATTTCTGCATTCACTAACTTTGGTTGACTTCAGTCATTACACTGCTGTACTATGGTTAACAAAACCTAACCTGGTTTGGTGTAATGTCTGAACTGGCAAAATGTGGCTTGTGATTGGCTGGTGGGGCATAATCACAATCTGTGGATTAATGAATTTATAAAGCATGGTTAGTAGTAACTACAGTTTTAAGATAATGTCTTTGTTGGCAAACCATTGTTATGGCCATGGAAAATAAATCCAGGTAAGATCCATTAAATCAAGAATTTGCATAATGTCTGATTGCAGGGGCAGAATCCAAAATCCAAAGGAAAGGCTTAACCAACCATCATGTGTACAACGGAAGCTGTGATAGATCACTCAAAAATAAGATGCTGCTATGGGCAACAAATTTTGGAGATATGGGCTGGCATCCTCTTGGTGACATATACAGCTATAAGTTCTCCTTATAGTTCTACCTATAGAAGTTATATAAATTCTCCTTATAGAAGCAGGTAGATGTTTTTGCCTGATGTGGAACACCCATACAAATACAAGCTGGAATTCATAATTGCAGTTACAAATGTGTAATCTAGAATTGCATTTCTTTGCATTCACAATCTCTATATATTCAAGATTGTAAAAGTTTCCCAATCCTGGCTTAATGGGAAGCAGCCACTGTGAGAGATAGTGATCTGTTCTCCTGTCAATTAGAATGAAGACTGATGTCTCCATTCCCCTTCCACAAGCAATCTCCAGTGTGAGAACAGACCTGTTGCCTGGTAACTCAGGATTTGAGAGTGGGGTTTGAGGTGGGAGACACTACTTAGCTATGTAACTAAGGTAGTTCTGTATCTAAGTAGCCGATCTAGAATTTCAGCCACAGTTCAGTGACCAATCTGAGACTATCCATCTCAGCTTTGCTTTGCCTATAGGAAGGGGCAGAGATCAATTCTGAAGTGGTGTCACTCATCATGACCATAGCTGGAATGTGCAAGTTCCCCCGCAGAAGTTGTTAGACATTTATGTCTGATGAAGAACGTTTGCATGCAGTTCAGGGCTGCCAAAATGGAGTAGTGCATGTGATCCCATTGTGCATGGAGACACATCATTCCCATTTGGATGTGAATTCAGTTGCGCAATGCTGCCATTCAACACAGGCATAATTCCACATGTGGAAATCTATAGTTACACAACTCATCTTGGCCCATGTCTGCAAAAGAAGACTCTGAACAAGTAAGCAGCTGTGTTGATCCATATCAACTAATCAGTTCTACCAATGTTTAGAAGTCTTTTGTAAAGCAAATGGGTCTTAATTGCATATTCAAATCAAGTTGTCTCTAATTCTTTGCATGACAATGGGGACAGCTCAAGCAGTTTACTGTTGCTACGAAAATCCATCATCACCACCCCACCCAGCCACTGCTAGGCTTGCAGCTAATATCAGGGGGAATAGGATATCATAATGTGAGTGAGAGATAATGTCATTGACCCTGCTAATCAAAAAAGTCCTGACACTTTGACCCTGTCAGCTTTAGCTCCACTGACCACTAGTTCCACTAGCTAGGAGGAAAGATTCATCATGGCCTGAACCAACTTTGGACAAATCTCATCTGGAAGTCAGTTCTGCTAGACAAAAATAAAGTGAGTAGATTCATGTCTAAAATTACCCTGCAGTTCTTAGGAAACTAAATGCTACAGTTCATGCCACATTCTGCAGCTATTCTGCACTCCCACAGAATCATGGCAGGTGCCCATTTCTGCATATAACAGCTTCTTGAAAACCCAGTCAAAGTTGCTGAGACCAAATCCATTTCAGGCTTCTTCAGGGTGCACTCGCCTTCAAAGTGGTGTCTTTTCTGCTACCCTCCACTTCAAAACATCAGTTGAGGGCATTTTGCAGAAGCAGTTGGTGGGTCCCACATCAATGGGGTTTGTGACTCTGATCCAGGTTTTAAATTTGAGCATTCAAGTTACTATTCAAGGTGCTGAACCTACTTGTGGCTGTAGAGTTCAGTACTTTGGACAACTCCCCCACAATTTGAATGGAGTGGATTTACTGCTTCCCCTTGCAATCCCTTATATCTCTTTTTGCCCCTAAAAGCAGTCATAGCAGCTCAAGAAAAACTCCTCCACCACCTTTGTGCTCTGCACGTCCTGCAGGAACTCTTAAGGGTTCCCAGATGGAAATAGAAGGTACACAAAGACTAGCCACATCACACAGAAGAAGCTATCACACCATCCTTGCTTTGGAAGAGTTTCTACCAGCACTATATAATTTGATAGGTCAGCCAATCTGTGGTGCCTACTGATGGACACAGATCTGCCCTACAGCAGGTTGCAAAGGTCAAATGCAGACATTTAGACAAGTTACAGACTATTAAATTTGTGCTCAGGCAGAGATGTGTTAAAATCAAAGACAGGCAAAAGGAAGGAGCTTACGGTCATTGGGGAGACAGTGGCAGTGGCAGTTGACAACTCCCATGTCATTTGGGCAGTGATTCCACACTGGGTTTTAGTCTGAACATTAAAGAAGTTTTTATTTATTAAAATATTTATATCTCATCTTATTTCATAAGATCTGTGGGAGGGCTTACAATAAAATCAGCTATCCATGGCACAGAAGCCCAAAATAGGGTGGCACCATGGATAGCTCCTCCAAAATTTAGACTAAAACCCAACGTGGATTCACCACACTGATCTTAGGAGCCAGCTGAGTTGTAGAAAATATGCATTCCAAGCCCCCTCAATATCCAAGACTTCTTAATGTCAACATCCAGCCCATCTATCTTTGTCAAATGGAAATATTCTAGCTGGGCTTTGTCGTTTAACAGAAATAACCTTCAGAAATAATAAGGTGGGCCTCCCTGTTAATTCCTGCATCCTGGTATTTATAAAACAGAATTTTGCACCATGGCAATACAGGAGTTTGATTTCCCCAATCCCCCAATAAGCAATCAAAGCCTCTGTGGGATGTTCATTGTCTTCAGCCCTCCCTACAGTGCTGATAGTTCCCCGTGATCCAGTAACATATCTGTGCATATTTAAGAGGGGTAATGCGGACAGCAACATTGAAATCCTGGGGGGAGCCGTTGGTGTCCACCCACTGGTGCCCAGAAAAAATCCCAATGATTTTACGTTCCCATTTGTGGTTCTGTCTCTTCCACATTCGCACATAAACCCCAGAACCGCTGGCCCCTGGCTGGGCATCACACTGCTGATACAAGAGATCATATGTTTCATCTTTGACATCACAGAAACGGTAAACCAGGTTGCCTGGCCGATCATTGTCGTAGCCTGAGAAATGAATCCGCCCCCCAGGCAACTGCCTTGCTGTTGGGCTCACCCCTATTTTCATGAACTTTCGCTTGTGCGGTTTCTTGAGTTCCAACAGAGCATAGTCGTAGTCCATGCCAATGTCATTGGCATTCCCTTTTATCCACCCTTTTGGGACATGGGTCCGTTTCACTCGGATCCACTGGAATTTCATTTTCTCCAGCTCTGTAGAACTGCTGATGTTTGCCCCCTTGCTACCATCCTTCATTCTGGGCCTCAGAAACCCCACTCGCAGCTTCTTGGCTCCCTTGACATAACTTTTACCATCGTGAATACAATGAGCTGCCGTCAGGACGTGCTTCTCAGCCACCAGTGTTCCAGTGCAGCCTGTAGACAACTTCACGGAAGTGGAAAAGGGATAGTTGAGCAAGAAGTCCTTGCCGAAAATACTAAACCTTGTGTCGTATCCGTAGATTTGTCTTTTTCTCCGAGATCTGCTCTGTCCTCCAGTGCTGCCACCATTAATGATATAGATTCCGACTTCCGTCTCAGTGCGGGAACCATTGGAGTACAAAGTCTCGTAGGACAAATAGTCTTTCACCTCTTCATAAGTCGGCAATGGAGAACGTTTGTGGCAAGAGGGCCCACAAGGTGACACCACTTCCAGTTTGGCCTCTGCATCAAACTGGGGCTTGTCCAAATTAACAGTCAATTGTGGCAGTATGACTGGGACCTTGTAGGTTGGCCAGGTTGGCTTCCAGGGAGAATGGGCCGGTAAGACATCTTTTATAGCCCACAAGCATAAGAGAAGAACAGGTAGTCCCACCATGGTAAACCCCGATCTGTGAAAAAAAAGAAAAAGCTCTTATTATTAACTAGTAAACAATCAATACAGTTCAAATAGTGCCTTGTTAAAGATGCAAAACTCTGCTGAACACTCCTGAACAATACATTTATATTGGTGTGTAAACAGAAAAAGCCAAAAAGTGACCATAGGACCTAAATGAGGTTGAGCCGTGCTGTAGAAAACAGCTTGCTTAAATACATATGGTTCTAAGTTCCTCATGATTTCAAGTTAAGTGAAACATATACAAAACACGCTGAGCCATGTTTCAAAACATCTTGTCATGCTCAGCTAATATGATAACAGCTAGAACATTAGAATAAGATACAAAGAACAAGTGTGATACACATAGTTTGGAAATAGTGCTCTTATTGGTGAGTTTGTATGACTGCCATAGCTTTTTGTTACTCAGTTGCTGCCACTGCATGTTTCTGTATGATTCCTATATGAATTTGGTTTAATCGCCTGTTTCATCTGGGCTTTCATGCCAGAGTCCAGACATCACTGCATTGTTTATACACTGCTGAGTTCAATGTACTACCAGACTCCATTCATAAACCGTAAAGGGTTAAAAATATCCCCTCACTTGCCAGAATTTTAATTGTCAATACCTTGGGAAATGTAGCTTAGTGCAGTGTAGGTAATTTAAACTTTAATACTCTGAAAAGAGAAATGGTTGTTAAACTATTTAAGTCCAGATCATAGCTTATGCCTTCAGTATTCTCTAACTTCTGGGTCAGCCTATAATCAAGCAGAGACCAATTTTCTCCCTGGAAGCTACCAAACTCCCTCCCCACCAAAAACCATACTTGGCAGTTGCCAGAAATCCACTGTGAGGTAGAAGAATGAGTATTTTGTAATGTCTAACAGTATGGTCAGGTCCTACAACCTATGGAAATTGAATTGATAATTCTAGAGGGTTCCAGAGAGGGAACTCTTCCTCTTCTGACCAGAAAAAGGACAGTTCAAAGAAGGTGTTGGGGACCACAGGAAAAGAAAAAGCTTTGCAGGGGGGACATGTGCACTTAGTCAAACCTCCTTTTAACCTAAGTCCACCATGGCCAAATTAAAGGATCATCAGATATGAAATCTGCAAATTTGGAAAGGATTTGCGGAAGGCCATTCTGTAACTCCTGGGCCCATTCACCCTACAAAATTTTAGCACTATGACTCCACTTTAACTGCTATGGTTCCATCCTATGGAATCCTGAGATTGGCAATTTGGGGAGGACCAGTTAGAATCCTCAGAGCAGGAATACCAAAGATAGTAGAGCTGACATGTATATACGTATGCATGTATGTATGTAATATGCAACCTTTCTCCCAGAGTGAGACTCAAGGCAGCTTCCAGAAAGAGTCAAAGAAAAAAAGACCATGAACAATGAAACTTTAAAACAATTAAAACCCCCAATATAAAATTATTTTAAAACACACCAAAGTTAAAAAAATAAATAAAACATCCCAATAAAAGCTTCCCTGCATATACATTTTAAGCCTGGTGCACAGACATAGCCTTGACTATGTTCATTTATAGCCAGGTATAGCTCAGTACAGCTGGCCTCATTATCCCAGGATCTTCCTTTTAAGGCAGGCCATGTGCTTGCCTGTGCTTTTGCTTCTACTGTTTCAGTCTGAGACACTCCAAAGGGGGAAGTAGCTCAGCCCCTACTCTACAAAGTCAACATATGACTGGTCCAGGGCTGCCATTCTTCTGTGTATCTGACTGGAGGGTGTTACCTGGGTTCACATCTTTCTCTTCCTCATCTGAGGAGCACCCCCCTTCAGACAGGGCATGACAGATCCAATGGATCACAAGTGACTTTCCAGTTGAGGCTGCCAACAGAATTTAGGGCACCATCTCCATTTTCTATAGTAAAGTAAAATCCTTTTAAACTCAGATCAAGCAACTTTTTGTTCCTGAACATAGCTCAAATGTTTAGAAACCATATTGTAAAATGTCTTTGTGAATGAGAGGCATACAAAAAGAGAAAGGAGTAACGAAAGAGACTGAGAGCCTTTCTGCACTACACTATTATAGTGCTGTTATAGTGCACTTTCAAGATCCTGTGGAATTCTGGGTTTTCTAGTTTACTGAGGCCAAAGAGCCCTCTGGCTGAGAATTCTAAATGCCTCTCCCTAAACTGCAAACCCCAGGATTCCATAGGATGTTGAAAGTGGAATAATAGCAGTATAACAGTGTAGTTCGGAAAGGCCCTGAGATCTTCAGCAGCAAAGAAAATCAGGCACTATAGCCATGTTAAAAAAAAAAAACTGTGGAACTTGGATTTATTTGTAAATTAGCCTGGCAACTGGAAACACAGCAGGAGTCAAAATGTTCCCTACAAGAATGAAGGGAGGGAAAAGTTTGCCCACTCCCGATCAGGATTATTCAAATAAATTACGACCATTAGATGCAGTGTGTGCATATTTAAACCTGGCTGGGGGTTAAACCAATAATGGCTGGAGCAGCTTAGCATCATTCTTGAAATGCCTTAAAGGAACACAAGACAACCAACCCCTATACAAAGCATTCACAACTGTGCTAGGCAATAACCATCTTCTGGACTTTTACAAAGTAATCCACTGTGGGCTCCAAAGCGTATGTTTCCACATTGTGCCACATCAGTTCTGTGTGAAAGGAAGGGATTCCTTTCATGAAATCACACATTCTGCCATAAGAATCATCCTAGGGACTTAATGCTAGTGTAACCAAGAGGGTTCCCCCCCCCAATATTGACCAAGGAGGAATTCAGTACCTCCTTGCACAATGCTTGCTTATAGGCTATGCAGTGCAGCCACCTTCCCAGCCTCCATAGCCATGGGTGACAAACTCTGACCACTACAACATGTTGCTGCCTCTCTGCCCACATGATATTCTTCAAGAACTATGCTTGTCATAAGAAGTCTGGTTATTTTCAAAGTACTTCATAATTATTGGGTTTTTTCCTTCCTTATTACATTCAGTTCCAGCTCCCTTTTGGCTTTCTGGGCACTACACTCCTATAGCGTGATTATTCCACTTTCAACATCCTATGGAATCCTGGAGTTTGCAGCTTCGGGAGGGGCCAGTCCCCGAAACTGCAAACCCCAGGATTCCATAGGATGTTGAAAGTGGAATAATCGCGCTATAAGAGTGTAGTGCCGAAATGGCCAGGTTAGCTGACTTGCTTTAATGAGTAGAAAGAAGAGGTGTGGAGCTTACTCCCGTATTTCCCTAAGGTTTCTCAGAACTGTTTTGTCCAGCAGATGGCAACCAAGGGAAAAGTCTCATTTAGGCTGTGAACACAAGCTCCTCGCAAAAGTGGAACTGAGTCTCTCTTCTCAGACACACATTCCTCCTTTTAAAAGCATTACACCAGAGATAAGTTACCCATGCTGGGTTTCGGGGACAAGAAGAGACAGCTAAAGAAAGAACATGAGAGAGGGAATGCCTGACAGGCTAGGCTGGTGAACGTATGTGACCGGGCTTTCTCTTTCGTAGCACCCTGATTGTGGAATTCCCTCCAAAGGGAAGTCAGGCTAAGGCCCATCCCTCTTGAGTTCTGGGTGGCAGGTAAGAGTTTATTATTTTGTCTGGCTATCAGTCCTTAAAGCAACAGGTGACTGCTCTAGCTGATATAAGTGTATGGGTGGGTGTGTTTGAACTATTTTTAGAAATCGTTTAAGCCTGTTTTCACTGTTTAAATGTCCTTATCTGTTCCGCAATTGCCTCAGGAACCTGGGAAGGCTAAGGTGATAAATAAATGTTTAAATAATTAACTAAATGGGTGTATAAAATTAAGACAGGGCAGAGAATTTGAGTCACTAATGGGTGGAATCCTACTGTGTCATACACCTATGTAAGTTCCCATATACTTCCGATGGTACTTTTCTGACCATTGTCCTACAGTCATATTCACTTCACAGCCACATAAGCAAAGTTCCACAAGTGCAGCCATTTCACATGGATCTCAATCCTATTGTTAGTCTCAATAGGAGCCATTGGATCGGTTAGATTTACCTGTCTACTGACTCACTGTTCAAACTTTCATTAAATGAGTCTACTCCATTTGGGAGTAACCAGCCAGTAGCGGAGCTTGGAGTGTGTGGAGGGGGGGTGGGGGGCATGGCCACGGTGCATGGGGGCATGGCCACTGTGCAGGGGGGTGGCCATGCTGTGCGTGGGGACGTGGCCACAGTGCACGTGGGGGTGTGACTACCAGCCGGAATGCTCCAAAAACATTGCCGCCAGGGGCAAACCATGCCATCACCCCCCCATCCCTATGCAACTGTACCCAATAGGATTCCAGCCACACAGTTGCACATTCTTGGATGGTGCATAATTATCTTTCATTGCCTTCAACATACCACTCGAGTCACTGGAATTGTGAAGGCAACCACTGTGTATTCCCAACAGCACACTGGGAAAAGTGAAAGATACATGGTCAGTCCCACAGCATAGGTATTCAACAAAACAGTGGTGTAGCACCCCTATTGTATATTATGTGAGTATAGAGCAGAGGCCAGCAAAGTGTGGCCAGTGGGCTGCATGTGGCCCTTGGCACCCCTAAATGTGGCCCGTGAAACTCCCAGAAATCCCCATACCCATTTTATTTAGTTTTGGGGGACAATCTTTAAAATGTATTTATTTATTAATTTTAACACAATAACAAAAACATCAACTGAGATTAGTCAGAAACTAAAATTAAATCACAACATGTAGCCAATAAATTAAAAAAAAAACTCTAAACACTAACTCATTAGAACACTCACTCACTAACTGACTAAATACTAACTTACTAAAACACAAAAAGGCTCTTTCCCCTGCCCTCATTAAGCACATTTTTTTTTGCTCCAAAACCAGCCAAAATGTGCCCATACTGTAACAGTTTGCTTCTCCTAACCTCTTAACCTTCTGACACCACCCAAGCCTCCCCAAAACACAGGGGGGGGAGATGAAAATGGGCCAAAAATCAGTCAAAGTGGCAACTGGAAATGACATTTAATCATTTCAGGCACACTGAAACATGCTGGTACAGTCTGCTGGGCAGGCACAGTGAGGGAAAAATGGTCCCCTTCACTTGCACATCTGCCCACCTCCAGAGTAGATTGATGCTATGCAAGCAAAATGCAAGATCTTGATCACTGCATCTTCTCCTCTAACGAATAACAGAGGTCTTCCAATGAAACTGATGGACCATTTGTTCAGACTACAAAGATGTGGGAACCACAGCCTATGTGGAGTGGGTTAGGAAGCTGGGTATGTTTAGCCTGGAGAAAAGAAGGTTAAGAGGTGATAGGATAGCCATGTTTAAATATTTGAAAGGCTGTTATATGGAAGATGGAGCAAGCTTGTTTTCTGCTGCTCCAGAAGCTAGGCCACGGAGCAATGGATTCAAACTACAGGAAAAAAGATTCCACCTAAACATCAGGAAGGACTTCCTGACAGTAAGAGTGAGCTATTTATCACTGGAATACAGTGCCTTGGAGTGTGGTGGAGTCTCCTTCTCTTGAAATTTTTGAGCAGAGGCTGGATGGCAATCTGTCACGAGTACTTTGATTGTGTATTCCTGGATGGCCCCTGGGATCTCTTCTTACTCTATGATTATATGAGAAGGAAGTATTTCTGGGCAAAACATATCTGTGGAATTTGCTATCACAAGACATACAAAGGTCATGTTTCACTTAGATGGCTTTTGAAAAGTCCAGTTGTGGAGAACTCTTAAGCTGGAGGAGAAGAAAGAAGAAGGAGTGTGCTGAAAGGGCATGGTGCATCCTTGGGCTAGGCAGAGTGGAAAATTGGGAAGAGGATATGGAATAACATGAAAGAAATTATGACACAGTGAAGAGGGAAACCCCAGACTGTAACACTTTGTTACAAATCACACAGTTAGAATTAATTGCATGTGGCATTAAGTTAGGTATTACTCTACCAGGGTGTTTTTGACCTCCATGGAATATCTGACATGCTTTGACTGCAATAAAATATTAGGCAATCACTTGGCCAGTGACTTCATCACTGCACACTCTGTCTATATCAGAATGAAATACAAACAGCCCTTGTCAGATTTGAGGAACATGGGAAGGAAAGAACACGATCTTTTTCTCCAAGCATATGTGAATGAAAGGCCACAAACCACCTTTCAAAAAGAGTAACCATTTCAAACTTCTGTGACTTTGGAAAAAAGAGAAAGGTTTCTCTTTTGGAGGTGTTTCCTGAACCCTGCTAATTAGAAACTGTTCTTGCAACAAGCGCTGGAAACGAAAATAAATAAATAAATATCTGGGTGAAAAGTGTAGTCTCCATTACATTTTGCAATGCACTTTTCCATGGGGCAAGAAGCCAGAAATGATTAACAGGAGGGGGAGTAAAGGCTCCCCCCCCGGACATGACACAGAAGGAACTTTTCTTAAAACAAATTACAGAATGAGACTCCAGCTACAGTCTCCAGGCTTGCCAAAATAGCCAAACAGCTTTCCTTGGCTAGAAGATTCATTAAGAACACAACCAAGGGAGCTAAAGAGCACTTTAAGGATTATGGAAGCCCTCAGCACACCATTTTTAAACACATTAAGACAGAGCCTGTTGGGAATGGCAAGCACAGAGCTCCGAAGAACAGCAGCTCTCCAGCCTGAGTTTTCCCAAATCCCTGCTAATTTGAAGGTTACGAGGGGAGACGTGCTGGAAAAACTGAAGCAGATTGGAAGAGTGTCCAGCCCAGGGTATCTGCCAACACATACTGCAGACACAGCAGGTATTTTGGCACATCTGCCAGGGGGCACCCACATACAAAAAGCAATAGGATCATTGTGTTATTTCATTACCAGCTGGCAAAATTGCTTTAAGAATTACTTATTCTTGTTTGCTTCATCCCCTGTGCCCATTCCCTCCTTTAAAAAAAATTACACTGGGTTTTTCACTAGAAAGAAACCTGCTCTGGAATCCACACAGTTGTTTTCTTCTCTCAAACTTAGGAGGATCTGCGCTACACAGCTATAGTAGTGTGATAGCATTTTAATTATCATGTCTCCATCCTATGGAATCCTGGGGTCTATGTTTAGTGCAGGGCTTAGAATTCTTTGCTAGAGAGCTCTAGCAGAGGAGTGGACTAGAACTTTTCTATCAGAGAATTCTATGAACATTACCAAACTACAAATCCATAGCTCTCCCTCCGTTCCAAGTGCTATTGCTCTGGCCTCTGCAGGAGAGAAGAGCAGCTAGACTCAGGCCATTTCTGCACTACACTGTTATAGTGCTGTTATTCCACCTGGGGTTTGCAGTTTAGCGATGGGCATTTAGAACTCTCAGCCAGAGAGCTCTTTGGCCTCAGTAAACTACAAACCCTAGAATTCCACAGGACGTTGAAAGTGGAATAATAGCACTATTAACAGCATAATGTGGAAATGGCCACAGCTCCATCATGTCTTGGCCCCAGCAGCTGGAGAGAGACCCTCCCTCCATTCCAAGCAGCACTGCTCTGGCCTCTGAGGGAGGGAAGAGCAGCCAGTATCTGGTGAACTTAATCCCTCCCCCTCATCTCTTTCAGGGAACTGTCAAGCTAATAATTTGTAAGCTGCCCTGGGAGCCTTTTGGCTAAAGGGTAAGGTATAAATACTCTGAATAAATAATCAACCAATTCCAGGATTCCATAGGATGAGACCATAACAATGTACTTCTACACTAACTGTCTTTTTGAAGGAAGCAACAAGTAATTTTAGCTATTTTCTTCTTGATGACAGAAAGTCTTCAAAAACTAGTTTTTTCAGCCTATATGTAATTTGGGACTCATTCTGAGAAAAATTCACACATAGTTGTTTTGATGCAACATTTTCTAAACATGAAACAGCAGTTTCTGCCCAAAAAATGCTGTTTTCTCTTTAAATCAACCACATGTGAATTTGGCATAGAATGATTCCCTAATTACAGCATTTTCTGCAAAGGAAACAGATTTTTCTGCACAAAAACAACCATATGTGAATTTTGTGCAGAACAAATCCTGACCAATCATGATTCTCATCAGTCCTGGATTCTTCTCACCAAGGCTTATCAGCACTTGAAAAACTTTTTAAAAAGTTCTTAAAAGTTCTTGAATGTTTTCAAATATTCTTTCCTTCCCTGGGCCAAGATAATTCATGCAATATCAAATTTCCATGGTTGTGTAAGCAAATACACTCATAAAGCCATAAAATGTATTTCTTTTCCAGAATATATCCATTGTGATGACCAGTTGCATAGAATGTTGGCATATTGACACTCAATGTAGTGCAATGGATTGAGTTTTGGAATGGAAGGGGAAGAGCTGCAGCTTGGTCATATGCATGAGATTTGGGGCATTTCCACACTACACTGCTGTAGTGTTATTATTCCACTTTCAACATCCTATGGAATCCTGGGGTTTGCAGTTTCGTGAGGGACATCTTTGGCCTCAGTAAACTACAAACCCCAGAATTCCAAAAGATGTTGAAAGTGGAATAATAGCACTATAACAGTGTAGTGAGGAAATGGCCTTGCTCACAGACAGTACTGAGTTCCATTTCAAACTAAATAGGATCAGGCAGAAAGTACTACGAAAATACCTCTACCTGAAACCGTAGAGCAACATTCATTGCCTGGATGATAGACCACCTCATGTACTCCAAACGTTCCGGATTGCAGCTCCTGAAAAGCATAACCACTGGCTTATGGCACTTGTGATCCAAATATCTGGGAGAAAACAGATGGCCCACTTCTCGGCAAGAGGAACGAATAGTCTGATTCAGTATAAAACAGCTTCATGTATTTCTGGACTTCAAATTGGGCTGCTCGCTTGGGTCAGCCAAGTCTCTCATACTTACACACCTCACAGAGTAATTGTGAGTATAAAATCAGGGGTGGAACATAACTGATGATTTTGAATTTGTTGGGGGAAAGGTAGGATATACACAGCCTTTTCAACCTGATGCCCTCCACAAGGATTAGATTGCAGGTCCCACCATTCCCATGCAGCATAGCCATGCAGGCCAGGGAATGCAAATTTAGCAGTGTGAAGCAACTCGGAGAAAGCTATAGGATAAATTTATCAGGTCACCAGTGTGACTTATGAGTGAGAAACCTTATCTAAAGCCTTATCAAACAGTTAAGCCATTTGAGACTACAGTCCTAATGCATATTGACTTCTGTGTGCCAGTTAAGATGGCTCTAGATCACCTCCCCTATCAAAGGCAGCATACCTTTGTATATCGTTTGCTGGAGAACATGAGATGGAAGATGCTCTTACACTCATGTCCTACTGGTAGGCTTTCTGTGAGCAACTGACTGGCCACTGTAAGAACAGAGTATTGGACTAGACCAGCATCTGGTCTGATGCAGAATGGCTCTTCTTATGTTCTTAAGAGTATACGCACTTACGAGAGGCTGGATAAGCCAAGGATGTGCTTAACTTTGCTCCAGTTGCAATCCATGGGATTTAAACATTTATTAGATCAATCAGCAGCTCCTGGTCTGAGTAGAAGGGTGTCTCACCATTTGGAGAATGGTTTTGCTCATCTTTTTGGACTATGGCTGCCCTGGGGAGATCTGGTCAGGCTATGTTGTAGGTATCCTTCCAAATAAATCCACGAAACTCAGAAGCCATCAAAAAATGGCTAGCCCCACTTGCTCATGCATATCTAGGATTGTAATCCTTTGTAACTGAGTAGAAAAAGGAATTCTTATAGGTGGTGTGAGAGATAATACAACACAAGGTTACAATTGGAGAAAACTGCATAAAAATGGAATGCGGGGAAAGGAAGATATAAGATTTAATTAATGTGGAAATAATTGTTGAATGTAAATCTCTAAATTTTAAAGTATTGTTACTTTTTAAAATAAAACTGGAAAAAAACAAATAAAGGTTGAGGGGGATTTTTTAAAAAAATTCCAGTCCTGGTGGGCCATTCTATGGGCAGTTCTATTCAGCTGAAAAGGCAGCTAGGTGACCAGACAGGTAGCAATGTTTGATACATAGTCAAGTGTTTCTGGCCTTTTGACAAACTAATAAGCAAAGAGAAGTTGTAACATGCAACAGAAGGGATGTAGAGAAGACACAAAGTCTCAAGATGTTGAAAAGCATTGTTTTATTCTTAAAAATAGCCCAAAGAATTTCCGCCTAGAAGTATTTACTGCCCTCTTCAGAGGGGTTCAACATTAAAACCACTTGAGGGATTCCAAAAAAGAGTGTCACTCTCTTTTGGAGACGCTTTCTGGAATCTCTACAGATAGTTTTAAAGTTGCACTCCCTTGAAGAAGGCTATTAAATGCTTCTAGGCTGAAAGTCATAGGGTTATTTTTAAGAATAAAATAATCTTTTTCAACACCCTAAGACTTTGCTTCTTCTCTGCATCCCCCCATTTTGACAAATTAAACCATTTTTTTTTATTTCAGAGTCATAAGAGGTAGTAGAATCCCAGCTTCATCACTACCTTTCTCAGCTTCACAGAATCACAGTTGGAAGGGACCACAAGGACCATATGGTCCAATCTCCTGCCATGCAAGAATCCACAGCTAAAATACTCCTGAAAGATGGCCATTCAACTGCTTAATGATCTCCAAAGAAAGACAGCCCACCATTCTCCATGAAAGCCTATTCCACTGTCCAACAGCTATTACAGTAAAAAAAAAAAAAAATTCTTCCTAGTGTTTAGATGGAATTTCCATTGATTCACATCCCAGTCTCTGGGGCAGCAGAAAACAAGTTCACTCCATCTTCTACATGACTTCCCTTCAGATATTTAAAGATGGTTATCACTTCACCTCTCAATCTTCTCCAAGCTAAACATGCTAAACTCTTTAATGCATTCCTCATAGCATCTTGGTTTCAAGACCTTTTATCATGTTGGTTGCTTTCCTTTGGTCATATTCCAGCTTGTCAACATCCTTCTTGAACCACGGGACCCAGATTGGTGTCCAAACATTTGCAAATAAAGAGCTATACTGCTCCAAGACCCACCCATGCAACCCTTTTATCTACTTTTAGTTGGTTAAAAACTCTTTATGAGCACCCTCAGCAGTACAGGAGTTATTTTATAGGGGTATGATCTGATACCACTAGGCCCAAAGAAGTGTGTGTGAATGAAATAACAGTATGGATGGAACCAATCATGTGGGATCTTCCCTTCCTAAGTATTAGTCTCTCTTAGGGAAGGAAAGACTCACATAAATTTTACCCACCTATAGCCAGAGCCTGAAACTGTTGGCTTTCACCTCCCAAAATCCCCTGGCCAGCCAGCATAGCTGGTGGCCACACTGTATAGCTGCTGCCAAGAGCTGTAGTCCAAAAGTACGTTTTCCAAACCCTTAGACCTGTTCATCCACCTATTAGCCCTTTGCATGGCAGGAGATCATACCTCCTTTGTTCATCATCATATCTCTGCCTCACTGACAGCTGCCTCCTTAGCAAAGGATGAACTACATTTAGCCCATTTAGGCTCAACAGGCTTCTCCACGCAGTCAAAAACATTGAGCATGCAAGATTCCTGACTGCACAAGAGATCCTATGAGAGTACAGCTAGTTCTCTATTCACACTGGCCCCAAACCACCCAAACCTGGAAGGGGATGAGCTGGGCAAGTGAGCATGACAATGGGCCAATATCATGGCTCTTCCTTATTCAAGTGATATGCTGTCATAAAGCTAATGTGCGAATAAGGTTCATGTGGTTTCTTTCAATCAGATATATTTGTTAGTACCCTAGAAGAGAGATGGGGAACCTCCAATCCATGGGCCATATGTGACCCATGGGGGTTTTCCCCACATGGTCTACATGTTTCTTCTATTGCTATCTCCTGTTGCTATCTATTCTTCTCTATTGCTATCTTTTATTGCTATCTGTCTTCTATTGCTAGATCAGAAATAAAGGGCAAAATGCTATTTAAAGCCCAAGAAACTGTGGTGTGCTTGATATCCTAGAAAGCCACTGAAAGAAACAAGCCGTACAATCACACCACAGGGCAGTAGTCCCCTATGCCCACCTGTGAAGAAGGCTTCAGACAGCCTTTGTTACTCTTAATTAGGCTGGTTAAAGGGCAGTTTTTAAAAGAAGTTATTTCCATTCATGCTTATGCCACTGGGATTGTAACGTAATAATTCTAGCCATTTGAGGGGAAGTAGTTCCTGATAGTTTCAGTGAGCACATAGAATCATAGAATCATAGAAATGTAGAGTTGGAAGAGACCACACGGGCCATCCAGTCCAACCCCCTGCTATGCAGGAACACCCTCAAAGCATTCCCGACAGATGGCCATCTAGCCTCTGCTTAAAAACCTCCAAGGAAGGAGACTCCACTACACTCCGAGGCAGCATATTCCACTGCCGGACAGCCCTGACTGTCAGGAAGTTCTTCCTGAGGTTTAGGTGGAATCTCCTTTCCTGCAGCTTGAATCATTGCTCCTTGTCCTGGTCTCTGGAGCAGCAGAAAACAAGCCCTCTCCTTCCTCTACATGGCATCCTTTCAAATATTTAAACATGGCTATCATGTCCCCTCTTAACCTTCTCTTCTGCAGGCTAAACATACCCAGCTCTCTAAGTCTATCCTCATAGGGCATGGCTTCCAGGCCCTTCACCATTTGGGTCGCCCTCCTCTGGACTAGCTCCAGCTTGACCATGTCCTTCCTGAATTGGGGTGCCCAGAACTGGACACAGGATTCAAGATGAGGTCTAACCAAAGCAGAGTAGAGTGGTACCAGTACCTCCCTCGATCTAGACACGATACTCCTATTAATACAGCTGAGAATTGCATTGGCTTTCTCGGCTGCCGCATCACACTGCTGACTCATGTTCAGCTTGTGGTCTATGAAGACTCCTGGATCCCTTTCGCACGTACTGCTATCCAGCCACGTGTCCCCCATCCTATATTTCTGTATTCCATTTTTTCTACCTAAGTGTAGGACCTTACACTTCTCTCTGTTGAATTTCATTTTGTTAGCCTTGGCCCAGCTCTCCAATCTGTCCAGGTCATTTTGAATTTTGATCCTGTCCTCTGGCGTATTAGCAACCCCTCCCAATTTGGTGTCATCTGCGAATTTGATGAGCATGCCTTCTATTCCTTCATCCAAGTCGTTGATAAAAATATTGAACAGCACTGGGCCCAGGACAGAACCCTGTGGCACCCCGCTAGTCACTTCTCTCCAGGATGAAAAGCAGCCATTCGTGATCACTCTTTGGGTTCGGTCGGTCAACCAATTACAAATCCAACTAACAGACAGAAGCCATACATGAACATGTCCATATTAAGTGGTGTGGCTTGTGCAAGCTAGAAATCATCACCATTAAGGGACTGTTTTGTAGTTTGCAGATCTCACTGGGCCAATATAAATTCCAAGCAACCTCCAAAGTCATTGCAGGATTCTTTTGCAATGAAGGAAATCTTTTTTTTTTTAACAGCCAGTGGAAAGAGCTAATATCTTGTGGGTGTCAGCCAGCAAAGCTAGCATGATATTAATCAGCTGTTTTCACATGAGCTGTAAGACTATGCACACAGCCACTCCATATGAGGATTTCCAGAACATACATTACACACAATGTTTCCCTGGCCACCCAGTCCTGGGCATGATTTTCATTACCTCATTAAAGAATGACTTATAATAGCTGGACATTTGTTTTTAATCAGGGTTGCTTCTGTAGTCATTAATCAGATTCCAAGAACAAAGAAACATCCGTCTATTAAGGGACAGACAGAATTCTGGCGGAGGGGAGAGGAGGGGAGCAGAGATTGGGTGTGTTTGCGGGCATGCAGATAAGAAGTTAAACATTAATTTCTTTTTCAAGGAATAGCTTTCTAACATACCCTTTGAAAGTTTCTAAATAAAACCAAGGGCAAGGAAAATTAGCCCTGCAAATGGAGTTGAACTCTTGAATTCTGAAGCCACAAGTAGTTTTCTTTCTGATAACAAAATACCAGAGAATTCCAGGGTTTATAATGAAGCTGCAAAGTGACCCTAACCAAAACTATAAAGTAAAATATAATGACCCTCCACCACCACTAGTTATGCTTACATGTTGGAAATATGAAGCTTGGTTAACTTACTTATGGAGACTACATTTTCCAGAATCTCCCAGCCAGAACACCCAGTAACTTTTCCAAGTCCTGCAACATTCTTACAAACAGCAAATGAGGTAGTAGATTAGTTTCCAGTCTATACCAGTTCCGATTGCAAGTAGTGAATTTCTGCACACAAAAAGCATTTTAAAATCCCTGCACAGAGAAATATAGCCTAGACTAGAATCTTTCTCCCTGCCACTTAGCTTTCTATATGCAAAGACTGGTTTTGTATGAAAGAGCATTCAGCTATACAAGTCTTGAATGAAAGGAATTACTCTCACAAGTACCTTTGGTGGGACACAGGAGAGGGCCTTTTTGATGGCTGCTCCCAGGTTCTGGAACTCCCTTCCTAGAAAGGCCAGACTGGCACCCTCCTTGCTATATTACAGTGGTTCTCAACCTGTGGGTCCCCAGATGTTTTTGGACTTCAGCTCCCAGAACCCCTGAGCATTGACCATAGTGGCTGGGGCTTCTGGAAGCTGAAGTCCACAAACATCTGGGGACCCACAGGTTGAGAACCACTGCTATATTAATTGTTTTTCTTTTTAATGGGTGGGGTTTACAATACTTTTAATTCTACTGGTAGTCTAATTATGGCTGGAATCCTGTATGGTCTTTATGTATGAGTAGGCACTATGGTCACCGTGCCAAACACTAAATTCTGGCATAACCCCACCTCCAGTCCTCAAATACTGGGCAGCAGCCACTTCAATGGACAGGGCTCTGTTCCCCTTTCCCTCAGGAAGCAGCTGGCTGCTATTTCTGCCCCTTGACATGACCAATGCCCATTGCAACAGGCAGAAAACAGGGTCCTGGTCACAAATCCCCGTAGAGGTCACTTGTATGAGGGGAGCTGGGTACGGAAGCCAGCTGCTTGCCAAGTGACAGAGGAACAGTCTCCTGTTGATCACAGTGACTGCTTCCAAATTCTTGTGTGCATGTGTATGCTTCAAGTTACCTGTTGACTTATGGTGACCCCATAATTTTATAGCATTTTCTCAGGCAAGGAAACTCAGAGGTGGTTTTGCCAGTTCTTTACTCTGAAATATAGCCTACATCACTTGCTATTCATTGGCGGTCTCCTATCTAAGTACTAACCAAAGCTGACCCTTCTTAGTGTCCAAGATCAGATGAGATCTCGTGCCTCTAAACTGAGAACTGCATAGGCACCAAGAATATGTAACAGTTACACATTCATGGCAGAATTCTGGCCTACATTTTATCTTTTGTAGGATGTGAACATTTAGCTATATCTGTTCTAACTTTTGTAAGCTGCCTTGAGTATCAGGGCTGATCATCAAGAAAGAAAGAAAAGAAAGAGCTGTTTCGGACATGATTGTGATGCAAAGGGAGAGAAGAAAGGCTTCCCAGTGTTTCTTGTTCCTCCGTGTTTTAGACTTGTACAAAGGTGAACATTTCCAACATGCTCCAGTTGGCAAGAGACACAGATTCCCCAGGTGAAGTCTGTTCCTGGCACTCTTGGAGCATAGCTAGCAGCCAGATCCCTATGGCACTGGGAGATGCCGAATAAGTGGCAAGGGCGAAAGACCTCTCTTCCACTCTTCCCCCACAACTGGAAGAGCATCAAGTAAAGTATTTGAGCAACGCAGGAGGAGACAGAGGGAGGTTCTGGGGCAGACATATGAACACTATGCTTCCATTAATATGATGCCAAGTCTGTAATTTGCTCCAAAAGAGCTTAAGGTAACCAAGCTACTTCTTCACTCAGTTTTGTGTTTTTCTGAACCTAGATGCCAGACTACCTTGGAAGAGGGGACATTCAGCCATGTGCTCCAGTGGTGGTTTGAGCCCACCATGTCAGTGGTGTGATAAATCCACCCTGGATTTTAATCTGAACCTTAAAGGAGCTGTCCAAGGTGCTGAATGGAATACCTTCTTAAGTAGGTTCAGTATCTTGGACAGTTCCTTTAAAGTTTGGACTCTCATTTAGAGCAGATTCAGCACTGGCATGAAAACCAACAGCTACCACTTTTCACTCTTTACAACTTCAAAGTAAAACCAGTTTGAAAGAGTGGATATGGGGAACAACTTAGATCAAAAGACCAAGGCTTAAATGTCCGGGAAAGAATGCTTGCTGGCAACCCACAAATGCTATAGGAAAGACACCAAATGTGAAACAAAGACACTTGTCCCCAGACATCAAAAGAGGAGATGCTTCCAAGGGTGACACAACTGGCCACAGTTTTCCGATATATATCTGTTTTCTGCCACTTGTACCTGCCACATGCACCCAATCCTCTGCTCCAGTAACCACTGTATAATCTCCCATACTACTTATAAGACCACTGAGTCTATTTGTCCTTCTAGGCCAGCGTAGTCTACTCTGTTTGGCAGCATCTCTCTAGGATGCTGGGTAGAGAAGGGTCCTTCTCCTTCCTACTACCAGATTCCTTTAACAGGAGATATGAGACTGCTTGTTCTACAAGCAAACCATGTGCTCTACCAACATAGAAAGTGGCTTTATTCTGAATCAGATCCCAGGTCCATCTAGCCCTGTTGACACTGACCAGCAGCAGCTCTCCAGCATTTCTTCCCAGTGTTACTTGGAGATGCTGGGAACTGACCCAGAGACGTTCTACATGCAAAGCATGTGCTACACTCAGGGTCCACAATTTGCAGCTATTGTTACCTGTAGCAGGCGTATGGCATTCTAACTTTACTCAGTGACTTTTTAAATAATACTTAGTATTTACATACTGGAAAGTGTCAAAATGGAAACCATGCCCTATGAGCAGCAGCTTAGGGAGCTCCGTATGTTTAGCCAGGAGAAGAGAAGGTTAAGAGGTGTCATGATTAAATATTTGAAATGATGTCATAAGGAAAGTGGGGCAAGCTTGTTCTCTGCTGTTTCAGAGACTAGTTTGACACAGAACAATGGCTTCAAGCTACAAGAAAAAGAGATTCCACTTCAACGTTAGGAAGAAGTTCCTGATGGTAAGAGCAGTTTGGCAGCAGAATATGCTGCCCTGAAGTGTGGTGGAGTCTCCTTCTTTGGAGATTTTTAAACAGAAGCTGGATGGCCATCTGTCATTAGTGTTTTGATTGTGCATTCCTGCATGGCAGGGGATTGGACTGGTTGGCCCTTGTGGTCTTTTCCAAGTCTTGGCTCTATGATTCTATGAAAATGTTTTTTATGTATGCTTACTAGGCCATAACCAAAAATTGCTCCTTAACTTTTAAAAACTGGCATTGAACAGGAGATGGAGCAATGGCAGTACCTACATCTATCTTCTCTGTTCTGGATGCACACTGTTCTTTAAGTCCTACTTGCTACAGCAAATCCTTGTTGTTCTACAACAGTCATGCAAAGTAAGCCACTTTATGGACTAAAATAATTTGAGACAGCTGAAGGCCTCCCAAGGAGGCTTTGGCTTCAATAAGCTCTGACCCAGGGACATTTCAGATTACATCTCAGCTCCTAAATGAGGATCAAATTAAACCATGTGCCTCACCCTCAAGTCACAAACACTTGGGTGGCTTCTTTGAGTGGTGTTGGGATCCTCCCTTTCTTAATTCAGATGATTTTTAAATGCCTGGTCTAAATGGAAGGTTTTTAATGAGAAGACACAGTTGTTTTAGAAATGACAGACTTTTCCTTGTACAGAGATACAGTTGGCTAACAAATGTGTACATCAAATGGGAAAGTTTTGCAAGTCTTGATTTTGACATTGCATAAAGCCAAATGCACATATTACTGATGTCTAGCAAACACACATAGTGCAGATGAAGGAAAAAAGGCATGTGAACATTTCATAGATGATGAGAGAAGTGATTTCCACATAGGGATGTCTCTAGGCACCTTCCCAAATCCCACTAAAAACTCAAGAGATGAAAGGTGGCAATTTCCTGATCCTAGAGAGTATGCTTTGAAGAGTCCACTTTGCCAAATCAGTAATAAAGGAATTTTAATAGAATACTGGTCCATGGAGAATCCAAAGAAGCTAGACAAAACAAAGGAGGGAAAGAGGAAGGAACTTATGCAAACTCTCACAAAGAGCTGCCACTGACCTAGCTCTCCTAACTGCATAGATGGTGGGGGATGATGTGAGCTGCAGTCCTGCACCCCTGGAGAGCAGCTGATTTGAGAAGGCTGAAATGCTACATCATCTGCCTTGAAGCTGGGTTTTGCACACTTAAAACCCTGCAGGTAACTAAAAGTTCTGGTGGCCAAGAAAAGACCAAAAAGGAGGTAAGTTTCCAAAGCCTCTCAGGCATTAATTTAAATTCTAAAACTGGAGAGGGTTTTCTCTAATCTCTCCACTTTACCTTCGTCAAATCCCCATGGCTCAGCCACTCCACAGATCATCTGCAAGTTAGCTTCCTGATAGCTGTTAAAGAAAAACACACTTATTCTGGAAAAATGAGTATCTATCTATCTATCTATCTATCTATCTATATCAGCATCTCCT
The DNA here is from genome assembly GCA_948472985.1 of Iguana delicatissima. Taxonomy (NCBI): domain Eukaryota; kingdom Metazoa; phylum Chordata; class Lepidosauria; order Squamata; family Iguanidae; genus Iguana; species Iguana delicatissima. Next base: position 1,566,035 of record CAOKZL010000171.1, on the reverse strand, counting down.
AACCTGAGAAGGAGGGCATCTATTTGTCAGGGGAGGTTCATTCGTGCCCAAATAAGAGAGATCTTCCAGTCTACACCTCTACAAAAAAAAACTGCCTTCTTGTGCAGACTCTCTAGAAATATACCTTGCAGTAGATGGTGCGGGGGAGGAAACTGTACTTAGGAATAAATCCCCCTGTGTCCAGAAAGTGTAGGAGTGCAAAAGATCACGACAGCCTCACTTGGAAATCTCTTTATGAACTTACCTCTTCCTCATCGCTGGAGTCGAATAACACTTAAGAGATCCTGAGAGGCACAAAAATAAAAAATAAAATAAAATCAGAAAGGTGAAGGCTGAAGTCCCACAACTTCCAGCTTTGCTGAGCTGCTGCTACTGGTGGCGCTGAGGTTTGCTTGCTTCTGTCCCTGCTCTTTTCCCCACTCGGCTGTGCCTTTTTCCTCTCCCCACAACAATGTAAAAAAAAAAAAAACAATCCCTCCCCACCGCCCTACAAGCAGCTTGAGAGGGGCTGATAACTTTTTTCCCCCCTCTCCAAGGCGCAGAGATCTGCTCTTGCTGGGAAAACCTCTATGCTAGGGGTGTGTGAGAGGAGGGCGGGCCAAATCTCTTCACAGGTGTCACACCCCCTTTTTATTCCCCCTCCTCCTCCTCCCTCCTTGGGCTCCCCCCTTTTTCGCAAAGGAGAGGAGAGAAAGGACGGCTGGGGAACGCAAAGCCAAAACTTCTAGGCAAAAGGAGTCGCCGGGGACTGGAGCGCAGGCGCCTGGGGGCTCGTGCAACCCCCTCTTCTTTCTACTGGTCTCTTGCCCCTCCCTCCTTTCCCCACGCCGTCCTCCCCACCCCACCCCCACGCAGGAAACTTCCCCTAGTGTACACGATGCGTCCCTCCCTGCACAAACAGTGGCTACCTCCCTTCGCGCAAACACGCATCTCCAAATTCCACCCTCTGTGAGTGAGGATTCCCAGCAGAATCAAAGTCTCCATGCAAGTTTCCCCCCACCAGAAGCCACGGTTTAAAGACGTTTAAAGGGGACAAAGTGACCCTTTCCTCCCTGGTTTTCTCCCTCACACCCAGAAAGAGGTATGGGTTGGTTGTGTCTTTCTCTCCTGCTGTCTGAAAGAGGGGGAAGAACAAGGCTTTTCCCCTCCCCAAGAAAAAAAGAAACTTTTTGTGCACGGGGAGTGGGGGGTGCGGGAGGCGTCCTTCTGTGTTGCTTATTTGCAAGGAGAAAAAGAAAGGAAGGAAAAGAAGGGGCAGCACAATAGAGCAATGAAGGGAGGAAGCCCCCTTCAGCACCGGGATTGGGGGCGTTCCAGAAGGAAAGAGAAAGAAGAATGGATGAATAAATGCCATTGGAATGTCTTGGTTCCTCTCCCCGTGGCCCACATTTCTGGGGGGGCAGTGAGGTTGCAAGCCTAAACCTGCCTGCAAAGGATATATACCTCTGAAAGCAATGACATTTACTTCTGCGTAAACATGCAGCAGATTGCACATGGAGCTTCAAAAGAGTCCCAGTCCAGGCACTGGTTTTGACTATATGGATGCATTTTTTCTCTCCGTCTTTGTGGCCAGTACATCAGCTGGCCCAAAACAGTCCTCAGAGCTGTTGTTGCTTTTGCCTGCTTTCAAGTAAACTCTGATTTATGGCAACCCTATCCTAAAGGTTTTCTCGGTAGGATGGATTCAGGAGAGATTTGCCACTGCCTTCCTCAGAGAGGCTGAGAGGATGTGACTTTCCCAAGATTACCCAGTGAACTTCTGTAGCTGGACAGGGATTCCAACTCTGGTCTCACCAAGTCTTAGTCCAACTCTCTGACCACTAAGCCACCCTGGCCCTCTGTTAATGGTTTACTTTTTGTGCTCTGGGGTAGCTCACCAGAGTTGAGGTAACCGGAGAACTCAATGAGCAGGACTTTGAACTTCAGCTTTGTTGAAGGGCTTCCACCCAATAAAAAATTCTGCCCCAGTGATTGATCCGCAAAGCTTTAAGTAAGCTAACTTCTGATTAACAGTTGTAGATGTTCTTGCCTGGCACAAAGTCCCATTAAATTCAATGGGGCTTCTTGAGTGGGCATTATTGTTTAAATCCAATTGCTTGTCCAAACTTGGATCAGTCAGCTTCCCACAAGTGTTGATTTACCATTCCACAATAGCTACAATGACTCTGTTCCCATTTGGGATGGCCAAATAGATTTAGAACTTGATATAAAGCTGGGTTGCATGAATATCAGTCCACTGTGGTAACTAGCAGCTGGAAAGAGAAATGTTTATCAAAATCCCTTCAAAATTACTGTTCTGTACCAATGGAATTGGTTGAAAATTGGGTTCCCCCCTCACCATTTTTACCATGCTGGCTGGATGTTCTGAGAGTTATCCAAACAAGTAACTTTTTGAGGCTCAGCTTATAACGTAGGATGATAGATTCAATTGCATGATAGCTTCAGTTACATAGGTCCCATGGAACTAGTGAACTGTTGAATCTGGAGCTAACTCACATAGAATACACAACCGTATTCATATTGTCTAACTCACAATGTTGTTAAAAGCACATGGCCCTTAACAGCCATACTTTCCTGACATTTTGGCGTTTGAGCAAACAGGGAAAGACCTTAATGCCATATGTTAAAATGAAAAATTAGACTTGCTTGACTGGATGCAGTCATTCAATCTGAGTGAGGACATATTCACTCAGAAGTAAGCCCCACGTACACAGGATGAACCACACTTGGTTAAAATATGATGCTCTGTTGTGCATTTCTTTTGTCCAGTTACACATAGTGCTGCGGGGGGGGGGGGTGTCAAAAAGCAAAAGACATCAAACCAAAAAAGGAGTGTTTTTCATTGTCACTGATAAACAGCATTCAGGCATTTTGAGTGAAACCGGATTTTTCACCAACCAAAAGTGGAAGTTAATTCCTGCCATGGATTTCAAGGTTAGTCTCAAGTGCTCCCATTTTTGCTATATAAGACAGATGGCAGTCTAATCACAAAACCAAAGAGTCTTTCAAAAACATCATATTTTAACTGTTGTCATGAGCCAAGAATCCAAGGGCGTCTTCCCACATTCTGAGTTTCCTTGAGCTGCATGCCACTGCAAGCCATAAACACAAAGAAAAGTAAAGGAGTAAGCAGGGATCTCCAGCAGCTGCTCAGCATCAGAGCTTGGAAAAGAAAGATGATGATGATGATGATGATGATGATGATGATGACCATCATCTTCATCCTGCCTTTCTCCCAGTTTGTAACTCAATTTGGCTTAAAACAGCTAAAACACACATAAGTAAAAATTATACACAAGTTAAAAAGCAATTAAGCCATCATAGAATCTTAAGCCAGCTAAAACAAATTAAAACAAGAATAAATAAAAGGTAAGCACATTATACCTGTTTCCACTGAAAAATCAGTTCTCAAATGTTACTCCCAAAAGTGGGTGACTCAGAGGTCCACCCACAGTGCTAGTGCCTCTGTGGAACAGTGGGGAATTTATTAGTTCAAAGAGAAGTGTTACAAGATCTTTCCACCTATGTATACCACTACTAATGCAGAGACATGAGTTGGAGATTGAAAGTATGTTTTATTTGGGGAATATCACAAACACATGCAAAATTCAAGCAGTCTCACAACCATACAAGGCTAACAGAAGGAAAGGAAGGAAAATTTCATAGTGAAGAATTGGGGCAAAGTGGGTTATATTTACCAATCCTGCAGAGAAGAGACAAAGCGATATGGCTCAGACTAAGGGTCTAAGAGTAGTACCAGAATAGGAATCTGAGCAGCAGAGTGATAGCCTGTGTCCGAAGTACTACAAGTTGTCTGGCTCAGAGCCAGAGTTTAAATACCCTTTTTTTCTGCCATGAGGGGGAAGGTATTAATGGATCTCTGGAACAGCAAATAATGGAGTCGGGAATGGGCTAATGGCTAATAGCATTAGGTGACAAAGCACTGATGGGCATTGTGATAGCTCCTTAATGGCTGGGACAATCAGCAAACCAAAGAGAATTCTAGTGGGAAAAGGAAATGGATTGATGACAATCAGTTGCTCTGTTAAGGCAGTTTCAGGTGCTATTGTTTTTGAAGGTTGAGATTTTGAGAGGACTTCTCCTAGTTCATTAACACTGGAGCTTCCTGACTAATCCCTTGACTATGACCTAACCATGCCCTGAAATCCCATCTGACCTACTTTCACACATGTTCAGCCAGTCCTCTTTGCCAGCATGGCTTTTCAGCCATAACAATGTATAATTTATATTACCTACCAATTAAAGAATATCCATTGCCAATCATATCTTGGACTGGTGGTGTACAGCATGGTAACATAAAGGCCTGCTGGAATAAAAAGTTTTACTTGCTTGCAAGAAGGCAGTAAGGAGTATGCAAATCTATCCTCTCTTGTTGCAGAGTCTGGAAGCAGCCATCAACAAGGCCCTCTCCTTTGCTCTCCTCAAATGTACATGTGAGGGTGGCAAGACAGAAAGCAGGGCCTCCCAAGATTTCAAAACACAGGCATATTCATATGTAACTTCAGGAGAAACTACAATTGCTCTACTCCTTCCAGCCAACATGGACAGTCTGGGAGTTGTATTCCAGGAAGTAACTTTTCCAAATTCAGCACAGCATAGCTACATACATTATTTTAATTCTTGTTGATTTTACTGTTCTGGTTGTCTTTGCCAGTTGATTGTTTGCCCATTTGCTGCATGATTTTTGGACACGATGTTATGCCAACGGCAGACGTTGGAGTGTGTGGGGGGCAATGGCACAGGGGCATGGCCACGGTGTGTGTGGGGGTGGCCACAGTGCACAGGAGCATGGCTACAAGCCGGGACACCCCAAAAACATTGCCACCGAGGCCAACCGCCCCCATTGCACCCCCCCATTTCTATGCAACTGTGTTATGCTGTTTTTAATGTTGAGCTGGTTTCCCACTTGTATCATTGGAAAGAACGGTGAGACTTATAGTACAATCCAGCAGAGATCAATTTAAAAATAAAACCCACTCAGGTTAAACAAGATTTCGAGTGCTCCTATAAGATACTTCCTAGTTCTACCAGGCAAAAGGCATTGTGTAGATATTCTGTTATTTTTCCTCTCATTAACCATATTTTTGTGCTAGAGGAGAAGACAGGAACAGCTGCACAGAAACATTGGAGGGGTACAGAGGGAGGACACTCATAAAATCCATGCCTGAGACAGAGACCCCTTTCACAGTGCACAATTGTTGCACTCTGGTACGAATCTAACTGCCATGGCTCATCTCATGGAAACCTGAGATTTGTAGTGTGGTGACACACCATGGAAGCTCAAGAAGATATTGTCTTCTTTTTGTGTCCAGCTGCAGGAACACCATTGGCCATTGCCCAGACCTCACTTAATGTCTGTGGGGACAGACAGATACATTGTGTGCCCATGGGGTCATTGCTCAAAGGAGGTTTCGATGTTTCTTTACACAACATACCTGCATATATTGCCAACAGAATTCTGGCCTAGGTATCCATAAATATTGGCTAGTTTGGTTTAGCCCTTGTAGTCCAGTTATTACCTACATTCACAAAAAATAAATTTGGGCTTGTTTTAGCTAGTTTGGGATATTCTGCACCTTGATTGGGGGTGGAGATTTGCTGTTCTTCCTCAGGCAGCACAATGTTCCAGGTTGTTCCTGGAAGAAGCACTTTCTTTTGTCTGTCTTGAATCTGCCACCATTCAGCCTTAGTGGATGACCCTGAATGGAATCTTGTGGGTGACATAAACAGACAAGTGGTTGCATTTTCTTGGAGATTGCACATGGATGGCACTCTAATCAGGGTTTCACAAGTAGTATGACCATTATGCGTGTGATTCCTTGTTGCACAACTGATTTTGCAACAGTGCATCTTTGGCCCAGCATAAATGCATAAATTCACATGGCTTCAATTTATACCTTCCAACTGTGGAACAGTCTCTCAGCCTCCAAATTCTAATATGATGAGAGAAGGCCAAAAAAAAATCCCCTCAATATCCACTTCAGCATTTTCCTAATTTCTCATGTTTGTTTGTTTATTTTTACCCAGTAAAGGTCACTGGACTACTACTACTACACACTTTTGCATTGCTGTGTAATTTTTGGTATTTACAAAACTATTGCTCTTAGCTCCCTACAAGCTCTACCCACTCTCTCCTCGCAGGAGCAATTAAGTTCTTAATGCTGTGGTATTTGGGCAAGTAAATCCATCAGCTGGAGGGCTAGCAATTTATATCACTAGTTCCACTGAGAATGCTGTTGGGTTGCCACTCTTTCATTTTAGCACATGGCTTCAGAGAAGGGCTGTTAGCAGAGTACCTTGGAGAAAGGAGAGGGACATAAGAATCAGGACCGGACTATCAAAAGACAGAATGATGCTAGCTAAAATGGGAGGCAATTATAGTACTGCACCAACAATGCCTAGTGGCCCAAGCTGCAGTAGATGAGCTAGGAGGAAAAAAGAAGGACCATGTACTATCCCAGCAAAATAAGTAAGTAGTTATGTAACTCTAAAACAAAGTTATTTCCCTGCACACTTGGGAAATTTACTTCTTTGGACAGGAGCTCCCCAAATCCCAAATTCTTCAGGCAGTGGCCATATTGGGTGGGGAATTCTGGGAGCCATGGTTCAAAAAATTAAAAATTTTTCAAGCTCTAGCTATCTCTCTTCCTCTAGTAACTGATAGATATTCGGATCCCATAAAGCCAACATCTGAACAACGTCATGTATTGCACTGTAAAACAATCAGCTGGTCAACTCCATAAACTGCAGCACAGCTGTAAAACTTGAGAGAATTTATTTGAGTTCACCCACGTGCTTTAGCTTTGGAACAGCACTAGTTACCATCATGCACAATCTCATTGCATTCACACCTGTCTGGCATCTCCAGTTCCAAATGGAACATGTAGCTGGCAAAATCAAGTAGGAGTTACCAAAAATCTAAGCCAAGCTTGAAACCTAAATAGAAAGGAATCCAAATGGATTCTCTGGCAAGCACTGAAAGGGAAACAGGTAAGTGCAGTTGGCACAAATTCTCATCTTTTCTAACTGGGAGAGGAATCTGGCCAAGCACATTAGGAAAGACTTGCAAATCTTTGAAGTATCAATTGTCTCCTAATCTCTTCTGATGGAGGCAAACAAGTTGAGTTTTGCCATATACCTCTGGAGTGATACCAAGCATGAATTTGTTGCAGACTCAATTTAGGCATCGTCAAGGTGCCATGTTTCATCTCCAGAATAAGCAGCTACAAGCCCAGCCTGAAATCATCAGTGTCTCACAACACGTGCCTATGATTAATTGCATAGAATCTTGTACCTTGAAGGGACGTGGCAATACTGTAAGTCAATGCAGCCGAAAAAAAGTTCTTCTTTTATCTATCACAGAGTTGTGTAACATGTGGCCCATGGGCCACATACGAGCTGCATTTTTGTCGTTCCCATAGAGCTTCCTCAAAGTCCTCCCCAGCGCTGGAAAAAATTCACCCACTATAGTTTTTTTCCACTCCCAGAAGTGTCCTATTTTTGCATGGGGAGGTTGCAACTTCCCATGCCCCCCCCCTTATTCACAAAAATCAAAACTGAAAGTGAACATGCAGCTACTTTGGGGTTTTACTTTTTTTTCCTCAAGCCATGGCAAGTAGTCGGGGAGAAAGTTCAGCCCCCAGGCATTACAAAGTAGTCTTTTCCCCCTTAGAATATGATTTCTATGTTCCTTGGACGATTCGGAGAGAATTTTGCAGTCAAAACATTCTCTCTGTCTCTCTTTGGCCTTCAGTCATCTATAAACCTGTCAGGTTCATGAAATTTCAAGACTAAAATCTGAGACCAAAAATCACCCCAGTGATGTCACAAGGCACAGAGCCTGATGCTGCTGCTAAGCATCAACCATAATTATCTAGAACATGTTATTCAAATGACAAACACCAAGTATAGCACAAATGAGAAGAGATTTCTCTGGTGGAACATTAGTGTTCCAAGCATTGCACTGAAAAGAAAAGGCATACACCTTTCCCAGCTCTATTTTAACACCATTACTACAAGCACTGCTTTTAAGGGAAAACAAGAGTTGTAGTCCAAACTACCTTTGACCATTCCTTGTCTAAGAAAACCTTATGAAATGCATGGGGTTGCCACAAATTGACCAACAACTTAAAGTGCACGCGCACACACAAACACACACCTCTCCACATTCATGGGTTTGACTTTTGCAAATCTAATTATTCACAAGGCACCCATTGCCTCCTCCCTCATTCTTCCCCGTCATACTCCTGTCCCAAGACCTGGACAAGATCTTTCCCAACAGTCACGCCTTAGAGACATGAGAGGGACAATACTTACAACAACCAGTATAATGGAAAAGAGAGAGCCCTGGCATCTTAGAGTGTTTATATAATGAGGACTCATTAATTAAGCCAACAGCTGTGGAAGACTCTGAACCTATATAAAGTGAGACCAGAATGGGAGGAGTCTATTGCAGCCAACTACTCTTATTAGTGAAAGCAGCCCAGCTTACATTTGGATTCCTTGCTCGCACTCCTAGAACCCTCGACCTTCTCCTCATCGGTGGATTTTGCCACTGGTCTGTCTCTCTGGATTTACTGTGAACTTGGACCACAACACAACGACTAGTAATTTGCTCACAAACTTTGCTTGCTGGTTACTGATAACAGGCTAATTAGACAGCTGTAAGCCTTGGCTGGCACAGGACACCCCCTCTCATTCCCTTGTTTTTTGTCCAGGTACACTATGCCTTCCTTCTCTGTGCCTGGACAAAAAGCAAGCAAATGGGAGAGGGGAGCCCTGTATGTGTAGAAGGCAGGCATATGTGGGCCTCCCCGCCCCCGATTGTCCCCTCCCATTCACTTGCCTTTTGCTCAAGTGTGTGGAAGGAAGGTAGTGTGCCTGGGCAAAAGGCAAGAGAATGGGAGGGAGAGAATCAGGGAAGGCACAGGCACCTTCTCCATGCACTGGGCTGCCCCTTGCCATTCCTTTGCCTTTTCCCCAGGCACAGAAAAGGAAGGAGGGGAAAATGGGAGATGGTATCCATCTGCCTTCTCTGTGCATGGGGCTGTCCCTCCCATTCCCTTGCTTTTTGACCGGGCATGGAGAAGGAAGGTATGCATGTCCAGGCAAAAGGCAAGGGAATGGGAGTGGGAGCCCCAGAAGGGAAGGGGGGACTGAACACCCAAGTGAGCACTCCCCTTCCCATTCCTTTCCAAGACATGCATGCTTTCCTGTCCTACAAGACCATGCTCGTGTCCAAACTCTTGTCCCCAAGAGTTTTGAGAGAAGTGAGCCAAAGCCCTTAGAGTCAGGGACCTTACCTAGAGGCTTTCCTATTATTTAACTAGATGTTTCGTATATTCTTGTGTGTGCGTGTGTGTATGTGTGCTTTAATAAAATATTTATATCCCACCCTACATCCATGGATCTAAGAGCAAGATACAATAAAATCAGTTCAGAACAGTTTAAACCAGTAAGAGTAACTTTAAAAGACTAAAAGTAAATCCAGTCATTTAACCCTTAGAACAAAACAATTTAAAACTGTTCACAATAATTTAAAACCATCATACCTGTTCAAATTTGGATTAATGTCATGTAGACCTCAAAGGTTTTAATAGAAAATTGTGTTTTGACTGGGCACTGGGATGACAGCAGCACTGGCGCCAAGGTGCTAAACCCTGTCCCCAAATCAGTACCTTGGACAGTTCCTTCAAGCCTATTGGAAACCTAGAGTGGCTTCAACACCGCTGTTACCAGGCCATATGCCCCTACTCCATGATATGATTTAATTGGCAAAATATTTAATTGGCACAGAATATAAATTGTATCCTGCTATGACTAGGAAGCTTGCTGGCAAGGAGGAACTGGCTGCACATGTACACTGCAAAGCTAGGTCAGATGGAGACGTCAGGGCATAGCTACATTATAGTCAGGGAAACCCCGGACAATGGACTTGAAGATGTCCCTCAACAACTCAGAAACAATAGCACCCAAAGCTGCTTCCACAGAATGATTGTCTTCGACCTTCTCCCTTTGTCCATTGAAACTCTCCTTTTGTCCCCTTACCTGTCTCACCATTAAGGAGCTATCACAATTCCCATCAGTCCTTTGTCATCTAATGCTAAGGCCATCAGCTTGTTCCAGACTTCATTTTCTACCTTGCCAGAGAGCCATTAACACCTTTCCTCTCAGAAAGAAGAGCATTTAAACCCTGGGTCTGAGCCAGATAGCTTATTGTACTTTTGGCATACTGGCTGTCAATCTGCTGTTCTAATTCCCATTCTGGTACTACCCTCGGACCTTTGTCTGAGCCAGAGCACCTCGTCTCTTCACTTCTGGATAGATAAATATCACCCAGATTGCCCTGTACTCTTACCATCCAAACCTTTCCTCTCTTTTCCTTCAGTTAGCCTTGTGTGATCATGAAACTGCTTGGATCTCGTATATATGCAATTGTTACTTCCCCCAATAAAACATTTTAAAGATATTCTTTGATTCTCTGGCTGGTTTTTCCTTGCGTTAGTACCAGTATACAAAGGTGTAAAAGATCCTGTTAGGTTACCTGCCCCCTCTTGCAGGCCTCCCCTTTGAGCTAGTATTCCCCACTATTTCAAGAAGGCACTGGCACTGAGTCACCCACATTTTGGGGCAGCATCTCACTGAGCACCAGCCACCACTGGTGCAGAGTGTAACATTCCACATGTGCAATTCTATGCTTTCTCCCTGGCCAGGTGTCAAGCCCCATTGGCTGCTGCTACAGATGTTAAATGACATGGGACCTTGTGCCCCATGCAAAACAAGGCAGACATGTGTACAGCTTTAAGTTATATGTGCGTATATCTGCAACAAGGCATTCTGGCTGTTATTACAACAGCAACACATCTAGGGGCTAATTTGCTGCCCTGGTGTGATAATGGAGTTTCCCCATTATCTAAGTAACAGAGCTTAAGGGAGATAGTTCTCCCTCAGGCATACAAAGGGTTTATGGACTGCTAGGGTTAGGTTACTTTGATTGGAAGTCACATGAGATAGGTCACATGAGATAGTTGCCCAATCAGGGCGGAAAAGAGAGAATCTTCTAGATGCTTCCATGAGAAGTGAAATAAGAATCCTTAAGAGACCATGAGGAGGGGGAGGGAAGTCAGCAGAGGCAGGCAAGGCCACCTCCTGGCCGTCCCCAAAATACCATCTCAGAAATGACCAACTGCTGTGGGTAGCTTAGAATGTGTCTAGTTAGCTGCGTTAGAGCTTTGTTATTTTGGACAGTTTGGCTGATCTTGAGAATCTATCTGTACTTATAGCTACCTGTAACTATCAAGCATACCTGAGTGGGGGGGGAGGCCTTTCATGAGCATTATTTTCTTGTTTACCTCACATGTTTAAAATAAATACTTTTCTGTAAGCCTCTGTTCCCTCTCCATTCCCACACTTTCCTCAGCTCACACAGGGATAGGATTCCTCTCACTTAGAACGGGGAGGTGAGGGAAGGGAAAGGATCTTTGAACACAGAGATTGTAAATTCCCAAGCAACATCCCACTGTGTTGCTGCAGAGCAGGCTAAATCAGTGAGTGGTGGCAGCATGGAATTAAGAGAATTTGGGAGAAATTCCTAGTTCTTATTCAAGGCCTAAGTCAGCACTGAGAGAGAGAAGGGCCCCTTTTCCCCCAATCTCCACACTTGGAGCCCCTGGGGATGGGAAGATGGATTGCCAAAAATGCCCTCCCAAAAAACAAACAGATCCCCCAAACCCAGAAGTAGCAGGAGGCCCACTTCTTGTTTTGAAAAACAAATGTCTACTCTAGTTGGAATTAACCAACAAAATACCAGACTTTATCTTTATGCTGGACTCACACTGGACAGCCCTTCAAACAAAAGCCACATTCAAGCAAAAGACAGTCCCCTGAATGCCCTTCAAATAGACTATTCTCTGTAAAGCCAGAAACATGGTCACTCTACAGTAGCTCCATTCTTTGTGGTAAGATGGCAACATGGGCTGGCATCTTGTTATTATAAGTCCAATGTATACATGTATATATGTGTTCTTTGGTCATTATGTCATTCTCTTCTTCCTTCCACAATGACCAAAGCCCCCTCTTCCAGGAATCACTATTTTCCTAATATGACCCCTATCTTCCACAGCAATTCAGTGGCTGATACAGAGGGGGAGGATTGGAGAAGCATCTGGCTATGTCCCTGTAGCCAAATGCAAAATGATTACATCATCTACTGAGCCGGCCAAAAGATGCTGGCAGATCTCAGTAGATGGTGTCATCAGTGTGCAGCTATAGCCATATGGTTTTCTGATTCTCTCAGCAATCTACCAGCTGCTGAATGTCTTTAGGGGGTTTGCAGCAGCTCAACAGTGAGTTGTGAGAGGGGATAGGGTTGAGAGGAGAAACATAGGGCCTTTCCCCACTACATTGCTATGGTGCTATTATTGCACTTTCAACACCCTGTGGTATTCTGGGATTTGTACTTTACTGAGGCCAAAGAGCTCTCTTCCCTAAACTGCAAACCCCAGGATTCCATAGGAGGTTGAAAGTGGAATAATAGCACTATAACAGTCAAGTGCAGAAAGGCCCATAGTGTAGTTCCTCCAGTGGAGCTTTTCTGTTTTGCTCTGCAAAACATCATCAGGCCATTTCAGATCTTTTATTGAATGACTTACATCTGATAACAGTTTGAAGGAACTGATATGAACACTATTCACATTGCAAGGAAGCAGGTCCAGTAACAGAACAAGATCTCATGAGGCGTCAGCAAGTACCAACTAGTGCTGATAAGTATTGTATATTGACATGCAGAATTACAAGGTGTTATCTGTAGCCACGTGGGCATGGCTGTTTGTTCTAAGAAAAACGCAGGAAAACTGATTGCCCTGTTTACAGTGCAGAAGATACTTTCCCCACAGGCCAGCCCAGTACTGAATGGAGGGCCTATGCTTTCAGCCTTTACAATGCAGATTGTCTGGGGAGTTTGGGAGAATGAATCCAAGTCTCACTCTTATTTTTGTTTATTTTTTTTAAATTTTTTTTAAATAAATCAGAGTTAAGAAACACAGTAATTGCCCAGGCAAGTTTCCAGCATGAACAGGAAGTATGTACCCAGCACTTCCTGTTAAAGAGAACCAGTAGACAGCCTGACTTGAGGAAAAGCAATGGTCCTCTCAGCACCTGGCAATTCTCTATTGCCTCAGAATATTCCTAGCTACAGTACCAGCCCAGAGTCTAGGAGAGTTGCTTTTTGGGGTGCATTTCCCATAATCTATTCTCCAGCACAACCACTGCCATCTTGGATGGGGCATTCTGGAAAATTCTAATACCAGGATAACAACAGCAGCAACAACAAGAACAGCTCTAACAACAACACATTTTATAAGCTCTGGAACTTGTTGCTATGCACAGAGTTGGAATTTTGGTTTTATGACCCAGGCAGCTCCTAACAAAACATGTTGTCACAGGAGGAATCTTGAGGACCTCGTTTCAAATAGGCTTGGAGGCTGTGGAATCTGTTGGAAGCACCACTTAATCAAGCATTCTGTTCATGTCTCTGCCTCCTTTCTACTCTTAGAGCAATTGAAATTCTTAGATATTTCTGCATGCCTATGACCATGTTTCATTCTTTCTCTCAAGCTTTCCATTTTTCTCAACTATAGAAGGTAATATATGAGCACTGATGGATGATGTAGCTAAAGAGATAGCCCATGAGACCCCTCAGAAACACTCAAGTGTTTGTGATTGCACAGAGGCCCTTTCCTCACGTGGTTATTAAGGGGGGCCAATGCGTCTTGCCACGGAGGTCTTCTGCACGTTAGAGTGGACTAGGTTCAGTTTATTTACCTTCGTTACGCATGTAATTCCAACTAAATGTGTCCCCAATGGGACGACCAATAACCAATGGGATTGAAAACTGGAAGAAATTGGTTTTCCAATTTTCCAGATCAATCCAATTCATACTTTCACGGTGGTGCAGACTCATACATTCGGACCAATGTGAATGAGTGGTCAGGGGAGGGCTCATGGAAGGGGCCGGGGGTAGTATGGACTTACGCACGTACGCTGTGACGTATTAAACCATGCAAAAAAAAAAAAAAGGCCAATCACAGCCGACGGGGTGGGATGAGGGGAGTAGCGGGAGTGGCCACGGCGGAGGCAGTGTGGATTCATGAACTCACACTCTCTGAATCAGAATGGAACATACGCAGTAGCTGTGCGGAAGGAAATGAGGGAAAGTCCGCCTTGTTTCAAGCCCAGAAAATCCAGTAAGAAGCAGCACGAACCAATTCATCAGCCTCATGCGGAAAGGGCCAGAGACTCCTCCTCCTCACTTCTTCCTTCCTCTTTCTCTTTTGACCAAGACGGTGGCAAGTCTGACCTCCATCCAGGTCCTCCACTTGACACTCTAAGGGTCTTTCCACACCACACTGTTGTAGTGCTACTATTCCACTTTCAACATCCTGTGGAATTCTAGGGTTTGTAGTTTCCTGAGGCCAAAGAGCTGTCTAGCTGAGAATTCTAGATGCCCCTCCCTAAACTGCAAACCCCAGGATTCCATAGGAGGTTGAAAGTGGAATAATAGCACTAGAACAGTGTAGTGCAGAAATGGCCTCAGTTATTTAGAAGTTAAAAAGAAAACTAGCTATTGAGCTAAATATATATTTAGAAGCACCAAATAATATTTTCAAGTACATAACTTTAGTGCTGCTCACTTGCTTTTTGTTTGTGGAAAGTTAATCTCAGCAAGACATGCTAGAGATTCATCACAATAGGTTCCCCCAACCAACCGTGCTTAGCCAAGGAGGACGCTTTGCCATAAATCACACCAATGCTCAATCCTAACTGGAGATCTCAAATTTTACACAGGCTGCCTGTGGGCAGATATCATGAAATTTGGAGGGTAATTCTAAGTCTTGTGAGTTTGACTGAACTTGTAGGACTGGAATCTTGCAAGAGTGTCTTTTTTTATGAGATTATCATAGGCCATATGTAGGCCTCTACCAGGCATTTCTACCCCTTTCTTGAACTTGCATGCTACACGCTCCCACTCTTTGCTGCATATCCCCAGATGTTCACTGGTGACTTCACAGGACTGGGAAATAATTTTTTCATGTCATTGTGGCATGGTTTTTGCCTTCCTAGGGATAACCAATGGGATTGGCCTAAAGTTTAATACTAATAGTGTGGAGGAGGAGGAGGAAGAGAGGAAAAAGAAGGCAGCACCTCATTTTAAGAGGGATATAGACCAGCTGGAGCAAGTTCAGAAAAAGGCAGCAAGGATGATAAGAGGTATGAAGAACAAAAATATGAGGAGAGGTTGAAGGAACTGGGCATGTTCAGCCTGGTGAAGAGAAGATTGAGGGATGACATGATCACATTCTTTAAATACCACAAAGGCTGCCACAAAGAAGAGACTGCAGAGTTGTTCTCTGCTGCTTCAGAGGGTAGAACTAGGTCTAATGGTTTTAAGTTACAGGGGTGTAGATGTTGACTGAGCATCAGAAGGAACTTCTTGACAGTGGAAGCAATGGAACCAATAGAGAGGTGGTGGGGTGTCCTTTGCTGGATGTCTTCAAAAAGTGGATGGACACCTACTAGCTGGAGTTCCTGCCCTGAGCAGTGGGTGGGACCTGATGGCCCATAGAATCTATGATTCTATAATTATCATTATCATCATCATTACGACTGCCATTATCATTAATATTTCTAACGTGCTTTTTTCCCCAGTTTGGGACTAGCAGCTCGCAACAAATTAAAAAAAAACATGGTTAAAAAGTCATAAGATAAAAAAGTTAAATGAGATTGAACAATCACAACATTAAAAGCAGATTAAAACATGCATCATTAAACATGCACACACCAGCACAACAATTGGCAAGATCTAGCACATTGTTTAGGTGCGACGGGTCTTATAGAGTAATGCATGAAATGCCTGTCCGAACATTTGCAGACTTCTAATTTCTAAATCCCAATTTAAAACCTTCTTGTTTTCAAAAGCTTCTGGAGCTTAGTTTAATACTGTTCTATCATTTTGTAGAGTTTGATTACATGTACTGTCAATTTCTTTTATAACATATTGAATCTTTTGTATTTTACCTGGATAATTGCATGGTACAGTTTTGTTATTCTTTCCTTCCCTTTGTGTTTGTGCGTATATACATATTTTAGATTGTATGCCTTTGGCAGGACCCACTGTTTTTGGTTGCTTTACTTGTAAAACGTCGTGTACATAGATGGCACTATCTAAATTAATAGCAACAGATCTCAAATCCCAGGCTGGTTTGTAAGGAAGAAAACAGTGCTTCAAATCACCTGGACTTGAGCCATTTATGTATGTATACATACTCACCTGCAATGATTGTTCATGAGATATGACAAAACAGTTTTTGGTAACATAAGTAGAGATAGACAACAGAATGGAAATAATTTAGAGAGGAGGACTTTTATTTACATAGTTAGAACTAGACCTTAAGTGAGTTGCAAAGTGTTTTTAAATGTCGATGTTTTAGTGTCGTTGGTTGATTGGTTTTGTATTGTTATTTTGTTGTCTGTTTCATAACTGTTTTTCAATCTGACTTTGAAAATAATTAATAAGGATTATGTGTTGATTGTTCATGGATGTGCTGCTTAAGTCACAACTGGCAGGTATTGTGATGAGGAAGGGGAGACCAGTAAAATAAAATGGGTGGGAATATGGGCCTGGGAGAAGAAGGGGTGATTGCTGAGGGGGATCTTTGAATTTTGGGGCAACTGGAGTAATGTCTCCTTGGGGCTTCCCCTCTTCCCAGTCCTATAATCAGGAAGCACATGGTGCAGGCCTGAACCAGGGACAGGCTGATCCAGAACGAATCTAAACAACATCTTGGAGGGCAACCAAAATGGTGAAGGTTCTGGAAGCCATGCCCTATGAGGAACGGCTTAGGGAGCTGGGTATGTTTAGTCTGCAGAAGAGAAGGTTAAGAAGGGACAGGATAGCCATGTTTAAATATTTGAAGGGATGTCATGCCGAGGAGGGAGTGCTCTTGTTTTCTGTTGCTCCAGAGACCAGGACAAGAAGCAATGGATTCAAGCTGCAGGAAAGGAGATTCCACCTGAACCTCGGGAAGAACTTCCTGACGGTCAGAGCTGTCCAGCGGTGGAATATGCTGCCTCAGAGTGTGGTGGAGTCTCCTTCTTTGTAGGTTTTTAAGCAGAGGCTGGATGGCCATCTGTTGGGAATGCTTTGATGTCGGTTCCTGCATGGCAGAATGGGGTTGGACTGGATGGCCCCTGGGGTTCTCTTCCAACTCTACGACTCTATGATTCTATGATCTTGAGAAACTAGACCAATGATACAGTACTGGTCTTCCTTCATTTCCCTAAAACTGCTGATGAATGTTCAAAGTTTAAGGCTGTGGCCTGTGTTGCTGCAATGCATATTTCTGACTCTTGTCACAATGCAGTTCTGTGCATAACCTCTGCTGAAGGAATCTACATCTTAAGAGATAGATCCGGTCTTCATCCTTCCCACAAAGAAGGGTAATGTATTGACTTTAAACCTAACCACAGAATAGCCATCGCAGGCTGTTCTGGCTTGAAGACAGGACATCTGAAAGTGGCTTCAAAGAAAGGGAACTGGCTTAAAGATTTGCCTCTTAATGAAAGATTTCCTCCCAGTGACATATTCCCAAGGGATAGCAGAAGAGGAAAACAAGAAATTCAGCAGTATCTGAAAGGCTCATACATACCTTGTGACAGAAGTTTTCATAGGCAAGGGCTTCATGTGTGTCAAAGTGAGGTCTAGTCCATCAAGGTAAATTCCACAATAAATCAGCTAATCTTTATGGGACCACAAGACATGCTGTTGTTCTTAGTGACCTAAATTCCTGAAATTCCTGAAAGATGTAGTCATGAAAAGTCCCCGGTCAGCATCATCCGCTGTAGTTTCTTGCTTTCCCATATTAAAATATGGGAAGAATGTATTTGACTGAAATGTTTATTCACTGGGAAATAAAACATGTCACCCTTTATTCTCAGATAATTTTCATGGCCAGTAAAACGCCGCAGGCAATAGTGAGTGGCTGCCTCTCATCTAAATAATTCATCAGTGTGAATAAACAGTTTTACCTGGCATTTGCCCAAGGAAACAGGGATCAGGGCCTGTCATTTGCTGTCCAAAAGAGAAGGAGCGAGTTAAGAGAGGCCTGACACACCAAGCACAAATGCATCTTCTGTGGTGCCAAATGGGTAATATCATATTCTAACAACCAACCAATTATTTTATTTACATACCCCCTTTTTCCAAGAGTGGGACTCAAAACACTTTATAACTTAAAAAAGAAAAGGTACAATCACATACAAGAAAATAAAGATTAGTATAGTATTAAACTGTCCACAGAATCAAAACATTTATGGAACCTACTGGCAAAGGAACTTAGGAACCTCCTGCCAAAGGAACTTAGGCTCCATCTATTGTCTTATTCTGTTTTATTTATTAGATTTATATGGTGCCTTTTCCCTTCTTCTTTCTTCTTCTTCTTCTTCATATCCCATGGACTATGTAGCATAAACAGCACCTAGAGCAAGCATGGAAGCTGAGCCCCTACTTTCTTACCCCTACCCCCACCCCTACATGCAAAGCTTTTTTATGCCCCCTCCCCCTGGCATTGGCGCCCAGGGCAGATGTCCTACTTACCCCACCCTAGATACATCTCTGTTTGCATCCTGCTTTTTGCCCAACGTGGGGCTTCAAAGTGACTTACATTTTAAAGCAAGACAATTTAAAAACATATGAATAGTACATATTAAAACAGAATTAAACTATAAAAAAATTAGCACAGCTGAAAAGAGATTTAAAGAAGCACCTAGTCCATTCTTAGGCCATTTCTGCACGAGGCAAGGGAATCGCTCCGTACCGTTACTTACTGGATCTTCTGGCTCCTCGATCTGGTCCAGGGTGAATCGGAGCAGTGCGAGGTCTTAGATCTGCACTGCTCCGGCTTCCAAAATGGCGGCTTCCAACTGGTCATGGGTCCCGACCAACCGCTGAAGCTCGCCATGCCTAAAGCCCGCCCTCTGCAGATCGCAGGCTCGCATTGGTGCGAGCCTGCGAATCTGCACAAGGGAGCAGGTACGCAATGGCACACTCTGGAAAAAGGAGAAACCTCTTTTTTCCAGTCTTTAAAAAGCGTGCTGGAGGACCAGTTGAGGGCGTTTCAGAGCGGACTGAGGTGCGGATCTCCAGTAAGTAGTCTGAACCTAGTCCGCTCCAAGGTGCAGACGTCTTCCATGGAGGATGCACTGCGCCATTTTAATTCCCCTGTGCGGAAATGGCCCTAAAAACATTTCCTGTATTAAAATTCCTCCCTGAATAGAAAAGGCTTTGTCTGCCACTGGAAGGACAGCAAGGAGCGAGCCATCCTGGCCTCGAGAGTTCCAGCATCTAGGGGCAGCCACTGAGAAGACCCTCTCTCCTGCCCCACCAACTGTGCTTGCAATGGTGGTGGGACTGAGAGAAGGGCCTCTCCTGACAATCTCAGAGCCTGGGCTGGTTCATATAGGGAGATAGAGTCCATCAAGTAGCCTGGGCCTGAGCCATATAGGGCTTTATAGGTCATAACCAGCACTTTGAATTATACTGGGAAACAAAATCTATTTTGAGCTTCTGGTGTGCAGCTAAAACTGTTCCACATGGCCTTTAATATTTGAAACTGCTCCGTTTTAATTGTTTCAAAATTTTATTTTAGGGTTTATTTTAGCAATCCTAAAATAAAATCATAAACCCTAAAAATAAAAATAAAATATTCTTTACAATTTTAATTTGTGTGTGGGTGTGGGGGGGCTGTTTTTTAAAATCTTTGTAATTTGTACTGTTGTAATTGCTTTCATTTGTTCACCACATCAGGAGCCCTTGTGTGGTAGGAGGTGATGTAGAAATGCCTAACTAACAAAATCATTTAAAACAGTAATTTGAAAGCATCAAATAAAAGTACATTAAACAAAGAGCTGGCCCATCCCGAAACTGCAAACCCCAGGATTCCATGGGAGGTTGAAAGTGGAATCATAGTGCTAGAACAGCCCAGCGTGGAAGTGCCCTTCCTGTTCATTTTGGCTGTGATTGTGGTGGGATCGAGTACCCCATGTCTCCAAAATGGAGCCCAACATACACAAAGAGACATACAGGCTTCTTCCATTTATCTGACAGGTTAGGGACAAGAGCAGTGGTTGAAAAGTGGAACCCTTGTACTGCACTGCAGGAAGCATGAAGGACTTATGGAGGCCCACTTGTTACTGGCCGCAGATCCACTACTTGCAAAGTCTCTCAGCCAGCTTAATGCAATCCCGGCCCCAGCTCACTTTGCAAGCAGCGCACGCATGTAAGCAGTTCCAAGTGAACCTCCATTGGCAAAGAAGAACTCATGAAAGAACAGAACCCATGTCAAATTAATGAAACTTGTCTTTAATTTGAAAGCATCAAAAGAGCAAGTCATCAGAAAATGGGGCACCAAAAGCTAGGGACTTCCTGTACAGAAAAATGTGTGACTCTGACAGACCTACAAAATCAATGATCATTCAAGTGAGCTGATTTGTACACTGCACTGTAGAAAGATATAGACAGTGGTAAGAAGTAACAAATTAAACTCAAGTAATGCAGAAGTTTTCTAACAAAACAACTAACATTTAATTAAATGCATTTTTAAAATAATTGATCCAGTTAGATTTTCAACATTCACTTACTTCCTGAACGATGTTATTATTATTAATTAGCTAAATGAGGCACTATGCTGATAACCCAACAATATTGTTATTGTTGTTCATCCATTTACATCCCAGCTTTCCCCCAAAACTGAGGCCCTTTTCACATGGCATTTTCCGTGCAAAAGAGGGCCTGGAGCATCGTGCAATTGTGAGGAGTGATGTGCACGATGCACTCACAATCATGCAACGCTCCAGGGGCTGGCAGGCGCCGATTGCGCACCTTTTCATTTTCGGCTAGAAGCCAAAAATGGTGCGTGATCGAGCATTGCTCCTGGGCCCTGCGCGCACTTACTTTGCATGCAAAGCCTCTGGAGCTGCGCCGGTCGCACTTCCTGCCCCAGCGCAGCCTGGGAAATTCCCAGGCTGTGCTGCGGAAGGAAGAGGCAGGGCTCTCGCGCGAGCAGGCAGCTCGTGCAGAGCCGAAGGACCCCAGATGTGAGAGCCTCTCACCGGAGGCTGCTGGCGCGATCCCCACACCCCAGTGCCGGAAGAAGGTAAGGTGCGGAAAGGGCCTGAGACTCAAGGCTGTTTACAAGAATTAAAACTAATACAGTGGAAACAGTTACAGAGAGAAAGAGAGAGAGGGCGATGGTTAAAATGCAATTAAACAATCCATAGCATTAAAACCATTTAAAATGAACCAATTAAAAGACCAAAGAGTAAAGCCCTTTCACATTTCCCAGCTGGTTCTTTAACCAAAGCCAAGTTCTCTTGGATATTTATAAAACTGCTTCTTGCTGTTTGTTTGTTAGTTCGTAAGAGTCAGAGGATTACAGTGTTTAGGTCATAAGACCAACACCATTGCAAATGCAAAGGGCTACAGGAATCTTTATTTTTATTCATGATTGGAGCACAACAGATGAGTTAATTCCAAGGTTAAGAAGATTTTAAACCAACAACTACAGTTGGCCCTCCACTTTCGCTAGGGTTAGAGGTGCAGGACCCTCACAAAAGTGGAAAAACCACAAATATCAAAATGTGTGTATGTGTCCATGGGAAGAGGGCGAGGCATGGGGAGGGGGGCCAGGCACCCAGGGTCCAAACCAGGTCATGGAAAGGAGAGGAGAAGGAGATGAGTTGGCATTGTGGCCCTATACTTCCTCTCTCTTGCCCATCTCCTTCCCTGAATGCGTGAATGGCATCAAGAGAGGGTTTGTGGTGCTGAGAAATCAGGCTGCAAGCTGTCCTTAGCTGGCCAGGCAGTGGCTGGCAGAGGTGGAGGAGGGCCAAAGGTGAGTTTTAAAGGGCTGTGCAGCTTGTCCAGAGCCACTAAGAAAGTAAGTTCCCCTTGAAAATAGCAATAGCAATAGCATTTATTTCTATACCGCCTATCAACTAAGTGTTATCTAAGCGGTTTACAATGTATTTTTACATTGCCCCCAACAAGCTGGGTACTCATTTTACCGACCTACGAAAGGATGGAAGGCTGAGTCAACCTTGGAGCCCGGGAGGATCGAACTCACAACCTTGTGGTTGCAGTACTGGCATTTAACCACTGCACCACCAGGGCTCCATAGTACCTGGTAGGAAAAGAAGTACCTGGAGAGACAGAGGCTGGAGAAACTCATTAATAATCAAATCCATGAGAGTTAAACCTACACATGTGGAAGGCTGACTGTATTAAGGGCAACTTTGAAATATACTGGTCTTCTTTACATTCAGACATTTTGTACACAGGACATCGTCTGGAACATCCTGATATTATTCCTGCATGGCAGGAATGGCCTTTGTGATCCTTTCCACCTTTAAGACTTTCTGATCCTGTATGTCCCAGGGGAGTGATTTTTGATACTCATAACCCTGGAACTTTTGCTGTGATCTATGTGGAAATCATCAAGTGACAGGAAACAATATCATCAAGAGGATCTCATAAGCAGTGAAATGAAGACATTATTCTGTCTCACCTATTTTGGGATATTGGATAAGGAACATTTAATGTAGCCTGCTTGCTTCTAGCCAGAAGGTAGATGTAAAGTAGAGAGCTGGGTGAGCCCTGGCAACACAATGACTGGAAGAAAAGAAGGAAGAAAATATCTAGATTCCCCAGGAGGGTTTTTGCCAGTTGCAGTAACAAATCAGTGAAACCATGGAAACTGTAGGAAGCTGCTGCTCTGCTAGGTGAGATGGAGATTTGTACCTGGTCCTTTCCTCTTATTTGGAGCTGAGCCGCATAAAATTGGAGATCTTGCACCTTTAGCCATTTCCACACTAGACTGTTATAGTGCTACAATTCCACTTTCAACGTCCTATGGAATCCTGGGGTTTGAAGTTTTGGGAGGGGCCGACTGGCCCCTCCCGAAACTGCAAACCCCAGGATTCCATAGGAGGTTGAAAGTGGAATCGTAGCGCTATAACAGTCTAGTGCAGAAATGGCCTTTGTCTCCCACCTGGAGATAACCCATGAAAACCGGAGACTCAGGGCTAGCTCCTGAGATCTGGTAAGCCCAATACTCCTCAGAGAAAGTGTACTTTTATCCTGAGAAAAGCAAAGCCCTCTACCATTTTCTTGACAGCTGGATCTCTGCAAAGGGAGATTCTCTTCCAACTCTCTCAACAGCTCCCCTGCCCCTCGAATCAAAGAACAACCTGCCCAGTGTTCCACATTCCTTTCTTGCCACTTGTCTCAGACTGCAAGAACCAGGGCAGGACTGCCAAGCTCCAGGCAGCCCACAGTAAATGGCAGATTGGCTGCGTTCAATGTGTCAGATGACAAGTAGAGGCCTGCAGCCATGCCACAGTTAATGCACAACTGTCACAAGGAGCAAAGCCATGCCAAACATACAAATCATTTTTGGCAAGCCAAACCAGGCTCGAAGTGTTTGCTGCTCAGGAAAGTTGAGTGAAAAGGAGGCCTACAGAAGAGAGGACTGACTGAACAGCTTTCCCATATGATTTACGGCATGTGTCAGTTAAACATTAATATGAGCTGTGCTGCTTTCAAAGCAGAGCCAATTACGGGGTTGATCCAAGAGTCAAGGCAGACAAAAATGAGAGAAGAAAATCTGGAGCATAAGGAGCCAAAATGCTGAAGATGAAGGTTATTTGAAGAACTGGGAAAGCAACCAGACTCTTTCAGAACACATGCCAAGGGTTCTTTCTTTCCAATGCCATTGAGCAGGGTGAGAGTATATCAGCCCCCGTAGAGACTGTCCAAACTGCAACCCCAAATGTTCATTTTCTTCCCTTTCCTTTCTTCCTGGTACAATTGACTTACTGTGTGTTGCCCCTTTAAGACCAACCTAATAAGGAAATATTTGCATTCCAGTGGGCTTTTTAGAATATCTCAGGCTACGATCCTTTCCACTTTTACCTAGGGGTAGGTCCCATGGAATTCATCTGGACTTATTTCTGAAAGGATATGTGCATTGTTAATGTAAACAGAAATTGTTCTACACACATGCAAACACACACAAACCTCTCACAAAACAAGTGGACAGCAAAATCTTTTCAACTGTTTGGCCGCTTGATGAAGTTTTGGGAGGGTGGCTACCTGAAGTGCCAAAGCTACCAAGAAGCAGGTTGCTATGCAACCAGAATAGCCACTCCGGAGAGGAAACCCAGCCCAGTGTGTGGGAGGGACTTGTGGCTGAGAGGAAAAGTTATACAAAGCCAAATACCTGGGGATACTGCATTCTTTCAGTGAGAACCTAGCAAAGAGTGAGGGAGTAGAGTCCCTTAGCCAGTCAAAGAGTATGACTGTTGTGGGACAGTTAGGCCATTTCCACACTAGCCTGTTATAGTGCAATGATTCCACTTTCAACATCCTCTGGAATCCTGGGGTTTGCAGTTTCCGGCCCCTCCCGAAACTGCAAACCCCAGGATTCCAGAGGATGTTGAAAGTGGAATCATCGCGCTATAACAGGCTAGTGCGGAAATGGCCATAGTTTTCAGTGGAAGCCTAGTGAGAGGCAGAAGAGTAACTGAACCCTAGTAGGATCTGGTCAGAGAGTGTGTCCTAGATTAGGGGATTGGTGGGAGTTCAGCCAAATGGTTGTAGTATGATAATTGTGCCTTTTATGAAAGTCTAAAGATATAATATAATTGAATAGTTTCTGAGCAGTGAGATAACTGTTAATACTATCTGAAGAATTCACTGAATGACTATATCCACACTGAACTACATAAGAAACCTAATACACTACTTTATTGTTATTGTTATCTTAATAAATATTACAATTTATCTTTGTAAACACTGACTCAGTTTGAGTTGTATACAGTATATAAAGTAACAGAGAAAACACAGTTCCATAAAATTATTAAGTGGTTCTAAATAAAAATTCACAACCCTCACCCTTTTACACAAAGGTGATGTTATAAGGGGGACAGGCAGAATTATGTGGTAGAAACAGGGCGCCTTATCCTATTGGGAATCGCCACAGGAATCTGGAAGAAGTAAAGGGCGCTTACAGACCCCAACAAGTTACAGTCTCTTTCCTGTGGCACTGTGCAGCCCTGTCACACATGGAGAATTTGTAAATAAAAATGAACAGGGTGGAGAAAAGACAACCAGTAAAAAAAAAACCTGAAATATAAGGCTTGTGCAAATCTCCAAAAGAAACAAAAATCAGAACTGAAGGGGTACGGAAAAAATCAAATCAGGAATGCTTTTCTGCACTATTGATCTTATTCCAGGGAAATCAGAGGTAGGGGAATCCATGGCCATTTCCACACTAGACTGTTATAGTGCTACCATTCCACTTTCCACATCCTGTGGAATTCTGGGGTTTGTAGTTTACTGAGGCCAAAGAGCTCTCTTGCTGAGAATTCTAAATGGCCCCCCCTAATCTGCAAGCCCCAGGATTCCATAGGATGTTGGAAGTGGAATAATAGCACTATAACAATCCAGTGCAGAAATGGCCCATGAATCAGTGAGAAGCAGGGATTGAAAAGAGAACCAGGCACACAGTGCCAGGGGTGCTGTAATTCAGAGGGGAACTCTTTAGGGCACACATTTTTCAAAACCAGATTTCCTTCTCCTGCGTATGGAAAGACTGCAATTTTTTTCCCAGCTGCATTCTGCAAAGTTTTTCATAAAGGCTCTTAAAACAAATACTTCAACAGATATCTAAATATAAACCTAATAGTCAAATGTTTACTCTTCTAATGTGATTGCAGCTGAATTCATTTTTTTAACTTATCTTTTCTGGCTTCTAGCAAATCCAAACACAGCCCCGCTTGTGAAAGGATGCTCCTTTGAGCAAGAGGAGCAGAAAGACATTGCAAAAGGCATCTCTTTACCTTAGACTGCAGGGGTGTCAAAACTCAATTTCATTTTGGGTCACATCAGCATCATGGTTGCCCTCAAAGGGCCGGTTGTATCTATAAGACTATATAAATATATCTGCTCTTTTATCATATGAAATAATTGCCTCTGCATTCGATTATTACTGGTTTTTAAATTGCTTTCCTTCTGCATCAACTTTTCTTTCCTTGGACATTTTGAGGCTATTTGATCATAATTTATGGTCCTTATACCTCTGTAAAGTGACATAGAATTGGTCAGTACATTCAAGGCGTGCCACTTTCTGCTTCCCAATCCCTCTCTGTGCCTTTTTCTGCCCCCCCCCCGCAGCTGCAGGAGAGGTGTGAGGGCCACATAAAATGGCATGAAGGGCCAGATTTGACCCGTGGGTCTTGTGTTTGACACGTGTACCTTAGAGCCAGTTATTTTAAACTTGCTTTCTTCTTGTCCCGAGTTCAGTGGCACAGACCATATTATCTACAAAACTATACACCAGCTGTGGTTATTCAAATCCTTTGGTAAAGCTCCATTAAACTGTTTACTTAAAGCTGGTTAGGATGGATAAATAAACAAAAAAGCTGAGAAGCTTTGGAAAACCACCAACCAGAATCAGCACAAGGTTTTGGATGAGAATTTTAACAAATATTCCTGGAATACCTAAACCCATTCCCACCATGTTCCAAATGCAACAGCAACAACAAAAATCCCCTGCCCATTTACTTTTCATGAAGTAAAGTATGTAAAATTTGGAACAATTTAGGGCAAACATTTAGTATATAATCTAAAATTCTACCAGCTGATTTTGCAAACACAGTCCTGTGTCTAAGAGTGAGTATGCCTCAGCTTCATGACTGCCTTTCTCTTAGCAAGTTACTGCAAAATCTTTCATAAAATAAACTGAAACATCCTTTTAGATTGTCATGAAGGACAGATTAGTAGTGGTATATTCAGTGAAAGTGTATACAAAGTACCTTTAAAAAGACGCATCTGTTCATCACTAGATTTGCTGATGCTTAAATCTAGTCTCATTTTAAAATGGTTTTGTGAATGTAGAAATTTAGCATGTCAGGCAAGATGGTTCTCGAATGTCTGCTTTAATGTGTTAGATCTTCAGCCGCAGTATATTTTAAAGGATGGGAGAGTTTGCAAACTGGAAAAGTTTCAAGTGAAAGAAAATCCAATTAACCTAGCAACTCCATATAAGTCTAGAGCTCTCTGGTTGAGAATCTTTAATGTCCCTCACTAAACTGCAAATATGCAGCCTAAATACCCTAAATCCTGTCTGATCTTGAAAGCTATGCAGGGTCATCTGTAGTTAGCATTTGGATGGGGAGCTGCCAATGAATACCAGATACTGGGGGTTATATTTCAGAGGAAGGAACTCGCAAAACCACCTCCAACTATTTTTTGTGTAAGAAAACCCTATGAAATTTGCAGGCTCACTATAAGTCAACAGCTTACCTGAATGCACACACTCACACACATAAACAACACCTGGAATTCCATAGGATGTTAATATGGCTGATAAAATGGAACATAGGCCATTTCCGCACTAGACTGTTATAGCGCTATGATTCCACTTTCAACATCCTATGGACTCCTGGGGTAAACAGTCCAGTGCAGAAATGGCTCCAGTCATATGCAGCCCTGGGCTCCAATGCCTTGACCCTGCTGACCCAGCATCTACCACGTAAGAAGAATGCCTCACTCTGCCTCACAGTAGGTCCAGCCCGGATTCACGGATCAGTCAGTTCACAGCCTTGCATAACATCTGGCAGCAATACAGAAAGCCAGAGATGATTCCATTCCATAACAACTCATCAAGCCTTCAGGAACATCCAGCTTCTCAGATCTTCTCACTGGGAGCAGCAGAGTTTGAGAACCGATTGTTTATTGTGTGTGTTATGTGCCTTCGCATCTATTCCAAATTATGATGAGCTTGTCATCGGGTTTTCTTGGCAAGATTTCTTCAGATGTGGTTTGCTACCCACTTCCTCTGAGACTGGGAGAGGCTGACTTGTCCCAAGGTCATCCAGTGGGTTATCATGGCTGAGCAGCAACCCAGAGTCTAATAGCGCCCTTTTCGCACCTTATCTGGTGCCGCTGGCATCGTGCGGGGATCGCGCAAAAAGCCTCATCCGGGAGGCACTCGCATCCCCTCCACTTCCCCTCCACACCAGCCCTGTGCTGGCCGGAAGGAAGCGTGAGCGCTCTGCCCCTTCCTTCTGCAGCGCAGCTGGTACTTTCCCAGCCTGTGCTGGAGTAGGAAGCGCGATGGCCGTGCGTCTGGAGCCTCCGCACACAAAGCAAGTGTGTGGGGGGCACGGGAGGGATGCGTGATCACGCATCATTTTCGGCAATGAGCCGAAAATTATATAATGTGTGATTGCCACCTAATGGCCTCAGGAGCATCGCGCGATTGTGAGGATATCATGTGGAACGGTCCTCACGATCGTGCAATGCTCCTCAGGCCATTTCACAACAGGACTGGTGTGCGAAAAGGGCCTTAGTCCAAGGCCATTTCCGCACTACACTGTTGTAGTGCTATTAATCCATTTTCAACATCCTGTGGAATCCTGGGATTTGCAGCTTAAGGTGGGCCATTTAGAATTCTCAGCCAGAGAAGTCTTTGGCCTCAATAAACTGCAAACCCCAGAATTCCACAGAATGTTGAAAGTGAAATAATAGCACAATTAGCACAACACAAATAGCACAACAGTGTAGTGTCGAAATGGCTCAACTCTCAAATCACTACCGATTCCTTGAGTTAATCCCTTCTGGCTCAGTTTAATTGGGTATCTGAGATTTACTTACTTATTACCAACCCCACTATAGGCTAATGAAGCTATTTAGTAAAGCCTCTGGGTTACCTACGCAGGCTTTGCACTAGAATTGCCATCCTTTCAGGGCAAATCTGGGCCAGTCCTATCATTAGGTATAAAAAAAACAACACCTTCAAGATTTTGGGTGTCATGAAAGACAGAGCTCGGAAGTATCACGCTAAAATTAAAACATAATTTTGTTCTTGTTTTTTTTTTTAATGAGACCACAGAGAATTTTCTTAAGCAAAGTTACTTTGCGGGTGTAGCAAACACTTGCCTTTAAAAATAATTAATGGGACATTTTTAGAGCCAGTTTGGCAGGAATTTCGCAAGATTCATGCCACTCTTTTATCAGTCAAGGTTTTTTTAAAAGAAATATAGTAATGGTCACTATGAATTACATTTTGTAAAGTGTAAAGCAAAAAATTACTTTTTAAACACTACATCTTGTAATGTGAATTACTTTAAAAAGTGATTTTCCAAGCTCTGATGCAAAAGCAAGAAACTGCTAGTTATTTATTTTTATTGTGTTTTTATTGCCAAGGAGGAAAAGACACACTTGTGGAATTTTCTGCCTCATGCTCCAAAATAACTTGGCTAGTTTTGGGTACTATTTACCTTGATTTGAACTGGAGGTGGCTGGAAGGAGCTTTGTCTGCCATTTGCTATTCCACTTCAGCCAGCCAAAATGGCTTGATTGAGTCTCTGGGGTTTGTTGAAGGCTCCAGGCTTTTTTCATCTCGCTCTTACTTTCCCTTACTTTCCATCTTTATTGGCCCTCTCTGTTTCCCTATCTAGTTGAGTTAACCATGTCAAAGAGATGGAATTGCATCCCACACAACATATTGACAAAGATTCTGGTCTTGGATTCATTTCCTGAAGTTCCTGAGATATCTTGCTGACAAAATTGGCTCAGTTTGGGTTGAATACTCCAGTGTTTCTGGATATGTCTTGGATGTTCTTCTTGGATTCACCTTCTCCTCTAAGGCTACATCTCCCTGCCAAAACTCGTGATGTGAGGTTGCCAGGAATCAGCTTGCTGTCAAGTAACAAAAGCAATTGGCTGCACATATTATCTCTTCAAAAATATAGTTAAAACACAAGCCCCCATATATGATTTCTTGAGGCCTGTGTGTATCATTCATTCATATATATATATGCAAATTTCCTGGGGCTTGGAGAGAGAATATGTGCAACCAATTGCAAATTCTGATTTTTTTTCTTACATGCCGTGTAGAAAATTGGGAACAACTTCATTGTGAAATGACTTTAAAATCTAACTGAACTAGATCAGTTTGTTCCTGTTTTGATTTGTTCTTAAATGAATGCCATTGTAATGAACTGATACATTTTTTAAACTCACTTTTTTTTTTCCAGGGAAGGCCTCTCTAGCCATGGTAGCAAAGCAGGTTTTTGCAACACCATTTTATTTTCCTAGAAGAATGACTATTCGTTACTACTAGTGTTGCCAGGTTTTCAAAACAGCTATGAAAGACAGTCAAAATAAATGACAAGCAGGGTTTGCACTTGGGAAGCAGCTCTTAACAACTTTGCGTTATACCTAAATACCAAATGGAAGTATTGATTTCAGTTGACTTAGCTATGTATTTCTATGTAAAATTAATATATTATCCACATTCATACATTACGTGGTACATACATTTCTGTCTTTTTCAAGAGTCCACACTCAAAAATATGGGATGATGACGATGGTGACGATGATGATGGTGATGATTGGCATCTTGTTCAATCTATATCAGTGGTTCCCAAACCTTGATTCTTTGGGCTTCGACAGAACGGGCTTCAACAGTACATGTACAGGTGTTCTGGGCTTCACACAGTACATGTGAAAGAGACCTAGGAGTCTTACTAGACCACAAGCTTAACATGAGTTAGCATTGTGACGCAGCAGCTAAAAAAGCCAATGCAATTCTAGGCTGCATCAATAGGTATATAGTATCTAGGTCAAGGGAAGTAATAATACTACTCTATTCTGCTTTAGTCACACCCCACTGGGAATATTGTGTCCAGTTCTGGGCACCAAAATTCAGGAAGGATATTGACAAGCTGGGATGTGTCCAGAGGAGGGTGACCAAAACGGTAAAAGGCATGGAAACCATGCCCTATGAGGAGCAGCTTAGGGAGCTGGATATGTTTAGTCTGGAGAAGAGAAGGTTAAGAGGCAACATAATAGCTGTGTTTAAATATTTGAAGGGATGTCATATGGAGGAGGGAACAAGTCTATTTTCTGCTGCTCTAGAGACTAGGACATGGAAGAATAGCTTCAAACCTGAGGAAAAACGATTCCATCTAAACATTAGGAAGATCTTTCTGACAGTAAACACAGTTCAACAGTGGAATACACCACCTTAGTGTGTGTTGGAGTCTCCTTCTTTGGAGGTTTCTAAACAGAGGCTGGATAGCCATCTGTTGGGAGTGCTTTGATTGTATATTCCTGCACAGCATGGCGGGGTTGGATTGGATTTCCCTTATTGTCTCAGCTATTTCAGGGCTTAGAAATAATTGGAAGCAGAAAGGAGGAATGAGTTTGCAGCTTTCGGTGCCTCTTACAACTGAGGTCCCTTCACTGCAGGGTTATTAGAGAGTCCACGCACAGATAGCGTAGTGATCCAACACTGTGCTCCCATAGCGTAAATTTGCACACAAGTAGTTAAGTGGCAGTTGATCTACCCTAATCCTTTTTCTCAGTGTTGACTTTGTGCAACTGATTGTGTATCTGCCAATTGTGCTTGCTTATTGTCCCAGGGTGCAGAGGTGAACATAAAGTGACTGCTTCCATAATCGCCATGAAGAAAGGGATACACTGAAGGCCCTAACAAATACCTATGCACAATCTGAAAGTGAGTTGGGGGATTTGGGGACTTATAATCCAAAAAAGAGGTAATGTTTTCCAAATTCTGCTTCTGATCTATCCCTTAGAAAGAAAAGAGGTTGATTCTCAGACAATAGACTTTGGAAGTCTTAACCAAATGAGACGCCCTTACATGTGTAATAAATATCTAAAATATATATCCTCTGAATCACTACAAGTTCAACTCATTAAAATATTTGCATGGGAAAAAAACAATTATAGGCATAAATATGTTATAACCATTGTAGAACAGAACACTCTTTCCCACTGAATAGTACTTGCTGAACTTTAGGGTGATGTGATTCATAACCAAGACCTTTTTGGCCACCATCCAGTATACTTAAATTCCATTGAAATAAAGGACATTTAATATCAGAACATCGGTGAGTTGACAAGGCATCTTATTCTCTCAGACTATCCTAAAATGCTGTCATGAACCTTATGGGTTCAGTCCTCAGAATTCCCTTTAGGGACAGAAAAGGACAGAATAAGGGGTTACAACATTGGCCTCCATGACTGGGAGGCTGTAAGAAGAGTTTGGACTGGGTAGGCCTGATATAAATACAGTACTCAGAACCTGGCCTTCTTCTTTCGCTTGGTCAACAGGGCAGAGCATTCTGCCTATTGTCATGCTAACAGCAAACTTCCAGGCAGGAAATGACTCTGAAAACTTTGGGTTGGAGAACACATGCTCTCAACTCAATCAGCCTGGCCTTCCATAAAGCCCAAGGCAAGTACTGATGCTTCACTGCATCTAACCTCAAGACAATGCTTGGAAGCAAGCATTTACTTGCATATAACATGTAACTAGTACCTGTAATGAATTTATTTTGGTGAGATGGATGTAATGAAATTGTATCTGAAAAGTAACATAATGGAACGTGTCCAGAAGATGGTGACCAAAATGGTGAAGGGACTAGAAACCATGCCCTATGAGGAATGTCTCAGGGAGCTGGGTACCTTTAGTCTGCAGAAGAGAAGGTTAAGAAGGGACATGATAGCCATGTTTAAATATTTGAAAGGATGTCATATTGAGGAGGGAACAGGCTTGTTTTCCACTGCTCCAGAGACTAGGACAAGGAGCAATGGATTCAAACTACAGGTAAAGAGATTCCACCCGAACCTCAGGAAGAACTTCCTGACAGTCAGAACTGTTTGGCAGTGGAATATGCTGCCTCGAAGCGTGATGGAGTCTCCTTCTTTGAAGGTTTTTAAACAGAGGCTGGATGGCTATCTGTTGGGAGTGCTTTGAGTGTGTGTTTCTGCATGGCAGGAAGTTGGACTGGATGGCTCCTGTGGTCTCTTCTAACTCTGTTATTCTATGATTCAGTGATGCTGAGAATCAGAACAGTGGTCAAATACCTCTGTTGATATGCTCACAGCAACGGTACTTGACTGCTTCACCTGGGCAGTTTCTCTTTCTATTGTTTCCAGGGGTGCTTGTACCTTACAGCCTTTAGAAAGGATCATCACAAGCCTATCAGCACTGGGCTTTCCCATCTAATCCTCTCTGAACTTATGATCTGGCCATGCTGAGGTCATCCTGCCCTGGTTACATGCATGCAGTTAGCATTTCTCCAAACATACTTTCAGCAATAAATATATCTAATTCATGAAAAATAGTATGCCCCCTCAAAGTGTGACTGTTGGGTATGGTAACAGCTTTGCGTCCTAGTCTCCGGAGCAGCAGAAAACAAGGTTGCCCCATCTTCCATATGACAATCTTGCATGTGTTTTTGCATTATGTATATAAGTGCTTAAGGCATTTTTAATCCAAATAGCATTTGTTATGGCAAACCAGAGAAGTGGAATTAAAAACTGGATTCACATTGAAATATGACTTATTTCACAGCAAGTTTTATGGAGCATGTGGGAAATCCCATGGTCTCAGTGTGGATTAAATTATCAAAGACACCCACGGCCAAGAAATGTAATAAGTTTTCTTGTGTTCCCAAGGAGATTTTATAACAGTCATATCTGTTGCTAATATGGGACACTGAGAACAGCAAGAAAAACACTGGAGGAAGCCAGCGGTGAGGAGTGCTTGAACTTGCTTTCATTTCTTCTCACAAGGAGAACAGCCTGACCATTTGTTCATGGGAAATGTGAGGAGAAAAGTTCCTGCCCACAAATGATTCACGAAAGCATCCATTCATTGGTCAGTCCCCTGATTTTTCTTCAACTCCATGCATTCTGACTTGGGACAAAAGGTTCGAGTAGCAATTGAGAACTTCTGGTCATATCCTATAAAGCCCTATATAGTTTGAGTTCAGGCTATATAATAGTCCATTTCTTCTCATATGTGCCTCCCCAGCCCCTGAGATCATCAAGAGAGGCTCTTCTCTCAGTGCCACCACCATCACAGGAATATCTGGTATGAAGGCAAGACAGGGCCTTTGTGGTGACTGCTCCTAGGCTCTGAAACATTGTTCTTAAGGAGGCAAGAATGGGCCTCTTTTTGCTGTCCTTCTGCCATTAGGCAAACATTTGTTTATTCCAACAGGCTTTTGAGAAATGCATATTTTTAAAGCAGCAACACTTTATTGGTTTAACTATACTGTTTTCAAGCTTTTTTTTCAATTACAGTGGCCCCTCCACTTTAATGAGGGTCCAGGGTGCAGAACCCTTGCAGAAGTGGAAAAACCATAAATAATTCCCCTCCCCATGATCCCTCTCCCCTTGCCTTCCAGGGCTCTGCTCTCCCATCCGCTTGCCATTTGCCCTGGCACGTGGGCCTCCCTTCTCAGCACCAGGGCCAAAGGCAAGGGAATTTGCAGGGAGGAGCTCCAGAGGTGAGAAGGAAGGGTTGTGTGAACCTTCCCTCTTCCTATTCCCTTGCTTTTTGCCTTGCCATGTGTTCTTAGCACCAGGGCCAAAGGCAAGGGAATGGGAGGCAGAGCTCTGGAGGGGAGAAGGAAGGCATGCATGACTTCTCCCCATTCCCTTGCCTAGGCACCTGCTTTCCTCTTCCATGCTTGGCAAAATCAAGGGAATTGGAGGAGGAGAATGGGGGATGGGAGGCATATGCATGCCTCATGAATAATCACATTTGCAAAGGCCAAACCCACAAATGGGGAGAGAGGACTGTATTTTTAGTAGTGTGTATGTGAAGAGAGAAGCTGAGCCAACCTGCCAGCCAATCACAGCATTTGGAATGCTGCAAAGGGGAGCCTTTGGGGGAAAGGTTGCATCCTAAAGGCTTGTCTGTAAAAAAGTTAGTTGGGGCAGTGAGAGACAGAGCGAAGGCCAGTTAGGAAGGCAGGCACTGATAAGATCTGGATAGAATTTTGGGAACTGGGAATGTGAAAGGAATTCAGGGACTCCATGCTTGGCTTGTTTGAGATATAATATATCTTCACTGGTTTTGTTTTCAATAACAATCTGGCTGTTTTCATTTAAGAACTGAAAGGGAGAATTGGTCACGCTTTACCACGCTGAATCCACTGATCAACACAGCCGCTTGTCCAGTGGGGAGGTCACCTTGAGGCCTGAGCACTAAATCCAGGAAGGGATCCCAAGAATAAAAGGATAAGCTGAGTAACATAAACTTTAAACTGCCCACTGGTTCTGAGTAGCATGATGAAATCTCATAATTCTGCTCTGCTCCTTTTGTCCAGTGTATCCACGCTATAAACACTAGCCATCCATTATTCACTTAGTAGCTGTCTTTGGGCCATTTCCACACTGTACGGTTATAATTCTATTATTCCACTTTCAACATCCTATGGACTCCTGGGGTTTGCAGTTTAGGGAGGGGCATTTAGAATTCTCAGCCAGAGAGCTCTTTGGCCTCAGTAAACTACAAACCCCCACATTCCACAGGATATTGAAAATGGAATAATAGCATTATAACAGTGTAGTGTGGAAACAGGCTATGTCATCAGATTGACTGTGACGGTATTCCAGTGCTTGTGTTCGAGTAACCTTTATTTTACTTAATAAGATCCCAAAACACAGAAGCTTTATCATAGGTATGTATCTGTAGGAAAAAAACATGGTATATATAGGGTTTGGTACTGTCCACAGTTTCAGCCATTCACTGGGAGTCATGGAACATATCCCTCATGGATAAAGGGGGACTACTGTAGGTTTCATAGACAGCCTCAATGGTATAGTGGTTTGGGTATCGAACTAGAATGCTGAAGACTGGAGTTCAAATCACCACCTGGCCGTGGAGTGGCCAAGCGGGTAACCTTGAGCAAGTCATGCTTTCTCAACCTCAGAGGAACGCAATGGCAGACCTCTCTGAATTGCCAAGGAAACCCCATGATGGATTCATCTTAGGGTTGCTGTAAGTCAGAAACAACTTGAAGGCACACAATAACAACAAGCTTTTGTTATATGATATTACCAAGGCTTGTATCAATTAGTTAGCTGTTAGTAGTTAAGTATAGATGGTCTGTTTCTATGTATAACGTACATGGTGGACTATAAGAAAATACAATAAAATATGTGTTGCAGATCATTAAAATGCAGCATAACAGTACAATAAGAGCAGAAACAACTTATTTTTTTCCTGTTGCTTGAGTGTTCTCCAATGATTTGGAACTAAATGAAGCTTAATTTGGAGCCTCATGTGTTCTCTGATGCTGATATGGAACTCCTCTTATGCAGTTTAGGGGTGTGTAGAGCTATTTGTTC
Organism: Iguana delicatissima; assembly: GCA_948472985.1. Classification (NCBI taxonomy): domain Eukaryota; kingdom Metazoa; phylum Chordata; class Lepidosauria; order Squamata; family Iguanidae; genus Iguana; species Iguana delicatissima. Next base: position 1,529,722 of record CAOKZL010000171.1, on the reverse strand, counting down.
ACCAATGGGAATTTAAAAGTCTTTAAGAACAAAGAGAAATGCAGGCCCAGTCACAATGCCTAACACCAATGTACCCACAGTCTCTGTTGTACTATAGAAAGTGAAATGTCTCTCAAAAGAGACCGAGTGGCAAAGGAGCAAAAAGAAATTTCATTGTAGCCCCAATTCTGGCTGCCTGAGGTTGAAAAGATAAACTCTCGATGCCTCACATTCTTTCCGAATGGCTTTGATGCAACATACATTCTGCCCACAGTGGTTTTGATGATTAGCCCTAACAAAACTTGGAACTACTCTGATAAAAAAAATCCCCTACCCTTCAATTCTAGGAATCATGAAGCATGCTCAGTTTGTGGCCAGAACAATTCCTTTTGCTTCCCACAAGCTCTTTTAATTTTTTTTTTTAATCTCCAGAAAGGAAGTGCTGAGATAGCATTTGATTGTGGCACCTCAGAAAGTATTCTCTTGCTTGTTTCAAACAATTATGACTACAGTATCCTGAAGAAGCAACAGTTGAATCCCAAGTTTGGCTTGGCTTCTCTATTCTTCCTTCCTTCCTTCCTTCCTTCCTTCCTTCCTTTTTTATTTTTTTAATTCCTGCATAAATCTCAGCTATATTATGCAGAGAACATGTGGCATCCAGCAGCTTCTTTTTTAAAAATCACATTTTAATCTCTCTTGCACTCTCATGTTCACAATCTCTTTTTTCCCACAATGATTAAAAAAAATTCATCATTTCAGGAGAAGACTTCATGAGCTGTTATATTTATCTGTCCGTTTGCCAATGGGTCAAAAAAGAATCCCTAGAGGATAAAAGAACACCCTGTCTCCTAAACCAAGCCAGCTTTTGGGAAAGAGGTTTGAGCTATTACCACAGAATTTGAGACTTGATGTGCAGTGACCACCTACACACAACTTCCCGGGTGAACTTCCCAACATTTCCAGCTATTACTCATTCAAGCAATGACTAATGCATCGGCTTTTGCAAACTGGTTCACGTAGGATCCAAAATACACAGAGAGGTTGCCGCAGCTGCCACTCGTCTACCTCAATGAGGGAAAGATGGCAAAAACATTGAGATTTCTATTTGATTGGAAGAGAGAAATGAAAAGCAGACTCTCAAAGTTGGAAGAGAAGAGACAAACAGCATACTCTCCAACATTTCACAGATTAAAAACTAAGACAGATGTGGCCATGCAACTTCAGAGTGTGGTCAAGAGGGCGAAAGGTATTAATGAGAAAGAACAGACAAGCTAGAACAGTGGTTCTCAACCTGTGGGTCCCCAGATGTTTGTGGACTTCAGTTCCCAGAAGCCCCAGCCACTATGGTCAATGCTCAGGGCTTATGGGAGCTGAAGTTCACAAACATCTGGGGACCCACAGGTTGAGAACCACTGAGCTAGAAGAATGTGCAGTGGTTTGCCTTTGCCTGAGCCTACAGGGAAGGGCAAAATTCCATCCATTCTTCTCCTCCCACTGATTTAAGTGAGTGCAAACTACCTGAGCACTTTGAATTCAGTCTGCAGCCATTGGAAGTAGGCTGAGAGCAAATGGGATGGAGGGAATAAGAGAGAGAAACTGGGATATTCCAAAAGCAGGTAAAAAAGTGAGACTACAAAGAATTAATCAGGACTGCCCATGCCAAATTGGGACAGGTAGCAGGGAGTATGAAATTGTGAATGCTTACACAAATTAAAGCCAGAACTTAGGAAATGTTACTTATTGGACTATAGCTCCTGGAATTTATGAAGAATTTACCAAGATTCTTAGACACCTGGTTTGACCACAGCATGTACGAAAGGGATCTGGGAGTCTTAGTAGACCACAAACTGAACTTTAGTCAGCAGCGTGATGTGGCAGTTAAAAAAGCCAATGCAATTCTAGGCTGCATCAATATGTGTATAGTGTCCAGGTCAAGGGAAGTAATAACACCACTCTATTTTGCTTTGGTTGGACCTCATCTTTAATATTGTATCCTGTTCTGGGCACCGCAGTTCAGGAAGGAAATTGACAAGCTGGAACGTATCCAGAGGAAGTTGACCAAATGGTAGAAAGCCTAGAAATTGTGCCCTGTGAGGAGTGGCTTAGGGAGCTGGGTATGTTTAGCCTGGAGATGAGAAGGCTAAAAGGTGACATGATAGCTATGTTTAAATATTTGAAGAGATGTCATATAAAGGATGGAGCAAGCCTGTTTTGTGCTGTTCCAGAGACTAGGACAAGGAGCAATGGCTTTAAACTTCAGAAAAAGAGATTCCATTAGGAAGAATTTCTAGACAGTAAGAGCAATTCAAGAGTGGAATGCACTGCCTGGGAGTGTGGTGGAGCCTCCTTTTTTTAGTGGTTTTTAAACAGAGGTTGGATGGGTATCTGTCAGGAATGCTTTGATGGTGTATTCCTGCATGGCAGGGGATTGGACTCAATGGCCCTTGTGGTCTCTTCCAGCTCTATGATTCTATGATTCTAATCACGATTCTAAGACCTATAGCCTCCCCTAAATTTCCTGTCCCAAGTTCTGGTTAAAAAGCACCCACAATATTCTGGGAAAGCATACAAAAGTCTAGTATCGTGACATCCAGAGCCTTGTTTAGGCATTTCAGCACCCCCTGTGGTGTTTCTGTTGTGTGCGCCTTCATTAATTACTTTTAATGAGAAAAACAAAGCAGCAGCAGAAATGCTCCAGACCAGTAATATTTCAATATGAGTCTTGTATTCAAACAAATACAAACAGAATGGTAAGAGAGTGCCTTTTACAGTGGCTGTTGAGGCGAAGTAGAATAAACAGATTAACTCTGACAGCTTCAAACCCATTACCCATTTTTTGTGTCAGCTGTACCGCTTTTAATTAATATTAGGGAGGTGCCTTAATTATAATGCTGAATTCAGTCTTTGCTCATCTAAATTTTTGAATGGCGGTGGCTGTATCTCAGATCCCCCTCCCTTTTTTAAAAAAAGAAGATGAATCTGGGATATTCCCAATGTAAAGAGGAGGCGGGGAATATGTGGATCTCCACCAGAAGCTTTTGGACTGAACCTTCCAGCAGCCTTAATCAGCATGCTCACTGGTGAGGGATGATGGAAGTTGCAATCATCATCATTTGGAGAGCTATACATCCCCCACTGTGAAACGTGCTATACTAATGCGGATATCACATTACCATTATTAGTAGAGAGCAAGGGACGTTTCCACACTACACTGTTATAGTGCTTTTATTCCACTTTGAACATCCTGGGGAATTCTGGGGCTTATAGTTCTCTGAGGCCAAAGAGCTCTCTGGCTGAGAATTCTAAAAGCCCCTTCCTAAACTGCCAACCCCAGGATTCCATAGGATGTTGAAAGTGAAATGATAGCACTATAACAGTGTAGTGCGGAGATGGCCTGGGACAAGAAGCAATGGATTTAAACAATGGGAAAAAGAAATTCCACCTGAATATTAGGAAAAACTTCCCATTGGTAGGAGTTGTTTGACAGTGGAATACACTGCCTTGGAGTGTGGAGATCCTTCATTGGAGGTTTTTAAAAAGAGACTGGATGGCCATCTCTCAGGAGTGCTTTGCTTGTGTATTTCTGCATGGCAGGGGGTTGGACTGGATGGCCCTCGTGGCCCCTTCCAGCTCTATGATTCATTTCAAGCCAGCCAGTTCTATTTCCTATTTATATCCCACCCTTCCTTAAAGCGCTCAGGACAATATATAGAAACTACTAGCTTGTTTTATCTTCACAGCAAGCATGTAAGGTAGGTGAGAGATAATGGTTTGCCTAAGGCCACTGAGCTAGCTTCATGAGTAAACAGTAATTTGAATCCAAATTTCTGTCGCCTCAAATCCAGCACAGTTTACACACCACCATGTTGGGTGTGTCTCTGAACCCTGTGGTCACTGGATGGACTTAGGTCTTCTCCAGCTAATTTTTAAAGACAGATTGTAGTGTGGTAGCTAAAAGAGAACAGGCATGGTGTAATGATTTGAGTGCTGGACAAAGTTTCTGGAAGACCAGGGTTCAAACTCAGCAGGTGACCTTTAAAAAGTCACACTTAAAGGAAGGCTATGGCATACCTCCTCTGAATAAATCTTGCCCCCTCCCGGCCAAAAACAAAAAAAACAAAAAAAAAACAAGTTTTAGAGAAGGTTGCTGTAAGTCAGAGTTGACTTGGAGGTACATGACAGCAACAACAACAACAAGCCAAAATTGTAAATCATGAGCCTGGGTGTCATAAATGTAACAATACAAAGAAGCCTATCTCGTAGGCTCAGTTTGCTCTCAATAAAATGGGCATAATAATGATGTCCTATCTTTTATGGCGGTTGTAAAGATTATGTCAGTTAATGTTAATTAATCCCTTTTGGCCTGAGAGCTCAGTTCAATTTCAGTTCTTGGAGGCCTCATTCCAGTTGTGGGTGGGATCAAAAGACTGGAAGCAAACAAACCAGCATACGATATTTTAACCTTAAGCTCTTGCTGTTATTAATTAAGCTGGTGTAGAGGTATTTGAGTCTTTCAAAAGGTACAAAACCTAGGAAACCATTAATGGACTGTGTAATGGTTTAGGAGATGTGACCATTATTAATTTCTTCGTTTAAATATTTATACCCTGCCCAATATCATAAAATCACAGGGAGGCATAAGATAAAATCATTTGAGCAAGTTTAAACAGTGGAACACGGTAGGAAATAATTTCAACAGACTAAAAACATCTTTAAAAGCTTGGTATGTTAAAGTAAGAAAATTAAAAGCAATCAGGATGAGTTCTTGAAAATTAAAAACATAAAGAATATACAAAAAGAATGTACAGGTTTGGATAAAATCATTTAGATCCCAAATGCATTCACACAAAAAATGTGGTGGCTTTTTTGTTTTGTTTTGTTTTGTTTTTTGGTGCCAGAAGGATAACAACACTGGAACAACTCAGACCTCAAAGGAGAAGGTATTCCACAACTAGCCAAAAAGTTGTTCTTCTGTGTCATTCCACTGTGTGTTGCCCACACTGATGGGACAAAAAAAAGTCTAACCTGCAAATTTGTGTCCGATGATGACGACAGTGATGATGACGTACTGCCAGAGGGCTGAGCTGCTTGTGTCAAAGTCAATACATTGCTGAACATATTGCTAGCTTAATGACTGACCGTCATGTCCTCTGGAGGAGAGGAGTGCCAAGATAAAAGTCTCTATCGAGAGAGGCAGAGGAAGCTGGCAGGTCTGTCCTGGCACAGGTAGAAAGCAAAGGCCAGTCCATCCCAGACAGCAGCTACAGATCAGAAAGAGGATAGAGAGGCATTTCACCCTGTAGAGTGTCATAAATTAAATGGCCAGGAGCAAAGGCTCAGAAAATGCCCTGCTCCACTTTAGATAAAGGACATTGGGTTAATGAGGCCGGCTGGGCTGATTTACTGCTGGTTATAAATTAGCTCAGCCCAGGCCGTTCCAGTGCTGCGGACAAACAGCTTCAATACTGCATTGTAACCTTGTCTAACATGTCTGATTCTGTGGGTCTCTGACCATTGGCATGTACCTTAAACTAATTGCTGGGATAATTCCCTTCTCAGCTTTAGACTCTGCTCAAGACTGCTACTCTTATTTGGACCTTGGACTGCCTGGACCATATATATGCTTCCAACTGTAGCCCTAGGAATGTCCTGGGACTGGACTGGCTTTCTCCTGCCAGTTCTTGCTGACTATGGGTACACTCACCTGGGTGCTCGCCAGCCTAAAACAGAACACTGACACTCAGTCATAACCACAGGTTTTTAAGCCATGGTCATGAAGTACCAAAATCCACATAGATACCACTCCCAGAAGAAGGGCACAATGCTTGAAACACACTTGGAATCAGTGGGCTTTCAGCCTGAGGAGTCATGTTAAAGTTTAGGAATATTTTGAGGTTTGTTTTCTGAATATTCTGAGGTACTGATGTTACCCTGTGACTTGGGGGTCCCGTGAGGGACACTCAAATAACCAAAATAAATACAACAAGATGGGGAAAATTAGCTGGAGCACTCTCTTGGCTAATGAGAGGCAGGGTAACGTAGCGGGGATCTTTTACCCTATGTATACAGCGTCGGGTCAGTGAGTAGGCAAAATAGTTCAAACTAGCAATGAGATTTATTAAGCAATTATTAAGAAAAACACAAACACACTTGCTAACTGGAAATAGGAAATAGAGCTTTGGGGGAATGGGTGATACGTCACCAATCTCGCAGTCCTGAAGGAAGCCAATTGGAGAGAAGGAAACCCGGCGTGGCGGCCGAGGGGAGCTCGCAGAAGAAGCAGCAGCAAGGCGGGGTGGAAATTCAATGAAGTCCAAGCGTTCCAGCTAGAGATCCGAAGAGCTCTTGGAGCTGGGGATTTTTATAGGGGAAGGAATGACCGTGGGCTAGTTTGGTCTTGGGCGAAAACAATGAGTTTTGGGCTGGAGACAATGTCTCTGAAAGATCAGAATTTACATGATTGAGTTATAGACCGAATTGACAATAGTATGGCCAGTATGTAGATGCTGCTAGCTCAGCAGTTAAGCACTTAGCTCGCCAGGGTGCCCTCTCGGGGCAGAAGTCTCTTTGTTTTGGTACGCATCTGTAATGAAGGTGTTTGTTTCGGGAGGTCCCCTAAAGCAGATCTGGCAGTGTCTGGCTTGCCTTGGTGTAACAAATATAGCCATGCCTAGCTTCGCGCTTGTTTGTTGGTCTCACAAACACTTGGCTGGTGGCAGAGCAGGGCCGAATTATGATATCAAAATGATATCTAAAGGTTACCAAAGGCCAGACCAGTTCACAATGATAACACTGATGTCTGTCTGGGGGGACTGAATGCATCTGCTTTGGCTATCACCTCATAATTTGCAGTCTTGTTTTCCCTTCAGCCCACACATTTTCAAATGTACTGCTTCTGAGTTGTGTATTCGATAAACTGAAAAACTAATATACCTTTTGAAATTTGTTGTTACATGCAATCAAGTTGTCTCGGGGGTTTCTTAACAAAATTGGTTCAGCAGAGGTCTGCTATTGCCTTCCTCTAAAGCTGAAAAGGTGTAACTTGTCTAAGCTCATGCAGTGAATTTCCATGGCTGAGCAGGTATTTGAGCTGGTCTCTCAGAATCCTGGTCCAGCACTGAAACTACTACATCATGAAAGTTCCATTTGTTTCCCAGTACATATCTCATATATGGAGATATACGTGTATACATATCTAAAAAATCCGGGCCAAACCAAGCAATTTTGCTGCCTTAGATGTTGTAGGAAACCTCCAAATTCAAGTGATATACTGTCCGAAGCCAACCAAGTGATTTTGGCAAATGAAAAAGAAAATTTCTCTCCTCGTTGGCTGTGCCAGCTAGAGCTGCTGGGAGTTTCAATACAACAATATTGGAAGATGCACTTTGCCCATATTCTTCCTAGCAGTGGAGCTGTCCTTGTGAAAGAGACTAGTTTCATTCATCAAACTTTTATTATTCTCTCCTAACTAGGCTTGATGAGGCAGTGCTATCCCAGACCCTGAGACAATAGGGTCTAAATCTCAGAGCTAGAGATGACTCTTTATGATGTGACAGATAATGGGCCCTGGAAATGTTCCCAAAAGGGGCTCCAGTGATGTTGTTAAACTTGATGCCTGAAGCATCAATCACAGCTGCACAGAGTATGCCATTATGATCAAAAACTTGAAGTCTAACAAAGAAGGAATACACACAAACACATACTTTTTTCAAGACACTGCTCTTGCCCTGAGATTCCTCACACTTGTCCTGAGTGCTAGAGAAAAAGGCCCAGGTCTTTAGATCTGGGAAGATTGTTCACAGCAGTTGTTGAGTCTGGTTCTGGCTTATGAAAATCCCCAAGCAAACCTATCATGGGGTTTTCTTGGCAAGATTGGGGGTTTGCTATTGGCTTCCCCAGAGACAGAGAGAGTGTGACTTTCCCAAGATTGCCTGGTGGGCTTCCACAGCTGAACTAAGATTTGAACTCCAGGCTCCCAGAGTGCTAACCCAACACTCAAATCCTGACATCATGCTGGAGCTCTCAACAGTTCGAGAAGTGTGAAATACTGCAGAACAGAGCACAGAAAGGTGACTTTTGGTTTTTATTAGTGGGAAAGGACTGATCCTGTGGTGGGAGGCACATTGCCTCTCTAAACCATTAGCGAAAGAAGGTCTCCCATCTCTAACCTTCCCTCCCCTGCACAGCCTCCTTTGCTAAGTACAAACAGCGTGGCAATTTTGGGGGCCCATTTGTCCTTCTGTCCCATGGACCCTTGGGCACTTAGCTAAGGTCCCACGATGCCATTCAATTGCACACAGCAAGTCGTACCAGCGTACATATTTGCATTTCTAAACTGGCTCAGAAGTCTTCTTTTGCCCTTGACTTTATCGTACTGCTAACCTTTGACAAACAGTATTGGATGAAGTGTCTGTTTGTAGTGATTTGCCCCTGTCTCTCCAAAAGCCAGAGACAGTTCCAAGTCCCAGCCAGGAGAGATAAGTGATATCAGCTGGAAACCTTCATAAGCTCTTTTACCTGTTTAAGCTCCTGAGCTACTTCACACTTTCATTTTGTTTGTTCTCTTTATCAGTTTCTTATCATGTCTGCCTTCCTCTGGACTGATCAGCTTGTCCTCATGCTGAGCTACAGCCTGAGAAGGAAACTTCTGACTGAGCTGAGCCCACACGAGCCAGAGAGGAGGTACCCAGTGCCAGTAGTGTGGTGTAATGATTAACTCTTTCTAGCTACTCTTAAAAGTGTCCTTTCAAGGTACTTCTAGACTTTTCAAAAAACAATTAAAATAATGTTTCAGGTTTTATGCAATTCTCTTATCCAATTTTTAAAAAAAGGAATGAAAAATAACCATCATAGCAACAAATAACAGTGGTGACTTAATTTTTAAATATTAAAAGGATTAAAGGAGATAGATAATAGTTTTCTAAAGTAACTGTCCAGACTATATATGAAGACTCTCGACTGAATGCCATTTCACTTCATCATAGTGTACATGTCAGCTTTGAAAAGTTACTTCGGGAGTATGCTTTCTGGGAATTCTGGGAAAAATTGTGCAGAAAAAAATTAACATTTCTGAGAACTGGTGCATTTAGCTGTTTGGTAAGTTAACTGTCAGAATCATCCTCTCAAGATATGGAGAAAACTATGGTTCTTTTTAAATATTTTTATTGTTTGTCATTTAGAAAGGAACTTGAATTTACCTGGAAGTTAATGAAGTTTTGCTGTATTGCAGCAGAAAGGCATTCTCTGCCCCAAGGAGATTACTGTTTTAGATTTCCAGATTTTAGATTTTGTGAAAAGTCTATGTGTGGTCACAGTTATGATGACAGATGAAACATGTGGAAACCCAGATTCAAATACTTCTTATCTGTTAAATTTGCTGGGTGACCTTGGGTTAATTGCTATCTTTCAGCATACTACCTCGCAGCTTTTTTGTTGTAAAAGCAAATAGGAGGAGACAGAAGAACCTTATGTATTACCTTAAGATTCTTGGGCAAAAAGTGGTATAAAATCTAAAAAACAAATTATTACAATTCATTTTAATGAACTTGAGCAGGATATTATTGTTAACCAGCATTACAAATGATGGTTGCATTCACATTTTTTTAAAATACTTGCACCATTCCTCTCAGATTATCACTGAGTCAAAAGGGCAGAACAAGATGCCCAATGTCATTATCTTCCAGTATGCAATGGCAAAACCAAATGAAGGTGCTCTCAAGGGAGAAATAACAGGTGAGAGGGGAATGCTTAACCCTTTCCCTACATCAATGTTTGTTTGCAGTCAGAAACCGAGATAGGTGCCTTGGAGAAAAACAGCTGAAGGAAAGAGTTGCTGAGAAAAAGTCGCAAGCCATGGAATGATGGGTTAAAGATCAACTTTTTCTACTTGGATAAAGACAGGATTTCAGATCCTACAGTTGCAGCTGAACATCTATTTATGGTCGAAATGTTAGCTTAAATACAAGGATCCTGTAGCATGACAGCTCCTATATCAAAAGATGGAGAACTGAAGTTAATTCTTAACTTTCAATTTGCAGTTGCACTCATCTGGATGCATACCAGCTTCACGGAGCTCTGGTACAATTTATCAGATGGACCTCTTGCCACTGTTTCAGTGTGACTAGCCCAAGTGCTTAACCCGTCTGCTGCCCACCATATTTCCTCAGCAATTCCTTCAAAGTGCTGTTTTCCCAATTTGGTCTGCCGTGATTTAGCCTTGTGGGAGGCAGAGACCTGCATTCTCAGGAAAGGTTAAGAAACTTCCCAGTGCTTCAGTCTGAAAGAGCACCAACTGGGTAGATTCTGAAAGTTTGAGTCCAAAAAAGGAACTTATTCTGAAATGTGGGTAGAATCTGCTCTTTGCCACTGAACAGTGAACTCCACCCACAGCTTGAGAATAATCTGCAAGCAAAAGCGTAGAAGACGTTTCATGAACTAGAATAACTATTTTTATTTTGGCTAAGAAAACAGGCCAAACAGAAGGATAAAATACACATTAAAGCTGGTTGACTTGAAAGAGTTTTTAATCTCTAGAGATTAAGTAGGCATTGATGTCCATGGCCTTCAATCACCTATAGCATACTTAGCTGTGGACTGCAGCCAGGAATACAAGACTTCTTGTTGAGGCACAAGTTCATGGATCAACTGTTAAGTTGGGCTGAAAGATAATGTTGATAATGTTCAGCCACAAAGATAAATTCTAGGAACGATACATGTAGCCAGGAGGCATATGCTGAAATAGCATCATGGTGGTGAAATAGCACCATGTGTTTTTAATCCCACCAGGACATACTCCTGCACAAATTATGTAGTCTAAATACATTGGTGTAGACTAAAGAAAGAGCAAACCACACAGTAAAATTGTTCCCAAAGTCCCTGAACTATACCATTTCAGACTAGAAATAGCATCAATAGGAGTATGGTGTCTAGATCGAGGGAGGTATTGGTACCACTCTATTCTGCATTGGTTAGACCTCATCTTGAATACTGTGTCCAGTTCTGGGCACCCCAATTCAAGAAGGATATGGATAAGCTGGAGCAGGTTCAGAGGAGGGCAACCAAAATGGTGAGGGGCCTGGAAGCCATGCCCTATGAGGACAGACTTAGAGAGCTGGGTATGTTTAGTCTGCAGAAGAGAAGGTTGAGAGGGGACATGATAGCCATGTTTAAATATTTGAAGGGATGTCATGTCGAGGAGGGAGTGGGCTTGTTTTCTCCTGCTCTTGAGACCAGGACAAGGAGCAATGGATGCAAGCTGCAGGAGGGGAGATTCCGCCTGAACCTCAGGAGGAATTTCCTGACAGTCAGGGCTGTCCGGCAGTGGAATGTGCTGCCACAGAGTGTGGTGGAGTCTCCTTCTTTGGAGGTTTTTAAGCGGAGGCTGGATGGCCACTTGTCGGGAGTGCTTTGAGGGTTTTTCCTGCATGGCAGGGGGTTGGACTGGATGGCCCTTGTGGTCTCTTCCAACTCTACATTTCTATGATTCTATGATTCTATGATTCTATGAAATAGGGAATTAGCTGAATATATGTGAAACTTTCCATCCATAATATGATAACATCCCCTTCCAAGGTTACTACTTTGTAGTTGAACTCTGCTGGTGAATTCTAATCTTTCCCCTGGTCCCTGGGATGCTATCCTCAGAGCCAAATCTCAGATCTATGCTTCATTCTGCTTCATTGTGAGAATGATTGCATAGTGGGCTCTGTGTGGGTGTGATCTGGTTGCCCTCCAACACATACACACACTGGGGATTCCCAAAGATATCTCCGAGGAAGAAGGCTCGGACTCCTTCGGGTGCTTGACTAGGGAGGATAAGATTTCCCAAGAAGATAGCAATGTTTCCCAATCTGTTTTCTGTGCTCTGCACTCTTGAAACCCTTTTTAGATTTTTTGTAATTCTTTTTTATATATAAATGGTTTGTTATAGTGCAATAACAGTGCAGTCCTAAGCTGTTAACCTTTGGAAGTCGCCATTCAGATGCCTTTACTGTATGGTGGTGTTTTCCAAAGACCTCTCCTCTGCTTTCCTGCAGTACCATGTGCTGCAATGTTACTTTTCAAAAAATGATTTTTAATCATTATTATTTTATTTTTTTAAGGCAGTACTGTAATAGTGCTGTGGCATCTTGCCATGCTAGCATTATTATGGTTTAACTTTAAAAGAAAATGAAGAGAAACCAATCATGATTCAAAAGGCTGAGGAAACAAGGCAGTGCAGACAGGACTTTAAGTATCAAGGAAGTTACAGTGCAGAAAAGAAAACAATGGAAGTTGCACTATTAAAGCACAACTGTGGTGATGGTGGGATACAGGAACACCCTATTATCCATGACTCACTCTTCTGACATTTCCAAATTAAGGACAAGTTCCATTAATTTGACAGGGGTTCCACTCTTTCATCAGTTCTTCTTTCCTACTTGGAACCATTCACATGTGTGTTCTGCTGACAAAGCAAGTGGTGGAGGAGATGCTAAGCCAGCTGAGAGATCCATGTCTCTAGGACAAGAGGCAGGAAATATGTACTTGGGTCAAGAATGAAAAGTGGGAACCAAACACAGGTCTGGGAACTGTTTGAGAAGTGGTGTGATGCTAGATTTATGATCCTATCCCTCACAGTTTTAGCACGTCTAAATTTTTGTATCTATAAAAGGTATGAGTTCCATGTCTGCTTTAGTATCAACAACTTCAGAAGTCTGCTGTACTGACTGCATTTCCTACAAAAAAAAACCTGCTGTCTACCTCAGAGTGAAGTTTGTGGAATATGGGTTATGCAGTGCCTGACAGCAACCAACAATTAATTGGGTATAGTCTAGCTGGGAATGACCAAAAGGGTTTCAGACATGCAGTTGTACAATCTTGGACGGTGTGTAACTTTACAAGTAGCGTGTGGATGATCAGTCTGAAGTGAGCCTCTGTAAGTCCTTCATGCTCCCTACAATACAGTACATGGGTTCCACTTTTCAACCAGTTCTGTTTTCTGACAGTGCTCCAGTTCCTCACCTGCCATAAGTGGGGGAAGCCTGTATACATGTATTCAGCTACCCTCCTGAATATGGATGCAGAGGTTTTCAAATGGGACAGCCCAACACAATTGACTGTGATAGCACCTGAGAGAAAGCCCTTCCCAAAAGATCTTAAAGTTCAGGCTAACTCATAAGGAGATACGGGCTGGAAGCCTGTATCAGTACTTGGTGAAGTTTGTTTAACTCAGTAACTTCTCCTGGCCTGTCCATCTCCTAGAACCTGACAGAAACATCATTCACCCATGGCAGAAGGGACCTTCTCCTCTCCAAGCAGCTGATGCCCAGAAAAGTAGGTTGACAGGAGAGTTACGATCATGCTGATAGTGTCAAAATTGTGACTTAGTGATCATGAATGCAAAACAGTTACAGATAATTAAATCTAGGTCACTGTTTCATATTCATGGATCATTGCTTAGCTCAGTAGCTGATATTGGTATCCAACCATGGTCTTTTAGCTAGTCTGCACCAAGTCATGTAGGGCTTTATAGGTTATAACCATAATTTTGAATTCTGCCTGGGAATGGACCGGTTGCCAATAAAGCTATTTGTACAGAAAAGTTTAATATTCCCTACAACCAGTCCTACTCAGCAGCCTGGCAGCAGTGTTTTGGACCCACTGAAGTTTCTAAAGGTTTCCAGAGGCAGTCCAAATACAGTGCATTACAGTAACCCAAATGGGATGTAATCAAGCATGTACCACTATATCCAGATCTAATGTCCTCACTACCCCATGTTGACTCTCCAGAGCCATAGAATGACAGACTAAATGTATTTTTAAAAAATAATAGTCATAGTACTATTTTTATTATGCATTCATTTAATGTTTTTATGTACTCTGAATTAACAAGTATATTTTGTTTTGCTTTATACGTATTTATATAATTTGGCTGGGATCTTGTTGGTTAGTTTCACCTATAGAAGGCCCATTGAATGAATTGTTTGATGATGTGTCAACACATAGATAAATCTTAATTGGTTCAAGTCAGGACCATGTTAGTTCAATTAAACATAGGATTTAGGCCTTTATATTTCTAGAAGCAGGATCTAAGGCAACTTACAAGATTAAAGTAGACACTGATAAAAACAAGTACAGATTTTTAAAATGCATGCAAAATGTTATCACTCTTAAATGTGGTTAAATTGACTGTAATATCAAAAAGATTAATGAATTAAGAACAATTTAAAACACATCTATTAAAAAAAGAAGTACTGTTTATTTAATAATAACCAAATAGAACCAGGAAGTGGGCCTATGAGTCTAGCCAAAGCACTTTAGTTAATGCTCCCAGATGGTTTCTGTCTCTTTGACGGATACATTGGCAACCATTAAAACAACAGCTTATCTAGTAAAGATATCCAAGAAGCCAGTGATGGGAAAGAGAATTCAGTGACATATGTGTGAAAATGGGAGGGAGAATTTATATAGGATCTATTCCCAGCTTGGATGTCCATTTCATCTGTGACCTTGGACATGTTCCTTAATCTCCCTGTGTCACATCATGCCTCATGGATTTCCCATCGGAGCAAAATGTCTCTGTATATCACCAGACTGGATGCTCCGAGCAGGCTAAGATTACTTTAGGCTTGTGGCACGGGGGGAGGGGGCAGCAGGGTAGAATCACAGGATATTTATGGTATGAACAATTTGGTGGTTTATAAAATCTAGAGATCTAGTAGGTAAGACTGCACCCAGCAATTTTAAAGTTGCAAACATATGCACAAGAGCTGGGGAAAATTAGCTCAGAGCACTGTTTCAGCATTACGAGAGGCAGGGTAACTCAGCAGGATCTTGTGACCCAGTGTTTACGGGGTCCGGCCAAATCAAGGAGCAGACCGGTTTGGAAATAATGAATGATCTTTATTAAATACAGGCACACAATGTAAGCAGCACAAGCACACAGATAACTACGGAAAATAAAGGTGTGAGTAAGATAACGGGATTTTCAGAGGGATAGTTGGTTCGGGTAATACGACACCTCTTCCTGAAGCCCGGAAGAAGATAGAGAGCGATGCTGGGGCGGTGTGGCTCAGCACATGGAGCTGAGAGGAAGCTTACCAAGTGGTGCGGCAGCAAGGCGGTCTGGAACTCGGGAGCGATCCAAGGAAGGTCTCGGAATCAGGGATTTTTTATAGGGAGAAGTGTGACTGCAGGCTATGCCTTACTCGGGGACAACAATGAGTTTTGGGTGCGAGACAATGTCTCCGAAGGATCACAATTTAGCATGATGGAATCAGAGCCGAATTAACAATGGTGTAGCCAGTATGTAAATGCGCAATGCTTGACAGTGGATGGTTCAGCCTTTGTGAAATTGCCTGCTCGGGGCAGGGAGCATACATAATATCGTGTTTGCCGGGGAGGTCCCTGAAGCTGTGATCTGGCTATTTCTGGCTTGCCTGTATTGTTTGAGAATATTTCAGCAGTTAAGTGCCAAGCCTAGTTTCATGCTTGTCCAGGGGCCTCACAAACACATGGAGAAGGGTGGTAGAATAAGGCCGAATTATGATATCAAAGTGATATCAGGTGCTATCTCCAAATAGGCCTAAACTGCAGTAACATACAGCTTCCTATTTGGCGGAAAACAAAGCGCTTTTAAATAACCTTCTACCAAGTTCTTCCTGATTTATAGTTACTGAAGGTGAGCAGATACAAAAGAAACAGAAGTGATATCTTCTCCTTATACTTTAAACTCTCCTAGACGGACATGTTATCTGTTTCTTTGTGTTAGCTCACCTTAGCTGTGTCGTGGTGATATTAATTAATTTATTTAGTGATACTTAACAGCTGCCTGGTATAGAACATGTCTCTGAGTGCTTATAATCAAAGAGAAGCAAATACCAAAGAAAATAATCTCAGTTCTCCAACCGCACCAACGAGTTGTTCCTCCATTAAGTCCCTCTGTGTAATCTGTTGTGTTTGTTCTTCAAAGAATGGGTCAGTGGCAGGACTAAGTGCTGGTTTGTTTTGTGGAAGGCCGTTGAACTTAGTAGTTGACATTTCCATAATGCTGCTTTGGCATGATTTCACGTGCTTGTGCCTCAGGAAGGGAAGTCTATGTCCTTCTGTGAACCAGCTCAGGGAGCCCAAACCTCTTTCTTCAAGAAGTGCCAACAAAGTATCTCATCAAGGAAACTATAATAAAGGTTTAGGTTGACCGCTCCTGTGGACCACTGACATAGTGGCCCAAATCCTGTTGGTATTATAAATGTGTGTAAGTTTTCTTACAGTTATGACATACACATACCTTTCAACTGCCCTGATTTGGCAACTGTCCTGATTTGACAGTCTTAATTAATCCTCTGTTGTCCCACTTTTTCAGCTGCTTTTCAAATGTCTCAGTTTCTCTTTCCTTCTCCCATTTCTTCATAGTTTGAGTTGCTACAAACTGAGTTCAGAATGGAAAAGTAATTGCAATTAATTAACTCTGCTAGGAAAAGAGGAGAGGAGTGGGGCCCTCCCACTTAGGCAAAGGCCAAAATATCTTGAAAGATCTATATCTGCCTGATCTTTGAAAATATGCAAGATCAGGCCTGGTTAATATTTGGAGGGTGCACCATGAAGAAATATCAGGAACTGTGGGCTATATTTCAGGGGAAGGAATTGGCAAACTACCTCTGAGTGTATTCTTTGCCTAAGAAAACCCTATGAAATTCACAGGGTTGCCATAAATAGACAGGCGACTTGAAGGTGTGCGTCTGCATACATAGGCCATTTCTGCACTACACTGTTACAGTGTTATCATTCCACTTTCAACCTCCTGTGGAATTTTGGGGTTTGTAGCTTATTAAGGCCAAGGAGCTCTCTGGCTGACAATTCTAAATGCCCCTCCCTAAATTGCAAACCCCAGGATTCCGTAGGACGTTGAAAGTGGAAAGATAGCACTATAACAGTGTAATGCAGAAATGACCCTAGTGATAAGTCTCCACGCTATGAAAACTTTCAGTGGCTGATTCCTGCAGATCAAGTTGCTGTTAACAGCATTGGAATGTCTCAGGTTAGTTTTTCATTTGGCAAGCCTTTCTTGAAGTATCAGGCCCGAGCTGTTAGTAATATAGTGGCTCTGCAGGTCATTTTGCTCTCTGAAATCTCATGTGGGAAGCACCCATTACAAATCAATCTCTTGTCACCTCCCTTCCATTCCTTCTAACAAGCGAACAAAGGAACAATTTTTTTCATAATTATATTGGCTGTTCTCTTCCCAAGGCAACTTCTTTGTCAAGTCCTGGGTTCCTGGTCAAAACCATTTGACGTTAACAGCTGTTGAATCTAAAAATGGGTTGTCTGGGAGTGTACAAAAGGATCAGAATGGGTGTCAGAAAGTCCCTCCTAAATTGTCTTGCAAGATATAGAATTTGTTCCAATAGAACATTTTTAAGCGTGCCATTCCAAAATACCTCAAGGAAGCCTATAAGCATCTTTTAAAATCAAATACAAAAACAATACAAAACTGCATTTAAATGAATCAAACAAGAGGCCATCTGAAAAATAGTGCTAATAACCCGACAGGAGGGGGAAACCTCCTCTCAGGAATTCTATCAGACAACACAAAACTATGGGGAAGTTCCAAACAAACCTCTTGTGAGAATTCTCTCAGCAAAACCAAGGCCAACACCAAGAAGACCTTGTTCTTTATTGAAGAAACTAATAGAAAACTGCCCCAATCCAGCTGAAATTATTAGTCCATCTATTCCAGGGATGGGGTATTTCTAGCCCACAGAGCTTCCCTGTCCAGCTGCAGACTTATTTTGCTCTTATTTCTGATCAGTGGTCAGAGATAATAAGGCATTTGCCCTATAGATGCATGTATAGAAAGAGCTGGATTTTTCAGGCAAGAAAATTGTGCATGGAAGAGCGGAGCTGAATTTTGCATGGAGGAAAGCTGTTGTGATCAGTCTTGCTTAGTCCTGAATAAACTTGCATAGAATTCAGCTGTGCAATGCAAGCTTGGTGTAAAATTTATAAGAATTCTATCTGGTCCCACCCATATTGCTCAACCCTTTGCTAGAATCCTCCTTCCCTCAAAGACTTTCTCAAATTTTAATTCAGTATGCGGCTGAAAAGTGATTTCCTACCACTTCCTAGTCCATTATAGTTTCCACTTACTGAACTGGATCTCTAGTTTTAAGGCAGGGAAGGTTCTTTTCCCATTACCTCCTGTATGATTTTTTTCAACTACACCTAATGAGCTTAAGAGGGCAAATTTCAGCTCAACATCAGGCAAATCTTTTCTTTCATCAAGCTGAGGGAGGCAGAGAACATTGACTGATGGCTAGAAAGGCTCTCAGAGTGATTTTCATTCCAGTCTTTTTAAAAGACAAAGCAGTCCCTGGCCTCATGACATAAAAAGACATTGGCACAAAAGGAAAAGATGATGGGAAGAGGAAAACAAAAGGAAGGCATACTTTCCTAATGTTATAAATTCCCTACAAGATGCTGCAGGATCCTTTCCAATTTGTTTGCTCTATTCACTAAAAAGTACTGTTTTCTGTGTTAGACAAAGGGTTATTGACTAGAAAAACACAGGCTGAGATCCTTCATCATGCTGATGGAGCATAGAGATCTGCCAGACATACCTCTGCTCCTTCTCCACTTAGTTTTTCAGATGGGTTGCCCCCATGCCATGGTCATTTAGTGGCTAGGGGAGACTAGGGAAGCATCCACAAAGCATCCCGCTGCATTCTTTAGCTACACCCAAGGTCCTCCTGGGGTCCAGGCAGGACCGCCTTATCCATTCAGCACTTTGGGCACAGTGCCTAGGGTCTACAAAAATTTTAGGGCCTACAGAAACATCCCTAGTGGTACATCGAGGTAAGGCATTGAAAACAAGAGTGCCTAAGGCCTACAAGAACCTTAATGTGCCCCTGGATCCAGGTTCCCTCATATCTGGCTACAGAAGCACAACTGAACACTTCCTGGCCATCCCTTGCTCCTCTTCTAATACAGGCTCGGCTGATTTGGTTGCCAGCTTTGAGGCTTAGAAATATGCTTATCAAGTACAGAGTGTAACCTATAGAGTAGCATATAGGGTATAAGATATAATGCAGAAAGCTAAATGTGTTAGATGATATGTGTATTTATTATTGAGTCTAATGGCAGCCTAAATCTGAGTAAAATGCCTACTCAAATATAAACAAGATAAAAGATGGGAACATCTGCATCTCTATCACCATTAAGATGTGAGCAGATGTGACTGATCATAACCTCCTAGCTGGTGCAATGGCTGATGCAATTAGGATGCCAGACAGACAAAGACTCCAACTGGTCCATGAATGACAGCATATCTAAGATCTTTGTTTTGATTGGATGTCATAAATGAGACATAGGTAGGCCTTTTGCTTTGATTCATTTTGATTTGACAACTCATAAGCTGGTCAAGGCTAGGGAACAAATAAAAGGAATTAAGGAAGAGCTAGGAATTAGACTGCATGCACTGTCTTTCATATGAAAGGAAGGGTATAACGTAGCCTCCCAGACATGCTGTTCCTGATAGACTGATAAACTGCCCAGATATGCTGAAAGATAGTACCGGTAAGAGAAATATTTAAGCTATGCTAAAATGGATATATGTCCAACTATGATCCCAATGAATGCCAGTTAAGATTCTTATGCACACGTAACAGATGCTGTTAGAATAAACAGCGTTTAAAGAGATTAACCATTGGATGCCTATGCATTCACAGATGCCTGTTTAGAGATGTATAGTTACTCAACAGAAGACCATGGTATTCTTAATGGATAAGTTAAATGGTGTGAGATGATAGTATTCTATGTGATCAGCATAGAAAAGCATATTAAAGAGATAAAGAGAAATAAAGGTTCAGTTCTAATGAGAGAGAACATCTTACTTGCCATATATTATAATGCAATAAATGTGTAATGGCTTACATACAATATAGCGTTGTGAAAGCAATGTACCCAGACATTGACATGTCTGTGTCTCTCCCTAAGGGGGATGTATTTGTATATCTATGATTGCACATATTAAGTAGTCTAAAGCATTACCAAAGAGCTTGGTCATTATCCCATATGAATATCCTCAGATTCCAGTACATAAGAATGCTTCAGTGGAACTTTGATGTTAACTCTGCCTGTCTGGTTTTCACCACCATCTCAAATTGGACATCCAGGTGGCAAAAGATGATAATGGGACCCCGGAGAAAAACAGATGGCAAAGAACCCTCAATCTAAAGAGGTAGGGATGAGACACCATGCCTGTTCCATGAAGACAAAGGGGAAAAGTGGGAGGAGGAGAGAGAAACCGGGACATTTTAAAAGCAGCTGAAAAAGTAGGAATATAGAAGGTTAATCAGGACAGCTGCAGGGTAAGCTAATTTTTAGTCCCAACTAGAACGGGCTCACTGAATCGATGAGAGTTTAGTAAGTCAACATTTATAAGTTTCATTGGTTCAGTGGATGTACTCTGGTTGGAACTAACAACTGGATTTGAAAAGCCTACATATAGGTAAAAGCCAGCTGCTATTCCTTATTAAGAATGACCTTTGATTCTTTCCCTGGAAATCACTCTTGATGTCACACACCTCTACGAGTTCTCTTTCATGTGTGATGTACTTTTTTGACCATTGTTGAATGGACATATTCAGTCCATGGTTGTGTAACTGGAGTTCTACAAGTGTAACCCTTTCACATGGGCCTAAAAACTATTGTTAATTCTGGCTAAAATACAGGCATCAAATCAGTTGGACTTACCCATGTGTTGACTCACCATTCAACAAATAATTGAATTCAACTACTCTAATGGGGACTAGTTACTAGGATTCCAGCTATGTGATTATGCATTCTTGGATGGCGCATAACTATTTGCTAGCACTTTTAATGTGCCACATAATCAACTGTGAATGCAGAAACAGCCGCTGTTCATCACCCAGCTGGAAAATGAATAGGCACACTGGCAAATACACAATCAGTTGTGCAATATCAGTATTCAGCAGAGCAACAAAATGACCATGTAGCCATGTGAATAGTGTACAGATTTACATGATGCAAGCACAGAATCTCAGCAATTGTTGTTCTGTGTATTTTACCATCAATAGAGAAAAAATAATTTGTGCTAGAAGGAATTTGCACAGAAGAAAAGCTATATTTTAATTTGAAAAGCTGTACATTAAGTTGTAACAAATTCTTTCAAACTGTGCACTGCTCTGCTGGATTTATCAGTGCATCTCAATATATTTTGCCATTAGAGATTTTAAAGGATTCAGTTAGCATATAGTTCTACAGGCAGAAGGAGCTCCTTGTGTTGTGTTTCTCAGTTAAATTTCAGTGTACTCTTACTTGTTCTGGCATGTTTAGGTTTAAGGAAAAACATCTTTGCTTCCTTCCTTTCCTGTCTCTTGCTTGCCTGTATATATATATACTATAAGGTTTCCTCCTGCTCCTCTTTCTCTTTTCCCTTCTCCTTCTGTTTAGCATGATGATGATGATGACGATGACGATGACGACAACAATGAACCTGCTAGGAGCTGGGGAATTAGTATCAACATGAGAAAAATCATGCCAGATAATCCCAAAGACCAATCAAGTCCAGCCTTCTTTTCACACAGTGGCCAGCCAGATGCATATGGGAAACTTATGAGCAAGATGTCAAAGTGATAATATAGTACAGTTGACTTTCCATATTTGCAGGTTTCACTTTTACAGATTTGATTATTTGTGAGTTTTTCCAACCCCTATCCCCCCACCTCAAGCACTTCTCTTCCAGGCAAACTCCTCTCCCAGTGGCTCCGATCAGGCCATTCAGCCCTTTCAAAACCTGCCCCTGGTCCTCCTCCACCAGCCACTGCCTGACCAGCTAAGGACAACTCGCAGCCCAGTCTCTCAGCACCACAAACTCTCTGCTGATGTCTCCTCACACCCAAGGAAGATGAACAAGAGAGAGAGGAAGTATAGGGCCACTATGCTAACTCACCCCCTTTTCCCTCTCCTTTCCCTGACCTGGTTTGGACCCTGAGTGTCTGCACTCTCCAACATACCTCAGCCTCCTTCCCACAGATATATGTTTGGATATTTGTCATTGTTCCACATTTACAGGAGTCCTGTGTCCCTAACCCTAGTAAATGTGGAGGCCCAAGTGTACTTATATATCTGTTGTGACTGTGAACCACTGGCACACCCTCCTCCATGAATTTCTCTAACACCCAGCCCTCTTTACAGCGCTCCAAGTTGGCAGCCAGCACTACCCTGGGGCTATTCCATCCTTCCTCTGGTAGACTGTGTGCAGAAATGGGAAGGAAGTTTAATTCTTCTATTGCTGGATCTCTTTCTTACTTACATGTAATCATGGCTACTCAGGCAGAATTTCAATTCAGGATGATGATCAATAAACTAAGAAAAGGCTTTGCTTTTGTTTGCTGTTAATGTGCTTTGATATATAGCAACCTTATGAATGAGAGATCTCCAGGACCCCCAGCCCTGCTCAGGTTTTGCAAACCCAAGGCTATTCTTCCATGATTGAGTCACATCTCTCATGTGGCCTTCCTACTATGCTCTAACTTTATCATCTTTTGTTTCATGATGGGTCCAAAATATGATAGCCCGAGTTTAGTCATTTTGGATTCTAACATGAGTTCAGGCTTGATTTGTTCCATTTACACAAGAAGCAGCAGTGGTCCTAAACTGGGTGGCTTTAAAGGAGACAAATTTATGGAGGCTGAAGCTATTAAAGTGAGAGCCAGTGTGCATTAGTGGTCTCACCATTGGACTACAATTCTGGAGACCAGGGTTCAAGTCCCCACTCATCCATGGAAACCTGCTGGGTTGGTTTTGGGCATGTCACACATTGTCAGCACCAGAAATCCCTGTGGTAGGTTCACCTTAGGATTGCTATAAGTCAGAAACAACTTGAAGGCACCCAACAACAACAACAACGCTATTAAAAGCTACTAGTCCTCATGACAGATACATAATTCTCTCCAGTACCACAGGAAGTAAGCTTTGCATGTTTCTGGCATTTATTTATTACCAACACAATCTACAATAGGAAAAACACTTTTTTCTATAATTTTATTAAGTTTCACAAATTAAAAAGGAACATTTTTGACCTGTAATTTTACATGAAATATTTCTGATCTTCCACTCCGATCTAGTCTTCATTTCTCGAAATTCATTCCACTTATTACATTTATGTCTCACAATACAATGTTTGTCTCAATTGTTTGAACATGCATTTCCCTCTCCCATCTTGTTGTGTTGCTGTTATCCCACTGTCATTTCCACAATCAAAATACAGTCATTTTCAATTACCAGTTCCCAGCTATCACCCATTTCAATTGGCCATTCTGCTTTCCACTAATCATCTGATTTCAATCTATTCTGATTTCTTTTCTTGCCTCTTTTAGATCTTCTGGTATCTTCTCTTTTACTTTTTAAGTCCTCCATCATTTACACCATAAACTCTCAAAATAAAGTACTGTTAATGTATATCTGGCAGTCTGAGCTGTCATTACTGCAACAGTCACTCATCTTCTTGACCTGGATTCCATTCTGTTAAAGATGTCTTGTTTCCCACTTCTATACTTATGTCCTGTTCAATCCTCACCGTCCCTTTAACAATATCAGAAATGCTTATATTAATGCCAATATATCAGTCAAATATGTAAGCTTAATTGTTTAAGTTCATTCTAGCATTGTCAAAGTACACAACCGCTTTGTCTAATTCAGAGCCCTGTGCCTTAATCCACCTCACATTCCCCCCTCCCATTGGGAACGTTACTGTTTGAAGATTCTTCTGTATTCTCGATAGCCGCTTAAAGTCCATGTGAGTGAGGATATTTTGCTTAAATGACCTTCCAGCACAGGCTCGCCAGTCTCAACAATCCAGACTGAGAGAAAAGATAGGAAACAAGTCTCAAACAGCAGGAGCTGGAAAAAAAAAAGCACTGCCCAGTAATTGTTGCCTCCTAAAGTAGTCTTCTAAAATCAGAAATCCAGAGTCAAAAAGCCAAAATACCAATCCTCTCAGGTCGACCAGAATAGTAAAATGTAGAAATAAAGAAAGTTCAATGTCTAAATGGAGTTTATGAGATCTTGTAAAATCCAATCTTAATCCTCGGTCCAGTTCCGTCCATTTAATTCTTTAGCATTATCAAACTGTAAATCTCTGTCTCAAATTGCAAGTCAGAAATCATTAAACCATTAAAAACTTCAATCCTCAGTAGAAAAGCAGAAAAGCCATCACAGTCTCTTGGAAATCAGCTGCCCCTTTAAGACAAACTCTCAACCATAACACACTCACATCTCCTCTGGGTCCTTCCGTTCCTCCGCTCCTGCACACCGTTGCAAGTCAAGTTTGGATGTGATATTATTGCAATCGAAGACCGGATCAGATTACTTGTTTTCTTACTTGTTTTTAAGTAGTTTCTTGTTTAAAAGTCGACGGCAGCGCTTGTGCCGCCTCCGAGGTAATCCCGCTGGTTCTGTCGTGGTCCTTCGACCCCCCTGGTGCTTTCTGCTCCCCCAGCCGGGTAGAGCCAGCCACCAGTTTCGGGGTCCCCTTCAGACCTCTTCCGCACCCCTTTTACCAGAGGGGTGTCTAGCCGCTTCAGATGGTAAAAAAAAAAGCGGCTGGAATCTAGCAGGTGGCAGCTCGGAGCCGCGCCATTGCGCAGCTTCGCTCCGAGCTGCCGCTCACACACGCCATGCAACCGGAAGACAATAGGGAAAAAACACTTTTGAAATATTAAAAAACTGAAAATCAATAACAACTGAAAGCCAATACTTTTCTTTAAAAACAATTTTAAAAACGGCTTAGAAAAAGCTCTCAAAACAATTTTAAAAACAGTCAGAGCAGCCACCCCTAACTTTAAGATCCAAAGCACAATCAAAATAGTTCACTGCCCACCAGAAATTCAAAAGGGACAGAGCCAATCTGACTTCCCTTGGAAGGAGTGCCACAGTTGGGGTCCAGGCACAGAAAAAACCCTATCACATGGACCCACCAATCCAGCCTTATGTGTCAGTTTTGGGGAGCACAAATATGTCAGAAGAGGCACCGGATCTGATAGCTCCCATGTCAGAGAGGCCAGGAATCCACTTTGGGTTTCAGTTAGAACTTCAAGTAGCCATCCAAGGTGAGCCAGGAACAGAAAACTGGATTGTTAAGTTTGTTAACTGATCAAACTAACATAGGTTTTAAACGGTAAGTCAACTGAAGATTTTTTTTTGTTTGAAAGACTGGAAACAGTTTACGGACTTTCGTATGAAATCAAATGAAACAATTCATCAATATGATTATTAGTAGTTGCTCAGATAAATCTGTAATGGTAGAATAATTTTTTTGTTTATTTTCTCTTATTTTTCCTTTCTTATTACGGTTTGGTGATGGGATAGAGTCCTTTTGTGTCTTAGTATGTGTTTAGTTAGTCAGTAAATTAGTGTTCTAGTCAGTGTTTAGTGGTTTGTTTTTTACCTTATTGTTTTAGTCTGGTTTCTACTTTTAGTTTATGTTACAAATATTAGTCAGAGCTTATGTTATTGTGTATAAAAGGGGCTACCCAAGGTGCTGCATCCTATCCCCAAATGAGGTTCAAAACAATAGATGGCTCTCAAATTCAGACTAAAATCTGGAGCAATTTCACTACCCAGTCAATTTTAAACTAGGAATGTTAAACTGGTACGCTTTTATGGCTGTTTGGTTTTATATCTTGAATGGTTTTATGTGTTTTTAGTTATACATTTGGCCTTCCACATTTGCGGGTTTCACTTTCACGGATTTGATTATATGCGAGTTTCTTTGCTCCCCCCACTTCAAGCGCTTCTTTTGCAGGAGAATCTCTTCTTTTCCGCAGCTCTGATCAAACCGCACAGCTGTTTAAACACCTGTGTCTGGTCCTCTTGCTCCTCCACCAGCCGCGGCCTGGCCAGCTAAGGGCAGATCACAGGCTGATTTCTCAGCATCATAAACCCCTTCCTGATGCTCCCCCTCCCCGGAAAGAGATGGGCAAGAGAGAGGAGGTATAGGGCCACGATGCTGACCCACCCACTTTCCCTTTCCTTTCCCTGACCTGGTTTGGAACCTGGGTGCCCACTCTTCCTACCAAGCCTCAGCCCCCTTCCCACAGACACACACCCACATTTTGAGATTTGAGATTTTTCCACTTTTGCGGGGATCCTGCACCCCTGAACCTAGCGAATGTGGAGGGCCAATTGTATATTGTATTTTTAATTTGTGTTGTATCGTACCTCAAGCCTTGGGGAGAGGTGGATAAGTATTATTATTATTATTACTACTACTACTACTACTACGAGTGGATGGTGGGTGAGTGGGGATGCTCTTGCCCTGATGTCCTGTTGGCAAACTTCCCATGGGCATCCTGTTGGTTGCGGTGTGAACTTGGTAGTTCTTTGACCTAATCCAGCATGTCTCTTCTGCTGCTTTGCAAATACTGAAATAATTTTTAGATAAATTGCTTTCATCCCTCAGAAGGAGGCAGAGAAAAACACTCAGCTGTTCACTTTGCTGCTTGGTCAGTCCTCATCTCTGTACTTTCCTTGCTGAGCCTGCTAATTAGTTTTAATTGGGTCGGTTTGTATTTAAGGCCTGTCAGGAGCCATAATTATTATGTCTGTCGCACCCCCCACCCCCGGCCTCATGTAAGAAATAAAAGAAGTGTGGCAGGGAACTGATGGTACCGTGGGCTTAATCTGGTGCCCACGTGCACACAAAAGGATGACTGGCAGGGCCAGGCTGGCTCTAGTATGCTAAAAATGTATTTCCTTGTCCAGATCTTAGAAAAGGTCCTCTTTTGGACTACAGCTCCCACACTCCTTATTGGGGATTCTGTGACTTGTAGTACAAAAAAAGTAGGTTTCCATAGAGATGACTGGTGGGGCCAGGCTGGCTCTAACATGCTAAAAATAATTTTCCTCATCCATATTTTGGAAAAGTTGTTCTTTTCTACTGTGGCTTCAACACTCTTAATGGTGGGTTTCTGGAGTTGTAGTCTGAAAAAGTAGCTTGCCCAAGATTTTTATCTGGTCCAGACTGACCAGCTGGCAAAGGCAACTTAAGACAGAAAAATTCAAAATTCCTCCTTTGGTAATTACTACCAAAAAATTATCTTCAATTTTTCCATACATGCCTCACTGCCAGACCACCAGATCATCCCGAACATCCTATTCTCCTTGAAATTCAGAAGCAGAACAGAGTCAGAGTCCGGCCATTTCCGCACGACACTGTTATAGTGCTATTATTCCACTTTCAATGTCATGTGGAATTCTGGAGTTTGTAGTTTAGGGGGGCATTTAGAATTCTCAGCCAGAGAGCTCTTTGGCCTCAGTAAACTATAAGCCCCAGAATTCCACAGGATGTTGAGAGTGGAATAATAGCTCTGTAACAGTGTAGTGTGGAAATGGCTCTGGTTAGCACTTGAATGGGAGACCACCAGCAAATAACAAGAATCCCCAGGGCCCTTTCACACTATAGAATTATGGTGCTATTATTCCACTTTAACTGCCATTGGTCTGCCCTATGGAATCATGAGGTTTGTAGTTTATGGAGGGATATTTAGAATTCTCAGAGAGAGAGATCCAATGCCTCATCAAACTACAAACTTCAGGATTCCATAGAATGGCACCATGGCAGTTAAAGACAAACAACAGCACTATAAATCTGTGGTATGAATCAGCTGGAAGAGGAAAAAAGCCCTGCCTGGAGTGCAGGAGAGGCAAGGCTGAGTGACAGTGGCATACTCAGTTTTCTTTATTCTGACCTTCCTTACAGGGCTGTTGTGAGGGATTCAAATGGAGCAGAAGTAAGGCATGGATTGCCACGTTGGAGGAAAAGTGATTTCTAAGTACAACAAATAAAAGGAAGGAAAGGAAAGGAAAAAATACTGGAATGGGAGTAATGAATGGTCCACGTACAGCAGAGCTAGGCAACTGTGAAGGGGATTATTTGCCCCCCCAGCACACACCCACGGACCACATCAACACTTGCGGCACAACCAAATGTAACGCCACATCTTTTTCCAGTTTTTGGCCAATTTTCTGTGGGTTTTTCTTACTTGCACTCTGTGTGTGTGTATGTGTATGTGCATCTGAGATTCATTGGGTGTTGGGTTGGAGCCTCATGTGTTTGGGGAGACTCTAAGCGTCTGGGGCTTCGGCAGCTACTGTTTTCATCGCTCTCGCCCCCACCACTGAACCTGGAAATATTCCTTTTTCAGACTTGGAGCCGCTAGAGTTTCTGGCTCTTGGAGTCCCAAAAGCAATTTCTCCAAGGCTGTATCTACACTGCACCATTATAGCAGTTTCTTACTGCTATCATTGTGCAGTGTAGCTGGGCCAATGGACCAATTCAATACAAAGTACCTCCCTCCATTCTTAAATTCTAATCTCAGCATTCTTACTGTTTGCTCCTCATGGATCCCTTCAAATCACACAATTACAGCATTATATTCCACATTAATGGCCCTGGCAACATCCCATGGAATCCTGGGGCTTCTTGATTGATGGAAGCACTAGAGCTCCCTAGCAAAGAACTTTTTTGAAACTACAAATCCTAGAATCCCATTAAGCAGAGCCATATTAAAGTGGTATCTTTGTGTTATAGTTGTGTAATATGAAAAGGATCCAGAGGGCTCTTTCACACTACACAATTATAGCACTATGATTCCACTTTTAAGTCCTATAGAGGCTATGGGCCTTTCTGCACTACACTGTTATAGTGCTATTATTCCACTTTCAACATCCTATAGAATCCTCTCTCAAACAAGACCCCTCCCGAAACTGTCAACCCCAAGATTCCATAGGATGTTGAAAGTGGAATAATAGCACTCTAACAGTGTAGTGCAGAAATGGCCTATGGAATCCTGGGACCTGCACTTTGGTGAGGCACTATACTTCTCTAGCAGAGATTTCTACATGCCTGGCCACACTACAAATCTCAGGATTTGACAGGATGCAGCCAGGGCAGCTCAAGTGGAATCATAACGCTCTAACCGTGCAATGTGACCGGTGTCTCCAGCCTGACACCTACCTGCCACAGCAGCCCAGTCAATGTAAACTAGACAGCTAAGCTTGCTCAGGAGCCTTACTTTGGGGAGGACTACAACTCCCAGAAGCCTTGCCGGGGGATTTTGGGAGTTGTAGTCCCCAGCGGACCGTTTCCCACGATCCCTGCAAAATCCCTTACCTTTCCTCCGCGGCATGTGAGTTTCTTAGCAGATGTGGGGCGGGGAGGAGGGAGAGGAGGAGGCGGAGGCGTCGCTGCTTTTGCAGCCGGCAGCCTCCGGTTACTTGATCTGCTTCCTGGGGTTTGCTTTCGTTTCTTCCAGGGTCGCCTCCGCTGCCGGCTGCTTGGATGCGCTGGCCGCCGGGGGCGGGGAGCGAAGGGACCTGATCCGGGCAGGAAAGCCCCGCGAGGCGAGAGTAAGCAGCGCCCCCCTTCCCTGGGGACAGGATAAAGGGGGCTTAGGGGAGGGGGGCGCGCGGTTTTAGCCCTTCAGGGGCCATCTCCCCTCTCTTGCGGCCCTTGCGAAATGATGCTCCCTGTGTGCTGCATCACACCGTTTTGTTTCCAAAAGGCGCAGGGGGAAGAGATCTCTCCTGCGAGGTGGAGGAAGCCATGCTGAGGTCCCTGGGTTGCCGAAGCGGGGTCCTTCGGCGGATCGGGGCCGTGGGTGGGCGCCCCCTTCTCAGCTGCCCCCAGAGGAGATGCTGCCACTCGGGAGGGGCCTGTTCTTCGCCCCCTAAGAAGAGGGGCTATGACATCACCAGGAACCCGCACCTCAACAAGGTCAGCCCAGCTTCAAAGGCTCTGCCTATTCGGTTTCGTAGATTTAGGCCGTTTCTGCACTAGCCTGTTATAGCGCTATTATTCCACTTTCAACATCCTATGGAATCCTGGGGTTTGCAGTTTAGGGAGGGGCCTCAAACTCCTTTATGTCAATTTATTTCTGTATATGTTATACATAGACAATATTATTATCACTAGTATTACTAACTCCATTTATACCCCACCTTTCCCCAAAAACTAGCACAGAGGGTGGCTCATGAATTAAAATATGTATAGACCCTCTCGCTTCCCCCTCCCATACAGTCTGTTAGGGTGGATGGAAATTAGTTGAACAAAGCAACCGGCCGCACTGTTTTCAGGTGTAATCTAGATCCTACAAGGATACTGTAAAGCTGAAATTCATGTAATAAGAATTATCAAAATTTATTGGAAAATAGCTGTTTATATAATGCATGAAATATTTTGGCTTCTGTTTTCTTTGCTGATATCTGTCAGAATAATACATACACACACACTCATATATATGTGCATAATATTCTCTTTAATAATATCCTAGATTGGCCTTAGAAATCTAATATATAAAAGTCAAACTTTGTCTGTTTGTCAGTGTCAGGCAAAGACCTCGTATGATTGGCTGCCTAAGAAGAGCCTATGGAATCCTGGCGCTTGCAGCTTAGGGAGAGGCCCTTAGAATTCTCAGCCAAAGAACTCTTGGGCCTGGCCAATTGCTATGGAGATGAGGCCTAGCAGCAAGGAGGAGAACAGTGTATTCCCTCAGGTACCCAACCTCTGTATGTTAATAACTCGGAATACAGATTGGATTGGAGAATATAGGGAAAACTTACAGGTACTGACCAAAACAGTTTGGGGAATTAGAGACATAGGATCTCAAATCTTTCTAATAAGTATTACCTATGAGAAAATAAAATCCTGGGCAATGCCAGATAGATATGCTAGTACTTAATAAAATGTGTGGGCTATTCTTTCCCTCCTCTCACTCATTTCCTGAGGTGTGTTTACATTGCACAGTTGCAACAGTTTAGTGCTACTGCAATTGCCAATGGCTCCATCCTACAGAATCCTGGCATTTGCAATTTGCTGAATTACTTAGAATTCTCTAGCATATGCCTCTGAAATGCAACATTGAAGCTCTCTGACAAAGATTTCTAAGTACCTCATAAAACTATAAAAGTTCTGTAGGGCCATTACAGTTAAAGTGGTATCAAAGTGCTATAATTATGCAGTGTATCCACACGATCCAATTTAAAAGTTTAAGAACCACAACCAAGAAGTGTTGCCTGTAAGAAAATGTCGCAGGCTTAATACTGGCCTAGCATGAGTATTTGGAACAGCTAGGAACAGGTGTTTTTTTAAAAAAAAGCAAACTATTTAAAATTAAAAAAAAATAGATTTCAGTTTTGCCAATCCAAGCAGAGAAAGGATTCAAGATTAAGGATTCAAGAAGGTAAGAAAGGTGTTCAGAGCTGGAAATGGTTGCAGTTCTGCCAGTAGCTCCTCACACATTGTTGCTATAAGATAAGTGTTGTTGGGTACCTCCAAGTCATTTCCAACTTAAGGTGATCCTGTCATGGGGTTTTCTGGGAGTTGAGCGTGTGTGATGCACCCAAAGTCACCCATTGGGTTTCCATGGCCAAGCAAGGAATCAAACCCTGGTCTCTGGGGTCGTAGTCCAACACTCAAATCACTATACCGCTCCGGCTCAGGATGAGCTTTACTGGTGGTGAATGATGGAGCAGGTGGTCTTCAGCAAAGAGCCTCAAGTCCTAGGCCATTTCTGCACAACACTTTTATAGCGCGATGATTCCACTTTCAACCTCCTATGGAATCCTGGGGTTTGCAGTTTCTGGAGGGGCCACTTGGCCCCTCCCGGAACTGCAAACCCCAGGATTCCATAGGAGGTTGAAAGTAGAATCATCGCACTATAAGAGTGTCGTGTGGATATGTACCTAGTTTGGGAGAAAGCAGGATACAAATAAATTAATAGATGAAGGAAGGAAGGAAGGAAGGAAGGAAGGAAGGAAGGAAGGAAGGAAGGGGAAAAAAACTTGCTAGGCCTTTAACTGACAGGCTGTAGCATCCCTTTGCATCAAGAGGTGGAATTGGGCCCCTGAACAATGAGTTTTACTGTACCTGGCTGTATGGATCAAAATCTAAGTATTTTGGAATACCATTTAGAGTCCCCCCAGATGAGAAAAAAAGTCTCTTGTTCCTTTCCAAACCCATTTTATTTTATTTTAATTCCAGAATATTTCTTGGGAACTATCAGCATTACCAAGAACTTTTCATTCCTACTTCCCAGGCCAGTTTAAATGAACCCAGTATTTTCTGAAACAGAATGCATCTCTCCTTGGCTGAGTGCTTGTATTATCCTGGAAGTAGAATCGTAGAGCTGGAAGAGACCACAAGGTCCACTGAGTCCAGCCCCTTGCCATGCAGGAATACACCATCAAGGCATTCCCAACCAATGGCCATCTGACCTCTGTTTAAAACCTCCAAAGGAGGAGACTCCACCGCACTCCAAGGCAACATATTCCACTGTCAAACTACTCTTACTGTCAGGAAGTTCTTCCTAACGTTTGGATGGAATCTCTATCCCTGAAGTAACTAAGATGGCTGCCACCAGCAAACGTTGTTTCCAGGATGCATATTCAAGCAAAGGAGAGAGGAATATTTGCACCAAAACATATGGTCCTAATATTTAAGTAGTGTAATACTGCTAAAGCACTTTAGCACTTGGACGATAACTTTTCAATTATAATAAAGAAGGTTCCAGTGGTAAACTGGTGAAAATCAATTTCTGAAATGTTACATGAGTCTAGATGGATTGTGATCTGTGGGAGTGAGAGGGAAGGTATCCCAGGATATTTCAGGAAAGAGTTTGGATGCAGACCTAGGAACGTGCAGGTAAAATCAGAGCAAAAAAAACTGGAAGCACTCATACTCCAAGGGACATTTCTTTTGGATGAGTCCTTTCTCTATCTTTTGGAGTAGTGCCACTGCAAAGCTTGCATGTGTATAGTTCAGGAGTCAGCAATTTTATTTTATTTTTAAAAGAACGTGACTAGATACTGGCAGAACAATGACTTCCTGGTACCATCAAAATAGGTTTGCAGTTTTTCAAAGGATTGCACTAGATATGCACTGGAGAAACTGAAAGCTTCGAGTGGGCTTTTTTTTTTCCTTCTGAATCATCCCTTTTGTCGTAAAAGGGGAAGAAAGACAAGCTGCGGAGAGGAATCTAGCAGCACCTTTCAGACTAACTGATCTATTTTAGCATGGAGTTCTGTGAACATCACGGTACTTCCTCAGGAGCCCTGATAAAGTGATATTAAAGCCATAGTTTTTTGAGTATAGTTACACAGTGGGGGGATTGGGAAGGAATGTAACTGGACAAAGAGGGATGCAAAACTGTGGCTCTGGCCATAGATCTTCAGAGACCTGTATGAGATCAGGTTTTTCAGATGGCTAATACAGTCAGCCCTCCACCTTTGTGGGGTTAACGTTCATGGGTGTATTTGTGAATTTCTCCAATCCCAGCCGCCCCACCTCAAGCACTTCATTTTGGGAGGAACCTTCTGTCTTGATGGGTCTGATCAGGCTGCACAGTGCTTTAAAAACCTGCCTCTCCTCCTTCGCCAGCACCTGCCTGGCCAGCTAAGGATGGATTTTAGCCCAATTCTCAGTACCAGAAAGTCTCTCCTGATGCCCTCCCCCAACTCCCAGGGAAACAGGAAAGAGGAAGTATAGGACGACCATGCAAGCCCACCCACCCTTTCCCTGATCTGGTTTGGGCCCTGGGTGCCCACTCTCCCCACAGTGCCTCGGCTCCCTTCCCACAGACACACGCACATGTTGATATTTGTTGTTTTTCCACTTTTGTGGGGGTCCTGTGCCCCTAACCCTAGCAAGT
Source organism: Iguana delicatissima (assembly GCA_948472985.1). Taxonomy (NCBI): domain Eukaryota; kingdom Metazoa; phylum Chordata; class Lepidosauria; order Squamata; family Iguanidae; genus Iguana; species Iguana delicatissima. The sequence continues at coordinate 1,496,036 of CAOKZL010000171.1, read as the reverse complement.
GTGGAGGACCCCATGTAGTAGCTGTAAAAGTGGCCTGTTGGGATGGATATGTGAAAGCAGTACGTCTGGATTTCAAAAATCACTTCCCTTGAGTTCAAAACCTTTTCTGAAGATATTCCATTTGTTGTATGTCCGGCGGTAAAGTATAAAAACGTTATCTTTGTCTGTACCTCCGCTAATAGACTTTACGAATATATTCCCATTCACCAAGTTATCCTTCCAATTTTCCTTTGATTTTTTTCCAAGAGCCTTTTGTTAGCATGGCATGTGTGTGTTTCTTTAAAATTTGTTGATATTCCACTCAAGGGGGCTACCAGTCTCATGCTCATGCATATAAAACCAAATCAAACCAGCGGTGAAATTAAAAAAAAAAATCTGCCACTGAATCAGATATTTCACTTAATCAAAAATTCAGTATGCTTTACCAGCCAACACTGAAATTCAGATTATTTCTTTTTTTTTTAATCCCCTATATGTATGAGGAAGAGTAAATTACACACCTCATTAAAGTTGCAAAAAATTGGCTTTGTTGGCAGAGATGCAAATCGACGTGAAGGTTCATTGGGGGAGATAAATTAGAGAACTTTCATAACACGGCTAGTTACATGACTGCTTTGTTAGAAGAGCTTTACGGGCAGCTGGTCTGTTTCCAAGCACAATTCAGAACGCCGGTGGGGATTTATAAAGCCCTGTATGAATTTGAGATGATTCAAAAGTTATTTTTGTGAATCCTCGGCTTCAGGAGCAGAAGCTTTGCCTATATAAGCAAAGGTAATGAGGCTGAATAACTGCTGTATTTTAAATGGCAACTCTGGGCTTTCTTGTCTCCCTCTGTGATTTGTTAGTAGTGTGCTCCAACTATCAAAACCTGAATTTGCAGCTGTAATAGCAAAAACAATTTCAGCTCCTTCTTTAGAAGAGGTTGGCCATCTCCGCACTAGACTGTTATAGTGCTATTATTCCACTTTCAACATCCTATGGAATCCTCAAAGGCCCCTCCCTAAACTGCAAACCCCAGGATTCCATAGGATGTTGAAAGTGGAATAATAGCACTATAACAGTCTAGTGTGGAAATGGCTGTTAACTAGAAGATGAGCAGGAACTGTCCTCAGTCAGCCTCAGAGACAGTGTAGTGTAATGGTTAGAGGATTGGACTGGGACTTGGGGAGTTCGTGGCACTAAGTATCCACTGAAATCCATTGGGTGAATGTGGGCCTATTGCACACTCTCAGCCTCCCTTACCTCACAGGGTTGTTAGGAGGATAAAGTGGGGAGGAAGAAAGCTCACTGGAGGAGCAGCAGGCTGTTAATGTAACTAAGTAATAAATAAAAAAATGGAAGGCCAACAGGTAAAAGGAGTATGCAGGAACCAGAAAACTGGTCTAGGAGGATACGCAAGGGAAGAGGTCTAGTATGCCACAAATTAATTATGTGAGAGCTTATACCATCCTGTGGGATGATAGAATCACAGAATCTTAGAACTAGACAAGGCCACAATGACTACCTAGTCCAACCCCCTGCCGTGCAGGAATCTGTAAGTAAAGAACCACTGAGAGATGCCCATCCAGCTTCTGTTGGAAGTCCTTCAAAGAAGAAAAGGTAGTTTATTCCACTGTCAAACACTTCTTACAGTCAAGAATTTCTTCCTAATATTTGGGTAGACTTTCTTGTCTTGTAATTTGAATCCATTGTTTGATGTCCTAGTCTTTGAAGCAGCTGAAAACAAGCTCACTCCATCTTCTACATGACATCCTTTCAGTTTTAAAGATGTCTATCATATCATCTCTCTGTCTTCTGTTCCTCAGGCTAAACATATTCTACTGCCTAAGTTGTTCTTTTGTGAGCCTTTGTTTCCAGACCTTTGACCATCTTGATTGCCCTTCTCTGAGCACATTCCAGCTTATCAATATCCTCCTTGATGAGGCTTGGGGAGTGGATACAGAATGTCAATTAGGAAAGGTTAGCTTATATCCTGGATGATGTGTCTAACAGTGCCTGGAAACATTACTTTTTGGGGTGGGTGGGGAGTGCAACGCTTAGAATTTCTTACCTAGCATGGGCACCAGGCTGGCTGAGATGCTAAGAAATTTCGTTCAGAAAGGTTTATTTCCCCAAATTCTTTTGGCTGGAGATGTTCCGAAATACATGGGGTCTTTGGTGCAAACACAGTTATATCCTGGATACAAATACCATAGTTGTAATAACTAAGGCCATTTCTATACTACACTGTTATAGTGCTGCTGTTCCACTTTCAAGATCCTATGGAATCCTAGGGTTTGCAGTTTAGAGAGGGGCATTTAGAATTCTCAGCTGGAGAGTTCTTTGGCCTCAGTAAACTACAAACCCCAGAATTCCATAGGATGTTGAAAGTGGAATAATAGCACTATAACAGTGTAGTGCAGAAATGGCCTAACTGTTTTATTCCACCTTGAATGGCTTCAGGTTTGGTGCCTCCTTAGATTCTGAGATGGCAACAACCACACAGTGGCCACACAATTCAAAGCTTGTCTTCAAAATCTAAAACATTTTCAGGAATGGGAAAAAAGCTTTAGAACCTTTAGGGTACTTCATTTAATACCTAAGATTTTGTTTGTGATAGCACCCAACTGATAATGATAATGACTTGGATCCTAAGAAAAGACAAGAACGTTCACTAAGGTAAGGAAGTTCATCACCTCTTCTTCCTTACCTGCAGCTGTACACATCCCCTGAAAAATATTACAGCTATGTTTGGGCCCTCCTCAATAGTATGGAATCAGTGGCAGCCAGCAGCTACTGTGTCAGTAGAATGGTGAATCTACTTTGGGTTTTTGATGTAGAGTCTAAAGGAGGTCTCTAAAGTGCTCAACTTTATCCCCAAATGGCCAGAGTCTTGTTGGTAATATATACAGATATAAGATGTACTGTGCCTGAGGGGCATTAGCACACAATGGTTTTTGCATGATTGCCCTGGCTTTGTTCCATTTTTGATATCTCATTATCACATGGCATCATCACTCTCCCGTCGTTGAACTGCATCCTCATCATCACTGGATCATATATTTTCATTCATGGAAAGTACCACTGAATGGCTCCAATAACGCTGCATTTCCACTCTTCTTGTGTATTGGTGAGACGGTGTCATTCTGCTGCAGTATTGACATTGTGGCAGCCATGTAGTGTCAGTGGGTTTTTCTCCCTCCCTATCCCCAAGCAGGGTGAGTTCATTGCACTTCCGCTGTCTGGGCAAAGAGGACATCATGGTGCACGTGAACAACCTTGCTTTTACTCCATTGCCTGGTAGGTATTTGCCAGAAAAACAAAATGGCAAAGTGTTGGCAGGACAGGGAAAAAGGACCACGGAAGGGTGGAATACCGGAGTGCTCAATAGTAGAATGTTAAATGTGACATTGTAGTGGCAGCACAGGAAGCTGTGACTCTAGAAGAGATCAGTGCAGGAAATGGTGGCTTCACAGTACAAACAATACCAAAATGAGGGAGGAAGTCGTGCATTTTTGCAATACAAGGGGAAAAAATGCACGTGCTTGGTAGCCCCAAAAGGAAAGGGAGGCAGGATTAGTTGGGATGGTGTGGAGACTGACTGAGCCAGCGTACATCACCAAAACTGGCAGCATTATTGCAGAGTGGCATGATAATGACTGTTTCTATAACAGTATGTTTTCATCTCCTTAAACAACACTATTTCTGCAAGACAACAGGCTGGTGTGATATAGCTCGGGGACTGGGATTTTTCGGACAATGTAGTATGCGTATATCAAGGTGATGGTAGTAGGAATAGAGTTCTGCATGTGGAACTGTTGCACAGGCACAATTATGCAGCTAGAGTGTCAATGTGCATTGTGCACAGTGCATTACAGGTTCCCTCTTTGTGTTGACAGGCATGCCCATTTCTCATATATTGCATTGCGGTGGTAGTCATCATAGGGATTGCATAGTACTAGCTTAGCGTAATTCCACTGGTAGGAACTTGACCTATAGGACCAACACTTTGGACAGCTCTTAACAAGTTCGTCGTGTGGGAAGGACCATGGGGGTCTGCTCAGGGGGAAGGAGGTTGTCCTTATAATTATCTTATCTTAGGACCTTCAAAAATAGAATGCCAGCTCCACTAGCAGATGAATTAATGTGTGCCTGCAGCCTTCATTGTAGCACTGAATATTTTTATCCTCTGAAAAAAAAAAGAATTCATTGTGCAATTTTAAAAATTGGACTAAATGATCCATGGAGTCTTTTTCTTTCAAGCTTCTGGCTTCATTCCCAGCAATGAACACACTGGCATTTCAAAAGAGGGCTGTGTCACTAGGGTGAGTCAAGACTCATAGCTCTGAGTGCATCTTTGAGAATCATGGGTTGAGTTATCATAGATGATACATAATAGGAGGTCTGTTCTTTCTGGAAATGAATTTGTGGAATGGCAAACAGATGACAACAAGGGAGCCCATAGGCTGGATCCTACTGCCAGAGAAATTTTAACAGAACCCTGGTGATTTTATCTACTAGGTATAATAAAGTACTTCCTTTGCAGTATTTAAGAAATAAGAAGCTCTTCAGCCTTCTAATGCTACACCTCCTCTCTGTTGTTTGGATTTATGATACACCCATGTAGGCCTGAATCTTACAGAAAGTTTCAACTAAAGTAGACCCACTGAATCTGTGGGATTTGCCTATGGCCTTTTTTGCATGGCATTTGTCATGCGAAAGGGCCTCCGTAGCATCGCGTGATTGCAAGGAGCATTTCACATGACGTCCTCGCGACACTGCCAGGACCAGCAGGTGCCGATTGTGCAATATTTCATTTTTGGCTTTTGGCTGAAAATGGTGCATGATCGCGCATCGCTCTGGGGCTCCACACGCACTTACCGTCCATGCGGAGCTCTGGAGCTGCGGCCCTCATGCTTCCTCCCCCAGCGTAGCCTGGGAAAATACCCGGCTGCGCTGCGGAAGGAAGAGGTGGAGCCCTCATGTTGCCTGCCAGCTGGCAGGCAACTGCTGCAGAGCAGGAGCAGCGGGGACATGAGTGCCTCATGGAAGAAGCTGTTCGCGTGATCCCCGCACAACCACTCCAGATGGAGGTAAGCTGCGGAAAGGGCCTATGTGTTGACTCACCCTGCGGCAATTGATTCAATAGGTTTATTTCAACTTGAACTAATCAATGGGATTTTAGCCCATAACATGTAAATAAATGCTTCCTATATATACTATGTCATCCAAACAGGAAAATATCTAGGTTTGCAAATGGACAATTTTCAGGGTGAAGAAAGCCAGACTAAGTTTGAGGGCGAGGATCCAAAACAATTCATTGCGACTCAGAATGCTAAGTTGTCAGGAGATGCTTATTATCTGTGGGCAATGGATGCAGAATGAAATATCCTGGAGAAGATGATGGCTAGCTGGCTGGAATGTTGAGAGGGGGTACTATGTATGGCAGCATTTTTATTTTTGCAGACCCAACTATTTTTTTGTGTACCTGTGTTTGCTTTTTTGGAAAGGGTTTACAGCTCCCAGAAGCCCTTAGCCAATGTAGTAAGCAGCCATGTTGGCTGGGGGATTCACACATGCTTGTTGTTGCCTCCAAGTCATTTCTGGCTTATGGAGACCCTAAGGCTAACCTATAACAGGGTTTTCTGGGGCTGAGCACTCATGGTCACCCACTGAATTTCCATGGCTGAGCAGGGAATCGAACCCTGGTCTCCAGGGTCGTAGTCTAAAGTTCAAACCTCTACGCCAGTGGTTCTCAACCTGTGAGTCCCCAGATGTTTGTGGACTTCAGCTCCCAGAAGCCCCAGCCACTATGGTCATTGCTCAGGGCTTCTGGGAGCTGAAGTCCAAATATCTGGGGACCCACAGGTTGAGAACCACTGCTCTATGCCATGCTGGCTCTCCACGTGCTCACAGGTAATGATATATATCAGTGCATTGATGCATTGTTAAATGCTTATAGCTAGATAGCACCAATGTTTCTGTGAAGGCTGACAATTGATACTGAGAGCAGGGATGGTCCCAAGGTACCTTTACTGAGAGATGAGGGTGATTTGAAAAAGACTGGTGAAGTTTTGACCACCATTTATTCAACCACAGCAACAAAAAGTCCTCAGCCCCATAAATCTGGTGTCTAAAATGAAGAAAGTTTGGGGTGGACACCAGGAGTGGATTTCTCTATGAAATTACTGTGAGCTCAGCTTTAACACCGAAGACCATTTCCATGGCTGAGTGTTGTCAGATGTAGCATATTTCCCACTTATAATTGTGTGTCTCTCCCCTGGTGACATCCCTGTAGACTTAGTTCTGTTTTGTAGACCTTGAGGTTTTAGTAGAAAATAAGAAAGAACATCCCACAAATTTGAAGTCTGCCAAAACCTTGTCTAAAAAATGGAGTGGCCCTGAGAATGGAAAAGTTGGCCAGCATAACTATCAGAATATTACAATATAGTGCAAGAAGGTTTTTTTCTTACTTGCACTTTCTCGTAACAGTGAGACTCGTAGGTCACAATAAGCCAGAATTTAGAATTCCAGCTTGTTGGAATAAACCCTGAGCTTAGAAAATGTACTTTCGGGGGCTACAACTTCCAGAATGCCCAACCAGCATGACCAGTGGTTTGGGGGATTCTAGTAGTCTAAAAGGCTGTTTCCCAAGTTATGTGTGAACCTCAGTCCTGGCTAACTGGGCCCAGTTGCTCTGCTGTACAATTAAACACTTGTTTGGTCCATAGTTTGTTTATATGTGGCATCCCAACCCAGCAGCTGCTGACTTTCTGGCTTATTTCTCCCTTGATAAGCGAGAGAAACAACCCAGGATTTTTTCCTAAAATTATTTCTCTTCTCAAGTGAAAGGCAGAGACAAGCAGGAACAATTGGGCAGTGGGAGCTAGCATGGCACTCTCCCATAATAAGTCTCCAGTTTATTGTTACATCTGAATGTGATCATCTTGTGATCCACCATCAGACATTGCTCACCAGATGTTTTACAGCTTCTGGCAGTTATGTTCTTAATAGATAGTTGCTGTGATCCATCAAATTATAGCTAGGATCCTGTTGATAACATACTTAGGTATAACTCTTCTGGGTGCCACGGTTCAGGGAGGATATTGACAGCCTGGAACATGTCTAGGAGAGGGTGACCAAAAGGATAGAAGGCCTTGAAACTCTGCCCTAAGAGGAGCAGCTTAGGGAGCTGGGTATGTTCAGCCTGGACAAGAGAAGATTAAGAGGCAACATAATGGCTATGTTTAAAGATGTGAAGGGATGTCATACGGAGGATGGAGCAAGCCTGTTTTCTGCTGCTCCAGAGACTAAGACACAGAGCAAAGGCTTCAAATTTCAGGAAAAGAGATTCCACCTGAACCTCAGGAAGAGCTTCCAGATGGTCAGAGCTGTTCGGCAGTGGAATTTGCTACCTGGGCGTGTGGTGGAGCCTCATTCGCTGGAGGCTTTTAAACAAAGGCTGGATGGCCATCTATTGGGAGTGCTTTGATAGTGTATTCCTGCATGTGGTCTCTTCCAACCCTATGATTCTATAACTCCTCTTGTGTGTGTGTGTGTGTGTGTGTGTGTGTGTGTGTGTGTATTTGATATTGCAGAAGGAGATATATTGTGCCTTCTTGTTCAACATCTCCCACTCCCAGTGTACAGCAGAAGCTGGGAGGTTCTGCAGCTCCATCATCTCAGCCGTGGGGATGTGCCTGGAAAAGAAGGCAATATCATGCTCTCAGGAAAGGAGCAGCAATATGTTGGCAGTGGTAACTGCTTGTTCTTGCCTGGCAATGCAAGGGCAGCCACAACACATTCAGGACCATCCCTAGATCTGATCCATAGTCAAGAAGTTAGCGCTGTTTCTGTGAGTCTCACTGCTTGCTTTTACCCACCTGGGGAAGAAGTTGAAAAAATAGAGTAACTTCAGTCCCAGCATAAGCACACACTGGTAGAGATTTGTATTCCACAAGCTTCTTCACTGAATCTCTCAGTCAGGGTTAGATATACAGGTATGCTCTGTTAACAACTAGATGTGTGTCTGGGTGTTCTTTAGTAGAAAATTTGGTACGGGCAGCAAAAGCAACATGGAAAGAATCAGGATAAGTTCCTATGCCCCCCCAAAAAAGTGCAGTTCAGCATGTTTCAGCAAACGTTTTTGAACAAAACTAACAATATGCAGGTGTGGAATGAAACAAGCGGGTCAGATAATCCTTGCATAAATAAACAAAAATATTTTTAACTTCCTAGAGACCACTTCAAAGTTTCTTCTAAACTACGTTGAAGGATGATGCCAACCTTTTTATGATTTCCATTTTGGTGGCCAGAATTACAGATCTATGTTGTTTTAAAAGCTTGTCAGGGGTAGATAGTGAGACAGGCTTATCTACTCTTCCCTTTTCTCTCTGTTTTGCTTGTTTATGCATGCCCAGTAAGGGATTCTGGAGGCAACTGCTGTTTATATTGTCTGTTATAAGCAAGTCCAAGCTGCTATAGCAGCACCAGCTAGAGTAGAATCCTATTCTTTCCCAGCTGTAGGTTTGCTTATTGCATTGTTTCCTGCAGACAAGCTGTTGCAATCCTGTCCCAAAAGTCTGTGTTTCCCCAGTCTGCCTTCACCACCACCCCAGTGCCAATGCTGCTAAAAAACCTTCCAGCTAGACAGAAGATGAGGAAGAAAAGCAAGGTACTGGACAGTTTTAAAAAGGCTTTATAAAAAGGAACTTCACTGTCAGAGCCAGCATTAATGGAGGTATGCCTGTATGTGCAACCCATACATACAAACACTAGATTTCAAAACTGGCAGTTCTGTTGGCAATTGGCACCTTATGTGGAACCAGCTGGTATTCCAGGGACAGGTTTCCATATGTCCAGACACTGGCAGCTGCATGTACTCTTGCCCATAATAATTACTCAAAGAAGTGAAAAAATGTTCATCTGGAATCTCTGCAAGAAAGGTTGAAGTCTTGGATAATGTGGAAACCTGTCATAAATCTTGGCCTGCATAAGACCTGAACAGCTGTGTTTACACTTCTTCCGAAATCGAGGAATGACTCAGTTGCTTGGGAGCGGTAAAGCCACAAATGTGAGCCATCAGCAAGGCCCTCATGAGTCTTGGTGTTGCCGATTCAGCATTTGGTTGAAATTCTCAAGTTCTGTCTTAAGACATTTCTGCTTCCAACTGCTACATTTTGTGGAACAAGAAGGGCTTTCAGGTCAGGGTGATGGGCTTTTTGTGGTTACCACTCCAAACCTAAACCTCTTTTCTTGGAAGAAAGTCCAAGTCGTAGCAGCTTCCAAATAAACGTTCCTAGAATTACTGCCCAAAGGAGAGCTGCATTGTAGCTCTGCGGGGAGAGATATTTGCCATGTCTGCTTGGTTTAGGAATGAATAATCCTACATTCCACTACACAGAAGAAGCAGCATAGCTTTGCTGTTGCACTAAATGATCCGCACAGTGTTTTCCAGATTCCTGTTGGTATAATAATCCTCTTAAGTCCCATATACATAGAATTGCACTTTTTTGGGCCTTCCCTAACAGACTTGTTCAATTTATGGAGAGCTAGCATAGTGTAGTGGTTTGAACATTAGACTAGTCAGCAATTAAGTGCAATTTATTTACTTCATATATTACCTATTTGATAAATTAATATTTGATCATATTAATATATTCAACATCAATATAGTAACATTTATTTAATACAGTAGAATCTCAGTCATCCGACCTGCGGTTATCCGACCCTCTGGATTAACCGACGTCGCGGCAGCCTGGGGGTGTGGCTGTAGGCATTTCCGCGCCCCTCAGACATGCCCCGACACGCCCCCAGGCCTGCCCCAACATGCCTCCAAAATGGCGACCGCCACGGGCCTCCATATAATCCGACCCTTTTGGTTATCTGACCCTCCGCGCACCCGTTTAGGTCGGATAACTGAGACTCTACTGTATTGTTATTCGATATCTTAAATTATTTATTTAATATATATGCCAGTTGTCAACTAGGACCAGCTCCTTCCTCCCATAGAAGGAACAGCAAAAGGGCTCCCAATTATGTTTTGGCCATACTACCCAGCATTTGTGCTGTGAGGTCACATTTTACCTAATAGTAGGGTCAGCCCTTGGACTGACCAATGTGAGTAGAAGTTTGCAAGCCAGAGATAATGTATCACATTGTGAAATTCTAAGGGGAATCAGGACCAGGAAATATGGAATCATAGAATCATAGAGCTGGAAGAAACCACAAAGGCCATCGAGTCCAGCCCCTTGCCATGCAGGAATACACCATCAAAGCATTCCCAACGGATGGCTTCATCTTTGTTGAACATCCAGTAGGCAGCCAATTCTCCTTACTTCACGTGGCCATTGGTTTTTAAACACAGTGTTTAACATAGTTCTTGGCTTGTGTTTTGAAGAACATTCTTAAGCTATTTTATGGTATGTGGTGGAACCCCCAGTGGGCAGGAAAGTAGCAAATACTTCCACTAAATAATAAATAAATATAACACACACAGAGAGTGTTATTTATACAAAGGGATCCTTTAAGGACAACCACGTTATTGGGTTTGAGTGGGTGGCCTAAATCCTTCTTAGTAAGCTAATATGCTGATTAGTTGTATAGCTGTTACAATGATGGGAATAAATATTGTTTGTTTCCAACATATTAAAAAAATCAATGTCATCATATTGTCTCTTCTTCTTATGGACAGATGGGCTATAAATATTTTAAATAGGTAAATGTATCATAAGAGAACCAGCATGGTATAGTGGTTTGAGTATCAGACTTGGGTCTGGGAGACCAGAGCTTGAAGGAGAGAGAGAAGAGAGAAAACAACTTATGTTGTTACGCATGACTTCCAGAGATTCATCATATCACATGGATATTTCCAGTATAGATACATTATTTTTTGTAGCCATTACATAGACTAGAGACATATTTCTTATAAGGAGCATTTCTCATACTTTTTAGGCACATGGTACTTGTAGTACAGTGCAGAGAAATAGAAGAAGACAAAAAATGGTAGGAAAAAAAGCCTCTTCCACAAAATCTGGCAAATGAAAGGGAAATTTCAATCACAGGTAGCAATGATGAATGATCAGTAGGGGAATATGTTGTATGATCAAGACAAAATGAACAGATACACACGAGATCTATAGAAGAGATGAAAGAAAGACAGAATTCATATTTTATGCTGCTCTTTAAGTTGGCTCGTATTCCCCAATGTAACAGTTTCTTCTGTTTAATTCTGTGTGTGTTTGTGCCTTCAAGTCATCTGTTGATTTAGGGCATCCCTATGAATTTCACAGAGTTTTCTTAGGCAAGGAATACTCAGAGGTGGTTTCACCAGTTGCTTACTCTGAAATATAGCCTATATCACCTGGTATTCATTGGCGGTCTGCCATCCAAGTACTAACCAGAGCTGACCCTGCTAAGTTTCCAAGATTAAATAGGATCTGATGCCTTTAGGGATATTTGGAAAATGTTGTGTGATTAATAAGATGAGGTCTGGAAGTTCTCTCCACAGAGAACAGCCCTGTCATGTTCATTCTATGTTGCTCGAAAGACTGAAGTTATAGGAGGTATAGTTATAGTGCCATGGTAAGGAGAAACATAATTGGTGATTGCATTTCTGATGCAGTGAGTACTGGAACTTCTAATTAAGATTTTTGAAGGCTTGTTACACAAAGCTTTCTCATGTTCATGTATGAGCACATGATGAAAATGTAGGCTGATTTCTAATTGACTTGTCTAAAACAATACCAGAAGTTAAGAAACTGTTGTTACCCTGATTTCTGGGGGTCCCATGAGGGACACCTAAATGCTCTGCAAATTATACAAGTTGGGGAAATTAGTCAAAGAGCACAAGCTAGCAGTACGAGAGGCAGGGCAATGGAGTGAGATCTTTTACCCAGCGTCTACGGGGTCAGGCCGAGTCAAGGAGCAAACAGATGTGAAATAGTAATTGTTGTTTTTATTAAAATACAATCAAACAAGTGTATGCAACATACTCACATAGATACTTAGAGAAATAAAGGTTGGAGTTGGATAGAGGGATTTTGAGAGGAGGTTTTGCTATGGGAAATACTGTACTTGTCCTGAAGCCCGGGTAGTCTGCAGGTAGAGTTCGTGGATATGGAGGCTCTCAGTACGTGGGACTGAGGGGGAGGCTCGCCAAGCAAAGCGGCAGCAAGGTGCGATGGAAGTCAGGAGCAATCCCAGCAATTCGAGCAATCCAAAGAAGTGCTCAAAGTCAGGGGTTCCTTATAGGGGAAATTGTGGCCATAGGCTAGTCCGTACTTGGGGAAAACAATGAGTTTTGGGCTGGAGACAAAGCCTCCAAAAGATCAGAATTTAGCATGATTGCGTTAAGTCCGAATTGTCAATAGGGTAGACAGTATGCAAACGCAGAGTGCTTGACTCTTGAGTATTCAGCTCGTCAAGCTACCTGCTTGGGGCAGTGAGTCCTTTGTTAGTAGCGTGCATACCTGATGAGGGTACTTGCTGTGAGGTCTCCTGAAGCGGCAGTTTGGCTATTTCTGGCCAACCCTTATTTGTTCTGAATATTCCAGCGATTAGCGACCGAGCCTGTTTGCGTGCTTGTCGGGGGGCCTCGCAAGCACATGGGAAGGAATGGGTAAGGAAGGCCAAATTATTGATATCAAAATGATATCCGGTGCCCGCCAAGTCTGGCTAGAGACTGCGGTAACACTGTACCCTCTGCACCAGATATGTGAAGGTAATGCCACTGTAATAAGATTGCTTTATTTGCATAAATTGTATTTTGAGTTTCATATACTGGGTCTCATTTTCTGGGCTGTGAGGTTTGCCTGGGTGGATGAAAAACAATATTCAGTACTATTGCAAAAAAAATTTCAAACAGTGCCAAAAATAACTGAGATGCCAATGACCTTATTCTTCCCATATTTATTCCCTTGGACTTCTTAGACCTGCATTGCATATGGTCTCCAGAGCTTGGGAAACTTACATTTCTAGATTACAACGTCCAGAATCTCCCAGCCAGCTGGGCCACTGCTCATGCTGACAGGGAGATTTTGGGGGCAGTAATGCAAACAAACAGAAAAAAAGAAAACGTGTTTTTCCAAGTTTGTTGGGCGGGAAGCAGGAGATGTGATAGGGATGTACATCTGCAGCTATTAATTATAGTAATTTACTTTCCACTGCCAGAGAACATGAATATTCCTTTGCAGCTCTCTCCCTGTCTTCAAATGTCCTGAAGTGTGTTGGGAAGCATTCTGCACAGAAAACACATGGAGTTTTTTGTTTAAAAAACTGAAGCACAAGAAACTATTTTACACATGGCAGAGCAAACCAATTTTCTGTGCAGAAAACAGGGAGTTTTTGCGCAAAAACTAAAAAGTCTAGTTCAGCAAAAAAGTTTTTGTGTAAAAACTGCAGAATAATTCATCCATAACCCTCTAGGAAATTGGGGGGTGGGGGGAGAATGTGCAGAAATCATGCTGATCTGTTATTCTTTCTGATGGAGTTTCCTAACAGTCAGAAAACCTGGGTTTTTTAAATCTGAAGATATGTAATTAAAAATATTCCTTACATCTTTAGTATGGAAGTGGGTAGAAAGTTCTATCTAGACCACAGAGTTTTCCAAGACCTTTTTTAGTCTCAAAGCCTTCCTTTCTGGCTCCCAGAATGGCCCATTATGCCACATCCATCAGGATATGAGCTTGGAGTCAGTCTTGTACTTGTGTCTTTTTTTGAAGGACAGTCTTGTTCGTCAGTGAAATGCATTGCCTCAGAATATAGTGGAGTCTCCTTCTTTGGAGGCTTTAAACAGAATATGGCTGGCCATCTCTCGGGAGTGCTTAGACTGTGTATTCCCACATGGCAGGAGGTTGGGCCTTGTGGTCTCTTCAGTGGTTCTGTAAGTCCACTATTTGTTGATGGCTTCCATATTAGTGGGACAGGGAACTACTCTTAATTTTAGTACAAACTTTAATGAAGCTATGCAGGATGCTGAACTTTTTCCCTGGAGTGCCACCATCTTATCACCATCTCTTTTAAGAGGCATTTGCCAGTATTGTTGCCCATTTGCCCAGTCCTTCCTTGGTTGCTTTTATGAGTGAAGAAGGCCAGTGATCCAGGATACATGGGGTGGCTCTCATTTCTCTATGAATCCTGTCCATGTGCACAAGATACAGATTAAAACATATAACATGGAAGAAGCTGGAGCCCAAGTTAGATCCACCAAACTGCAAAGTGATCTACATTCTTTTCTTGTGAGCCAGAGCATAGCAGATCCTTACCCATTCAATATAGCTTGAGATATATAGAATTAGAAGAGATCACAGGGGCCAGTCCAACCCCCTGGCATGCAGGAACACTCAACAAAGCATTCCCAACAAATGGCCATCCAGCCTCTGCTTAAAAACCTCCAAAGAAGGAGACTCCATCACATTCCTAGGCAGCATATTCCACTGTTGAACAGCTCTGACCATCAGGAAGTTCTTCCTGAGGTTCAAGTGGAATCTCGTTTCCTGCAGCTTGAATACAATGCTCCTTGTCCTAGGCTCTGTAGCAGCAGAAAACAAACCCACTCCCTCCTCAACTTGACATCCCTTTAAATATTTAAACATGGTTGTCATGTCCTCTCTTAACCTTTTCTTCTGCAGACTAAACATACCCAGCTTCCTGAGCCATTCCTCATAGGGCATGGCTTCTAGACCCTTCACTATTTTGGTTGCCCTCCTCTGGACACGTTCCAGTTTGTCGATATCCTTCTTGTATTGAGGTGCCCAGAACTGGACACAATATTCCAAACGAGGTCTAATCAATGCAGAATACCGTGGTACCATTACCTCCCTCAATCTAGACACCATACTCCTATTGATACAACCAAGAATCGCTTTGGCTTTCTTGGCTGCCGCATCACACTGCAGACTCATGTTCAGCTTGTGATCTACCATGACTCCTAGATCCCTTCCGTACATCCTGCTATCCAGCCACACATCTCCCATCCTATATTTGTGCATTCCATTTTTTCTGCCTAAGACTGTACATTTCTTTCTGTTGAAATTCATTTTGTTAGCTTTGGCCCAGCTCTCCAATCTGTCAAGGTCATTTTGAATTTTGATCCTGTCCTCTGGGGTATTAGCTGTCAAGAAAAGGTTGGACCAAACCTGTAGAAAATACTCTGTGATGTGGGTTGTTAAGTGCACCTGTGGAGAGCCATGTGACTTTAGCTGAGTCATGCTGATGAGCAACCAGGGGAGAAGGTTGCATCAGGTGTGGGGAGAATGGAAAGATTGGCAGGATTGCATCAGCTAGTGTGAGTATAAATGTAGCTGAGAGCTAGCCAACAAGTTGCACACGGTGCTTGACGTGTCTGCCGGAAGCTTTGTCAGAAAGAGCAAGCAGAGGGATGCTGGAATGCCTTCTGGAGATTCTTGTAAATATGTACACATTGTAACTCAAGAATAAATTGTCTCTTTGATGAAAGAAAACAATTGGTGTGGGTGAGTTTTTCCTGGCTACAGTGCATTGCTGCTTAGATTTTCTCTGCTGCTGGGCACGCTTCCAAAGCTGTGGGAGCAATCTCGGCTATATTTTGGATGTGACATTAGCAACCCTCTCAATTTGGTGCCATCTATAAATTTGATCAGCATGCCCTCCATTCCTTCATCCAAGTCATTGATGAAGATGTTGAATAGCACTGGGCCCAGGACAGAACCATGCAGTGCCCCACTAGTCACTTCTCTCTAGGATAAAAAGCTGCCATTGTTGAGCACCCTTTGGGTTCAGTTGGCCAACCAATTACAAATCCACCTAACAGTAACCCTGACCAGCCTGCATTTTATAAGCTTATTTGCAAGAATGTCATGGGGAATTTTGTCAAAGATCTTACTGAAATCAAGATATGCTACGTCCATAGCATTCCCTTCATCTATCAAGCTTGTAACTCTATCGTAAAGACAGATAAGTTTAGTCTGACATGAGTTATTTCTGAGAAATCCATGTTGACTTCTGGTGATTACCACATTGATTTCTAAGTAATTACAAACTGACTGTTTAATAATCTGCTCTAGGATCTTTTCTAGTATTGATGTCAGGCTGACCGGGCGATAATTATTTGGGTCCTCTTTTTTTCCCCTTCTTGAAGATGGGGGATGACATTTGCCCTCCTCCAGTCTGCTGGGACTTCTCTTGTTCTCCAAGAGTTCTCAAAGATTATTGTTCAGAAATGACTTCTGCCAGTTCTTTTAATATCAGAAATGTTATTCATCTGGCCCAGGAGACTTCAATTCATCTAGTTTAGTCAGATATTCCTGTACTACTTCTCTACCTATTCTGTAATGCATTTCCCCTCCTTCCTCAACTGCTCCCCATCCGCTAGGTTCCCCCCTCACCTGCTCCCCCATCCCCTAGGCAAATAAGGTATTGAGCAGTTCTGCCTTCTCTCTTTATCCCCCGTTAGTAATTGGCCATCTTCTCCACACAGTGACCCTATCATTTCCTTGTTTTTCCTTTTGCTGCAGACATATCTAAAAAAAGCCATTTTTATTATTTTTAATGTCTGTGGCAAGCCTGAGTTCATTCTGTGCTTTAGCTTTTCTGACCTTGTCCCTCCATCTCCTGGCTATTTGCTTGAATTCCTCTTTGGTGGCTTCACCATTTTTCCATTTCCTGTACATGTTTCTTTAAACACTTAGCTCAGCTCAGAGTTCTTTAGTCAACCATTCCGGTTTCTTTAGACACCTGCCATTTTTCCTCCTTATTGGCACAGTTTTCAATTGTGCCTTCAGTATCTCACTTTTAAGAAACTCCCATTCGTCATACAAGGGTGATAGGAAAAAAAAAGACTTACTGAACGTTTCCGCCTCCAGTCTTGAAAAATTCCCCTCACTAGGTCTCCAGAAATGCCTAAAATGCCTGTTAAAAATAACTTAGCCATTTAAATGTCATTTAAAATAGCTATGATACATTCCTCCTGAATCCCAAAATGCATAATACTGTTATGAATTGTTATGCTTCAAACATAACTTCATTTTGCCCTCATTACAAAAGCAAAGTACCATTACTTCATTCCTTGCCACATTTGGTTAAGAGCAGGGCTGGTCCAACACAATTTCCTACCTGATGCAAAGAGCAAGATGGTGCCTCACACCATTCCCTGATTCCATCAACAGAAGTTGATGTGACTTGCACTTGAATCTTATTTAAACCCTGGAGGCAGGATAGCACCCTTCACTGCACCTGGAGGGTTAGCAGCCTAATTCAGGGGACAGCAAAGCAAATCCTACAGTAGATACAACTCTAACCAGCAGTGATGTATTTAAGTCTTTTACTCCAAGTCTCAAGTCCCTGCAAGATATTTTCAAGTCAAGTCTCACATCTAGGAGCCACCTTTATGGAAAAAAAAAGGAGATGGTGGTGGGGTCGTATGTCTTGGGCATACAAAGGTCTGCAGCTTCTCAAATAGGGAAAAGGATCCTTCTTACTTTTCATTTCCAAAGTTGGAGGCTTTTTTTGGAAGTGGAGAATAAGATCCTCCTTACTCCCCCTTACTGAAGCTTCAAAAGCTTTAGAAGGAAGGATCCTTCCTCCTCAAGCCTGTTGCCTAACCCTCTGAGAAACACACCCTGCACTTGGGGGGGGGGTAAGTCTTGCCTTCTGATCTTAGGAAAATTTTTAGAAGGATTCTCCAGTACGTAGCAGGGACAGACTGCTGAGCAGACCTCATCCCTGCCTGAAGCCCATTCCTTAATGCATTTGCTATTTCCCTCCAAGAAGTGTGCCCATACTTTGGGCTTGCGGCAGATCATCACATAACCAGCAGGCAAAAGGAGATGGAAACATTGTTCAGAGTCATACGGTTTCTGGATAAATGTGTTATGTCACTGAACCAAGGGCAGCAAGTTAGTCACTAAAAATATACAAGTCATGAGTCAAGTCAAGTCAGTGCATTATTGCCGAGTTGAGTCGAGTCCAAGTCAACTCATTGAAGCAACCTGAGTCTGACTTGTTCAATTGGCTTGAGTCTACATCACATGTCTGGCCCTTGGGACTTGTGGCCTGAAGAAGTAGCCTTTAGCTAAAATCCTATTAGTGGCTTAGGCTGGTATAACCGCCAGTGTAAATACAGTCATCCCTCCAGATTTGCTAGGGTTAGGGGCACAGAACCCCCATGAAAGTGGAAAAGATGTGAATAACTCTAGGCCCTCCCCAACCATATTTAACACCAAAAAAAGCATGATCACCATATTCAACCCACCATGGATTCCTTTGAAGCATCAGAATTCCTTTGCAAGGCAGAAGTGGGGGGCTGGTGGGGCTTACTGCCACCTCCACTACTTCCTCACACCATTTTTAATAGGGACTTACAAGCCCTATTTGCATTTCTCAGTCTCACTAAAAGCTTGCAAAAAAAAAAAAAAATTAAAATGTCATAGGGAGGCAGCAGGGCTGACAGCAAATAATCTATGAAAAATCAAATCCACAAAAGTGAAACCTGCAAATGTGGAGGGCTGAACTGTATTTTTCAAGGCATTGAATGGAAGGTATCCAATACTTCCTTGCACAACACCTTCAGTTCAGAGACATAGTGGCACCCAGAGGACTCTGAATGCAGATCCATTCCTCCTTAACTCTCAGCCATTGATGGGCTGTGGAGGTACACTCAGGTGGTTCCAGCTTTCCTTGCACAGCTGGGGAAGATGACATATCCTCTGCCACATCACTGCAGTGTAAATGTATGGATACACACCTTTGCACTCAGCCAGTGGACCATTAGGATTTTGGCCTTGGTGTACTTCAGGGATGGCAAATTTGGGAGGCCAGAGGGCTGGTTTAGCTCCTCAGGAGAACTTGGAGGGTTGCACTCTCCCACCCACCCCCAACAAAACAATATTTTTGCCTCCAAATGCCCTCTAGGGGACATGAGGAATTTGGAGATTCCCCCCACATCCCTTTTAGATGTAAGAAAGGCCTTTATTAGCAACAGGAAGTCACTTACCGCTCACCTCGTATTTTAGAATAAGACCTAAAATAGTGAGGGAGAGGATGTGATACAAATGCCCCTCACATCCCCAGAGGACATTTTGGGGCACAATGTTTTGTTTTTCCCCCAAAAAAGTTATCTTGGGTCCTGGGGGGCCACAAAACCAGGAGTAGAGGCCACCTGCAGCACATGGACTGTACGTTGCCTGCTGCTGCTTTACTACTAGCCACCTTCAACCTACCTTTCCTCCATCAGCTCCAGAGGTGCTAAGTCTGACAAAGCTCCATCCTGTGTCCACTTCTTCCAGTTTCTCTGGAGCCAGGATTTGGGCGAAAGACACTGTCAGCTCAATTTTTTGCAGTGCAAACAGCTCTTTCCTGTGTGTAAGCCAACATATGGGGAGGGAGCTGCTGTAGGTGCTGTGATGGCACTCTTTCCACTGTTTGCCCCAAGAGAGAAAGTATAGATGAGCCTTTTCCCTGTGGTTTGGCTAGAGGTATTTGAGTCAATGGATGGAGCCAACACTCCTGTCCCTTCAGGCCTGTTAAAAATGATTGCAGAACAGAGGCTTAGAGAAATGGGAAAGGACATACGGTGGGTGTTTTCCTTCTGGGTTAATTAGGTCTTGAGAGTTGCTGTGTCACAGCAGGGAAGGATCAGGGAACTTTGGGGAGAGAAAAAGTTAACATTTACAGCTGTGTGAAAGAGGCAGTAAATAGTCTCAGTTAAATTCCCGAGTGTATCCAAGATGCCAATGCATTGCATCACTGGATCCTGATCTGCACATTGCCGCAAGATAGACATCAAGAATACTTTTGACCCACACTGTTCTTTAGTCCCTCACTTGTGAAATTGTTGCATTCTGGAGGATTATTTGCTGTCCAAAGCCAGAGGCAATTGCAACAGTGGTTTCCCTGCGTGTAGCATTCGGTTCCTTTGGTGGGAATCAAGATGACTTTCATCAGAAACTGAATTAGTTTGGTATGCAAGTTTTTTTAGAAAAAATAGCAAATTTTTAAAACACTTAGGGGCTCACATTCCTTGAGAATTTTATCTTTTCCACATCTTCCATCCCTTTGTGTTGTTGTTATATGCCTTCAAGTTGTTTTGGACTTATGGCAACCTTACGGTGAACCTATTATTGAGTTTCATCAGCCAGATTTATTCAGAGGGGATTTGCCATTGGTTTCTTTTGAGACTGAGACTAAGAGAGTGTGGCTTGCCCAAGGTGGTCCACTGGGCTTCCATGAGTGAGCAGGGATTCGAACCATAGTCTCCTGGAGCGCTAGTCCAATACTCTGCACCATACTGGCTCTGTATATCCCTTCATATTTGTATCTAATCATCTTACCAGCTGCACAAGGTGTCTGTGCCCCTTGGGCATTAAAGCACTCAATTAAAGAAGAAGGACAATGGTGGCAATTCTGCAGCCTCCAGATGTTGTTGGACTGCAGTTCCCAGTAGTCCCAGTCAGCAGAGTCAACAATGATGAATGCTGGGAAACACAATCCAGCAACATTTGGAAGGCCATGCAATTCTTAACCCTACTGCAGTATATATCAGAGAAAGCACCTCAGTTCAGGAAGGACAAACTGGAACATGTCCAGAGAAGAGTCACCAAGATGATCAGAGGTCTGGAAACCAAACCTGGTGAGGAACAACTTAGGAAGCTGGTTGTGTTTAGCTTGGAGAAGAGAAGACTGAGAGATGGCAATGAGAATTCCCACACAACTGCATGCCTTCCAACTGTTCTAATTTTGGCAGGGACAGTACTGATTAATGCTGTCATCCTACTTTTTCAGCTGCTTTTAAAATATCCAAGTTTCTCTCTCTCCTCCTCTCACTCTCTGCTTTGCTCTCAGCTTACTTCAGTTTCTGCAAACTGAGCCCAAAGAGAAAAAATAATTTGCACTCCATTAATTCAGCAGGGAGGGAAAGGAGAGGGCACAGTCTTTCCCTTCTCAGTACGCTCAGGCAACAGCAAATTGCTGCAGCCTCTCCTAGCTTGTGTTCTTCATCAACTTTTGCTTGGCTTGATATTGCTTGGCCATAGGTGTCCTGGTTTTCATCTGTTAAATTTTGGATGGTAAACAGATGTGGTGAACAGGAGTCTTATCTCTGAACCTCCAAGATTTGCAGAGCAACTACATTTTGTGCCACCTAATGTGTCCCTTTGGATTTTCTACATCCCATATTTGGACTATATAACTACACAGTGTCTGAATTCTTTTATTCATTTGTTTGTTCCCTTATTCATGTCTGCACCACTAGCACAGCTTCAGGCAGTTTCCATCAAATAAAAATGAACAGAAATAAAATTCTCTTTTGTATAGTCTAATAGAGTTAAAAACACAAAACAATGAACCGTACAAAACACAAAAGTGGCAATAAAATACATCACAAATTGCTTCCCAGCAGCTGATAAAGATTCAGTTCAAACCAGACTCCCGCAGTCTTGTCAGATTCTGAACAAAGGAAACCACATAGCTCCATAACTACTTCCAAATAACTTAATTCACCGCTTTCTCCAGGTGGAGAAAGTATTCACCTAAATAGAGCAATATAAAATACTCAATACAAGCCTACCAACAGCTCCTGCTATCCTCTGATGTTCATTTTTTAGAAGGCTAAGCATTTTTTATTGATCCAAGACCAAGTGCTTGGGAAAAGTTACTTTTTTGAACCACAACACCCAGAATCTCCCGGCCAGCATGGCCACTGGCTTTTGTAGTCCAAAAAGTAACTTTTTGTCATGGACTTTTTCCCCCAGCTTCCAA
Organism: Iguana delicatissima; assembly: GCA_948472985.1. Taxonomy (NCBI): domain Eukaryota; kingdom Metazoa; phylum Chordata; class Lepidosauria; order Squamata; family Iguanidae; genus Iguana; species Iguana delicatissima. Next base: position 1,474,325 of record CAOKZL010000171.1, on the reverse strand, counting down.
ACAGCTGGCATACTTAAATCCTTCCAGCCAAAGGGCCTCAAAAATTAACATTGGGCAGAAAGATCAAACAGCAGTGCCATGTTTTATGGGAGTGTTTATTTATTTAAATTATATCTCACCTTTCTCCCAATGTGGGAGTCAGTTTACAATATACATTAAAACAAACACAATATATAATTCAAAAGTTTTAAAAACAGACACTGCATATAGAATCATAGAATTGTAGAGCTGGAAGTGACCATGGGGCCATCCAGTCCAACCCCCTGCCACGCAGGAACACACATCAAAGCACTCCCAACAGATGGCCATCCAGCCTCTAGTTAAAAACCTCCAAAGAAGGAGACTCCATGACACTCTGAGGCAGAATATTCCACTACCAAACAGCTCTGACTGTCAGGAAGTTCTTCCTGAGATTTAGGTGGAATCTCTTTTCCTGCAGCTTGAACCCATTGCTCCTTGTCCTAGTCTCTGGAGCAGCAGAAAAGAAGCCTGCTCCCTCCTCAACATGACATCCCTTCAAATATTTAAATATGGCTATCATGTCCCCTCTTAACCTTCTTTTCTGCAGACTAAACATCCCCAGCTTCCTAAGCCACTCCTCATAAGGCATGACTTCCAGACCCTTCACCATTTTGGTTGTCCTCCTCTGGACATGCTCCAGCTTGTCAATACCCTTCTTGAAATGAGGTGGCCAGAACTGGACACAGTATTCCAGATGAGTACTCAAAGCACCCTAAAAATATTGCCAGTCGGAGCAGACAGTACTGAGCTAAAGGGACAAACAGTCTGATCCTGCTGTGAGGCACTATTGTGTACTCAACCATGGGTCTATGGCTTCTCCTTCATCTTCTGTTCCAAGCTGATATTGCGTATGATATTATGGATTATTCTGTTAAAACAGGCTTTGCTTATTAGAAGTAATATGGTAAGGTTAAATTGAGAGCAGGTGAGAAGATGAAATGTTGGGAGTGAGTGGTGATTTCAATAAGGCTGGTGTATGACAGTTGGTTAGAGTGCCACAGTAGTACAGTGGTTTGAGCATTGGACTATGACCTTACGGAGACCAGGGTTCAATTCTCCACTTGGCCATCTAGACTCACTGAGTACCCTTGGATGCGTCACACAGAAAACCCCACAATAGGTTCACCTTTAGGGTCACCATAAGTCAGAAACCACTTCAAGGCACACAGCAACAGCGACAACGACGACAGTGGGTTAGGGGAAAATGAAGAAATGTTTAATTAGAATGTCAGGGTTAGTTGGAATGAGTAGTCTGTCAGGTCTAATTAGATAGCACGGATTGAGTGTCCAAGTCCTTAGGAGAGTTAGAGAGGGACTGAGTTGGCTAGGAAATGAAAGTACGAGGCTTTCCACACTACACTGTTATAGCAATAGCAATAGCATTTATTTCTATACCGCCTATCAACTAGTGTTATCTAAGCGATTTACAATGTATTTTAGCTAATTGCCCCCAACAAGCTGGGTACTCATTTTACCGACCTGCGAAAGGATGGAAGGCTGAGTCAACCTTGGAGCCTGGCAGAATCGAACTCACAACCTTGTGGTTGCAGTACTGGCATTTAACCACTGCGCCACCAGGGCTCCAACTGTGGGGTCCTCCTGGATGCCCTCATGGTTTGTTCCCATGTGAGATAATATTCATCTACTATCTCCACTGGACACCAACCTTTTTTATTAGCTGCTGCCATCACAGATGCAACAGCCATTTCTGCTCTCCACTGTTATAGTGCTATTATGCCACTTTCAACATCCTGTGGAATTCTGGGCTTTGTAGTTTACTGAGGATTCTAAATGCCCTCTCTAAACTGCAAACCCCAGGAATCCGTAGAATGTTGGAAGTAGAATAATAGCACTATAACAGTGCAGTGTGGAAAGGCCCTAAGAGAGACAAATGTTTTAAATTTATTATTATTATTATTATTATTATTATTATTATTATTATTATTATTATTAATTTATTTTATTATTATAGATGTTTAAATGTTTTGATTTGATTTGATTTTGTTTATATGCCACCTTTTCTTCCAGAGTGGGACCCAAGACAGCTTCCAGAAAAGTTAAAAACATTTAAAAAGATAGAACTTTTATAAAAACTTACAACACTTTTATTAAAAAGGCAGCTTAATAAATAAATAAGAAGCTCTCCTGCTCACCCATTAAAGTCTGCTCGAAAGGAAATGTTTTTGTCTGATGGTGAAAAGAGAGCAGGGAGGAGACCAGCCTACCTCCCATGGAAGAGAGTTCCACAGGGTGACAGCATCCACTGAGAAGGCTCCAAGAGAAAGCCTTCCCCTGCCAATCTTAGGGCTCTGGTAGGTTTGTATATTTTATTAAATATTATATTATTATTTTAATTAATAATTTTTGATATTTTTTGGCCTCCAGGAATGCTTATATATGAGAAAGCTTGGGTCCACACATTGGCCATTTCTGCACTACACTGTTATAGTGCATTTATTCCACTTTCAACGTCCTATGGAATCCTGGGGTTTGCAATTTAGGGAGGGGCATTTAGAATTCTCAGCCAGAGAGCTCTTTCAAACCCCAGAATTCCACAGGATGTTGAAAGTGGCATAATAGCACTATAACAGTAGAGAGTGGAAATGGCTGTTGCGTCTGTGATGGCAGCAGCTAATAAAAAAGGTTGGTGTCCAGTGGAGATAGTAGATGAATATTATCTCACATGGGAACAAACCATGAGGGCATCCAGGAGGACCCCATAGTTGGTGGCCAAGACAGTAGGACAGAGAGAGGTCCTTACTGGTGACAGAGATGAGAACAAGGGAAAACCCTCACTTTTGGGGTCAGTGAGTAAGATTAGGGGAAAACTTCATGCTTTATGGCAGCAGGGGTATAGACCCTCAGACTGCCACCTTAAGTAGCATATCTGGGCCTTTAGGATATAAAAGCCTTCAGAAAAGTAACTAGATAGTTACTTTGAAAGTAACTAGTTAAGAGTTTTTGCTCAAAAGACCAGCAAAGTAGTTAGTGGGTATTGTAGTAATAGTTTCAAAAATATGACCCTACTTTCCCATTTCTCTACAATAAAGTTCCTATAATTAAAACTTATAATTATTTTTATTTACTTAAAAAGCATTCAGCTGGATACTACCATCTGTCAGCCTGTGGTCTGAAAACCACTCTTCTCTCCTCAGCCTCGTCATTGTCTCCACATTCACAACAGAACACAGGGCACAGAAGAAGCCAGCCCTTGAAACCTGTGATACTTCTTCCTTGCTGGGTGGAGTGTCATACGTCCATAACAGTAAAAGGGACTAGAAAGTCAGCCGGTCTTCAAACAGAGGGAGGATGGGCATCTTTCAGGAGTACTTTAGTTGTGTGCTCCTGCGTGACATGGTTTGACGTGTGGGCCCTTCCAATTCTAAGATTCTGTGATTCTGTCACAAAGTTCCTACTCCCAACCAGTGTCACTCTGGATGAAGAAGAAACTTGGAGCTAAGTCTCTGTTACCAACAGCTACCAGCAGAATGGGATCATGTGCCCCATATCCTGAGGAACTGCCTGTCCAGAAGTTACAGTTTTCATCTGAGGACCTCTAGTAGGTCCCTCTGCTAAGAGAATGTTAGGCTTGTGCAGAGCCTTTTTGGTAGCAGCACCTATGCTTGTACTTTTCCTTCCCAAGGGAAAGTAAGGTTGTAAGGTTGGTGCCACCCCTACTCAGTTTTAGAGAGGCCTTTAAGATAGCAGCCAGATTTTTTTTAAAAAAATGCAGAGTTGGGTTATACCACTAAAATGTTACTACGTAGTGTACGCTTTCATGTTCTCCAGAACTCTTTATCAGATGTGATGTTACAAAACCCACTGGGTGATCTGGGAGACGTCACATTCCCTTAGCCTCAGAGGAAGACAACCCCCCTCTGAACAAATCTTGCCATGATAGGTTTGCCTTGGGGTCACCATGAGTTGGAGACAACACACAACAGCAACAAAAACATCCAAAAAATCTGGCCTTTGGATTAGCCATTGAGTATCTCTGCAGCCAAGTGGTCGTGCTAGATGTGGGATTCTGAGAGTTTTCATTCAAATAAAGTAACTTTTACATTACAAACTGTGCTCTTGCTCTCCTTATATTTTGCATCAGTCCTCACCACCCTTTATCCGTTTTGACCCTTGACGTGACTACTTGTGTTGAGAGAAGTGGCAAGTAACTCAAATGCTAAGAATAAACAGCATTCTTTCCTGGAGCTATTTGTGGAGCGAGGCTACGATCTACAGTTCATGGCAGGCACTGTTCGTCTAATTTTCATGCTTCCTTAACGGAGACAACACTTCTTCAGCATCCTCTTCCTTTGCGGCTCTCTTTGTTTTGTGTCATATTTTTCCCCAACAGCATCTCATAAATAGGAAGAATACATTTAAGAACATCCTGTCCTTTTCTGTTGTGGTATCTGATACTTCCCACAAACACTTTTAAATATTTCTATTGAATTCATTGCAGTTGAAGCTGTTTTTTCCTGAAGCAGACGTTTAGGATAGATTTCTGGCACCATTTGGCTGTTTTCGGGTTTTGCTACTACCCTTTCACATTACACGATTACAATATTACGATTCCACTTTAGCTGTCATAGATGCATCCTGTGGAATCTAGGGAGTTGTAGTCCGACTGAGAAGTCTAAGTACCCCTCCCTATACTGCAAATCCCAGAATTCCATAGGGTGGAACCATGGCACTTAAAGTAGAATCAAAATGCTATCATTGTGTAGTGTGAAAGTGCCCCACATACCTATGCAGGGGTCATGTTATGCGATGGCTGTCACAAAAAGGGTTTTGTGATTGCCTAAAGACAATCCAGACAGCCAGTGTGGTGTAGTGTAGAGTAGTGTAGTGATCAGAATGCTAAATTATGACTAGAGATTCTTTCACATAGCACTGCAGTGCTGTGGTCTATTTGAATGGTCATGGGTTCCCATGGAGAAAACTCAAAGAGAGATTTAAAATGGATCAAAAATTACATGGATTTGAGAGAAAAGAAAATGAATTAGACTTATTGATGAGGGGTGATCAGAAGAAGAGAATCAACTTTGTAACTTATTGTTGAAAAGAGAAATGGAATCAAAAGTTGTCAAAGATACAATGGTTAGGTGGGCACAGAATATTGGACACTCAATTGAATTAGAAATTTGGAAGAGAGCATGGAAAACTGATATAAAATTCACACCAAATCTAAATTTAAGAGAGAATTTTTATAAAATGTTGCACGGATGGTACGTGACCCCAGAAAGACTACAAAAAATAACTAAAAATGGAAATGCAAGATGTTGGAAATGTGATGAAAAGGTGGAGTCTTCTTTTTCATATGTGGTAGACCTGCAGGATAGCAAAAAAAATTTTGGAAGGGGAGAGATGATGAAATCCAAAAAATTTGTAATTTGAATTTTGAAATGAAACTGGAGTTTTATTTGTTAAATATGTTAGGGCAACAAAGAGAAATAAGATGTCATCAGAAGATATTATTATATTTAATAACTGCTGCAAGGCTGACATATGTGTAATATTGGAAAGAAAGGAAATATATTGATATAGAAGAATGGAAGCTAAAAGTCCTGGATATGGTAGAGACAGAAAAAAATAACATTTTCTTTGAAAAATAAACCTATCCAGAACTTTGAAAGGGAATGGAGAGTAGTTTTGGATTGGATAAAGATATAAAGGTGTAAGAAATGAAAAAGAAATAATGTAATCGCTTTCTTCTTTGCGAAGCAGAAATTATGCATGTACATATGTATGTAATGAAAACAAGCAGATTCAACTGGGAAATGTAAGCTTGGAAGTGGGAGGGTGTTTTTTTTTATTTTTAAAATTAAATTCTCAATAAAAATATATTTTAATGGTCATGGCTTCATCCTGTGGAGTTTTCGGGTGAGAGGGTGTTGAGAATTCTCAGCCAGAAAGCTCTAGTCTAGTGCCTCACCAGACCACAAACCCCAAGATTCTACAGGAGTAAGCCATGGCAGTTAAAGAGGAACCATAGTACTATAACTGTGAAGGGTGAAAAGGGCCTTTGAGGTCCTGGGTCAAAGCTCCACTCAGTTGTGGAACTCCTTGAGTTATCCTTTTCTCTGTCCCTCCAGCACACCTTAGAGGGGATTGTAGAGGGATGCTGTAAACATCTTGGAGGAAAGACTGGGTAAAAATATTATTTAAGGTTGTTTGTTTGTTTTTGTTTGTAGAATGACACACAGGTTGAAATGTAAAAGCCTGAACATTTTGGGACCAGTTTCCCAGGCTGCTATATAGAAACTGTGCAACTGCCACATGTGCATACTCAGAAGTAAACTGTGCTGGATTCAATGGGACTTACTTGTTACATGTGTCTAACAGGAGTGAGCAACTTGTGGCCCTCTGGATGTGGTTGGACTGCAACTTCCAGGAGGCCTGGCCAGCAAAGCCAGTGGTAAAGGATAATGGGAGTTGTAATCACACAACACATCGAACAGCAGTGGTTGCCAGCCTCTAGTACGTAGCACTGCAGACTGACACAACAACCCTGTGTAGGCTGACTCAGAAGCAATAGCAGCTGAGTTCAGTGGAATTTACTCCCATGCAAAAATGCATCAAATCACAAGGTAAGACTCCAGTTGTATGGACACTTAACAACAAATTAAGTTCCGCTGAAGTGTGTCTACTTAAGAAGCAAGTACCATTGAACTCAGTATGTGGGTATATATGGGATTACAACAGAGATGGGAACTGTGTGTCCCTCCACATATTAGACTGCAACTCCCAGGACCTCTATTAACAACATTGCCACTTATGGAGGCTGCTGGGAAGTTGCAGTCCAGCAACATCTAGGGGACTGCACAATTCCCTCACCTAGATTACAGCTTTACATTACATTCCAGTGCATACTTGCATGGGAATTAAGTCTCATTGAATTCAGTAAGGATTGCTTCTGAGTGGGCAAGTGTAGATTGCATTGTAGGTCTCTGTTGTTACACTGCACCAGAATTCACTAGCCTCTAGACATTAGGTGTAACCTTGGATTTGATCCTTTTAGCCGATTGCAGCTACATCTATTATTAGGCAGCTGTTTTGACAGAATGCAAAATTGTGGAATGAGTAAAATTCTTTTGCAACAGGGTTGCCTAAATTTATTATTTGGGGATTTATATTTCTGAGTTAGCCCTGAAGTGACTTTTTGCCACATTATCTCTTTCATTTTTGGGATTTTCAAAAAATCAATCATTGGGGGGGGGGGTGAGACTAAACTATGCATTATGCAAAGAAGCCCTTGGGAGTTTCTTTGGAGGCTAGAATCCATTTTAAAAACCTGCTTTTGCCTGTCAAATCACCACTACCCCTAGAATTTTAGATCCTGAAGGAGCCTATTAAAACTTGATGTACAAGGAACCTAAATATTCAGAATATTTAAGTAGGAACCTACCAAGGCAGTTTTATGATTGTGTTCTCAGAAATAAGCCCAAAAGCATGTCCAGAGCTTTACTCCCAGATAAGTGATTCTGGCACTTTTCATCACCCTTGTCCTTCCAAATGTTTTCCACTTCAACTCCCATGATCATTCATCATTGACCAGGCAAACTGGGATTGATGGGAAATGTAGTCTATCCACTTCTGGGGTGGAGAGTTTGTTTGAGATTTTTGTTTGGGTACATTTTGGCTTTTCATGTGTCCCCTTCCCTGAGGACCCCAGGGGTAGAAAAGTGGCTTGTGGACCTAGCACAGTTGCCCCTACCATCTTATAAAATCAAGGGCAGATTAAAAGGAAACCAAGAACCTTTTTATTTACTTGGAGAGGAATTACTCCCAATATGGAGTGCAGTGAGAAGCCTTTTCAAAGAGCATGCTATTTTTATGTGCTAAAGAACCAGGACATATTTCAACCTTATTAGGTGATCATACTGTGACCCAAAGTTTTGGTAGATGCTGAGTTCCAGATTGCTGAGCTGTTGCCTGCAGAGGACCTTAGTCATTCCCAGATGAGTGGCTCTTTGAAAAGCTTTTTCTTCTCTCCGGGATTGAGGTGGAATCCAGTTATTTTTGCAAAGAGACATTGGAAATGGAATCCAGTTATTTTTGCAAAGAGACATTGGAGTTTGTTACACAAGGCATCTGCCATTGAGTTATTTGGATGGAATGGTGTTGCAGTGTGGGCACATGTGGGTACATCCTACAGGTCTTATTTGTTTTTCTTCCCCAGATTTAGGACAAAAGGGGACAATCTTATGCTTACCTTCTACTCAACATGTGGTTTATATCTTAAGGCACAATTCTCAAAGCTGTTTTTTATGGCCTGCATCCATTTCCCAGAATAGACCCACTGAAGCAATTGCTGACTGGTACATTAATACTGGAGGCTAGGACTCCAGGAGACCAGGATTTGCATCTTTACTCAGTCTTAAGAAAAAGGCAATTGCAAACCTTCTCTGAATAAATCTTGCTAAGAAACCCCTAGAATACAGTTATCATAAGTTGCAGTCCACTTGAAGGTACAGAGCAACGAAAATTAATGCTTACATAAATCTCATTGATTTGATGGGCCTACACAAATTAGATTAGCAATTGGGTTTAGGTCAGGAGAATTGTGTCTCTTCAGATACTGTTGAGTTGCAACTCCCAGCAATCCTTGTTGAACTAGCCAGTGGTGAGACTGTTGGGGATTGTGGTCCAGCAACATCTTGTAGGCCAAAAAGGGCCAAATTTGAGACTTGAAGCAGGTTTCCAATTGCAATTTGGAAGCAAACTCTGGTTTGTGAAACTGTAGTAATTGTCCCAGTCATTTTCCTAAGCTCTGTTCAGATGTCATTGCAAAATATACAAGCCAGGAGGGAGGGAAGGAAGAAAGAAGTATATGAGCATGAAGATTTTTGGTCACTGAACTGGGTTAATTTTTTTAATTGCATGTTTGTTTGTTTTTCATAAGACTCTTACTTTAAATAAGAATAAAATGAGTCTAGAAAAATGCTTGTGAATGGTCAAGCCTAGAGCAGGGATAGGGAATGTGTGTCCATAACTGTTGGGCTGCAGTTCCATCATTCTTAGCCAACATAGCCAATGCGGAGCATGAGGGAAGTTGCAGTCCAGCAATATCTGGACAGCTATCCCTGCCCTCAAAGGTCACAACCTAGAAAGCAACATTTAAAAGAAGCCACAAGTTTTCTTCCTTTTGCTGTCTGGTATTTACAAAGACTTGGCAGTAGTGCCATATTCTGTAAATCCATTTTGGGAGGGTGTCGCAAAAGTTTACTAGGTGTAATGTTATTGCTTTATTAATATCTGGAGCATGGGAAACATTTCTGCAGATTGGTCTTCTGTAGATGACTTTCTCCCTCACATGCTAAACAGTCACATCTAGACAAATTAATCTTGTCAATTCCAGATCCATGCTTTTAGACTTCACGTGGCTCTCTCTCTGTCTCTCCCTGACTCTCTCCCCTTGTTGCTATTTGGAAGGTCTTTGTAATGGGAATAGATCATGAGAGAGCCTTGTGGTACCAAGCAACACTGAACACACCGCCACACCTCTGTGGTTTGGATTTGAAGCCAGCCTGGGGGGAAAGAAAATGCTATCTGAGACAGAATTAGGAAAATTATGGGTGGAGTACTTTCATTCTTAGTCATTCTAGAAATTTGAAGGGAAGAATATTCCTGTTTTCTCATGTATTTTCTCCTTTTCCAGTTGGTCCACAATGATTTTCTTTTTGTTATTTATTTGCAGAAGTATCCAGCTTCAAAAGTATAAAAGCCCCTTAGTCCCCGACTCCAGTTCTCTTTCTTTTTTCCTCTTCTCTTCTTTACCCTACTCCAATCTTTTCTTTCTTATTGGGCTTCTGTAGCATCCAGTTCAGAGCTTTTCCCTCTATTTACTCTCCTCTTATTGCCTAACCATACAACAGGTCCTCTTTCTGACTCCTTTTCTCACCACCACTGTTTAGAGGATGTGCACAGGGAAGCATTACATAAGCTGCCCACCTGTCCTCTGAAAAATTAAAGGCCTTTCCACACTACACTGTTATAGTGCTATTATTCCACTTTCAACCTCCTGTGGAATTCTGGGGTTTGTAGTTTACTGAGGCCAAAGAGCTCTCTGGCTGAGAATTCTAAATGCCCTTGCCTAAACTGCAAAGCCCAAGATTCCATAGAATGTTGAAAGTGGAATAATAGCACTATTACAGTGTAGTGCAGAAATGCCCTAAATATCTCTCATCTGTCTGAATCATTTTCTCTAATGGAAGTCAGTAGCATCTGCCATTTATTGAATGAAGATGATGCTGATGTTATAGGTAATTTTCAATTAACCAACATCAATTAACCATTTGAAAAACAAATTAATCCCAGTGGACTTCTTCTTAGAGTGCAAAAGTCCTTCGGGCACATGAGGCGTGGCATAAACCAAGAGTAGGAAACCTTTGATGTTCCAATATTTTGGCTTACAACTCCTGTCAACCCAACTAGTATGGTCAATGGCAATGAATTCTGCTAGTTGTGTGTGTTCCCCAAACCTGTGCCATAAAATATAGAGATGTCCTAGATTATATTTGTACCCAGCACACATAGTCAAAGGATTCCAGTCTTCACTGACTGGAACAGTTCCAATCCCATCCTCATTCAAATGTGTTTATGCAACACATTCTCCTCTTTTTAAAGGTACTTACACTTCATTACTGTATATTTATTTAGATTAATTTTTATTTATCCCAGTCTATCTATTTATCCCAATATTTATTTATACTAGCTAGTTTATGCTGTCAGATCTGCTTAACTGAGCTGAAGCATCTGATGTGCCTGCAGGCCATTCTCTGTCATGCATGTCGTCCCTTATGTCCAGTCTTAGTAGAAGTGTTTTGTTGCTATAGTTCAGCAGTTTTGGGTGTCCTACAACACTCCTACAGCGACAGGAGAAGAGCTGCTGATATTAGTACAGGATGCTAATCTCTGATTCATGCAAGAAAATGAAATTTAGCAACGCTCATCCTCAGAAGACACGTTGGCCACACTCCTGTTGTTCACCTGTATAAATTTCCCTACCTGTGTAGTTGTACTTCTTTAGCCATTGTGCTACACATCCAGGCCTCAGTCCAACATCATCCCCTTAGTGTAGAGTAAATACCCACATGCAGACATGCACCATGGCAGCACCATGCAAACCCCACGCAGAATAGCAGCATTGCACGCCATGTGTCAGTGACTGGGTGCCATTGGGCAATGCACAGTATATGATGCACAACTGCAGTGCAGAGTATAGGATACATAATCACGATGCAAAGTATAGAATGCACAATAAAAATGCTTAACTTGCAAAATCAAGGCACAGAGAATCACACTCCACTTCTTCTGCCATCAATGGAATGCAGTTGGTGACTTTTCGGCCCCATACACCTAACATGACTTACGCATGCTTATGTCCCTAAGTAAATTCCAGCCCAAGTTGTATTTTTTTTTCATCCTGTGTAATAGGCATATTCAGTTCATCATTGCCTAAACTTAGTTCCCCTGGCATAACTACGGCACAGGGGACGACCACTGTTCCCAATTAATGCAGAGCTATTGAATCAATTGGATTTACCTTTGTGTTGACTCACCACTCGACATTTGTTTCAGTGGGTCTACTCTAGTTGGAAGTAACCAAGAGGATTGTAGGCACACAGTTGCACATTCTGGACAGTACATTACTCTTCGTCATTACCTTCAATACAGTTGGACAGGAGACAAGTACACGCGTAGATATTCAGTATCAATATTTGGTAGAATCTGTTCTAGTTTCAGAAGGGATATTTTAGAGAACCAGTATAGTGTAGTGGTTTGAGCATTGGACTATGACCTTGGAAACAAGGATTCAATTCCCTGCTCAGCCATGAAAACCCACTGTAACATACACTCAGCCCCCAGAAAACCCCATGATAGCCTGGAAGCGACTTGAAGGCAAACAACAACAACAACATACATCTGAAGGGTGGTATATGACAACCACCATGTAACTAGGTGAGTATAGAGTCACACAACCATGAGAGGGGACATGATAGCCATGTTTAAATATTTGAAGGGATGTCATGTCGAGGAGGGAGTGGGCTTGTTTTCTCCTGCTCTTGAGACCAGAACAAGGAACAATGGATGCAAGCTGCAGGAGGGGAGATTCCGCCTGAACCTCAGGAGGAATTTCCTGACGGTCAGGGCTGTCCGGCAGTGGAATAGGCTGCCACAGAGTGTGGTGGAGTCTCCTTCGTTGGAGGTTTTTAAGCGGAGGCTGGATGGCCACTTGTCGGGTGTGCTTTGAGGGTTTTCCTGCATGGCAGGGGGTTGGACTGGATGGCCCTTGTGGTCTCTTCCAACTCTACATTTCTATGATTCTATGATTCTAACCATCATAGAGGATCTCACCTAGAAAGCAAAAACTAATTGAGTGGGACTAGTTTAGTGGAGCAGCATCTGCAGTTGTCCAGTAATAAGGTACTAATCTGATAATAGGAAAAGGGAGTCTGTTTTACACACAGGATCTTTTGACACACCAAGAAATACTGGAAGGTGAGTGTCAACTATGAACAAGAGCCATATTGTATCAGTTTAGATCTAAGCTGCTACAGCTGGTCATTTCAGAGTCAATCGTATGGATAATCCACCCTGGGTTTTAGTCTGAATTTTAAAAGAGCTGTCTAAGATGCCAAGATTTCCCTTATTTAAGGAGAAGCGACTCTGCATTTTGGAGAGCTCATTTGAAGTTCAGACTAAATATGAGGGCAGATTCATTGCCCAGCTGACCTGGAAGCCATTACTGGAGCTCCAGGATATAAACTGGAACTTGGAAAAATTGCTTTTCGAACTACAGGGCCCCATGTTGACTGCAGCCATGCTAGCTGGGGGATTCTAGAAACTGCACTATAAAAAGTAATTTTTGACATATTTGGTGGAAATAAGATTAACATTTAACAAGTGGGAACAACAACAAATTGTTATAGTTCAGGCTGTTTTCCTGTTCAGTGTGTTTCTACTTTCCAGCCAGCCAACTGGAGTGCAGCTATGGAGAGGGCAATATGAATTCTCCCCACTCCCTGCTTTTTTTTTTTAACATTGCAGTAAACTTAAAACTTCAGTCCTTTAGAAATACAGCTTAGGCCTCCAAAGCAAGAGGAAGAAGTTACAAAGACAAGAAATGTCCCCATTCTAGGTGTGAACAATTTTCAATATCTCACTTTCTGCAATGCTAGAAATTGGGGGATTGAAGGAAAATTTTATATGAGGGCAGAATTTTTATTTGGAGGGGACAATGCTTTACAGCCAACCGTAGCTGCTTCTGGGATACTCTATTCCTTTCTTCCCACCCAACAGCTCCTCAGCTTTCTGTGACCAGCAGTCAGTCTTCAGTGGGCTGTTTTGGCATTAGATAAATTCCCTTAGGCTTTCGCCCCCTAAAGATCTATAAAGGGGTATCCCAATTTTGGGGTTCTCCTGAGTGTATGGAAATTCCAAGTATAGTTACACAAATATTTGTAATTGTTTGACTGACCAAACCCAACAGGTGTTCACCAATGGCTGCTTTTCATCTTGGAGAGAAGTAACTAGTGGGGTGCCACAGGGTTCTGTCCTGGGCCAGTGCTATTCAACATCTTTATCAATGACTTAGATGAGGGAATAGAGGACATTCTTATCAAATTTGCAGGTAACACCAAATTAGGAGGGTTAGCTAACACCCCAGAGGACAGGATCAGAATTCAAAATGGCCTTAATAGATCAAAGAGGTTGGCCAAAACTAACAGTATGGATTTCAGCAGGGATAAGTGTTAAGTACTGCACCTGGGCAGAAAAAATGAAATGCACAGATAAAAATGGGTGACACCTGGGCTGACCACGTGAAAGGGAGCTAGGAGTCTTAGTAGACCACAAGCTGAATATGTTTCAGTCGCATGTTGCAGCAGCTGAAAAAGCCAGTGCAGTTCTGGGCTGCATCAATACGAGTATTGTGTTTAGGTCAAAGGAAGTGATAGTACTCCTCTGTTCTGCTTTGGTCAGACCCCAGCTGGAATATTGTGTCCAATTCTGGACACCACAGTTCAGGAAAGGTATTGACAAGCTGGAACGTGTCCAGAGGAGCTTGACCAAAATGGTAGAAGGCCTGGAAACCATGAAGCCCTATGAGGAGTGGCTTAGGGAGCTGGCTGTGTTTAGCCTGGAGAAGAGAAAGTTAAGAGGCAACATGATGCCTATATTTAAGTATTCAAAGTGATGTCATATAAAGGGTGGAGTAAGCGTGTTTTCTGCTGCTCCAGAGATTAGGAAACAGAGCAATGGCTTCAAACTTCAGGAAAAGAGATTCCACCATGAGGAAGAATTTCATGGTGGTAAAAGCAGTGGAATACTCTGCCTGAGAGTGTGGGGGAGTTTCCTCTATTGATATCTGTTGGGAATGCTTTGAGGGTGCATTCCTGCATTGCAGGAGGCTGAACTTGATGGCCCTTGTGGTCTGTTCCAGGTAATGATTCTGTGAAAGATACTGTACTCACCAGTAGAAAGAATGCTCTCTATATAAAATATTGCTTTTTGCCTGCCTGCCCGCCTGCCTGCCTGCCTGCTGTCTTGTCTGTCTGTCTGTCTTTCTTTCTCCCGTCCATACTTCTGCTGCTGCTTTTCTTTTTTGTGTATCAGTTTACAGTCATGGGTATTTGATGACATGCCCTTGTGGGATATGTACAGCTGACTTGATTGTTCGCTGATCCTGAAAGAGCTTCATTCTGGTTCAAATCATTCTGTTTAAAGATATTTGCCATACTTTTCCCATGTTGTCACCATAACCTTTTACAAATCATTTCCAGTGAGGCTAAAGGCGCGCTTCTGAGTAATACCCTTCACGCCTCTTTGAGGGCATGAGAAGATGACGTAGTGGACTTCTACATTCACTTCTGCAGTCGTGAAGGAGATCTCAGAAGCATTTGGAATTTATATCAAACCATAGTGAAATTTTTGGTCCCGTCAGAAGACGTTCCTCCCCTTGACTTTTTACATTTGTATACCCTGTTTTTTCTTCAGTGAGCTAAAGGCGGTGTACATGTACTTCAACTTTATCTTCACAACAATTCTGTGAGATAGGTGAAATTTAGAAGGATTGACTGGTCCAAAATCAGCCATGGCCCTTTCCTGCTACACAATTATAGCACTATCGTCATTTCCACACTTGACTGTTATAGTGCTTTTATTCCACTTTCAACATTCAACATCCTACGGAATCCTCGGGTCTGCAGTTTAAGGAGGGGCCTGAAAGGCCTAAGATTCTGCTTGAACTGCCATGACAACATCTTGTGAGAATCTTGGGATTCGTAGTTTAGGAAGGAGTGTTTAGAATTTTCAACTAGACAGCTTTAAGGCCTCACCACTCAGCCATGGAAACCCACTGAGTAACTGTCATGTGCCAGCTGGAAGAGGCTTTTTTGAACAAAGAAGGGGAACAAAGAAAGTCAAGATGATGGGCCCCAATTGGAGCTGGAGGAGGCTGGTAGTCTTGTCATGGTAGAGGCAGAGCGTGGTTCATCTCAGGCAGCAGCTGCAGATCAGGAAGAGGAAGAGAAGGCAGAGGAACTGCTCCTTGTCAAGTGGCATAAATTAAACCGCTGGCAGCAAAAAGTCAGGCAACACCCTGCTCCACTTTAAATACAGGATGCTGAGCTAATGAAGCCAACTGGGCTCATTAACTGCTGGCTATAAATTAGCTCAGCCCAGGCCATTTCGTTACTGCAGACAGCAGCTCCCAAACTTCCGTGCAACCATGTCTGACAACTTTGGCTTCCTGATCTTTTGTGTGTACTTTTGGATTGATCTTACCAGCAACTCCTCTGTGGGCTTCAGACTCTGTTCAGAACTGCTTTTTCCTTTGGAACCGTGAAATATCTAGACAACATTTCTGTTCATAACCTCATGTAAGCCTTGCAACTGAACTTTCTCCTACCAGTTTTAGTGGACTATAGATGTACTCACGTGGACACTCACTGGCTTTAAATAGGATGGTGACCTTGGGCAGGTCATATTCTCTCAGCTTTAAATGAAGTCAATGACAAACCTCCTCTGAAAAAAAAATATTGCCAAGAAAATCCTGTGATAATGTTGTCCATAAGTCAGAGTTGACTTAAAGATACATAAGAACACAACAACCTTTGCATAGGATATAGCCTTATTTAGTCGTTCAATACCTTTCTTGGAGAATTGTGTTTCTAAATCTAGACTGAAATTTGTTGGAGATGTTTACTCAGTTTGTTTTTATACAGTATGTTGTATTGATACCAGGTATAGTAAATTAACTGAGATTTTAATACTAAAAAATACTGGCTGAGATCCTGCATTGGAGGCTACAATACATAATTTACAATAACCTACATCTCTGACATGATATGCAACCTTCCTAGTAATTTGTGATCATGCACTTTGGCATACTGCACATGATGTCCTATTGCACAATGGGACGCATAGTGCAACAGAACTGTTGTGCAGCAGCCGTGCTGCAGGCTCCACGTACACAGTGGTCCCAGTGGCATTGCTACATTTCCACTTGCCCCCGAGAATGCGAATATGCACAATTCAACTTTACACAATCATAAATAAGTTGGTTTATGATGTGGTAATTTCCCAACAGAATGTCAGGCATTAGAGGTTCTTATACATAAGAGAAATGCTGTGAAGGGAGGAGCCAGGCAAGTCTGGTTGGTGTCAACCAATCACAGCTCTGTGAATGCTGTGAAGGGGGTGGAGCTACAGGGGAGAAATGATACAAAACTGAGGCTTGTATCTGATGCAGGGCAGATAGGAAGAAGATGACAGAGAGATAGGGAATGGATTTCAGAGAAACAGGAGGAGTCAGAAGAGACAGAAGAGTCAATGAGAGGAAAGGACTGACTATGGTTTTGTGGGCTGTAAATGATTTAGTAATTCAGTAGTATATTATTCTATTGTGTTTTAATCAACTTCTGCTTGTTTGCTTTTACTGCTATTTCTGTCTGTTTATATTAAGTTTGATGGTGGGCCTGGTCATGGTTACTACAGTGAACCCACCAAACAAACACAGCACAATGGGGGGTCACCTTGAAGCCCAAGTACCAAATCCAGGAAGGGACTGAAAGCAGGGAAAGGGCAAAGGGGGTGACAAGAAGCCAGGGCCAGCTTGGGATAGGGAACTTTCACACCTGCCTAAGAATCCACAAATGTCTCTTTGTAGGAAGCTGCTTTAATAATGTAAAATACGTCCAATAAAAAGGATATTGATCAATAAAATCATAAACTTGAGAACCATACTTGCATGCTGTATTCACATGGCTTGGAGCAGAAGGAACATTGTCTAGTTCCATAGATGCAGTGTTTGGAAAGCTATGTTCCCTTGTCATTGTTTCCCATTCTACACAAATTCAATAGTCTTATGAAGCATGGATGGGTAACAATGCTTGGATCGGTCAATCAATTTAACACACATGCCTGACTCAGTTATTTCAGGGTGTGTGTATGTGTGTAAAGAATGGAAGGAATGGGATTCCTTTTTCAATATGCTGCATAATACATTCCAGAAGCAAAATTCAAAGTTGTTTCTAAGCTGTACATTGCATGTGTTTAGGATATGCTAACACATTTTTCCACATCTTTTTATTTTACAATCCCTGTGTAGTTGTAAATGATATTGAATGTCTGTGTATAAATGTATCTAGCAGTGTGTGCTCTGGGCTGTATAACTTTTTCCTCTCTATGTGTAAGTTAAAAACAATTTTTTTCTTGAGGCTTGTTAAGAATATATGAAAACTGGGCATTTTTATAACTCCCTGTTAATCGTCCAGTTTCTCTACCAGTCAGTGAAATTGTGATTAAGTCATTTTTTCCTATGGATTCTCATGTTTGCATAGAGTACCTTTCTAAAGATTCTAATTCAGCTACTAGATCATCTACCTAGTTATATGGGCCACATTTTACAATACCAAAGCAATTTCCTAAAAGGAGATCTTTGTGGGTTCTAGGGTAGCATCAAACTAAGTAGCATCTTCTGGCCTGACCCCAATCCTGACTTACTGGATAGCAACTGTTGTGAGCAATGGAGGTCTGTTCTCCTGTCTATCACTGACATTTTCACCACCCCCTTTCCACCAGTGATCTCCAGCGTCACAATCATACCATTGGAACGGACTCCATAGGCCATCAGGTCCAACCTTCTGCTCAGTCTATGAAGTCCAGCTAGAGCATCTCCAACAGGTAGTTGTCCAACCTGTTTTTGAAAACCTCCAGAAAATGAGACTACACCTAAGTAATTGGTTCCATTGTCAAACTGCTCAAACTATCAATAAGTTTTTTCTAATGTTCAATCAAAATCTATCCTCTGTTATCACCGTGAACTGGCCTGGCTTCGGTAGATATTAGATATCATTTTTGATATCACAATTCGACCACATTAGTGTTTGTGAGGCCCCCGAACAAGCACGGAGCTAGGCATGGCTATTAATTGCTGTACATTTCTTTCTCCACCTAGGCAAGCCAGACACAGCCAGATCTTGCTTTAGGAGACCTCCCCAGACAAACACTTCATCAAGGACGCACGCTTACTACAAAGAGCCCCCTACCTCGAGCAGGTATCCTGGCAAGCTAGAAGCTTACCCACCCAAGTGAGCTGCATCTGCATACTGGCCATTCTATTGTCAATTCGAGCTTAACTCAATCATGTTAAATTCTGACCTTTCGGAGACATTGTCTTGCACCCAAACCTCATTGTTCTCTCCCAAGTCCAGACTAGCCCACAGTCATATCTTCCCTATAAAAACCCCCAGTTCTGAGAGCTTCCTCGGATTACTCTGTACCTCCATCCAGGCTTGCTGCCGCTTTGTCGGGCAAACTCCCCTCGGCCACCACGCTGAGTTTCTTCATTACCATCTTCAGCTTCTTCAGGACTACGAGAAAGTTGTCGTATCACCCATTTCCCCCGAAAATCTCATTTCTTATTTCTTAGTTAGCTGTGTGGTTGTGTTGTCTTAAGTGTTTGTCTGTCTTTAATAAAACATCATTTTTGCTATTTTAAAACTGTCAGACTGCTTGACTGACCTGACCCTGTATACATAGGGTTACAAGTTCCTTGCAAAGTTACCCTGCCTCTCGTTAGCTTAAGTGAGTGCTCCAGTTAATTTCCCCATCTTTGCTTGTTGTTGTTTGGTTATTTGGGCGCCCCTCCCGGGACCCCCAGCACACAGGGTAACACCTCCTGTAACTTAAAAGCGTTAGATCTAGTTCTTCCTTCTGGGGCAGCGGAGAACAAACCTTCCTCTCTGTGACATCTACAATCATGTTATCTTCAGTCATCTCTTCCCCAGGCTGAACATGCCCAACTCCCTCAACCTTTTCTTATCTGTTTTGTTCTCTATACCTCTTATCATCCTTGTTGCCCTTCTCTGAACCTCCAGTCTGGTGCATCCTGATTGACAAAAGAACAGACCCAGATCACTACATATTTCCTACACTATTGCCATGATGGTAAATACATAGGGATCGCAACTATGGACCAGATATGGATTTGTAAATCTAGGTTACACTTTCATAACTGCTGTTGTAAATTCCAACCTATGTTAGTATCAGATGGTACAATTCTGTTCCAAAATTGTGCTTGAAGGATAGCATAATTGAATACTACCCAACAAAGAAAAAGAAGGAGACATATAGGGAGAATCCCTGCTTCTTTCTCTTTGACTTGTCACTTGTGGGACCCAGAGGAATTTTTTTTTAAGGTGCAAGAAAATTAAAAATGCAGACCTCTCTCCTGCACTCGGTAGTAGTAATGTCGCTTTCACTGTGTGATTTTGCTGAATTTGTAGAGAAAGTAACAATGCCCTGATGAGTACTGTGTTGAAGCTGTGCATGATCACACCGGATGGATGGATGGATGGATGGATGGATGGATGGATGGATGGATTATATTTATCTGCTGCCATTCTCCCAGAGTGGGACCCAAGGTGGTCCCAGAAAAGTTAAAAAAAAATGTACAATATAATTTAGGATAATTAAAATGACCTTATTAAAAAAGTTTAAAACCATTATAAAAATATAAGCAAAAAACAAACAAACAAACATACAAGAGATTCTAGTCACGTTCAGGCGCAATTCACGGTGTTTGAAGCTTTCACAGAAGCAGTGCTGGAACAGTCCTTGAGAATCTCACTTGCTTTGTTTTGCATCTCCTAGCGAGGATGGCAGTCCGCTTTATTAATAACATCTTTGCAGCCAGCAGATACACCCCAAGCAAACATTTCCTGTCATTTTTCATCAACTCTGTAAGATCTAAACCCAGACATCCCCTGGGAGAGGCTAACAGGAATGCTTTGAAATTAGCCTAGACAGCCAGCAAGGCCGTGAACAATCAAAATCTAGTTTGACTTCCTAATTAAAGCCCATGCAACCTTCTGACCTGTATTTTCAACATGGAGGCTGCGCACGTCATGCTTACAAATGGGAAATTCTTCTCTGCGCTTACAGCTTCTTTTAGGCTTAGGAACATAAGGAACTGTCTTATAATGAACTAAGACACTGGTTCCTCTAGTGCAGTGTTCTCCACACTCATTGGTTGCAGCTTTCCTGGATTTCAGGTGGAATTTTTCCATCCTAGCATTGATATATTTCTTTAGTTATCTGTTTATTGATTAAAATATTTCTATCTAGAGCCTCCAGGGCCATTTTTTGGCCCCCAATGTCAACCAGAGATTTAAAAAATTGTGATTGTTTTTTAAAAAAAAAATTGCCACAAGATGTTTTCTAGAGGTTTGGTGGGCATTTCTACCACATTGTGGGGGGGGGGCTGGGTCAATTTAGACCACAAAAAAAGCCTTTCTTGAAACAGGAATTGAATGGAATGTGACCTCTGTTCACTTCCTGCTTTTTAAAAAAGTGGCTCAGGAAGGTCCAAAAATATAGTGGAAATGCCCCCCTCCCCCACCAGTGCTCCTTAGAACTTGTTTTGAGGCATTTGAAGCAAAAAATGACTTTTTCATGGAGGGTATGTGTAGTGGGAGAGTGACTGCAAAAGGCCTCCTGGGAGACCAAAGCAGCTCTTTCACCTTCCACAGTTGCCCACTCCTGATCTGGAGGGTGTTCTAGTGTGAGATCTGAAGGAATTAAAACCAATATAAATAGTTTAAAATCATTCCAGGAAAAAAACTGAATTACTTTGGTAGGGTAAAACGATGAACCTAAATACCTCAAAGGCACCAGATCACATCTGATCTTGGAAACTACGCAGGGTCAGCTCTGGTTAGTACTTGGATGGGAGACTGTCAATAAAAACCGGGTGCTGTAGGCTGTGTTTCAGTATAAGGAACTGGCAAAACCACCTCTGAGTATTCCTTGCCTAAGAAAACCCTATCAGATTCATAGGGTCATCATACATCTATAGGTGACTTGAAGGCAAATAGGCACATAAAAGAATATTAAATAAATCACCATGTTAAAATAACAGAAGGGGCTAAAACAGTTAAAACCGTATGCATATACACTGTAAGAAGGAATGAAATTAAGCCCCAAAGGCCCTAATAAGCCAAGTTTTAACTTGTTGCCTAAAAGAGAACAGTGTTGGCACCAACCAGGCAAATGAGGACAGGACATTTCATAAACATGGTGCCACAACAAAGAAGTCCCTCTCCCATGTCCATGTGTGATGTATCATTTCCACTAATGGGACACAGAGCAGGACCCCATAAAGACTTCAGTTCTTGGGTAGCTATGCAAGTATGTATATGTGTAAGTGATGAGGACCAGTTTTCATCACTGGTGCAGGCTGTGTTACTGTCTTTTCGGCTGAAAAACAGCCCAAAAATGTGACTGTGAAATGAGCATAAGTCCCATCTAGTTTTCACTTAGGGTGATGATGGCCAGTTTTAGACTTTTAAACTGAGTACATTTTTGCAAAGGTGTGGAGTGTGTGTATTAATGTATAATGTTCTTGAGTAAGTGTTTTGGGGTGTTTTAAGGGCACGTTTTGCCAGAAAAACAAAACAAAACTGGGAGGTCTGAAACTGGCGATGCAAAAGGAGATTGGGGTCATGTGCTCCACAGAGTGCGTTTTCATCCAAGGCATTGGACTGTATCCCCCAAATAAATTTAGTATCTTGGACAGCTCCTTTAAAGCCACACTGGTGTGGAAGTCAACAGTCACCATTGGGTGCAGATTATGTCCAGTGGGAAAAGGCAAGTGAATAGGCAGTGGTGAGGGTTGCAAGGAAAGAATTGTAGTTAAAGTGGAATACTTTTAAAATAGGGTAGAATAGTTCTTCTGCGCTTGTACTTCCTTTCCTTACCTCTCTCCCTCTCTTTAAAAAGTATATTGCAAATTGCCAAATTAAGAAAATGCAACATGGAGTAGAGAACCCACAGAATGTATTGGTTTGAAAGCTGGATTGGGACTCCAGAAGACCAGGGTTCAAACCCTCACTCAGCCATGGAAGATCAGTGGGAGAGCTTGGGCAAATCACGCTCTCTCAACCTCACAGCAAGGCAACAGCAAACCCCCTGTGAAGATATCTTCCCCAGAAAAGCCCATGATGGGTTTGCCTGGGGTTGCCGAAACTCAGAGAAAAGTTGAAGGGACACAGCAATGACAGTGTGGAGTAGCTCTTAGCTTTTTACTGAGAGTGTATGCTAAGAGAAGACAAGGAATAAGGTAGGAGATGCAAAGGAAATTGGTAGCTTTAAACATGAAGACTAGGATCTTGGGGAATGCCTCAAGAACACTACCTGTAAGACATTCTATGGATAACATAGACCACCAAGAAGAAATGGGAGCAAATGAAGCCTGAACTCTCATTAGAAGCCAAAATGACTAACTGAGGCTGTTAAAACTTTGGACATATCATGAGATGACATGACTTGGGCTATTACCCCACTACACTGTTATAGTGCTCCTATTCCACTTTCAACATCCTATGGAATGCTGGGGTTTGCAGTTTCGGGAGGGACACTTAGAATTCTCAGCCAGAGAGCTCTTTGGCCTCAGTAAACTACAAAGCCCAGAATTCCACAGGATGTTGAAAGTGGAAAAGCCAATGCAATTCTTGGCTGCATCAACAGGAGTATGGTGTCTAGATCGAGGGAGGTACTGGTACCACTCTACTCTGCTTTGGTTAGACCTCATCTTGAATACTGTGTCCAGTTCTGGGCACCCCAATTCAAGAAGGACATGATCAAGCTGGAGCAAGTCCAGAGGAGGGCGACCAAAATGGTGAGAGGCCTGGAAGCCATGCCCTATGAGGATAGACTTAGAGAACTGGGGATGTTTAGTCTGCAGAAGAGAAGGTTAAGAGGGGACATGATAGCCATGTTTAAATATTTGAAGGGATGTCATGTAGAGGAAGGAGAGGGCTTGTTTTCTGCTGGTCCAGAGACCAGGACAAGGAGCAATGGATTCAAGCTTCAGGAAAGAAGATTCCACCTGAACCTCAGGAAGAACTTCCTGGCGGTCAGGGCTGTTCGGCAGTGGAATATGCTGCCTCGGAGTGTAGTGGAGTCTCCTTCTTTGGAGGTTTTTAAGCAGAGGCTGGATGTCGGGAGTGCTTTGAGGGTGCTCCTGCATAGCAGGGGGTTGGACTGGATGGCCCGTGTGGTCTCTTCCAACTCTACATTTCTATGATTCTATGAATAATAGCACTATAACAGTGTAGTGCAGAAATGGCCTCAGAAAAGATGATGATACTCAGTAAACCTGAAGGCAATAGGAGAAAGGGAGGACTGAATTACAGGTGGTTTGGCTGTTTGATGGAAGCCACGGCCCTGAGTTTTCAGGACCTGAGTAGAGTTTTTTGAGGTCTCTCATCGGGTCACTGTAGGTTTATGGCACATAACAGACACAACAGGATATTCTTTTACTGTGCTGTTAACTGCCATAAGTTGACTTCGACTTAGGACAACACAGTGAGAGACTTGGAAATCATCCTGTTATCAACAGCTCTACTCTGGACTTGCAGATTCAAAACCATGGCTTCCTTGATTTTATCTGTCAATCTGTAATGTGGTCTTCCTCTTTTCCTACTGCCTTCTACCTTACCAAGCATTATTGGCCATTTCCACCCCAGGATTCCATAGGAGGTTGAAAGTGGAATAATAGCACTGTAACAGTCTAGTGTGAAAATGGCCATTGTCTTTTCGAGTAAATCATGTTTTCTCTTGATATGGTCAAAGTACAACAGTCTTTGATAGGTGGACAGAAAGGCTCAGACAAAACTGAATTTGGTAGGGTTTTTTACACAAGTGTGTAGGTTAATGACTCTTTCTCAGGTGAACAGACAATCATTCAGAGCTGCGCACAGAGTGGAATATTTTATTTGTGGAGGAGGAGGGTGGAAAGAACAGAATAATGAATAAAGATGTTGGAAAATATTAACATTTTGAACAGAGGAGTTCATTTGTTAAACATTTCTGTGCCTGACTCATGCGCTAGACATGCCAGAAGTAAAAAAAAGAATGAAACAAGTGATTTTACTAAGGAAGAAAAATCTTATCCCTGGTTGGCGCTTACACATGGATGCAGTTAGGACATTGAGGTTTTACTTTTCTTTTTTTTTAAAATATAGAATGGAATTCTACCTTTAAGATATTGAGTGCTCTAGTTTATTTTAAAAAAATATGATTAAGAACTGACTAAAAGTGGTGACAAGCCTATTTTCTGGCAGGGAGGAGAATATTTCTGGCACTTTTTTCAGGAATCATATCCAAGCCCTATTGTGTTTTTGTGTGTGCAAATTTCCCCAGCCATACACAAAGACTCCTACATATTAATAAAAGTAAGTATCTCTGGCTGAACTAACCCTCTTGGACCAACTTCTTCACCAGTCACACAATTCCTTCACTGCTTGCCATAAAAACCCACTCCCTTTAATTTGTATAACATTGTTAAAGTATGTGCTACTTTACAAATAACATGAAAAAAAAACAGATCTCCGTCCTCAAGAGCATCCAATCCAAAATTAGAAGGTTGGGAGGGCAAGAATAAGCAGGAGAAAAATATGTGTTCAGTTTTAATTCTTTGAGGCATATAGCATTATCTGCACTGCACAGCTGTACCAGTTTCAATCCTGAGAATCCTGGGATCTGCAGTTCAACGAAGTACTTAGAATGTGGTCTTAGAGAGCTCTAGGGTGCTCCTCTAACTACAGTTGCTAAGATATCAGTACCTTGGGAAATGTAGTCCAGGGGAGATCACCAAGATCTTCTAGCAGGAGAATACTAACTACCTCACCGAACTACAAATCCCAGGGTTCCCTCGGATGGAGTTGTGCCAGTTAAAGTGCTGCCAAACTGGTATGCCTGTGTGGTGCTTTGTTTAAATAGGGAGTGAGAACTGAGGCATTACTTCAGAGCCTTCAAGGAAAAAGAGATTCAAGGAAGAAATGTTGAGAGATAAGTCACTTCCAGATGGCTGTTTAAATGGGCACAGGCAGTGGTTCATTACTGTAATATTTTTACAGGGCATCCAGTTAAACTCAATGCATTTGGTGACACATTCCTTTTCTTGGCCATGTTTTAGTGGCCACCTCATTAATGTGTACAGGCATTTCTAGAGTATTCACAAATTTTCTCATCCTCAGAGGGTGAGAAAAAATGATTTGACTTGTTAAAAATGTTTGCATATTTTTCAGTGGTTTTATTTTGGCAAACATTTGATTTGTGTCCAGTGCGTTGTATATAAATATTTCGATTTATGAAAAAATGTTTATACTCAATACCTTTTTTTTCCTCCAAAATGTCCTCAAATTGTGAAACATCCTCAACTGTTCTCATAAGCATGGACAGTGAGGAGAAAAATGTTTGAATTTTTCAGTTCTCATGTGTAAGACTGAACAAATATTTACATCTTTAGTAACCAGGATGAGATTCATGTGTTCTTCCAGATGCTGTTGGACTACAGCTCCCATCCTCCCCTACCCAAAATTGGCTGTGAGGCTAAGGTTGCTAGACATTGCACTCCAACCACATCTGAAAGTCAGCAGGACTTCCACCTCTGGGTGACAGTGCAAGATTTCAATTGGGACCAGGAAGGGAGAGGGCTCTGAGTTCAAGTCTCCACAGAACTGTGAAACTCACTGGGTGGGCCAGTCACTATCTCACCTGCCTGACAGGGTTGCTATGATATTAAGGGCTCCTCCAGGTGAGCCAATAGTTCGAGGAAATACCAAGGTGTTTTTCTGGAGGTCAGGCCTTGTACATTCATAGCCAAGTAGCCTTTAGAAACTGAAATCCGAACTCTTGTTTCTTGCTTGCTTGCAGAGGCAAGCTGTCATATGCTGAACTGTGGGGGCCTGTGGCCTGGAGGCCCGCAGGTTGACCTCCACGGAGAGCTGTTTTTCATTAGCACGCTTGAGAAGGAGACAGCGGCCCTTTCCTTTCTTCCTCCGGGTGAAAATGGCATTGTTGGACAATGCTCTTGCCAAGCCTCAGAGTGTACAACCCCATGTGCCTTATCTGCCAAGTTCAATGCATTTGGCAATTGCTTTGCTCCTGTCTTCCACGCCGGCTTCTCCACGCTTGACTTGCCACACTAGGGCCATGGGCCAAAAAGAGGCCAGAGTGCTGGGATCAGATATCCTGACCTTTTTGGAGTTAATATTAATGCTAAAGCAGCAAAAGGGGACTGACCGTTTTCATCTGAGCAGAAAGAAGCATTTAACCCTTTCCCACCCCTTGCAGTTTTTTTGCAATCTAATTTCCCACTTTCATCTCCAAAGTTTCTGTTAGCCCCAAGGAACACAGGAAAAATAAAATATTTCAGAGATCACTGTTCTGGCAATAAAACAAAAACAGCCACAACATGATGAAATCCAGTCTTCATCCTGAACACAGTACTGCCAATGAGGCCTGACCAGTGCAGACTATAGTGGGACTGTTACTTCCCTCAGCTTGGAAACTATGCTTCTATTAATGTAGGCTAAAATAACATTTGCTTTCTTTGCTGCAGTATCACACTTCTGACTCATGTTCAGTTTATGATGAACAATAATCCCAAGGTCCTTTTTTGTGTGTAGTACTTCTGAGCCATGTATCCTCCATCCTATACCTGTGTATTTGGGTTTTTTTTGCCTGAATGTACAATTTTCATTTGTCTCTATTGAATTTCACTTTGTTAATTTTGGCTCAGTTTTATAGGTCCTTTTGAATTTTCTTCTTATCTTCCAGTATATTAGTTACCCCTCCCAGTTTTGTGTCATCTAAAAATTTGTTAACGATCCCCACTAGCCCATCATCTAAGTCATTAATAGAAATGTTAAAGAGTTATGACCCTTGGACAGGACCCTGAGGCACTCCAGTAGAGACCTCCTTCCAGTTTGAAGCTCAGCCATTGATGACAACTCCTTTGAGGACAGTTTTCCAGTTAATTCCAGATTCATCTGACAGTGTTCCCATCTATTTCACATTTAATTGGTTTGCTAATGAAATATTATAAGCAACCTGATAAAAAGCTTTGCTGAAATCCAGATAAATGACATCCACAGCATACTTGGCATGACTTCTTTAATAGAAAAATGGATACCAGAGGCAGAAATAACATGGAAGGAATAGGGATAGATTCCTCCACCACAAAAATGAAGAGCACTTCAAGATGTTTCCGCAAACTTTTTATTCAAAACTAACAATATGCACATGTGAAATAAAACAGCCAGGTCAGTTATGCCTTGCATAAGTAAGTATAAATCATTTTGAATCTTCTAGAGGTCACTTGAAGTTTTCTTCAAAAATGCATCTAGAAATGAGTTTTTCTTTCACTAGCCTCCACTTATATCATTTCTGTTTTGGTGGCCAAGTGTACAGATCCTCACTTTTTTTTCTAACATGCTGTGGGGTGTTGTTTGGTGATGAGACTTATCTGCTCTCTTATTTTTTTTATTTATTTTTATTTTATTTTTTTGTTCTTGATGTGTACTCCATAAGGAATTCTAGAGGCAGCTGCTGTTTACCTTGCCTATTGTAGCCAGAAAACACAGCCACAATAGGATCAGTTAGAGTTTGTTGTTGTTGTGTACCTTCAAGTCATTTCTAACTTATGGCAACCCTTACGGTGAACCTATCATGGGGTTTTCTGGGGCTGAGAGTGTGTGACACACCCAAGCTCACCCAGTGGGTTTCCGTGGCCGAGTGGGGAACTGAATCCTTGTCTCCAGGGTTGTAGTGCAACATTCAAACCACTACACCCCACTGGCTCTCTCAGGCCATTTCAGCCCTAAACTGTTATAGTGCCATTATTCCACTTTCAACACCCTATGGAATCTTGGGATTTGCAGTTTAGGGAAGGGCATTTAGAATTCTCAGTCAGAGAGCTCTTTGGCTTCAGTAAACTGCAAACTCCAAAATTCCATAGGAAGTTGAAAGTTGAATAATAGCACTATAACAGTGTAGTGCAGAAATGGCTTCAGTAGTTAGAATAGGATTGGCTAAAGTAGAATCCTAATTTTTCCCAGCTCAATTTTTTTTTATTTTTTTTATTTACAGTATTAAATGCAGACACACTGCTGCAACGTAACAACCAAAGTCTGGTTCCTCCAGTCCTCTCCCTAATGCTGATGCTTCTTTAAAAAGTAAAAAAGAAAGAATGAAACAACATAAACTTCTTGCCAGACAGAAGATGAAGAGGAACGGAGGCTGGGGATGTAAAAAGGCTGTGTAAAAAGTCACTTTGTTAAAGGCTTTGTTAGCTGAGTAAGCTTGTAAACAAGCAATGAAAAATACAAGTACCTCTTCTGTTTCTGTCCAGCGTATTTAGCAACCACTTGGAGACAATTTAGAGTAGTAAAAGAGCATTGTGGAGTGTTACACATCACCTCTAAGCCACTGCTCTGATCAGGTTGTGTTTTCATTTATATTGTAAGTCTCTTTGAGTCCCATTCAGGAGAAAAGCAGGATATAAATCAAATAAATGAATAGATTTGTAGTATCTGTAGCTGATTTAGAGACAGCATGATGTAGTAGTTAAAGTGGTAGACTGGCACTTGGGAGATCCAGGGTCCAGCCTTATAAATGATCTTAGCCTAGTCGCTTCCTCTTAGCCTGACCTACCTCACAAGGTTGTTGAGGGGGGGGGAGAGCTATTGGAGGAAAGGTTAATATAAAGATAACTAATAATAACATTAATTAAAAACTAACAACTGATTATAGATATCGCAAGTGTTTTAGCCTAATTTTTATTTATTTTTAATGATTTTGGTCTTCTGAAAGAGGCCAGAGAAGAAGCAGCCTGTTATTCCAGAGCTAGTATATAGCTGATATGACAAATAGCCTTAGGCCATTTCCACACTAGACTGTTGTAGTGCTATCAGTCCACTTTCAACATCCTAAGGAATCCTGGGGTTTGCAGTTTAGGGAAGGGCATTTAGAATTCTCAGCCAGAAAGCTCTTTGACCTCAGTTAGGTTGGGAAATGAGAGAGTATGTTGTCCCACACTAGCTTGAGGGAGAGTGTGTGTGATATACATTACTAAACTTCATATACATTACTAAACCTCAGACCACAGCAGCAAAGTTCAGGAAATCCAGTAACTTTATTGAGGATAAAAGCAAGCATTTGCATGCATGGTAGCAATGCCAGAACTGAAGGACAGTTGCATTTGGTATACTTTATAGTAATATCTGATAAGCTGAATTTTACCCGGAAAAGCATTTGTTGTCAGGAACATTAACTCACCATTCTACCTTCCTTCTTGCTGCCCGGCCTTGATGCCATGCCCAGACACCAACCTTTGGCCTCTCCCTAAACTGCAAACCCCAGGATTCCATAGGATGCTGAAAATGGAATAATAGTGCTATAACAATCTAGTGCAGAAATGGGCTTAGTTTCAGAGTCTGAAAAGTTAGTTTTTCAAAAGCAATTGGTTCCTATTATCTTGATTATCTAAGACTGATTCCTCTATCTGAAAGCCCATATCTCCCCATATGAGCCCGCCTGAGGCCCTTTTCTCATGGCATTCACCCTGCAAAAGGGCCTCTGGAGCGTCACGCAATTGCGAGAAGCGGTCCACATGATGTCCTCACAACTGCATGATGCTGCCGGGGCTGGCAGGCGCTGATCGCGCACTATTTCATTTTCAGCTTGTAGCCAAAAATGGTGCACAATTGCACATCGCTCCAGGGCCTCGCACAACTTACCGTGCATGTGGAGCTTCTGGAGCTGCGGCACTCGTGCTTCCTGCACCAGCGCAGCCTGGGAAAATCCCAGGCTGCGCTGCAGAAGGAAGAGGAGGAGCCCTCACGCTGCCTGCTCACCAGCAGGCAGCGGCTGCAGAGGCAAAGTAGCGGGGACACAAGAGCCTCTTGCAAGAGGCTGCTTGCGCGATCCCCGTGCCCCAGCACTGTGAAAAGGTAAGACGTGGAAAGGGCGTGAGTCTTAAGATCCTAGAAGGAGGAATTTCTCTTAGTCCAACTAGCACCACAGACCTGACTGGTGAGACCCCCATGAGGAGTCCTTCTCAGTAGCTGTTCCCAGGCTGAGAAATTCCCTCCCATGGGAGACTTGGCTGGCCCCCTTTCAGCTCTCCTTTGCCCAGCAGGTAGAGACCTTTTTAACACAAGGATTTGATGATAACTGTTGTGAAGAAGGGTCTTTTTGTAAAGGGGGTGTTGCTGTCCCCCCCCCATATCATTTTTAATGGTTTTTACCCTTTTTAAAATTCATGATGTTTTAATATGATAACTGGTACAATTGTTTTATATTTTTTATCATCATGATAATTTTTAGCTTTATCTTGTTCTAAACTTTTTGGAGTTAAATGATGAGAAAACAGATTCCACTTAAACATTTGGAAGAACTTACTGGCCATAAGAGCTGTTCACAAGTGGAATCAGGGCAAAAGATGGAAGGGAGGGGAGTCTGTGAGTGTGTTCTCTGGGCTCCTGCAACAGTAAGAGGCTGACCATGAATAACTGAAGTGGTGTGAAATGGTGGAAAACAAAACCATGGATAAGGAGGAATTACTGCATACACACCCTGGTTCCCATGTCAGGAGAATGGTGGGATGTAAATAAAATAAACAAGCAATTGGAGTGATCTGAAGTCACCTTATAACTCTCCATCTCATTTTATCTGAAATAAGTCTTCATATTTCTCTCTGATTTTCTGCTTTAATTGGCAGTGCAGACATAGATCTGTGAGCTGTCTAACAATGCAAGAGTGGCTGATCTCAGTTGGAAACCCATCTCTTTTGTGTGCCTTTTTTAACAAAAAGAAAAAAAGAAAATACTGCACCAGGGTGGTGATGGGAAGAAATTATTTTCCTGCTTCATGTGAGACTATTTTTATGATCACGAGCAGATTATACTGCTCCTCCATGCTATACTCCTTTCTTCCTTCCCCACCCCTCGCCCTTTCCGACTGTGGTTTTCATGTGTTTGTTTGTTCAGCAGACTCACCGCTCCTCTTTTTGTTGTTCTTTACCAGAGCTTTTATTTCTTCTGCTACATCAGTGAGGAGAGCCTGCATGGTATAGTGTTTTGAGTGTCGAACTACAACCTCACTTGCCATGGAAATTCACTGGGTGACCTTGGGTGCATCAGACACACTCAGCCCCAGAAGACTTCATGCCATAAGTCAGAAACAACTTGCAGGCACACAGAAAGAACAACACTGTAGAAGACATCTTTGCAAATCATTAAGAATTGACCCATGGGCACATAAGAAAGGCCCTCCTGGATCAGACCAAGGGCTTATCAAGCCCAGGATTCTGTTCCCTGTATGGCCAACCTAATGTTGCCATTTTTTCAAAATAGCATTAAGGGATAATCAAAGTTCATGATAGGCATGGGTGACAATTTGAAACTAGCTATTAACAAGTTTACATTCTACTGAAATACCAAATAAAAGTATCACTTTTAGTAAACTTAGCTATGTATTTCTCTGTAAAATTAACACAGTGCCCACATTCATAAGTTACATGATTCACATATTTCTGGCTTTATGAAGGGCCCACACCACCAGCAGGAGATTTTTTTTTCTTTTTCTTTTTCTTTTTCTTTTTTTTTGGCATCTCATTCAGTCTATATGAGAGGGAAAAAGAAATCTTCCAACCATAAATAGGGGTCATCGATTATAATAGTGGAGAACCACCAGCCCTATAAGGGACAAGCTTTTCAGCCTTCAAATAAGGAACATCCTTTATAATAAGGGACACCTGGCAACCCTAGGCCAGCCTAAAGCTTTGGAAAGCCCACATATCAGACATGAGGGTAATAGAGCCCTCCAACTACGGACAGGCTGCTCTAATCCCAGAGGTAGCATGTAGCCAATGTAACTAGTACCTTTAGCCTCAGAGTTTGGAAAAGTTTTTAAAAGTAAGTTGTTTCTATTAGTATAGCATTTGGGATTTGAAGATACCAGACTTCAGATTTTAACAGGGCAATTCTAAACTCTTTTTGAAGACCTCCAGAGAAGGAGATCCTCCACTACCTCTCGAGGTAATTGGTTCCATTGCCGTACTGCTTTCATTGTCAAGAAGTTCCTTCTAAACCAGAGCATGGCTTCCAACTGTCCCAATTTGACAGGGACAGTCCCGCTTAATCCTCTGCACTCCCACTTTTCCAGCTGCTTTTAAAATGTCCCTCTTTCTGTTTCCTCCTCCCACCTTCTCTCTTTATCCTCAGTTTACTTCAGTTACCGGAAACAATTAGTTTTTGGTAGTTTTCCCACAATTAGTTCAGCAAGGGATGAAGAGAAGAGAGCAGCAGAATCTTGCCCTTCCCAGTAGGCTCCAGCAAAAGCAATTTGCTGCAGCCTCTCCTAGGTTGTGTGTTTTTCTCATTAATAACTTTTTTTTTTCCATCTTGGCTGTACTCTGATCTTTCTTGGCCGCACATGTCCCAGTTTTCACTTGTGAAGTGTTGGTAAGTATACTAAAGGGTACAAACAGGCTGAGACTTGACTCTTTGAGGTTTTAACTTCCAACAAAGGTAAAACAAGCTGAATTTGGCTATCACGGAACTTTACCTCATCTCCAGACAACGCAGAGGTTTCCTGAAAGGTTCAACTCTGCCTACAAAGTGTCTTGCAACCTCGCCCAGGACAGAGACAGCATAGATCTCAAAGGGAGTGATTATGTTGTTGCTAATGGAGATGGAAATTTTGATGCTTGGCTTTTGCGCCCTTTGTCCTCAGTCCCTGCGCGGGCAAGAAGGAGTAGAGCCCCTACCTGCATCAATCTTACCTCGATACCACCTTAAACACCAGCCTAAGGAAACATTGCAGACAAGATACAATCCCCTCTCTCTGACGCCATCACTTTTCTCCTGTATGATTTTTTGCATCTTTGCCTGATGACGGAGCCAGTGAGCTTTTAAAGCGAACATAATGTATTTTGTACCATTGCATTGGCCTAATACAGGTATCGCTGCAATGTGTGTTTTGGCTTTTATTGTATTTTCTTCAAGTCTTCAAAAGCAATACTAGTTTTAAAGCTTTGAAATGCAATAATGCTTCCTATTTGTTCATTGCTTTTTGGAGGAGGAAAGCATATTGATTGATAGGCAAATGATATTTTAAAAAACCTTATCAAAATGTTTCTAAAAATACCCCTAAAAAGTAGAATTTATAAGTAGCTAGAAACATTATTTGTTAACCTCAGGAGTGGGCAACTGTGTCAGATTCTGGGACAAATTTTTGTCCCCTCTACCAACTCACTGGGTGACCTTCGGCATGGCATACACTCTCAGCCCCAGAAAATCGTGTGATAGGTTTGCTCTAAGGTCACCATAAGTGGGAAATGACTTGAAGGCACACAACAACAACTGACATCTTCCCCAGTGAGCATCACCAACAACATAACCTCTGAGTGTCCCAATGTGGCAGGGACAGTCCTGCTTAATTTGCTGCTTTCTCGCTTTTTTAGCTGCTTTTAAAGCATCCCTGTTTCTCTTGCAAACTTCCACTTTCCTCCCTTTGTCCTCAACTTACTTTCATTGATGCAAACTGAGTTCAAAGTACAAAAGTAGTTTGCACTCCGTTAACTTAGCCTGCGGCAGAGAAGAATAGGGGCAGAATCTTGTCCTTCCCAGTGGACTCTGGCAAAAGCAAACTGCTGTAATCTCTCCTAGCTTGTGTGTTCTTTCTCATTGATCACCACATCCCCATATTTCTTGGCCACACGGATCTCACTTTTCATCTGTGAAATGTTGGCAAATCAGAACTGAAAATCACTTCCAGATTTGATTTGCTCATTTTGGCTATCATGTTTTTTAAAAAATTGCAAAGTGGGAATGTCATTGTTGCAGGAGCCCAGAGAACACAGAGACCACAGAGCAAGAAAAAGAGTAATTTATTATGCGCGGGCTTTTGGCTGGATGTCTCCAAAAGACCAAAAGCCCTGAATTCAAGTTTCACAGCTCTTTTATAGACAAAGTTCACAGCATACACAAAGATCACAGGCAAAGATCACAGGCATATCTCGGTCTGCCCCTCTGGGGTCACAAATACCACATGCTGTTACTAGCTAATTACCCCCACACTCAGACCCCGGAAAGTGCTTATCTACAATCTGCAATTACCGCAGCCAGTCAATAAACAAACAACACACCGGCTACGTGATCAACATCCTAGCTACGTGATACATTGGCTCTCGTGACCTTTTTACCCTTCTTAAATCTTTCTCCGTTCCTCTGACCTAAGCCCCCAGCTTCTACTTTATTTCTAATTTATTATTTCTAATTCATACCTATATCATTTCCCCCCTTAAATGCATAATTTCTAAACAATTATAGCATTTCGTGACGTCATATCATAAAACAGCGTCAGGCTGAGCCATCAAAGCATACAGAGCTGCTGTCTTACTGAAAGTAATTTGAAGCATATTACTTATACATTGCATAAAACAAGGAAAGCATATACACAGAAACAGGAATATTAACACTACTGGCAACAAAATTACAAACGATGCTTTTAGCCAATTCAGGTTTGGTAACCAAGATGTGAGCCACTTCCACCAGCTATCATCCCCTTCATTTATATCCTTTACTACTTCGTGCAGTTTGTTAATTTGTGCTTCTATCGCGTTGCTGTTATCAGACAAATTGAAACAGCACAATTTCTGATGCTTTTCACATCCTACATGATGGAGAAGGAAGAGATAGTCAACGCCTGCCCGATTTTCCAATACAGCATTCCTTAGTTCCTGCTGTTCTTTGTTAAGCAAGGATAATGCTTTGGAAGTAGCGTTTATACTTTTGACTAGCGTACAGGCTAATCTATTTATTTCTAGTCCGTCCTCCAAAGCCAATCCTGTTATTCCAACCAGGGAGAATGCTAACGCTATTTTCTCCTTGTCCGACCATAAGTGTGATTGGCTGTCACAGTTTTCATCTAGAGGGGCGGCTCTAGCTCCACGGTCTCGCTTCTGAGGCCATAGAGGAAGGACTGTTACCAGACAGCTAAGGCAGCAAGGTTGAGTGTCAGACAGATAGGCTGGTATGTATGACCAGGTTCGAGACCCACAGGTCCAGAATCAGCCATGAGGTAAAAGAACATGACCTTGGTAATAAGATATATTTTGGATCTCCTTGCAAGGAATCGGAGGTCCTGGAGCAACCTTGCATTGGCTATTCTTACTCCGACAATTTATCATGCGCGCGCAGGTAGCATTGGCTCCTGCTACTATAGGAGTTTGTAAAGTGAACTCAGTTAGGGGTAGAGAATTTGAAGTGACCCCCCAATCTGCGCTATGAGCATACGACATATCTAAGTGGCTAAAGACAGAACTCTGGTAGTGGGTACTATCCTGGATTTGGCTTGGCTGCCTACACACCGGTATCAGACATGAATTAATGAGTCTATTGGCAGGAACTCCCTGTGGCAAACAGAAATGATCTACCCCAGTTATATTAGCTAGGTGTAACCAATAGTTATCAGCCAAACGTGGGGATGCTATCTCTTCAACCCCTTGAGCATTGCTTACAAATATCATATACATAGAGAATAATAAGAGTAATATAAAATGCATGTTAGTATTATGTCCCTTCCCAGGCTTCCTGGGGTCTGGTTGTATGCAGGGCTGCTGGAATCCTGGACAGCAGCGATAGAGCCTAGCCCCCGTCTTCTTTCCTTCTCCAGGTGCAGGTTTAGTTGTACGTAGAATTACCAGCTTCTGGAGTGGTAATAGTTTAACTCAGCCTGAATCTCCGTGCCGCTTCTTCACGGTGAGCTTGAGTGGGTTAGTAGGGTCCCCAGCTACCGACCACCACCCTTTTGCTCGCTTTACACGTGTCCAATGTATCCAAGGTTTTATACCAGCCACCTTTACAGCTGTGGGGGTGCAAAGAATGACAGTTTTTGGTCCTTTCCACCGGGGAGTCAATGGATCAGATCTCCAATCCTTAACCCAAACCTCATCCCCTGGCTGGAAAGGGTGAACCTCAGTGATAGGGATGGGGAACCTATTTTCTATTGCATGACGGCGCTGCAACTGCAAAGCTTTACCTAGCGCCTGCACTTCTTGCTGTAGACTGACATTTCCTAGTTCCTGAATGTCCCCCCCCTTAACCCCGAAAGCATCTGAGGGGGTCTCCCGTACATTAATTTGAAGGGGGACAGTTTGGTGACTCCGTGAGGAGTGCACCAAATTCTAAACAGAGCCAAGGGCAACACCTCCACCCATTTTAATTTTGTTTCTTGACATAGTTTGGCCAGATGTGGTTTGAGAGTCCGATTCATTCTTTCTACTTGCCTGGAACTCTGGGGCCAGTATGCACAATGCAGCTTCCACTGGACACCAAGCAGCTGATTTACTCCTTGCAACATCTTGTCGAGGAAGCTGGGGCCATTGTCAGATCCGATAGATAAAGGCAACCCTTGACTCGGTATTATGTCTTTTAGCAGAGCCTGGCTTACTTCCATCGCCTTCTCTGTCCAGGTGGAGTATGCTTCCACCCATCTGGTGAAAGTACAGACAAAAACCAACAGGTATCGATAGTGTCCCTCTCTGGGCATCTCCGTGAAGTCCACTACCAGTGCTTCAAATGGTAGGGCCCCATGTGTTTGAACTCCTGGAGGGGGTCCCTTCCCTTGCCTGGGGTTGTTTCTTGTGCACTCCAGGCATCACACCGAGGCTGAGTTGGTCAAGGCATGGAGTCTGTTGATGAACACCTGCTTCTGTAACAATGCGGCCAAAGCGCTCTTCCCTAGATGGGTGGCTCTGTGGGCTGCCTGCACAACCTTCCAAGACAACTGTTGGGGTACGAAGATCCGGCCATCAGGCAATTCCCACCAGCCTTGGGGGGTCTTTTGAGCCCTCATGGGCCCCTGTGCCATCTGATCTTCCCTGCTGCTGTACCTTGGGGCCGCATCAGCCAAATCAACTTGGAGCAGCGGGGCTATCACTCCGCTCGTTATCCCGTCTTCTATGGCATGACATGTAGATCAAATAATTGTTTTTGGTGGCATTTTGGATAATTTTCAAAAGATTCTCTCCCTTCTTTCTTTCTTTCTTTCTTTCTTTCTTTCTTTCTTTCTTTCTTTCTTTCTAGATGCCTAAAGACTTCAAGGCTGCAAAAGAAAGGGTTGATGCTGTATTTTTCCCACCCAATGTTAAGTCAATAATGTAACTTTGTTCCCTCTTGTTGTGAAACTTTTTAAATGTAGCTTTGTAACACGCTGGGAAAAATAACTTGTTACAGGGAGCTGTGCTCCTGGTAATATGTTACAGTCAGCCGTCTGCATTTGTACATTTAACTTCTACAGATTGGATTATTTGCAAATTTCTCCAATCCCTGCTTCCCCACCCTCAAGTGTTTCTTTTCCAGGGGAACCTTCCCTCCCTCTCAGCAGCTCTGATCAGGAAACACAGCCCTTTAAAAAACCACCTTTGGACCTCTTCCACCAGCTGCTGCCTGGCCACCTAAGGAGGACTTACGGCCCAATTCTCAGCACCACAAACCTTCTCCCAATTGCCCTCACACCCAAGGAAGGAGAAGATGGGCAAGTGTTGGGCCACCATGCTGATTCACCCCCTTTCTCTGACCTGGTTTGGATCCTGGGTGCCCACTCTCCCTACCATGCCTCAGTCCCCTTCCCATAGATACATGCACACACATTTTGATCTTTCTGGTTTTTCCACTTTTGTGGAGGTCCTGCACCGCTAACCCTTGCAAATGTGGAGGGTGGACTGTAACTCTTAAGCAATTTATAGCCTCCATGAATTTGTCTGATGCTGCTTTAAAGCCATCTAAAATGATAGCTATCATTGAGGCCACCCATCATCCAGCAGCCATCCCACCATGTTTAGGAACCACATAACATTAAAAGCTTGCTCCTGAGTTTTCTTGCTTTTTTTTTTTTTTTGCTCTCCCATCTCCATAAGTTCTTTTATGTCTTGTCCTTTTAGAAAATTCAGATTATAAACCTAAAGGAAGGGACTGTTTTTCCTTTAATTAATATGTAAGCTAGCCTGAGAACCTTTTCAGCTATAGAACAAGGTATAATTGCTATAAATAAAATGAAAATTACATTACTAGCTACAGCCATTAGTATCAGTTGATAGGCCAATACTTTGTGAATGTGTTAATCCTTTGTTTGTTCAAGTGTTTGTGTTTTGTATGCTTTGGGGTAGAGAATACTAGTCTGTTGATTCTACGTTAAATGGAGGTCTCCTCCTCCTCTGTAGAGCAGAAGCCACAGTGGAGAATGAATCAAACAGCAGGGTCTCCAGCAAATGGCTTACTCCAGTTGCAGCCAAACCTTGGTTCCATTGAAAAATACAAAAGGGTACAGTGCATATATGTGGTTAAGAACTAGTTTTGGCCAGGAGAGAAGGTTCTGTGCACTTTGTCTAAATGTTAAAAGGAGAAAGAGGAAAGAAAAGGATATTTCTGTTTCCAAGGTGCCAAATAAACTGCAAGCTTCAATTTATGTCCAAGACAGGCAAGGGGCTTGTAGGAAGCCATTATAAATGGTTGCTTCCCCATTTCTTCAGGGACTTCATTACCCAATCACAAAATGAACAGTCTTGAGAGAGAGAAAAGAGGAGAAAAGTACTGAAAGAATTGCATTGTGGTTTTATTTTTAAGGGTCCTTGTTTTCAGTAACTCACTCTTCATGTAATTTGGCAGGCATCGGGAAAAAAACAGAAGGATCTCATTTTGTTGCTACGACTGACCTGGAAAACATTTCCCCTTTTATCGGGACAGAAAACAGGCAGTACACTGGCTCTTTTGTCAGCCTGCAAACATAGCTGAAAGTGAAATTTTAGTAGGGGAGAAAAAGCCATGATTGGTGAATGCGCCCATATCCGTGCTGATGCT
Organism: Iguana delicatissima; assembly: GCA_948472985.1. Taxonomy (NCBI): domain Eukaryota; kingdom Metazoa; phylum Chordata; class Lepidosauria; order Squamata; family Iguanidae; genus Iguana; species Iguana delicatissima. The sequence continues at coordinate 1,435,089 of CAOKZL010000171.1, read as the reverse complement.
TTCATGTGGACTGACAAAAGCTATTCTTTGGTTCTGTGGTTGAGCCTTAGAAATGTAAAGGTTTCCTGTTGGGAACACTTGAGATGGCTCAGCTCATAAGAATATAAAAGGCACCTCATTGGGTTGGAACAAAGGCCCATCTAGTCGGTGTGAGAGCCAGTGTGGTGTGGTGGTTGGACTGGGACTTGGTGCACTTTGTTTGCCCATTGATTTTCCACCTAACCATCATAGTGAACAGCCATTGATAAACTTCTCATGCAAAGTTCTCTAATCCATATTTTCCTCTCTGTTCTGGGGCTACTTCCAGTGGACATCATGAGATAAACCCAAGTGTGGAAGTATGGATGAGGGAGAAAAATTACCTTGTTTCTTCACAGCAGCTATTGGTTTATCAAAGTAATCTTTGTTTTCCAAGACAGTGCTATAAGATACCTGAACGTCTCTCTACGGTTTTTCCTGCTGATAAAGAACAAGTCTCTTTCCCCATAGAACCAATGCATAAAGGAGACAGTGTTGTTTCTACTGTTTCTTCTACTGTGGCTTTTTATTGTAGTTATATTTTTTTCCTTGGGAGTTGTGTGCTTACCCACATAGGTCTCAAGGAATGGTAGACATGGGGAACTATTCAGGACTTGCGGGGGAACTAATGGAAACTCTGTCTATTGTCATCATTGCTTTTTATTGCCCACAGCAGACTTTGAAGAAAAACAACAATAATTTTTGGTGTGCTGTTAGGGACCAAGATATTCGGAGCACTCAGCCAGAATGGACATTATGAAAAGCCCCATGCCTACCCTTTTAAAAGAAATAAACAAGAGTGGTTCACCAAAATAAATGTTCAGGTGGTGGTGGATGACTAGGAGTAGGAGATGAAAGAATGGGTTGAGTGGTCTTTCCTACATGTATGGGTAATGACTTCTTAAAGCTAGCCTGAGTCTGTATGAGGAAGAACTTAAGAAAGCCAGGCCGGCCCTACCATCAGGAAGAGAGAGGCAATTGCCATTCCGTTTTCATCATCAGGTATGGTGGGATCATTGGATTATATTTGATGCAATAGAATTACCAGTCTTTAAAATGAGGATACCAATTGTGCCTCTGACTTTCTGCTCTAGGCTTTTCTCTTTCCAGTAGCGTAGAAACAGAAGGGCTGTGAGTTCTTGTACTTTTTCACACCTCAAAAGTAAATGTTGTTGCATTTAAGTAAGCCCATGACTAGGAGCAGATCCCAGCATGAGCTTTTGATATAAGTGAGAATGGATAGTCCATCAGCAACTGCTGCACTTGCTTTGCAGCAGCCTTGGAACTAAATTTGTTTCCTACCCTTGTTACCAGTTTATTGGCATCTCCCTCAAGACTGCATTGACTTTGACCTGTATGGCTCTGCTCCTTTGTTGCTGACCCACTGGTATGAAGCAGGCCACACCCATAGTTGGTTTAGCTGTGTTATCTTGATTCCTGCTGAGTTGTTTGAATTACAAGGTCAAAGGGGAGCAAAGTTCATCTTGCAGGCTTGGCTTCCATTCTCTTGTGAAATTTTTTTAAAAGCATTTCCCATCAACATTTGTAGAAGAGAAAGATTTCATGAGGAAATCAACACAGGAAAACTGATTCCATATAATCACCTTGCCATTCATATTTCCTTTGGCATCCACAGCAGTTCTGGCTCCAGGATCTTGAATTTTTGGATCCTAAAGAACTGAAATTGGAGTTTTGTTTATTGGAAATAAAATAACTTCCAGCAAAAGAACTTCAAGCAGCAGGGAGCTTTTGTGGTTGCTAATTGGCTAGCATCCTCCAGCATGGGCTACATGGTGTTAGCAAATATGGTTAACCCATCAGAAATCACATGTTTGGGAGATACTTGCTGAACTTCCTCCACATCCACTGATACCTCCCAGTGGTTTATCTCCCTGTAGCAGTGCACCTTTTAGCAGAAACCCTGCAGCAATGTACAATATTTCCCCATAGTAAACCAGTTCACAACTAAATACAGTCCAACCACATCTCTGCTGAAATCTGGGCCCATGTGCCTGTTCCAGCATAAAGCAAACCTTGTCTCAAGTGCTGTCTGATATAACATATAAAAGACTAATGCAACCATATGGATGGTTGACCAGCAAGACTATGCTATAACTTAGCAGGTGCCCAGCTAGGGTTAAATCCAGATTCCCGGAAGCCCTGAGAAAATTGTTCCCTGGTTGGTTCCCTTCTCTGTCAGTGGACTCTGGCTAGGGTTCCCAGAGTAAAAACTGGAGAATGCTCCTGTCCCTTTAATGCTTGTGTAGAAGAGCCAGCATGGTGTAAATAGTTTGAATATTGGGCTATAACCCTGGAGACCTGGGTTCAATTCCCTGCTCAGCCATGGAGACCCATTGGGTGACCTTGGGCACATCACAGACTCTCAGCTCCAGAAAACTCCGTTATGGGGTTGCCTTAGGGTCCCCATAAGTCAGAAAGATCTTGAAGGCACACAACAGGAAGAGGGGATTTCAGAAAGTGTTGCTAGTTAGCTGGTCATACGACAAGCAACACTTGGTGAAATTCCCTCTTCTATGCAATTATTTGTCAGAGTTCAGCTCCCTGCCCATGCCTTTCTACCAGCAAGGAAAGGAAGGTAGTAGTACTTGCCCAAGAGGAGGAGACCATGGGGGGGGGGCTCCAGTGCAAACAATCAAGGAAAAATGCTGAGCTGAGCTGAAGTCAAGGTCAAATCCAAAAGATCCAGAATGCTGAAGGTCAGTCCAAAAGGGGTCAAGAGAGCCGGAACACAAGGGTCGTGAGACCTTGAGTAGGGATTTGTTACAAGCAAACAGCAAGCCACACCAACAGACTTATATAGCTGATAAAAACAGGTGTTACTCATCATTGTTCTGTTTACTCAATCTTGCCCAAAAGGCTTCCCCCTGACCTGCTCGTTTCTGTGTCCTCCGTGATTGGAAGCTGGGGGGCAAAAGTGAATCTAATTCCCCTAAATCATTGCTGGCACCTTCTCCCACTTGCACTGGTTGCAGCAACTCTGTCTCGGTTTGTCTTTCAGCTGATGGGGGTGTTTCCAAGATAGTTTGGTCTATCACTGGCTCTGTTTCTGGTACAATCAATTGCTCATTGACCTCAGAGCCATCATCTATCACACTATTGAAGCTAGAGGAGCTCTCTCCAGTTTTTAGTATGGCAACCGTAGCTCTGGTAGATTCAACTATGTGGAATGGCAGCAGTTGGTGGCTGCATTAGATACTCTTTATATTTCTCACAATGTCTCATAGTGAATGTAGGTTGGGGGCATTGCAGAAAATGAAAGCAGTGGCTGGATCCGCTTGTTGAGAGTTAGAGTTTCCTAGGGTGTTAGCCCTTTGGAAGAAATTCTGTAAAAGCTAAAATTGTAAAGAATCAGCCTTATTTTAGCAGAGTTGCAGAAAAAGCATGTCCCATTCCCTTTGTGGCTTCCCTGAACTGACACGGACTTGGGAAGCAAAAGAAGGCAGGCATTTTCAGATTCGAAACCTAAAGAGGTTTATTAATAAATTTTACAATTACATATGCATTGGAGAGCCTGGATCCCAACTAGGTAACAAAAAGATTAGGTAAGATAGTAGCTTCATTCTTAATTCACCATCTTCTTGGTGGAGAGGTGAAGCATGGTTGTAGAAGTGAAGATGGCAGAGAGAGCAAAGAGAGAGAAGCGTGGTCTTCTTCTATCCTGGGTCACATGGCCTGGTCACACAGATACTATAGCCATGCATTTAAATAACACAAAGAGCAACACTGAGGCTTTAGTTGAGAAGGTAAAAGGCTTTGACATGCAAAGGAAAAAGAAGCTAAGCTAGCTAGCCTCATATGTCCTAGAACAAGGGGAGGAAAGAGAGAATGCCAGAATTTTTCAACACCATTCAAAGACTTAGTGAATAAGTCAGCTCCACTTCTGAGGTTGTGTTGCTACATAGCTCCCAAGGAAGGAGGAAGGCCATAATTGTTGGTAGATCCCATGCTTTTAATGTCGACCATCTCATATTCAATCCAAGGTGTTTCCAGGTGGAGCCTGGCTTCATCCGGTGTTGCAAACTGAGTTTAAAGTGCAAAAGTAGTTTGCCCTCAGTTAACTTAGCAAGGGAGAGAGGGTAGGGGAGAGAAGAATCTTGCCCTTCCGAGTAGGCTCAGGCAAAAACAAACTGCTGCAACCTCTCCTAGCTGTATAGCCTTTGCCGGTTTATTCACAGTCTGGTGTTTCTTGGCCATATGCATCCTAGTTTTCACCTGTGGAATCCTGGAGGGTATATGAAGGCCTTCCACCATCCCATGAAGCAGAGAAGCTCACCCATTTTAATTTATTTTGCTTGAGTTACCAAATTCTGAGTCTTGCTAACTGATGTTGATCACTGTACTCTGCAGTTCTGGCTAACCTTTTCTGACACTTGGCATATGTCTCTCATCCTCTGTGACTATTTGTATCCTTCTATCATTGAAGGAAGGAAATTGCTTTGCTGGCAGATTCAGCTGCACACAACCTTCTCTGAGCCAGCACGTGCGATGGGAATGACTAAACACATTGGGATGGGTGATGTCCACGCCAAAAACAATATTGGTTTCATTTAAATTATTTTATTTGAGGGGAATAAAAAAATGAAACATATGTGGGGGGGTTAAATCCCACTCAGAGTGTCACCAGGGGGCAACGTGACTCATGGCTTCCACGTAGTTATAAACAATTCAGCTCTTCTTGAGCAGCGTGTGGTAACGTATCAGGGTGAAATGGACACAAATATTTTTATTAAAATATTGGCTTTTGAGTTCTTTCTTCTGGAAACACTTGTGGAATGATCTGCAACACTATTTTAAACGTGCATGTGTTCTGTTTCTGTAAAATACTTTTGTTTCTGATTTTTATCGGCTCTTGGAAACAACTGATCACGGACACTTGAGGTAATGGAAGCTTCCATGACCTCTCAGCAGAGACGGTATAATTTGGTGGCCTATTTTTGTACAAAATGCCTTCTGCTTCATTAGGTTTGTGGCAGTTGTAGTCTCAAAAGGTAATGATTCAAAGTTCTGAGCCACCATACTTCAACCACTCAAGCAATGGGGAAGGAGATATCAGTGGTGGCTTCTCTGTCAGTGAGGTGATTCATCTACTCTGGATTTTAGTCCCAACTTTAAACAAGCTGTCCAAAGTGCTGGACCAATTTGGAGACTTGAGTTTGAGGGTGCCTTGGACAGCTCCTTTACAGTTCAGAAGACAACTCAGAGCAGCATCACCACCACACTGACATGGACACCGCCAGCTGCCAGTAAGAGATAGAGTACAGAAGGTAATCGGGTGATTTTTACAGCTGGGAAGCCTAAGTTCAGAAAAGAACAAAGAGGGGTTCAAGAAGCCTCTAGAATCCATTCAGCCCCAAGGAGAGGATGTGCCTGAAGGTTCTGCAACAACACAGGAGCTTCTAGGCTAGGGGAAGGGAATCTTTGGTCCTTTGGTCTAGATTTTTCAGACCTCATGTCCTTCTCAGCCTAGAGCCCAAACTTGCAGTGGTCAGAGCTGTGAGAGAGGTAGGCCAGTATCCTATTAGTGATGGACCTCTTTGAGCAGGCCTATCGAGATGATTTTTGAACTAAGATTTTTAAAGTATGAATTATTGTTGTTAATGTATATGGATGCTGCATGCTCTTTTAGCTGATACTATGTGTTTTGAAGCTGTTATTACAAGTCCAATTTGTTGCTATATTTTAATCTGCTGTTGTTGCCCACCTCATACCATAGAAAGAAGCAGGTAAAAAGAAAATAACAATAATAATGGCAACAACAACAACAGACACATCCTAGCATTAACTTCAATGTATGCCTCTGTATGTTGTTGAGGTTTGGTACTCTCTTCCCCCCTCCGCAGTGACTGAAGACCCCCAAGGATTCACTGTTTTGCTGTGATAGCCTTTCCCCATGGCCATTCAGTGGCTGTGGGAGAGTAGAGAGAATCAGAGAAGGGTCTGACTATGTCCTCATAACCAGGTGCAGAACAATTAGATCATCCATTGATCACTCAACCTAACTTGCCTCATGAAGCTATTATGAAGATACAGTGTAGGGGTGTGGGGAGAGAGGAAAGAATTGAATTGCTTCCAAGAGGCTCCCTTTCTTTTGGAGATATCCCACAGAGTCCTCCAAGGGGGAAATCTAATTATACTTCTTTCTGTTAAGAGAGCAGGTTTATTCTACCAGTTCCAGACATCCTCTCTGTCTTCCTTCCCAGGGAATGGCCTTTACCCTTGAAGAGAGACTCCAGCTGGGAATTCACGGCCTGCTTCCTCCTTGCTTCTTGAGCCAAGATGTTCAAGTCCTCCGTGTCCTGAGAAGTTACGAGACCAAATCCAATGATCTGGACAAGTAAGCAGATGTGAGCCAGGTGCTTTTCTTAAAGTAAAGACTCCTACTAGAGCTGTACAGTGTGGAGCATGCAGAAAAGGAGAGTCTACCTGCTGCTGGTTGACTCTGTTGTCTGCTTTTTGTATTGCCAACCTTGTGGCTGTAGAGAAATGTGGAGAGTTTGCAATATGATGACATCATCACGCTGTAGTAGATGTGGTTGGGAGTGAGTAGGCAATGACACAGGGTAGTAATTTTTGGTCCAGTCACATATTCTCTATACTGAATCACTTCCAGCTCAGACATATGCTCTCATTGTGTAAAAACCCTCACCTACCATGTCATCCAAATTGCTTGTGCAGTTTCTAACAATTTCACTTTATTATATACACAATTCAGCAAGTGTACCCGGCACTATATTGTGTGATGAGTACCTCCTGGTGTAGGGAGCTACATACTCACATCATCCAGGCAGTGTGAGCCATGCTGGTTATAGATGATGGGAGTTTGCAGTCCAGCATGTCTGGAGGGGACCAAGTTGGGGAAGGCTCCTTGGAATGCTAATTTGTTATCATCAGAGGTAGAAATGTGGCTGACATCCTGTTAATCAGTTGTAAGTTAGACTAACGAACGTGTAACTATTTCCTATTCATATATATGATCATAGTAAATGCTTCCAAACCCACCTTAACAGCTGGTCAGCTGTCCTGAGTGACTGAATTCTGTGGCGTTGATGAGCAGGGCACTCCAGGATGTTGTGATCAACACCTTCCAACCAGCGAGCAATGGTGCAAACAACAGAAGCAATTATTCCTGTGAGTGCTTGTCACAACTCCTTGTTACACCATCACTCCCTGACAGGAGTGGGGGGCTTGTCACATCGTCCTACTGTACGCCACATGTCAGCATTCACTCAAGGTGGATGACCAGCTTTTAAGGTGAGTTTCAAGAGTCAGAGCAGGAGATAGAGCATAGCTACTCTATCATAGCTATGCCTCGGCCATCGTTTTAAATAAAATGAAATAAATGAAAGCTTGGGTTCACAGGAAGCTTCCAGGGTTTTTCTGTACTCCTGTGAAATCACAGCATAGGGATGATCCTCATAATACAGTCCTCCCTCCACGTTCACGGGTTTGACCTTCACAAATTTGATTATTTGAGAGGCAGGTGTTTGCCTCCCCCCACCCCATTTTCTTGCTCCCATTCCCGTGCATTCTTCACCCGAGGCTTGTAAGGCTTGTGTTTAAAATGGACATTTTTTTCCTTTTGGGTGTGCAAAGCCTCCCAGGTGCTGGAGGCTTGTCCTCTGTGCCATGTGGCTGCACATTGTGCTGTGTAATGGCCACTGATTGGTCAGGTGCTCTCTTTGTTCCTGCACCTCCTTTCTCAAGATGGCAACTGGAAGTAGCTAGAATCTCAGAACCCCCTCTTTTCTCCATCTGAAGGGAAAGTACTGGTAAGTGCTTTGTCTTTTTCTTCCACCCAGGAGCACCAGGGCCAGAGGCAAAGGAATGGGAAGGTGATTGTGGGGGGAGTTATTCACAGTTTTTCCACTTCCATGTGGGTTCTCCACCCTGAATCCTTGCAAATGTGGAAGGGCCATTGTACTCAATCCCCTCAGTAAGAACACTGAGAACCATAGGTGAAGGGGGCTGAAGCCTTTTCAAATCATGCAGGGAATCAGCAGCATTGTGTGCCCTACTCACCAATAAACCCTATCATGTCCTCTCATCCTTTTCCCTACCTTTCTGCCCAGATATATCATCCTGATGACACTGCAAGACCGAAACGAGAAGCTATTCTACCGAGTTCTCACATCAGACATTGAGAGATTCATGCCGATTGTTTATACTCCGACTGTCGGTTTGGCTTGTCAGCAGTATGGCCTTGCTTTCCGAAGGCCTCGGTGAGTTGCTGAAACTATTTTTATCCTTCTTACCCCAGTCGTTCTCCTTCCTCCCTCCCCCCACTACTGACCCTTTAATTGGAAATGAATGTTCATTTTGTAAATTGGTACACATCTTTCTGTGGGTGGTCTCCAAGAGGGTGAAAGAAGAAAAGTCATCTTTGATCAAATGATATAACTATCAAGATGCCTGGGGTGTGTTTGTGTTCATTTAATGACAAGCTGGGGAGAATTTCATGCTCCCTGCCCCCTCCCCAGCAGCAGGAAAACAAGAGTAGTTTTGTTTAAGCAGAGTACAGTAAAATCTGCTTGAATTTAATCACAAAATGTTACGAGGAATCCTCACATAACCTTCTGCCTCTGTTAGTTCCATAATCTCTACAGTTCTTGTTGTCTTGTGATGTTCTTAAGGGGAGTTAGGAAAAATTATGGCTGAGATCTTATACATAGGAGGCTACGATGCACACCTTTACAATGGCAGAGCTATGTCACTGGCATGATATTTAATCATGCTCGTGAAATGTGACAGTCCACAGTGGAGCAGTATGTAACACGTCCTGATGTGCAATGTGTCCTATTGTACATCAGGACACATTGTGTATCAAGGCCACTATACAAGAGCCATGGTACTGGCACCATTTGCACAGTGGTCCTGGAGAATAAAGCCTTTGCAAAACATCACAATTCACCTTTATGTGAGCATAAGTCAGTTTACAATTATCTAAATACCTAACAAGAGGCGAACTTTCATTTTTGCACTAAAATTCTCAGCACCCCTGAAATTCTGGGAGTTGTTGCCCAGGAAAAAAATCCTTAAGCTCTGCCCTTGGGTTTTTTGTTTGCATCATTTTTATACTAAAAATCCCTTTTTGCTCAGTCAAGAGATATTCCTACATAGGTTAATCTTTCCTGCAAATTGTTGATGGTAGAATTAGCAAAGACATTGTGAAAGACTGTGCTTTTCTTTGGTTATCCTTGCCTTGCTGTTTCCATTGCACATTTCTGGCAGTTCATTAGCCTTGGCCCCCTCCTGTAGAATCCTGTAGTTTGCTGAGATACTTAGCATTCTGTAGTCTGTTTCCCTGAACTGCAATACTATAGGTCTTCAGCAGAGAATTCTAAGCCCCCTCACCAAACTACAAATCTGATGTTCTGTAGAATGGAACATTAGCAGAATGGATGTTCCATAGCATGGAACATTAGCAGTTGAAGTGAGATAATAGCACTGTAATCCTGTAGTGTGGATGCATTCCAAGATGGCAAATATAAAAGATGTGCACATGATGTTAATGCTCCCCTCCCTTCCATGCACACGTTGAAGACAAGAGGAGGAAGCAGGACTGCTTTTGCTAGGTATACCCCCAAATGCTGCTGCACCAGGTGACAATTCCCCTCTGGCAGCTACTTGTTTGGCATTAATGAGAAAGGACCTTGTGTGCATACAGTTCTTTTGTGCAGCTGAGAAACGTGTAGAAAATCAGGGTCCTTGACTTCAGGAAGAGCCCTACGCGTATAGGTCCTTTTCTCATAATTCTATATTTCAAATGTTAAGGGCCAGATCCAGTGGACATTTCAGAATTTGAGTCAGTAATCTCCCCCAAGTATAAGAGATGATGCAGAATATGTGTGCAAACCTCTAGCAGTCCTCCTTCATTTTCACATTAACCCTGTAAGGGAGGAAGATTAGGCTGAAAGAGAGAGGCTACCGTGAAGCCTCCCTGGAAGGTTTGAACAGTGATTTGAACTTGAGACCCCTTACCCTCAAGTTTAGTGCTTTATCCAGTATAGGATCCGGCAGCAGTTGTCCAACAGCTTGGACAGAAAACCTGGAGTGGATCCACCAACTCATGGATATTGGAGCTGTAGGCCTTCACTACCTCAAGCAGAGTTCAAAAGCATTTGTGTCTAATAGGTTGTGGTCTTTGCAATAGTGGTATCGCCTTTCCCCAAGGGACAGAGCCGGAAAGAAAGAAGGAAGTGACAGAGAGAGAAAAGAGGATGGGTGAAAGAGAGAGAGAGAGATTGAAGAGGTTGTCTCTGGCCCTATCCAGCCCCACCTTCCATCTGCATACAGATTACCCCAATGGAGTGTTGGACTCAACAGAAGAAAGATTACTTTTCTATGGATTACAGCCTGGCAAAGTTCAGAAAAGTTGCTAAAACTCAAGAAAAGGGAGGGAGGGAAACAAGGGAGAACAGGAGGGAGGGAGGGAGGGAAGAAGGAAGGAAGGAAGGAAGGAATCTACAGCCAAACAAATATGTTAGCAATTTGTGGCACAACTGCCTAGGAACAAAAGTTTCTTTCTGATTAGTGAAACTTTTCTAGCCCACTGCAAATCTTACAAGTAATTGGTAGGTTGTGTGAATAGCTATTTATAACTTTGGAAATGCTTTTAAGTGTTTGATCTGCAGATCCGAGGCAATGATCAACTTTTAAGTGCTGCATTTAACTGGATTATTCAGCCAGCTGAATGTTCTGAGTGCTGGTGCTTTGCAGAAAATGCCCGAATGGCATTTGTACCAGGAAATTTGCTATCAAATTGTACTTTTTGTTTGTTGCACTCATAGCCCATAACAACTGCAATTTCGTATACAAGCTATATAGAGGAGTTAAATCCTACTGTGTTTTATTGGGTCTGCTTTTCTTCCTTAAATAGTCTATTTTTCAGTACGCTTTAAGTCTACCACCATCATCAGACCAAGTAGATTATTTATTCTTTGTTCAACACTCAGTAGAATTTTAAGTGCAGAATAATAACAGTAATCAACAGGGGAGGCAGTTATTCTAGAGCCTTTAATGCCTTTAATGTAAACCTGCTTTACCTTTTTATTCCTTAGGTAACTCAGGAGCACAAAAGAAAACAAAGTTAAAATAGGTCCCTATCCCTCCAGGATATTAATATTCAGACATAAGCTTTGCCCAATACAGTGTCTAAAATGTCACATTTTCCATGTGTCTTTGGTTCTTTTCTATATGTTTATTCTAACTGAAGTACCGTGGATGAGAATTTTCCCAGTGAAATAAAGATAGTTAGAAAGAGGTCCAGAATCACATCCCACAGGTGACTTTTTCACTTATGGGTTAGAACGCAAAGGGAATCTCTATCTTTCCTTCCTAGGAATGCAAACACAGGCTTAGAGAGTGTGATGCTGAACTGAAAAAACTGAGGGTGGTGAAAATGAAGCAGTATCTCTCAGTCTGCTGTCCTAGTGGTCCCATATGTCTTGTTCTAGGATTTGTTGTTATTACTTTTAATTGCTGCAATTCTGTGAATGAGAGATCTCCATGTCATCCTATTATCAACAAGCCCTGCTAAGGTCTTGTAAATTCATTATTGAGTCTATCCACCTGTAACATAGTTTTACCAACCAGCAGTCTTTTCTGATGAGTCATGTCTTCTCATCATATGTCCAAAGTACAACAGTCTCAGTTTAGTCATCTTGGCTTCTAAGAAAAGTTCAAGTAGGATTTGTTCTAATACCCATTTGGTATCTGTAGAACTCTCCTCCAGCACCCCATTCCAAATGAGTTGATTTTCTTCCTAACACCTTTCTTCATTGTCCAGCTTCAATGACCATACACAAAAATTAGAAATACAATGGCATAGATGATCCAGACTTTGGTATTCAATGAAGGGATGTCATGTCGAGGAGGGAGTGGGCTTGTTTTCCGCTGCTCCAGAGACTAGGACAAGGAGCAATGGACTCAAGCTGCAGGAAAAGAGATTCCACCTAAACCTCAGGAAGAACTTCCTGATGGTCAGAGCTGTCCAGCAGTGAAATATGCTGCCTCGGAGTGTGATAGAGTCTGGAGGTTTTTAAGCAGAGGCTGGATGGCCATCTGTTGGGAATGCTTTGATGGGTGTTCCTGCATAGCAGGGGGTTGGACTGGATGGCCCCTGTGGTCTCTTCCAACTCTATGATTCTATGATTCTTTGATATATTTTTTCACAAGAGAATATTTTCCAATTCATTGTTTCCCTTCCAAGTCTTAGTCATCTTCTGTTTCTTGACTGCAGCTTGCAAATTTTGATTAATTGTTCAGGGAGTTGGATAAGTTCAGCCTGAACAAGAAAAGATTAAGAGGTAATACGACAGCCATTTTCAAATATCTGAAGGGCTGTCACGCAAAAGATGGAGCATACACCTTGGCTCCTAGAGTCTTACATTTTCTTGCACCATTCTTAACATGTTCTAGCTTGTCAATATTCTTTTTTAAAAAGTGCTACCCCAAACTGTATCTAGTAGTGTGGGTGAGATCTGAACAAAGCAGAACAGGGGGTACTATTGTTTCCTGAGTGCTGGACTTAGACTCTGAGAGACACTGGGCAATTCACAGTCAGCCTTAGAGGCAAACCTCCTTCTGAATAAAAATTGCCAAGAAAACATTTTGATAGGATTGCTGCCCCAAGTCAGAGTTGGCTTGAAGGCACATAAATTACTTCCTTTCCTTTGGACACTATACTTCTGTTGATGCAGCCTAGAATTGCACTAGCTTTTTGCCACTGCATTACAATGTTGAATCACATTTAGCTTGTACTAAGACCCTAAATCATTTTCAAATGTACTGCCTGCCCCCAGCTAGGCCACTGCCTGAAGCCTTGGATTAATTTTAAGGTAGTGAGGTGTTCCTCTTTACCTGCTCTGGGCTTCAGCTCTGTCATTGCATCATTTGTTGTCTTTTCACCAAGTCTAACACCAATTGCCTTTTGGAAAGGGACAGATGCAGAGTGAGTGTTGAGCAGCTCCATCTTCTCTCTATCGGCTATTAACTTTTCTCTATGCTCTCTATGCAAAAAACAACAACTACTACTGTTACAGTTCCCTCTGTTTCAAACATGGTTGAAAAACTATGCTTTGTTACATTTAATTTCTCTTTCAACCTTTTCACTTAGAAGTATTGCCTTTGGACTTTTTCTAGGCGATTTGCCTCTTCTTCAATTTCTTATACATATCCTGTTAAAATCTCAGCTCATCTGAAAACTCTTTATGCTTTGACCTCCCTGTTTTCTTTCTCTTTGGAATGGTTTGCACTTGTGCCTTCAGTATCTCACCTTTAAGAAATCCTCATCCATCATAACCATTCTTCTCTAAGTATTTCTAATGATGAGATCTCACCCAATATTTCACTGAGATTATTAAAATCAGCTGTTCTAAAGTTCAATGTACACATCCAGGTACATTTTTTGTTTTATTTTGTTGTAAACATTTATAAAGGAATGTGATTTACAAAAATTAAAGATTCTTTACAAAAATTTACAAAGCTCTTGTACAAATTACAGATTAAATTTTCTCCTTATATAATATAGCCCAAATGAAGGAAAATAAAAGAGGTCAAAGTCAAATATAATTATGTATCGTGCTATTCAAATATCCTGCCTAAATTATTCTCTAAAAGCCATAACAAGAGTTTCCCTCCATTTCTCACCAAAATATGTAATCACGTCTTCCCACTGATTCTTAAAATTGTTTAGTGATTTATCCTTCACCAAGCTTGTCAATTTATCCATTTCTAATATTTCATAAATATCCACAACCAGGTATGTTAAGCTTTCTCTTTCCTATGTGGAATACATCCCAGGAGGACATGATCGTGTCCACTCAGCGTCTCTACTAAGTCCACTTCATAGACCTGTTCTTCTGTGTGGTGAAAATTATGTCCAGAATAGTTGATCCCTTTAGTTGACTCCTTCCACCTCCTGGAAGAAGAAATTGTCAGCTAAGTAAGTGAGGCATATGTTGACCCATGCAACATTGACAGAACTGGAACTGACATCTCTCTTTACTACTGTGTCTCTGCCCTGAATTCTGTTGGTAGCCCCAGCCAGAGTAGGCCCACTGAATTAACTGTTGAATGGTGACTCCACACTTGGCCCTTTTCACACTTTACCCGTTTGCGCGACGGGGGAGGGCGGCTCGCGCAAGAAGCCTCATTCGGAATGCTGCCGTTTCCCCGCTTCTTACCGCAGGTCGCTTCCTGCTAGCGCGACCGTCGCTCTAGCACCCTGCCCCTTCCTTCCGCAGCGCAGTCTGGGAGCTGTAGGCTGCGTTGGGGGAAGGAAGCGCGACCTGCCTGGCTCGCCGAAGCACCATATGCAGGTAAATGCAGGAGGGCACCGCAAGCATTGCGTGAGCATGCAGTATTTTCGGCTTACAGCCGAAAATTAAAAAAAGTGCGCGCACCCTGCTTTAGCCTCGTGAGCGTCGTGCGAGTGGGAGTGCGTCATACGGAGCGACGCTCCCATTCATGCGATGCTCAAGGGGCGCTCGCGCAAAAAAAAACGTGAAAAGGGCCTCAGATAAATCCCATTGAGTTAATGGGTCTTTTGTAGCTGGCACTACCGATAGAATTCAGGTCTCTCTGTTTGGCAACAAGAGAGCCAGCATGATGTAGTGATGTTGGACTAGGACTCTGGGAGACCTGTGTTCAAATGTCCGCTAGTCATGGAAACTCACTGGGTACCCTTGGGCAAGCCAGCTCAGAGGAAAGCAATGGCAAACCTTCTGAAGAAATCTTGTCAGGAAAACCTTATGATACGATCTCCATAAATCAGTTGACTTGAAGGCATATAACAATAGCAGCAAAGATATTCTAGGAAGGTATCATCCAAGCCTTTAGTCTGGCTTGAAGTATAAGAGAGGGAAACAGCAGATACCCACAACGATGTCACTACTGTTTCTTATAATTTTTGCTCTTAATCTCTTAAATCTTGAGTTTATTAATCTTGAGTTTATGGTCTTTGTCAAGTTCTTGGCAATGTTAACCCCTAATATTAGATCTAATTCTCTTTTGCCTTGTGTTGGTTTACACTAGGGAGTGAGCAGCTGATATGTGTAATGGGAATGTGCTTTGCAAAGATTGCTTTTGTTGTTTTTACTAACTGGTGCAAGAAATGAAATATGAGTTTACATGTTGGCACAGAGAGGAAAAAGAAAAAAGAAGACCAAGGGGCAAAATGAAGCCTGAGTTCTTCGCATGGAACCCTCCAGAAGCTGAATTGATGTCCTATGCTTCTATCTTGTCAATTTTTATTAAAAATATTTTATCTTACGGCAGTACTAAATTAGACCAACAACTGAAATGATATGAAATGAAATGAAACGAAACTGATATGATGTGATGTGATAAGTGATACGGAATGATATGGAACAACTGAAATGAAATAAAAACAACAGCAATTGTTTCTTTCACAGCCAAAACTGACCTAAAAGCCTAGGGAAACAGAAACATTTTTAATATGTTGTTTAAAAGAGATCAATGTTGACGTAAGCTGAACTGAACTGATAAGAGATGAGCATTCCCAAGCTATGGTGATACCACTAAAAAATCTCTTCCTCTGATAATCAGTAATCTGGCCTCTGTAGGTATAGTCAGCTAGTACTGAACCTGCTGTTTGTAACTGGACAGGTTTGTATGAAAATTGCAAATGCTGCATTCATATATAAACTCATCTGTACCTACAGAATTTGGACAGTTACTTTTTAAAAGTTATACAAACTTCATCTCCCCCAAAAGAGAGCATCATTAACATTAATGTTACCAAAGCATTGGTGGGTACGTGTTAAGAGTTACCTGATTTTTTTTTAAGGAAAAAAACTTTTAAAGATTGAAAAGAGAATGGCATAAAATGAAATTTTTGATCACAGCGCTTCATTGAATGCCTTAAATTGTTCTCCAAAGTTAATTTGGAAAGTAAGTAGATAACTTAGAAATAATTTTAAAAATATAGGGTAGAAACATCTACTTCTTGTCATTGTTGTGTGCCTTCATAGAATCATAGAATCATGGAGTTGGAAGAGACCACAGGGGCCATCCAGTTCAACCCTAAGCTGAACCTGTCATGAGGTTTTCTTAGCAAGGCTTGTTCAGAGTGGGTTTGCTCTTGCCTTCCTCTGAGACTGAAAGAGTGTGACTTGCCCAGTGTCATCCATTAGGTTTCCATGGCCAAGAGGGGATTTGTACCATACTGTCCCAAAATCCTAGCCCAGCACTGAAACCACTATGCTACGCTGGCTCTCTTCTTGTTACAGAACCCAAAATTAGCTTGTATTGTCATTCCCTTTCACTATGTTGCTTTCGAAATGCAATTCTGTTATACCCTGTCACAGCTTCCAAAAGTTGTTGTCTGCCTTCAAGTCATTTCTGAATTATGGAGACTCTAAGGCAGGAGTGTCAAACTCAATTGTGTCTTGGGCCACACCAGCATTATGGTTGCCCTCAAAGGGCCAGTTGTATCTGTAAGACTATATAAATGTATCTACTCTTTTATCATATTAAATCATTGCCTCTGCATTCAATTATTACCAATTTTAGTAATAAGTAGCTCTGAAACTAGAAGTCTAGGAAAAATAATGGGAAGGAGATATTCAAGTGTACAACTATTGTACAATTTATTGAAAAATGAGTTTTGAAAACAGAAAGTTTTTTTTTTAATCATCAGATATCATCTGTGCCTCTTTCTGCCCCCCCCCCCGTGGCTCTTTGTGCCCTCCTGGCCCTCACTGTACCTGGTGAGCCCAATCCTCACATTGAGGGCCCCTGGCTGCCAGTATTCTGAAGAGGGGCCCAGCAGCCAGTACTCACGATCTACTTCTACTTCTGACTGCTCCCCTGTCTCGCGAGCCATGTGGAGCGTTGCCATAGTAGCCTTCGGCTACGCTCTGACAGCGAGGTTTGGACAGAGGAGCGGTCTGAAGTAGAGTTAGATTGCGAGTGATGGCTGCTGGACCCCTCTTCAGAATACTGGCAGCCAGGGGCCCGCAATGTGGGGATCGGATTCACCAGGTGTGTGGGAGTGCTGCAGCTGCAGGAGAGGTGCGAGGACCACATGAAATGGCCTGGTGGGCCAGATTCTAAGATGAACCTATAGCAGTTTTTTCTTGGCAGAATTTGTTCAGAGATGGTTTGCCCTTGCCTTCCTCTGAGGCTGAGAGAATGTGACTTGCCCAAGGTCACCCAGTAGGTTTCCATAGCAGAGCACGGATTTGAACCCTGGTCTCTCAGTGTCCTCGTCCAACATTCAAACCACTATACCATGCTGGCTCAACTTCCAGAATCCTACCAGTGGCCATGCTGGTGGGAGCATTCTGGGAGTTGCAATCCAAGAAGGTTACTTTTCCAAGCTCCACTTGCTGCTTATAACTTGTGACTAAAGCTCTGGTTTACATGAGTCATGGAAAAGAAATATAATGGAAGCAAAGCCAGAAAGCAGGATCTGCTGCTACTTTGAAAGTGTTACCCCATGGCGGCACTATCTGATTCACCACCTCCCTAAGAATAAATATTATTGCAAGTTGAATAATGTGGCTTGGTTTGGAGGGGGTAGATTTTGGCAGGCATCTGGCAATTTTTTTGAAAGAGAGAAAGAAATAAGCATTTCAGTGGCTGGAAGTACACAGAAAGCAGATGTATCTAAACAAGGGAAGCCATTTTATGAGAGGAAATGAAAGAAAAGGAGAAAGGAATTTTGGCTCCTGTCCCCCTAAACATAAAACCACAGTAAATATCTCAAAAATGGCTCCTCGTATCTCAACAGTCTTTTATTCCTTTAAAAAAAAGAAACAGCCTGCTAAGAAGTTTTTGCTAATGAAGAGGCTTGTTAGTTGCTGTCTTGTGTTTTCCCTCTCTGTTCTTAAAAACAGATTAATCAGTGTACAGCAGTGATTCTTAAACTTTTCTTCACCAGGGACCCTGTGTAAATATAATTTGTTGCTGGGGACCCCCCAAGTCTTAGCTCAAGATTTAAATATTTATTTATTTATTTATGGCTTCTGGAGACTAGGGCCCTTTCTTCACCTTACCTTTTTCAGCGCTGGGGTGCAGGATCACGCAAGCAACCTTCAGCGAGAGGCTCTTGCGTTCCTGCTGCTTCAGCTCCACATGAGCCGCCTGCTTCCGAGCAGGTAGCGCGAGAGTCCGGCCTCTTCCTTCTGCAGCACTGGGGCAGGAAGCGTGACTGCCGCAGCTCCGGAGGCTCCGCACGCATGTGAAGTGCGCATGGGGCCCTGGAGCAATGCGTGATCACACACTATTTTCGACTGAAAGCCGAAAATGAAAAGTGTGCGAGCGGTGCCTGCCAGGCCCTGGAGCGTCGCGCGATTGGGAGTGCGTCATGCAGATCACTCCTCACAATCGCGTGACGCTCCAGGCGCCCTTCGCATGGCAAATCCTGTGTGAAAAGGGACTAGGATTCAAATCCCTGCTCAGACACTGGGTGACCTTGGGCAAGTCACATTCTCTGAACCTCAGAGGAAGGCAAAGGTGAATTCCCTCTGAGCAAACCTTGCCAAAAAAAGCCAAAACCAAACCTAGGGTTGTCATAAATCAGAAGTGACTTGAAAGCATACAACAACAAAGTGGTGCTGACAGGGGGAAATTCTTTGTAGCCATCGTGTCCTCCCCTTTGAAAACTAACTTATGATGACTCATAATGGGTCTTAAGGAGATTGTCAAGCAGAGGCTAGAGGACCATCTGTTAAGGCTAGTCTTAACTCTGGATTTCTAGTAACAAGCAATTTGCTTAGAGAGATCAGCATTTTTCAACCTGGCATCCTCCTTGTTGGATGACAACTAATGCTGTTGTCAACCAGCAGGGCCAACTAGGGCAGATAAATGTGAGGGAAATTCTAGCCCAACACACCTGGAAGATGGGCAGTTGTGGGTTCCAAATAGGGTTGCTAGGTCAGGACTTTCCAAGGCTGTGAGATTTCCAGGCCAAAATGCAAAACCTAGAGATAGCCTCTCAGGGTATTATTTTGGGACAGGCCCTGGTGATGTTACAAGGGTGATACTACAAGTTGCATGCCTTTTATGATGTCCTTAAATATGGTACCTTAAGCATCAAGCACAGTTGCACCAAGTCTGCCACTCAAATAAAAAAAAGTACCAATTCTAACAAATGAGAATATATACACATACACACATACATACTTTTCAACATAGTGCTCTCATCTGGAGATTCCTTCTCCACACCATGAGATCTGGAGAAGAAGGGTTGGGTCAAGGATCACTAACGGTCAAGCGTCACTAAGATCTGATAACCCTAGTCAGAACTCGTGATTATAGGAGTCCCTCAGCCTCACCTCTGTGTTTCTGAGGTGGGCATTCAGCATGGCATCTCTGACATACAGTTAGTTTGGTCCTTTGGTCTCCCAAAAACCTGTTTTGTAACAGCAAAGTTTCATGGAGGTGCCTTGGAAATTGCATCTCACTCTGAGTCCTGTTTCAGAATATGCATTGATAGCTCCAGAATGTTTCTTGGCAAGGGAAGGCAGTTTGTCTTCTTCCTGCTTATGAACTATTTCAAGATAAATCTAACTCCATAGCAAAATTATTAAGAGTTCATGCTAACACACTTGGCTTTATTTTCCACCCTCCTCCTCCTCTTCTCCTCCTCTTCCTTTTGATAAATAGTACTTTCAGAAATGAAAAAAAAAACAACCCTTGGTTATTTTGAATGGGTTTTTTTTTTCAAACTTTGTAATCATTAGCTGAGTCTTTGCGTGCACATGCAATAAACGAATCTATAAAAGGCAGTGATTAGTCACTGACATTATTTCAAATCGTCAGATGGTTAATTACACACTGGGTCTAGAGAAATCTAATGCAGGCTCAAACAAGGCTCAGCATTACCCTCTCTTTGTTGGATGAGGTGCTTGTTAGCTTAAAAGCTTCCCTAAAGAGCTAAACAATTTCCAGTGTTTGGTTTGTAGATTTCAGGGCTGAATGCAGTTGCCAGAGCGATTTGCAAAAAAGAGTATCTGCAGACATAATGAATGGTAGTGGGAGTGGTGGCTTTTAAAAAGCCCCCCAGAGACCCCTGTCTCATTGCACATGAGATTTTGGGGGGAAATGAAGACTATTCTCTGCGGTTATTTTTCATGTACTAGTAAGTAGAATCATCATTAAAATTAGATGGAGGAGGTAGAAATCTGCAGGACAAGCAGGGCAATGATGAAGAATGAGACAACAGATTTGTTTTTAAAAAACCCTCATATTTATAACCCCTTGACTATAAAATCTAACCCATACTACCCCCAAATACAAGCATTTTCCTCTGCAGCCCTTCTCAAAATAGTCAAAGGGATGTGATACCGTTTTTAAAGGGATTGCAAATAAAAACAGAGGCATTTCTGCTTGCTGTGAGAAGGGTGACCGAGAGGGGCCAATAAAGCAAGAGTGGGGAAACCAGTGGTGGACAGGGCTAGAGCCAAAAGCATATCAGGTCACTCCTTTTTTCTCTTTCTGTATCACACCTTTCTCCCTCCCTCCCTTTTGCTCTCTTCCTCCTCCACTCCACCTGATTTGCTGCTCTGTCAGAAGCTTCATGGTTATCCCATCATAATTAACACATACACAAAATCTCAGTGAAAGGTTTCTGGAGTTTAGCAGTTCAATGCCACCAGTATGCTGATCACACTCAACTTATTTCTTCTTTCCTTTTAAATCTCAGGAAGCTGTTTTAGTTCCAGACTGGTCCCTGGTATCAGTGATGGTCTAGAGGATGGCAAACAAATTAAAGTTTAGTCCAGACAAGCCAGAGAGGTTCATAGGTTGTCTGTACTCCTAGATTCAGTCCAAGCCTGGATGTGGTAGCCAGGAGTTCATCTGTACAATTAAGGCCATTTCTGCACTAGACTGTTATAGTGCTATCATTCCACTTTCAACATCCTATGGGATCCTGGGGTTTGCAGTTTAGGGAGGGGCTGGCCATCCCTAAATTGAAAGTGGAATGATAGCGCTATAACAGTCTAGTGCAGAATGGCCTAGAACAGTGGTTCTCAACCTTCCTGATGCCGCAACTCCTTAATACAGTTCCTCATGTTGTGAACCCCAACCATAAAATTATTTTCATTATTTATTTATTTATTATTTATTTATTTGTTAGTTACTTATTTCCAATATCGAATAGATTGGAAACACTACTCTAAATCACTGCTCTGGATAGACTTCTAAAACCAGCCTAAAAACTGGTAACCCTCCCCCTTTCTTTTAAGCACAGAATGCATCCATCAATGTCAGAATTAAGGCAGTAGTTCTAGTTCTGAATGTTAGGTTTCCACAGTTCAAAAAGCCAGTTACTCCCAAAGGCAATGGCAAAACAGCCCACATTTTACATGAGGCGCAGGGAGGAAAGGACAGGGAGAGAGGAAAGATGGCGGCAGCATAAGCAGACACGTTTTGTTTCACTCCCTTGCTCCCTCCCTTGCTCCCTCCCTTAAAGGGAGAGCAGCTGCTCAGACGCCCTCACTCCCACGTCGCACAGGCGCCCCTTCCTTCCTCCTTTCATCCCTCTGAGGGCTCGGGAGTGGGCTGCGATACCCGCTGTAGCCCCTCGACCACGCTACACCTGCAAGCCCCTCTTGGTCTCCCCACCTCCGTCCCCCCACCCGGCAGGGAAAGACGGGGAAACGTCCCCACACACTTCCTTTCCCCCCTGCCAGCGCGGGGTCTCCTCTCGCCACCTCCACCCCACCACCCGGCAGGGAAAGATGGCGAAACGTCCCCACATGCGCCCAGCACGTCTCCTCTCACCTCCTCTCAGCGCGGGGTCTCAGAAACAGCACTCCCATTGGCTGTGAGGCCACCTTCTTTCAAAAGGGGGCAGGGCGGGATAGAGGAGCAGCGACCCCTGTGAAATGGTCATTCGACCCCCAAAGGGGTTGCGACCCACAGGTTGAGAACTGCTGGCCTAGAGCTACAGTTCCAGCTCTGCTTATTCTTGAAGATCTTAGCCATGGTGAAGCATCTCTTAGTTATAGCTTCTTTAGCCAAGAGTCGCCAGATCTCAAAGCCTGGCCCTGGGTCTCCAGTTTTCATAGGTCATCTCCAGGCAAGAGATGAGGGTATAAATCCTACAACTTTGGGGAACCCAGCTCCAGGCAAGAGAAAAGTCTGTGTGAAAACCCCAACCTCAGTAGTAGCTGGCTACAAGCTGCAAAGCTTAATTCATTTGTTGCTTCAACTTGCAAAGAATTTTCAGGGGGCCTATGGATTTAGTTAGCTTCCTGATTTGGAAAACAGCCCCTTTAGACTTTTCTTAATGTTAGATCAGCTTTACTTTCCTTGCCATACATTCTAATGCCATGTAGTGTGTTATGTTTGATATCATGTGGTGCCATGTAGTTTGTCATGCAGTGTAATGCTATGTTATTTGCCATTTAGTGCTTTGCTGTTTGATGCCATGTAGTGCTTGGTACAAAGGGGCTGGAAGAGGATGATGGGAAATGAATGAGAAAACTGCAATTTGGGAACGAAGGAATGTTATTCTAACACACCCTCATAAGAGAAAGAACAAATGCAGATACAAAGTCAGGTTGCTGGCAGATGGGAAATAAGCCTGCAACAAGAGTCATTTTAATGAGCTGACATATAGGAGACTTGCATGTGCAAATTTGTAATGTTACTGCTTATAAAACATTGTAATTCCAATAGAGGTTTTAGTCTTGGCAATTGCCAGATTGTGCTCCTGTTACCTCTACTGTTCTTGAATAAAGCTTTTGTAAACTTCTAAGTCTATTTTCCGGAACTGAAGTTATCCTGTATATGACATTTAACTTCCCAACAGGAAAATATGTTCTGTCTTCACGACTAAGCCCTTTTTGAATGACAAGCTGTGAGCAACTGTGGTTGGTTCTTAGTGCACCACCCTTAATGCATGATGCTTAATCACCAGGGGCACCCCTAAGTCTCACATTTTAGGAAATGATAGAATCATAGAGTTGGAAGAAGCCTCATGGGGCATCAAGTCCAATCCCCTGCTCAGGGCTTAGGGCAATTCTGAACTGGCAACACTCTCTTTAGGTTATTTTAACACTCTCTGCATGATGCTACTTTTCAGAACTGTCTAGAAACCTCAGTGGATTCCAAATGCTGCAGCCAAACTGTTAACTGTGGCCAGTTACATGGAGCATCCCAATTCCTTATTATAACTGCTTCACTGTTCCTTATCCAGGCATAATGCAAAACCATGGTTACAACATACAAAATCCTATATAACTTGGATTTAGGGCTGTCAGAAGGCAGCCTGTGTCCCCATGTATGTATGTATATGAATGACCCTAGCTGGATTTTAAGATCATCAATGGAGGCTCTTCCCATGGTCTTGACTGATACATGTAGTAAGGACACATGAGAGGCCTTTCTTGGTGGTTGCTCCCAGATTGTAGACTTCTGTTACAAGGGGGATAAGCTGTCTTCCTCTCAGTTGTCTTTCTACAGACTTTTTAATCAGCCAGGCTTGCGGGAGAATTCTGGATGCTGAGGAAGGGGTTTTTGATGGGATGTGCTATTTTTTTTTCTTTTTCCACCAATATACTTGGCTCCAATGTAGCTTGGAGAAGAGAAGGTTAAGAAGTGACATGATAGCTATGTTTAAATGTTTGAAAGGATGTCATATGGAGGATGGAACAAGCCTATTTTCTACTGCTCCTGAGACTAGGACATGGGGCAATGGCTTCACACTCCAAGAAAAGAGCTGCCACCTAAACATTAGGAAGAACTTTCTGACAGTAAAAACAGTTCAACAGTTACGCTGCCTCAAAGTGAGGTGGAATCTCCTTCTTTGGAGGTTTTTAAACAGAGGCTGGATGGCCATCTGTCAGGACTGGTTTGGTTGTGTATTCCTACATGGCAGAGGTTTGGATTCGATGGCCCTTTTGGTCTCTTCCAGGTCTGTAATTCTGTGATTCTACTTTAAAAGAAAATTAAATGATTTTAGGTCAATTGTTATTTTTATGTAATGAGTTGTTCAATTGTGTTTTAATACAGTACCTTTAAGATGGTGTCTGTATTTTAATTCTGTTATGAGCTGCCTCAGGCCCCAGAATTGGGCGAAAGGCAGGAAAGAAATAACTAACAAAATACAACGGATAGACTTGGGTGAACTTCAAGAAGTTTTTTTGGGGAAACCAGATGTGCACTGCAAGGTGGGGTGAGAACTTAAATTTTTAAACTGAGGTAAAAGGCCTGGCCCTGTATTGCTCCTGCTGCTATTATCTCTTTCCGATCAGCCACACCTAATCAGCAAATTTCCTCCAAGAAAGAATGACATTAATTTCATTTTGTTTGTTTTTTCAAAATAACCTGACCACTGATATTCTACAGATGCAGACCAGGGTTGGCCAGCACACTTGGACCATAAGTTTACATATATTTGTTTCTCCTGTGTAAAATAAAATAAAATAAAATAAAATAAAAAACATCTTTCCAACCACACCCATGGCCTGCTATCAATCCCATTTGTACAAAAATCAGATACATTCAGACAGATCAGTCTGAATTGAGGGCATGAGGAACTGTGGCTCTCAGGCATTCCTGTGTACCTACAGGACTCAGGAATTTGATTATTTATATTTATTTCTATAGGCTAATTCTTGATAATTGCATGAATGATGCTTTAACTTTGGATCTGCACACCTGTTCTCTTGCCTTTTTTTGTCATCTCTACCACCAAAAAGCATTGCAAATGCTGGTTGTTGTCTTCTCTTTCATTACTGTTGCTGCTGCTGCTGTTGTGTGCCTTCAAATCATTTCCAACTTATGGCCACTCTCAAGTGAATCTACCACAGAGTTTTCTTGACAGTTCCTCAGAGGAGGTTTGCTGTTGCCTTCTTCTGAGTGGGAGAGAATGTGACTTGCCCAAGGTAACCCAAAAGGGTTTTCATGGCCAAGTGGGAATTTGAAGCCTGGCCTCCCAGAGTCATAATCCACCACTTAAACCACTACAACACACTAGTGCCTTTCTTCTCTGTTATACACAAACTGATTTCGCCTTTTAGACCAGTGGTTCTCAAGCTTTGAATCTCTAGACATAGAATCATAGAGTTGGAAGAGACCCCAAGGGCCATCCAGTCCAACTCCCTGCTATGCAGGAACACCCATCAAAGCACTCCCAACAGGTGGCCATCCAGGCTCTGGTTAAAAACCTCCAAAGAAGGAGACTCCACCACACACCGAGGCAGCATATTCCACTGCTGGACAGCTCTGACCATCAGGAAGTTCTTCCTGAGGTTCAAGTGGAACCTTCTTTCCTGCAACTTGAATCCATTGCTCCTTGTCCTGGTCTCTGGAGCAGCAGAAAACAAGCCCACTCCCTCCTCGACATGACATCCCTTCAAATATTTAAACATGGCTATCATTTTGGACATCATTTCCCAGAATCCCTGACCATTGGTCATGCAAGCTGAGGCTTCAGTCCAAAATATGTGGAGGACAAAAGCTTGAGAAGCACACTCTTAGGCTGTTTACTGTCATTCACATATATTTGTTTTCCTTCAGTGGCCTGTTCATTACCATTCATGACAAAGGACATATTGCAACGATGCTGAATTCGTGGCCTGAAGAAAACATAAAGGTAATGGATAATTTCATTCAATTTTAATGGAGAAGAAACCGATAAAAGGGAATCACAGAGCCTCATAAGAGGGAGTTCAGGTGTGGAACGTATCCCAGCTGCAGAAGAACAGGACATGACTGGGGGTTGGGCTTATTGGAGCATTGCTTCAGAATGATGTTTTATTGTCAAGGCTTAGTGCTGGAATAACTGTCTCACATACTGACCGCACAGACAATTGTGCTTTTGCAACCTTGAAATGAAGGCATATGTTCTGCACTGGACAAAAACATGCAACCAGTGTTGTCGTGGAAATTGTTCATACCCAATACACCAATGGGATTCCAGCCTATATATTCCAAAAGCCTGTTCTTGATTCTGTCTCTTTGTAACAAGTGTGACTGGTTATATGGAACATAAACTCCTTTGCTGAAACATCTTCAGTGTTTACCAGTCAGTGACCATGCACAATTCAAAGTGCTGGTTATGACATTTAAAGTGTTATACGGCATCAGTCCAGATGTTTAGAAGCCCTTTATCTTCCCCTGCAAGCCTGTCCCAGTCTTAGGATCTGAAAGGAGGGCTTTCTTTCCATTCCACCTCCATCCCAGGCTCAGCTGGTAAGGACATGGGAGACAGCCTTCTCTGAGGCTGCTCCCAGGCTTTGGAAGTCCCCTCTTCAAAGGAGGTTCACTCGACCCCTTCTCTGCTCTCTTTCACCAGCAGGCAAAAACCTTCTTAGTCAAACAGACCTTCAGCCTTTGACTGGTTGGGATAAAATAGTGCTTCCCAAATTTTGCTGCTCCAGGTGTTTTAGACTTCAACTCCCAGACTAACAGTCAGAAATTATAGGAGTTGAAATCCAAAATGGCTGAAGGACCAAAGTTTGGGAACCACTGGAGTAGTTTTTTCATATGTGATAGGCCCTTAATGTGTTTTTAATTGCTTTCAATATATGTTTTAATAGGATTGACTGCTTAATGCCTGTTAAACTTTTGTGCCACATGCTTTTTTGTTTTAACTTATACTGTGGGTCCTGTATTGGGAGAAAGGTGAGATATAAATCAAATAAATAAATAGGAGAATCCACAGCTGACATGTATTGTTCGGTATACCTTGGGCTGCCTAGAATTCCTGAAAAATGAACCATTCGTTCTGCAAGAGCTTTAAACTCCTGTGGCAATACTAAGATACACACACCTCTACCTATGGAAAAGTAGAATTTGGGGATCCCTACAACATTTGAGACTCCTCCCTCTCCTATCACAGTGATTAGGAGACAATAATGACATGACTGCCTTGGCACATCATATAGTAATTGGAATACTTTCTCCCACACATAGCATTAAGACAATGCATCATTCACAATGAAATTACTGTCTGTATTTTTGTATTAGAAATTAAGCATACCCTCAAGTGCTACCAGTCTGTTACATTTTGTGGAAACCAAAACTCCAGCACGGCTGCCAAACCATCATCTTGTTGAATTCCCTTCCATGAAAATATTCTTTTCAATATTTACAAGTTTGCACAATTGACATTTGGAAGTCTAAGTAAGTCCAACTTAGAGCAATCATGTGGCTAATTTGGGGTTTGGTATTCCTAAAACAACAGATTCTGTGGGAAGAATTGTGTATATCCAGTTGAATTTAGTCTGGTTTTGTCAAAATTTAACATCAAAGTATGAGATCCATTGTTTTCTGTAGTCCCAGACTTGCTAAATTCCTGACTCATTTACTGTTACCATCCGGCCCTGGATTGCCAACAGGGACCAAAGTCTAGTTCAAAAGTGCATTGAGGCAAATCAGGATAGAAATCAGGAGGCCAGAATCATGCTGCAAGAGGAAGGAGTACATTCAGAATCCAGAAGAGGATTAAAGAAACTGACTCATACTACGTCAGACCATTGGTCCAGCTAGCTACTACACAGGTTGGCCGTAGGAGTCTTTCCTAGCCTTGCTTGCCAGAGGTTGAAATTGGGACCTTTTGCATGCAAAGTATACACCTTGTCAGTGAGACCTGACCCTTCTTTAGAGGTGATTTGAAAGCAGTTATGGGAACTGTGAATTTCAGAGACCTCCACAATTGCAGGGAAGATCTAGTCTATACTTAGTCAACCTGATGGTCTCCCCCCACCACCACACCGCCGCCATAATCTTGACTAAATATTTCAGTTCAGAATTTTTCTGGCTAGTTCAATCCCCAAGGAGGTAGTCTGTACACTTTTGCATGAACTAAAATGCCCAGATGTACATAGTACCCTCCTTACGTTAGCTGAATTAGACTGGTTGAATGTGGCAAGAGAAGACTGAGATGGCTCTAAGACAGCCAACAGGAGTGAACCAGTGATAAAAAACCAAACTAGACCTTACGGGGGGGGGCATATGGCCCTCCAAATGATGTTGGACTGCAGTACCCATCAGCCCCAGCCAATGTAGCTGATAGTAAGGGATTTTGAGAGTTCCAGTCCAGCATCTAGTGGGTTTCCCTTTCCTTAGCTGTGATCTATACTGACCAACAGTGGTTCTCCACACTTTTAGTCAGAAGTCTTTTCAGTGGTGTTAATGAAGTTGTCGTTAACATTTCTCTCTCTCTCTCTCTCTCTCTTTTTCTCTTTCTCACACACACATACACACACACACACTTCAGTGGTAGAATGACACAGCTGGTAGATGCAGTCAGATTGTTGTTGTCATGTGCTTTCAAGTTGACTCCAACTAATTGTAACTGTCATCTTAGGATTTTCTTACCAAGATTTATTCAGAGGAGATTTGCCATTGCTTTCCTCTTAGGCTAAGAGAGTGTGACTTACCCAAGGTCACCCAATGGGTTTCCATGGCTGAGCAGGATTCAAACTCTGGTTTTCAAGAGTCTTAGACCAGTACTCAGACTACTACACCACTCTGGCTCCCACAGCATATTGCCCCTACTACAAAACAAATATTTCTAATAGCTGCACATAGGAGGGCAATTGCTGTTGAGAGTTGAAGTGCAGTAACATCTTGAGGACCAGGTGCTGGCAATTCCTGCCTTATGATGAAGCATAAGCACAAGTAATGTTAATTTGACATCCCATTTCTTTTGTAAAATATTTTCAGGAAAGAGATCTTTGTATTAAGGACAGATCAGGGTAAGGGAGAGCTTAGCACTTTCTGGAAAGCCCTCCCAAATCTCTCACTATTAGTGTTTTACTTCCAGTCTGGTACCTTGTGAATAGAATGTAGATGGGGAGGAAGTTTTCAGGGAAGATCAAATGGCAGAAAAATATTAAGAATTCTACTTCTTGCATCTTAACCTGTGAGTGCCTTACACGAGAGAAGGAGCTGATGTGTTAAATGTTATGTGAAGATGCAGTTTCATGTGTTGTTTGACTGCAACCCAATTATTTGTTTGCACGTAATGCTAAATTGTAGTTTAGCATTATGTGCACAAGTCTTGGACTTGTGCACATCTGCTTCCTTCTCCCCAAAGTACAAACCACGGAGGAAAATTGGAAGCTTTTGCTTCCATTTTCAACAGTTCCTTCTCATGTCAGACTATGTGTGATGTGTGTGGACAAACTGTGATTAGTGTTAACTATGGTTTATTAATACAAACCAGTGTTCAGCCATAATTAATTCTCCCAGCTGGTTTCCCTAAAATGTAGTTAATACTGACCATGCTTCCTATTGAATGTAATGAGAAATTGTGGTTAGTTGAAAATGAAAGCCAAACTTTCTAATCTCTTTCTTACAATTGATGCATAGGAGAAATGGGGAAGGAGGGATAAATATAAGCCCAAGGCTCTTGCCCATAGTCTTAAATGGTGATTTAGCCTTTTGTGAGACCCAGACCAGTGAGTCAGTTTACATCTAGTGACAAATCATAGTGTGGCATTACATGACCCCTCCCCTCCAACTGTTCTTATTTGGGAGGGACATCTCAGCTGCACCCTGTGCTAGCCTGTGTGTTCTTCCTCACTAATACCTCTTCCCATCTGGACCACATTCTGACATTGCTTGGCCATACATGTCCTGGTTTTCATCTTTGAAATTTTAGAAGGTATGGAATACTGCAGATGTGTGTCTGCTTTTGAAAAGTGGCTTATAGGTCTGTGTTGCCCCTCAGTGTGAACTGTTGCATGCTGGTTATGTCAGAAAAAACAAAGGACTTTAAGTAGACTTTAACACCACCATTTCTGGACTCTCTATCTAGAACCTACAAAGCACGGTATTATGCTTCATATCCTGGCAGTGGATAATGGCTTAACACAGGATGGAGTAAGGTGGAAAGCAAAAACTCCATAAATTAGGAGTGCAAGCTTTAATTAGTAGATTAACAACGAAGACTGTAATTTTATTAATTTCTAGAGACCAATTTTAATCAGCAGTGGAGCTGGATGAGTTATTTTTGGATTCTGTCGTTTCCTGATTCTAGTGTGTCACTTCAATACGGTAATGGAAGAGATTAGATGGCTTTCTCACTATGAATGGTGCTTTTTGCTTACGAAATTGTTAACTTTCTGACATTTTCTTCAATGTGTTGAAATAGCACCTAGACAGAGGGTTATAAGCACTTTTATTTAAATCCATTTAATGATTTGCCTTTAAAAGCTCATGGCTAAGTCTTGAATCAATAGTACTGAGAGCAAGTGTCAAGTAGTAGTTAGAGTGTTCTTTGGAATCTGGGAGTTTCAGGTTCAAGTTCCCACTGAGTCATGAAAATCATTGGGTGAGTGACCCTGTGGAAGGCACTGTATCTCTCAGTCGGATCTACCTTTTTACAACAATACGTGGGGGAGTTTGCAGTTGAACATTAAGAAAAGAAAAACAATGACCACAGATGATTTACATAACCTTAAAGTAGACATTGAAATAGTTCAACATTTTCCATACCTTGGCTCTATCATTCATAAGAATAGAGACTCCAGTCAAGACATCAGAAGAAGACTAGGGCACTTTCCACAGGACTTTGTCGTCCTGCGTTCAGGATGGAAGAAGGCCAGGACCTGGACAATGGTTCTGCATGATGCCATCCGAATCCTGTCTTTCTCCCATCCCTAGGTGGCATGATCACATCACAAATCATTGACAGGTTCTCCCCATCAATGACTGGCAATTGCACCACCCTCCTGCCACCTGCTCGCACTTACCTGAGCTGCAGAGGATCAGGAAGCACAATGACTACACTTCCTGCCCCAGTGCAGCCCGGGACAGTGCCCGGCTGCACTGCAGAAGCAAGAAACGTGGCCATCGCACCTCCTGCATTCCCACAGGAAGCTGGTGCAGAGGGGAGCACTCCTGTTGCGCTCCCCTCCCAGGAGAACCTCTACCAAGATCCCTGCAGGACGCCACCGGGATCAGATAGGGTGTGGAGACGGCCTAGGAATTGGAAGGGCAGCTATAAAGGAACCAGGGAAGATCTTGAAGTCTTAAGATAGGTCATTAAACACTAAAGTTAGCTGGCCAGGCCATTGTATTTCTAATTTCTATATACGATTGTGAAAGCTGGACAATGAACAAAGTGGATAGGAAGGAAACCTTCCTTGAAATGTGGTGCTGGAGAAGAGTTTTACTGGTATCCTGGACTACTAAAAAGACGAATGGATCCTAAAGCAAATCAAGTCTGAACTCTCCCTAGAAGCCAATATTACTAAACTGAGGCTGTCACACTTTGTCCATATCATGAGAAGACATGACTCACTAGAAAAGACAATAATGCTTAGTAAGGTAGAAGACAGCAGGAAAAGAGGAAGACTGCATTACAGATGGGTAGACTCAATCAAAGAAGATACCTCCCTGAATCCGCAAGTCTTGGGCAGGGCGGTTGAGTTCAAGATGACTTGGAAGTCTCGTCCATAGGGTCACCATAAGTTGAAGCTGATGTGACAGCAGTTAACTACAACAAAGCAAACAAAGTATGTGCACTTATTACAAAAGGACCACCATACTGGTAGGGGATTCTGATAGTTGTAATCCAAAAAGTAAGTTTTCCAAACCCTTCACTACCTTCCTGCTATACTCTAGGCCAGTGCTACTCAAAGTGGTGGTCCCTGGACCATTCTTGGTTCCTGAGCTATTGGCTGCTGACCACTGGCAAATTTCTAGGAAAGACAGGGGTAAATGTACCCAGATGAGCACAAATTTGAGGCCAGTCCTTTGCACATGGGAAAAAGAATTGCTGGTCCCCCAGTTCAGATGGTATGAGAAGCACTGCTCTAGGCTTCTCTGCTACAAATGGCTTTGAGAATGTGGGTCGTGATGTCTGTTTAAGCTCATTCAGAGTCTCACTTTTGGTTTTTCAGTGGACGTTTGCACTATGAATGTCCTTTGACCTGATTAGGTGCAATCAGGATGAGCAAGCATTGCATTGGACTGGCAGTTTGTTTGATGAAACCAATGGGACACAGATGCATATCAGAGTTCGCCAGAAAATCCACAAATATATATGCAAATACACGTTCTTTCTCCCTCCACCCCTCTGCTTTTCACTGAAGCAATAGTCTTCTCCCACTTCCACTCATGCCTCAAATGATTATCCATGGATAAGATTTTTGCATAATTTATCACCTCAATTAAAAAGTCCTGACAAATGGTCAGTCTCTTGCCAATGGATTCATTTGCTTTGTGCTGAAAGGGCAACGCCTATTGGTCTTCAACCAAAAAAATGCAAGCCATATGGCACAAGTTTAAATCCCTCCATGATTTCTCTGTTTAATCATCTGAAGTATGTTAAGGATACTTTAGAATGAATGCCTTTTGTAGTGGGAGAGGGGATCTCATGATCTCTGTTATTCTGTTCCTAAGTAAACAGAGCGTTCCTCCACCCATTTCCTAAATCAGGTAAACCTCCCAAAATATTCTGTGAACTCCTGTTCTTGTGGGCTTTCTCTGGTATGTAGGCAATTTAGGGAAACACCATGTCAGTTTTTGGATGCGAGTACATTCTCTGTATGTATGTTAGAGAGGAAGAAGAACTATAAATTACAAAAGAAGCCAACAAAAACAATAGCCTTGTGTCATGTCCCCCACCCCTTCTTAAAAAGTTGGGTCAACTACGATCCCTAAAGTTTGCATCTCTTCAAAATATATGTTAAAGTTTTAAAGGGTTTAATACCACAAACCCTGAGTTTTATCACGCAGCCTACAATTGTGTAACAGGAACCTCAAACTGGGGTTTCTAGTTGTGGTGGTGGTGCTTCCAGCCCAGCTTCAGCATATGGCAATGAGAGACCTTCAAGAGTTCCATACCTTTCACAATTCGATAGATGAAAACCAGGACACATGTGATCAAGCAACATCAGAATGTGATCAAGATAGCAAAAGTTATTAATGAGGAAGAACACACAATCTAGAAGATAATGCTGTAGTTTGCTTTTGCTTGAGTCTACAGGAAAGGAGAAGCTCCCATCCTCTTCTCCCCTACTCTCCCTCTTGATGAGTCAACTGAATGTTGGCTACTTTTGTACTTTGCATTTTGCCACAATAGGAATAAGCTGAGGACAAAGGGGGAATGTGGGAGGAGGAGAGGGAAATGGGTATTTCAGA
The DNA here is from genome assembly GCA_948472985.1 of Iguana delicatissima. Lineage (NCBI taxonomy): Eukaryota > Metazoa > Chordata > Lepidosauria > Squamata > Iguanidae > Iguana > Iguana delicatissima. The sequence goes on along the minus strand of CAOKZL010000171.1, from coordinate 1,401,972 downwards.
AGCAAGTGAAAAAGTGGGATGAAAGAGGGTTAATTAAAATTGGTCCTGACGAATTGAAGCAGTTGGAGGATAGGGAGTTTTGGAATAAAACTTGGCCTACCTAGTTTCTTTCTCCATTGCCTAGTCGTACATTTAGTTCTCAATGCCAACCACTTTATCCTCTGTTAATATTAAAGAGAATACTTTAAAACTGTGACCCAGGTCATACTGCGCAGAGTTCTGAAACATTTCTTTTGAAAGGAATACTTCCCCTTTTCTCACAGCCTGTTAAACAGCATTCTGGGTCCTAATTTCTGTTAGATGAAATGCAGTCCCATACGTATCCTTTCTCCCCTTTGTGGACTTATCCCAGTTTGTGGAAATACAAGGTCCAAATCCTGACAACATAACATCCATCACAAGATTTTTTCTTCCCTCAAATTAATCTGCTGTTTGTTTGCTTATCCTCTAAGATGGGTGTGGAAAGTGGGGCTCACCAGGTATCATACAGCCCCTCAACTCCATTTTGTGGCATCAGAAGCCCTGAGCACCCCCCCGAGACCTCCACATAACCTGAAAAATTCCCAGAATCCTGTAGCTTTTAGTGTAGCTTATTCTCAGTCATCCCAAACACACCAAAACAGCGCACAAATCCAGTGGCTTCTTTCCTTCTAACTTTTATTTCCCCCCCCCCAATAAAGGTTGCAAGAGTGAAAATAGGGGAAAGGTCCTGCCCCTTTTAATAGTTGGGTATGAGAGAATTTCAGCAGATGTTGCTTGTTATCTGCTTGTCTAACAAAGAACACCTACTGAAATTCCCTATTCTACACTATTATTTAAAGGGACAGGAACTGTCTCCAGTTTTCACTCTGGCAATCCAATTCCTTCCCCCTCCTCCTGCAAAAAAAAACCCTTGAAAATCTTCCTCATACTATCTCCTTCTCATCAGAGTTGGTTGGGGCTTGGAGGAACTGGATCAGTGCCTGGATGCTATAATGGAGTATCTGAAGACCTATATGCTCAAGCTTAATCTTGATAAGATGGAGGATCTATGGACTGGTGGTTCTCAAGCCCAGGAATTGGACATTCCACTGCCCTGGAGCAGGTGCATACGCCATGAAGGACCATATGCATAGCCTGGGAGTACTCCTAGATCCATCTTTTTTACTGGAGGGTCAAGTGGACTCTCTAGCTTGGCATACTTAGCACTAGCTTCAACTACGTCATGTCCTGCTTCCAGAGCATGGACTGTAACTCAAAGTCTGAAGCAGAGAGTATGCCAGAGGCTGAAACAGAAGGCATGCCAGGGCCTGCTGTACAGAGACAGGTTGCACTGCTGGAAACAGAACAGGGGATGGTGCCAGGTCCAACAGAGAGTCCTGCCTCTTCGGATACAGAAGAACACTTACCTAGACCCAGCTTCGCACAGCATGGGCAGCAAAGAGAGACCAAGTGTTGCTCTCTCAGTGTCAACAATCAATCAAGGCACAGCTGCACTAGGCTTTGGGTCTATTTATCTGGTGTCCTTCCCCTCCAGGAGTTGTCAGAGCTTATCTGATCTGCTACCTTGCTGGATGCCTTGACAAATGCTTGGATTGACCCTGGACACTCCCATGATGTGAAACCCTGCTGGACTTTGTTTATGTTGGACTCTATTTATGACTTCTTGTTTACTGCCTGGAAGTAAGTAACAAGCTGGGAGATATATGGTTTGTTTTGTATGAATTATCAGCTGTGCCAGGACTGAGATAGGACAAACTAGTTTATCAACTCCAGCCTTTCTTAGACAGGGACACAGTAGTCCATGAATTGGTAACTTCCCAATTAGACTGCTGTAATGTGATCTATAAAACAACATATTTAAAATATAACTTTTTAGGTGGCAATGAAGACTTTGAAATCACTGCATCAAATCTCATGTTGAGAAGAAGGTGGGATGGAGGGGTAGGTAGCTAGCTAGCTAGCTAGATGAGAGCTAGCTAGATAGATGAGAGATGAGAGATAGATAGCTAGATAAGGTGACTGTATACACAAAATTGATAGACTGGGACTGGGAAGGGCAACAATGAAGGAGCAAGACAAGTGTCAAGATATATCATTGAATACAAAGTCAGGATTGTCCATGCTATTGTATTTCTGGTTTCTGTGCATGAATATGAAAGCTAGAAATGCAAGAAAGCTGATAAAGGAAATCAGTTCATTTGAAATGTGGTGCTGGAATTCTACATATACTGTGGACTGCAGAAAAGACAAATTAGTGGGTCTTGGTGCATATTAAGCCTCAACTCTTTCTAGAAGCAAGTCTTTTTGAGGCTGTCCTGCATATCATGAGAAGACAGGATTCATTAGAAAAATGCTTGGTAAGGTGGATGGCAGTAGAAAAAGAGGAAGACCACATTACTGGTGAATAGACTCATCTAAGGAAATCACAGCCTTCAGTTTGTAGGGCAGTGGGACACTTGGAGATCTCTCACTCATAGGGTTCCTGTACATCGAAGTTGACTTGACAGCAGTGAACAACAACAATGTGCTCTTGTAGAGAAGACCTCAAAGACATCTCAGAAGCTACAGCTACTGTAAAACAAAGCAGCAGGATAGACAACTGGAAGACTTAGATCTGCATGAGGTGCCCTTCTCTGTGTTCCACTAGAGAGAGCAGTATGGTGTGGAAGGACACGAGAAAGGCCCTTTGTAGCTGTGGCATCCCAATAGTGGAGGGACAGTTGGTACCAACACTGGTTTCTGTCTGGTACCGAGACAAAAAATGGCTTCCTATTTAAGCTTCTGGGGTCTCGTTTACTTTTAAATGTCCATGTGCTTGGTTTCAAATTGCTGTAATCTTTAAACTTTTTTTCCATTTTTTGACTTGTTTAGTATGCTTTTGCACTATTTAAACTATTGTATTATATTACTCTAGAACTGTCTTAAATTGTTTATATGGTTTTATTTAATACATCTGCCTAAGACCCCATGAGAGAGGGCAGGATATAAATATTGTAAGGAATAAGTAAATAAAAGAATAATTCGTGAAAGTACAGAAATTAATCTTTGCTTTTAGAGCAAGGCAGATACTGGGTGGGGACCATATTTCTGCAGCAAAGCACCTTCATTGTATGATGAAGTCCCAGGTTCATTTGCAAGTATCGCTAGGCAGCAGGTGAGGGGAGAGATCTCGCAGAGTTGCTGCCAATCAGAGTAGACAATACAGGGCTGGTTGTGCAGATGGATCAACCTGGAAGAAGTCATCTTTCTGTGTCACTGTTGTGTATAAATACAGTTCTCCCTCTACATTTGCGGGTTTGACCTTTGCAAATTTGATTATTTGAGAGGCACGTACTTTCCTTCTCCCATTTTCCTCCCCTCATTCCCTAGCATTTCTCACTGTAGGCTTGCCAGGCTTGTGTTTAAAATGGGTGTTTTTTTCTTTTTGGGTGAGCAAAGCCCCTCTCCCACTGCTGGAGGCGTATCCTCTCTCCCATGTGGCTGCAATTTCTGCTATTTAATGGCTGCTGGTTGGTCAGGTGCTCTCTTTGCTCCTACCCCTCCTTTCTCAAGATAGCCACTGAAAGTAACCAGAAGGAAAGAACTGTGCTTTTCTCCCTTTGAGGGGAAAGTACCAGTAAGCCCATTACTATGTCTTTTTTCTCCCCTGCCCCAATGCTGGGGCCAGAAGCAAAGGAATGGGAGGGGGAGCTCTGGAGGAGAATCATGGGGGTAGGAGTTATTCGTGATTTTTCCACTTTCACAAGGGTTCTGTGCCCCTAACCCTCACAAATCTGGAGGGGCTACTGTACCACAAGGGACTGTGAAGGGTATCATAGTGAGAAAGCATGGATGCGTAGATTGATGCTTGGTAGAAGAATATGGCACTGCAACAATGACCCCTTGTTTTGATGTGTAAAATACTGGTGGATCTAGAATCAGGTGGCTCTACAGACTTTTTTTTTAATTGCAGCTCCCATAATCCCTCGTGTAGAAAGGAGAAAATAAGTCTCAAGAAGTGTCAGGTTTCCAGGTCTTTTGGTTTTAATTTTGTTTGTTTGTTGATACAGGTAACTTTTCCACAAAAAGTCCCAAAATGTGAATAAGCTTGTGCTGCTTGATTATTTATTTCAGTTGGGTGTCTTGATGCCTTTATAAACCTTTTCTTACCAATGGCAGGATGAGTATTCTTCATACACTCAATCCTTGGCACATCTAGCTTAAAGCATGTGATAAGAAAAATTCTCTGCTTGAGAATACAGAGTACAGAGACTTGTTGGCAATCAGAAAACACATGAGCAGGCTGGATGGACTAAGAGTTTGTCCTGGCATAAGGCTAGTTCCTATAATCATATTCAAAACAGTCTCATTTGGAAATCTACCTGTAAAAGCAGAAGTTATTATATCTATTAAAGATCAAAATGCGTTTCCCTCTGGTTTTTTGGCTTGCCACTATCTTGTGAAAGGGAAGGGCTCATCTTGGAAGGAAAAGAAGTCTCTGAAAGTATGGAGAATTTCCAGGGTTTTTTTCTTTTACCTGCATATTCCCAGATTTGCATCCAAACTCATTTCTGAAATGTCCCAGGTTTTCCCTCACTCACTCCCCCCCCCACTTGTGTCCTGCATCTCCTCTCACATGATCAAGTGTCATATTTAGGCACATGCAACATTTCAGAATAGCAATGGCAGTTATAGCAATAGCAGTTGCATTTCTATACCGCTTATCAGTGCAAAGCACTCCCTAAGTGGTTTACAATGTGTTTAGCTAATTGGCCCCAACAAGCTGGTTATTCATTTTACCAACTACAGAAGGATGAAAGGCTGAGTCAAACTGGAGCCCTGCAGGATCGAACTCACAACATTGTGACTATAATACCAGCATTTAACTACTGTGCCGCCAGAAGGTGATTTTCAACCATGTCCACTGAGCCTTCTTTATTAGTATTATGAAGTTATAGTCAAATTACTAAAGTGATTTAGCAATATTACACTAGTTAAGCATTAGGATAATTTTGTTTTAGTGCAAACATTCCTCTTTCTCTCACTTGATTTCTGCTGACCCTGTGTCCTAGAAACAATGGCTATGTTTAGTGGTGGCAGACATCTTAGCTAACTCTGAGATAATAGAACAGATGGTGAAATAAAGATACCATAATGACCCTGCAAGGCCACTGGGGCCAGGCTATAGACAGGGTTCATTCAAGGGATCTGAGCTCATGGGGGAGAAACTGGTTTGGCCTTTACACCCACATGACTTCCATTAGCCAGTGGGAGCTAAGGATCCCATCTTGGGAGAAAGGCAACATACAAATGCCACCATTAAATAAATAAAAGGTGGTAAAGTGAAGGCTTCTGGAAAGAAGAAGAGAGAGAGGCCATGTGCTATAAGCATGCAACTAACTGTTCCGTATCAGAGCAAGGGAAGGAATCCTAGAAAAGGTTGTAAGGAAACCAGGGACATCTAGCCAGATGTGTTAGGTTTTCAGTTCTTTTGAAAGGGATTGGACAGCTGAGAAAGAACACATGTGGAGTTGAAGAATAACTGTGTGTGTGTGTGTGTGCCTATGGCTTTGGTTCTTTCATTTACAACCAGAGGGAAGGTATGCAGACAGCCAACATTTTAAGCTAGTCAAGTTTGCTTGATATATCTTCTACTATATACCATTTTCCTTTTTTTTTTTTTTTAAGAGTTTTCACATAAAAAGCTTGCTTTGTTCCTTAAGGGAGAGTGGGAAGCTCTGGTCACACATCTCCATGACAAGCTCAACCTGCAACTCTTTTTTTTTTATTTAACCCAGTAAATATAAGAGAGAGGGAGAGGATATTGAGCCCTTGCATTCTCAAAAACCAAGGGAAGGACAGGGAAATGGAATCTCCAAGGAAGAGGTTGGTGGCAGCACTACTACTTCTGCTGCACCAGGAAGAGGTGGCCAAGGCCATTTCCACACGAGTCTGTTATAGCACGATGATTCCACTTTCAACCTCCAGCCGGCCCCTCCCGAAACTGCAAACCCCAGGATTCCATAGGAGGTTGAAAGTGGAATCATCGTGCTATAACAGACTCGTGCGGAAATGGCCCAAGTCAAAGCAATCCCAGCCATGCACCGCCTTCCCTTTTTGCCACAGGTAGATACTCTTTCAAAAAATACTTGGTTCATTTAAACTAATCTGGGAACTAGGAATGAAGATACCTTGGTAAAACCAGGAGTTCTCAGGAAATACTGCAGAATGAAGAAACATCTGTGGCTCTCCAAAATAAAATTGATTTGTACGGGGACAAAACCTGAGACTTTCAGAGACTTCTACTATTAGCTACAGTGTCAAGGCATGATGGGAGCTATAGGCCAAAATGTTTGAAAGGACAAGTTCCATGGTATAAAACCATGATATCCATGGGCTGATCCTGTTGATTGATTGTAGTAGGACTTAAGAAGCTGTCTATCTCTAACCTAGCATCAGCTAATTTTGCCATAGTTTTATATTGGGAAAACACTGTTGGTTAATTGTAGCAAGAACTATAAGCTGATTACTTCCTTAACATGGAAAGAAAACTTTACAAGAAATAACAAAAGTTATTTTTGTCTTAATCAGGTCCCAATTTTTTAATTCTTTTATTTATCCATGGATTATACTGAATACTGAATTACTTGTCCCACTGGCAACTTGTCCCACTGGCAACAGGAGTAGAAGAAGAGCTAAATTATAAGAAGTAGAAGAGCTAAAGAAGGAGAGGGATTAAAGCTCCTTTAAATTATACTTTGACCTTCCTGTGGATGATAAAATCTGCAGTAACTCATTCCTAAAGTTGCTAGCCAGATGTGTGAATGTAAGCAAATAAAACTGCTTTCCTGAAATCACAATTGCTCCTTGTTCCCATTAGCCATTAAGGGACATCCAGAATGGCTATCTTGAATGTCAGAGTTCATCTCCAGTCATATTTCTCTGTGTTGCATATCCATCTATTTCCTTCTTTAGTAGTGCGTGGTTTTTTTAAATCCAGTTCCTGGCTGGCTAGATAATAGTTTTCAACTGAGTTCAAAGTGGTCTGAGAAAAGCATCTCTTCTAGCAACATACAATACACAAGTAATTTATTGAAACAGCACCAAAATGCATCAAACCTGTTTATCAAAGAGGAAGGTGACATAAATGGATGACACATCATGAGCAATAATTCCGACTTCCGATTCCTGAAGCACTCATAATTGTCACCCTCTGTCTTCAGATCCCTCACTGTCTCGTCCAATTTCCCATGTTAAGTTCAAACTGTTTTTTTCTGCCTTACAACAGCCAGCATGGAAGAAGGGCAATATGTTTTAGATATATTTTAAGAGAGAAAAATGGGAATTCTTGACTTTAAACTTTTGAGCCTAATTAATTTTACCCAGACCAGTGAGTCTTAATTTTTCCTTTACTGGAGGCCCCTTGCAAATACAATTTTTGGCCAGACTCCCAAGATGTAATTCAGGATTGAAATATTTAGATTTGGATTTAAATATTCAAATATTTGTTTATGTTTCCAAATATTTGTTTGCTTATTAAAGACTTCTAGAAACTAGGATTCAAATCCCCACTCAGACACAGGATGACCTTGGCAAGCCACATTCTCTCAGAGGAACACAAAGGCAAACCCCCTCTGAATAAATCTTGCCAAAAAAGCCATGTGATAGGTTCTCTTTAGGGTTGCCATAAGATAGAAGTAACTTGAAGGCACACAACAACAAAGTGCCGCTGATGGAGGAAGATTCTTTCTAGCCATCTTGTCTCTCCCCTTTATGGCTACCCTAAGGGAAACCTATCATGAGTTTTTTCTTGGCGAGATATGTTGCCTATGGCTTTGTCTAAGGCAGTGGTTCTCAACCTGTGGGTCCCCAGATGTTCGTGGACTTCAGCTCCCAGAAGCCCTGAGCATTGGCCATAGTGGCTGGGGCTTCTGGGAGCTGAAGTCCACGAACATCTGGGGACCCACAGGTTGAGAACCACTGGTCTAAGGCCTAGAGAATGTGACTTGCCTAAGGTAACCCAGTGGGTTTCCATGGCTGAGTGGGGATTCAAACCCTGGTCTCCAGAGTCATAGTTTGGGTGTGTGCACATACCTGCTGCTATGTCCCTTTCATGAGGGATGCAGCAGTGGTGTGTATGTGTGTGTGTCCGCATGCCCAAACTGCTCCCCCATTTACAGGCAAGGGAGCAGTTTCAGCACCCACAATCCACCCACTCCCCGCTGCCACATCCCTATTGCTGCTGCTGCTGTTGCTATCCAGCACCAAGGCTTCACCAACCCCTGGTTGCGGACTACTAACTGAGTCTATGTCAGCGCTATAATCTCATTGTCTTAAAATAATGTGGAATATTGTGTCCAGTTTTGGGCACTTCATTTCAAGAAGAAAATGACAAGCTGGAGCGTGTCCAGAGGAGGGCGACCAAAATGGGAAAGGCCTGGAAGCCATGCCCTATGAGGAGCAGCTTAGGAAGCTGGGTATGTTTAGTCTGGAGAAGAGAAGATTAAGAAGGGACATGATAGCCATGTTTAAATATTTGAAGAGATGTCATGTCAAGGAGGGAGCAGGCTTGTTTTCTGCTGCTCCAGAGACCAGGGCAAGGAGCAATGGATTCAAACTGCAGGAAAAGAGATTCCACTTACACCTCAGGAGGAACTTCCTGGCAGTCAGAGCTGTCCAGCAGTGGAATATACTGCCTTCAAGTGTGGTGGAGTCTCCTTTTTTGGAGAGTTTTAAGCAGAGTTTGGATGGCCATCTGTCAGGAGTGCTTTGATGTGTGTTCCTGCATGGCAGGGGGTTGGACTGGATGGCCCATGTGGTCTTTTCCAACTCTGTGGTTCTATGATCCTATGATTCTAAATGTTTTAACCAATTTAAAATTGTTTGATTTTAACAGATAAACCATTTAGTAGATTTTTAACCTTTTAAAATTATTATTATTATTATTGTTTTAAAATGATTTTAAAACCCTGAGATGTTTAGATATAAGGCAGGATATAAATACAGACTGGGTATCAGTTATCAGTACTTGGGATCAAAAGTGTTACACATTTCAGGGCCTTTTTTCCAGATTTTAGATAGAAGATAGATAGATAGATAGATAGATAGATAGATAGATAGATAGATAGATAGATAGATAGATATTTGCTTATATATGTGAATAAGATAGAAGATCATCTCAAATTCCCATCTGTGTTTCATTAGGTCTGAATCTTTTTAGTAGACCCAGCTAGAGCAGACACATTAGACCGATTAGGATTACATAAATGTTTATTCGCCATTCAACAATTGGTTCAATGAATCTATTATGTTGGAATGAATGAGTGGATTCTGGCCCCAGAAGTTTGGGACCAGTAGTTCCTTCCATCTGCAAGCACTCCTGATGGAAAATGGAATAAATATTTTGGTCCTTTTGCCAAAATCTCTCTCTTTCAAGAGCTCTGTTTCCTCAACAGTGCTTCTCAAGCTGCCTAATGTGGCAGACAGCAGTTTCTTTTTCATTGTGCCAAGGACTACTATATTTGTGCAATTTTATCATCATATTTTGCATAGTTTCCTATAATGTCGCTGTAGACCAGCGTCAGATTGCTCACTAACCAAATGCAGCCCATGGAACACCACTTTGAGTTATATGGGCCACCACAACATCTGAGCATGAAGACACTTAATATCTTTATCTTTGTGTTTTTAATCTGTATAGGTCATACCCCATCTGATTTTGGAGGATAAGTAAGGTCAGACCTGAATAGTACTTAACTGGGAGAGTACAAAGGTGAAGGCCATGTCAAACTACCTCTGAGTATTCCTCGCCTAAGGAAATCCTATGGAATTCATGGGAGTCATCTTAAATGGACAGATGAGTTCAAGGCACATACACACACAAAAAAGTTGATGTCAGTACCAATTTTGGGGAAAAGGCAGACTATGAAGGGTAAAGTCAGGAAGGATCGAATGAAGTAAATAGAATCATAGAGCTGGAAAAAAATCACAAGGACCATTGAGTCCAACTCCTGCTATGCAAAAATATACATCAGAGCACTTCTGACAGATGGTTACCCAGCCTCTGGAGCAGCAGAAAAAAGGTTTGCTCCATCTTCTATACAACTTCCTTTCAAATATTTAAATATGGCTATTGTATCACCTCTTAACTTTCTCTTCTCTAAGCCGCTCCTCATACGGCATGGTTTCCAGGCCTTTTACCATTTTTGTTGCCCTCCTCTATACACATTCAAGCTTGTCAGTACCTTTTTTGAATTCTTTTCATTCAGAAAGCAGTCTGATGATAATAGGTTTTGAAACTTAAAAGTTTATATTACTACATAAGAAGTGCAAACTAGTTTTGGAAGATGTACTCTGTTGTTTTAAAAAAAAATTTAATATAGATGATTATCTTTTGATGACTGATCATTAATATAAACAAGAATAAGTTAACAATGATTTATGAATTTGAGAAATTAAGGAAGTAAAAAACTAAAATGATAAGCAATTAGCAACGGTTAATAACTGTGGGATAAAATGAGTGATTCAGCAGTTCAGCAGTTAGGTGTAAATGCTTAAATACTTTGAACTGTTTGCAACAAGAGCAGGAAACAATTTTTGGTTATGCTTTGTTTTTGTTTTAGTCATGCGTAGGTTAGGATGTTCATTGATGTTTGTATGAACGTATTTTTTATGTATTTGGTTTGTGTTGTGTTTTCTTATTTTTTAACTTAATTTTTTTTAAAAGAAAAAAAGCCTTTTTGAATTGTGGTGGCCAGAACTGGATGCAGTATAAATATTAAGTTAGAAGAAGTTGTTCCCTTTGCAGTATGAACCTGACTTCCTTCCAGTTTGACCATTGGCAAGATATATGCATTCTGTCAAGCTGAGCACTTGGTCAGGCATCAGTTTTGTCCCTTATTTAGCAAAACAACTGGATCTCATTGATCAATGTTTCAAAGGGCCATGACTACATTTATTCATTGATATGTTTGCTATTCACCTTATTTTTATAAAAAGAAAAAGAAACAATTGCAATTCAGCAGTTCCAAAACTCAAGGATTTGGTTGGGGAATTGTTTTTGTGAGGTTATGGGTGCTAGCCAGTCAGCACCATCTGTAGCTTCCTTTTTACAAATATGGAGCTCCTGGGAGGAAACAGGTATGTTTGTTGTTGACAAGTGCTTCCAAAAATGCTCCAGTGCTCTATAAATCTTATCTTCATTCATTTTTAAAAAAATCTCTATGCAAAATCACATTGAATGCTTCTTCCTCTAGCAGATTTTTATCTTCATTTTACAGGCTATTGTAGTGACAGATGGAGAGAGAATTCTTGGTCTGGGGGATCTAGGAAGCTACGGCATGGGGATACCAGTAGGAAAACTTGCTCTGTATACTGCCTGTGGTGGTGTTCATCCCCAGCAGTGCCTACCTGTCCTTCTAGATGTCGGCACAGACAATGAGGTGAGATTAGATACTTATTTTCTTTCAATAAAATTATTGCGTTTTGTCTGAAATGTTCTTTAATTTCCAATTTTCAACAGCCATTGTAGTCTATTGCATAAATATGTAATAAAGAGTCTTGTGATATACCTGACATAATGGCAAATTTATTGTAGCTTCAGCTAGAGTTCATTTCTTGAGATGTATAAAGTGTTGTGTGTATTGCTGGTTCGTGTATCTGATGAAGGGCATTGTAATCCTCAAAAGCTAATGCTGCAATAGATTTGCAGACAGCAAATGTCCTATTATGTTTCTTCTGCCATCCCCTGCTTGTATACCACCTAGACAGATGAGAAATTCTGAAGAACTCACCAATGCTTTGGTCCTTACAGATTTGGATTTGGCATTTGCAAATTACTGTAATGTTTGGTCATAAAATCATAAGGTTATCGTGCTTGATTTTATTATTTGTTTTTAAGAATATCCACTCTTGCTTTTTATTTTAAAACACTTAAAGGACAAGGCCATATAAAATAATACTAGTATAAGACAAAATAAACTATCATATTGAAAAAAGGAACCATGAAGATAAAATCAACTGCTAGATAGCAAAGGCAGAAGTACAACTATGTTGAAACAGTCTCTCAGTGTGACCTTAAAATCCTGAGAGAATAAAATAGTGTTGACTTCATCTGACACCTAAATGTCAGCAAAGATGGTGTCTTGGAAACTTTCTGCAGAAAAAATAAACTGGAGTGAAAGTTCACCTCATCTAATATCTAGCCTCTGGCTGTGGTTGTCAGTCGTTGCTTTGAAGAAGGTGAGTTTTTAGGGTGGCTCCAGCATGATATAGTGGTTTGATTGTTGAACTAGGACTCTGGAAGATCAGGATTCAGCAATGGAAACCAACTGGGGGGCTTTGGGGAGTCACACTGTCTTAGTCTAAGGGCAAGATGGTGGCAAACCACCTCTGACAAGAAAACTGTAGCACAGGGTCACCATAAGTCATTGTTGTTGTGTGCCTTCAAGCTGTTTCTGACTTATGGCAGCCCAAAGTGAACCTATAATGGGGTCTTCTGGGAATGAGAGTGTGCATTGTGCCAAGGTTACTCTGTGGGTTTCCATGGCTAAGCAGGGAATTGAGCCCTGGTGAAAGGTCACTCAAAGCCCTTCACCCTGCTGGCTCTCACCACAAGTCAGAGTCAACTTAAAAGCATATCAGAAAACAGCAAAGTCCTTTCCTGCATGCAACTGCAATGGAGCTGATAAACACCCTAACCCACAAAGCTCAGTGGTTGATCTTGGAGAAGTTGCCTTTTCATTGAAGAGATGTCTTATGGAAGATAGAGCAAACTTGTTTTCCAAACAAGCTAGAACAAAGACTAGAACAAAAAGCAGTGGCTTCAAACTTCAGGAAAAGAAATTCCACCTAAACATTAGGAAGATGTTCCTGGCAGTAGGAGCAGTTCGACAGTGGAATCTGCTGTCTCAGAGTGTGGAAGAGTCTCCTTTGGAGGTTTTTAAACAGAGGCTGGATGGCCATCTGTCAGGAATGCTTTGACTGTGTATTCCTGCATGGCAGGAGGTTGGACTTGATGGACTTTGCAGTCTCTTCCAACTCTATGATTCTATGATTCTCAACTTAATGGCCCTTGTTTTAAAAACAGAATAGGATAATACATCATCCTATGCCCCTTTGGAAACACTTTGTACGAATATGCTCTCCATTGCTCTTGTAGTAGTAGTTGTTGGGTGCCTTCAAGTCATTTCTGATTTATGGCAACCCTAAAGTCAACCTATCACAGGGTTTTCTGAGGCTGAGAATGTGTGACATGCCGAAGGTCACCCAGTGGGATTCCATGACTGAACATGCTGTCTGACTTTGCTTACTTACGCGATTCCTTACTGAATGCATACCTCAAGCTTTTTCCCAAAGACTGACAATCAAGGCACCATGCAATAATATAAAGAAATGAAATAAATGCAATGGAAACATAAAGGAGATTAAAAATGCAACTAAAACTGTATCAGTAAGAGAAAGAGCAGCAGCCATCTGGTGAAAAGTCTGTTTGCTGAACTCTGCCTGAATAGAAATTTTAAGAACATTTGCTTACTATTAGAAGGACAACAAGGAGTGTACCAGCTTAGCCTTTCCTAATACCAAGTTCCATAGCCTAAGAACGGGGCTGCCAAGAAAACATGGTGTCCTCCAGATGTGTACAGTTCCCATAATCACTGGGATGATCTATGAGGAAAAAAATGTATGGGATCAGTGGCTGATTACTGGTGTGGAGTCATCAAGCTGCCTGATTAGTTTAGTGTCAGTGTCACATAGAAATCCTAGCTTATCTTGTCCTCATGTGCAAGCGTGGAAAATTCTCAAAATATTTCTCATCACCAGATGGTCCTTTTTTCTTTTTTTTTCTTTTTTTTTCAAGAGGGATGTACACTTTCAAAGAGTTTATTAGCATTTATGAGACGATCTTGGTTTTTTTGTACAAATCACACAAAATTATTTTATTTGTTTTTATTAAGTAAAAAAACAAAAGAAACACAACAACAGTACAGCACTACAGAATAATACAGAAGAAATAAACTATAAAAATAAACTACACAACTACACACTATCAGAAGAGCAAACGAAATTACAAATATTAAACTAAACTGCAAGAAATCAACAAAACTACAAATAACTAAAAATTTATTCCTGCCCTTATTGCAAACAGCGAATAGCAATCAAGCAGTAACAACTAACTATTAAATCCTTAAATCTGACTTAATACTTGTTGCCTATTATTTGTTTTCATACTAAATATTAACTTACAAAGTTAATTCATGTTTAATAACTTTAGGTAGGTGTCAATTATGATTCTAACTTATTAAAAATCATTTTAACCAATTAGCAATTACTTATCAATTACAAAATATCATTCTTTAACAAAGTTTCTTATAAACTTAACTTAGTTCTTTACATACTAATTTATCATCAAGTGTATAAATCTTTCTTGACTTATTCTGTCTTATATATTAGTCGTCACTATATTTTTCTTACTATATTCTATATTAAAATTAGTACTATTTAAAATAGTAATTCTCTATATAGTAAGTAACTTTTAAAACCAACAAACAAACTATTAATTCCTATTATACTTCTTGCTATAGTAAAAATACCAAGTTTAGAATTAATTTTAATTTTTAATTTAAATTTAATTTTAATTCAGAAAACGATTTTAAGCAAACTGCAATTGTTGCTGCTTTTTTGCATAGACATTTGAAATGGATGAAGCTTTGAATGGGTTGCCTGTGTATTTTTTATCAATAATCCTGTCTGTCTGTGCTGGCTATGTGTGAGCTAAATCCTGTTATTACTCTCAAACAGAATAGACCCATTGGCTCAGTGGAATTTATGTGTGTGTTGACTCACCATTCAAGAGTTGGAAGCATGGGTCTATACTGGTTGAAACTAACTGACAGAAGTCTGGCCAAGGTGTGCACTTTGCTTAGCAAAGTGATAATAAATGAGAGCCAGAGTGTTGTAGTGGTTTGAGGGCCAGACTAGGACTGTGATAGACTAGGATATGAATCCCTGCTCAGCCATGAAAACCTACTGGATGACCTTAGGCAAGTCACAGCTTCTCAGCCTCAGAGGAAGACAGTGGCAAACCCTCTCCAAACAAACCTTGCCAAGAAAGCTTCATGATAGGGTAACCATAAGTCAAAAACAACTCAGAGACATAAAAGCAAACAACAAAGAAACTATTGTACAAATTGCAGAGACCTTGGCTAGTGTCAAGTTGGCTTTGCTGCCCCTGCCACGCGTCAACAAAGAAATCAGTGCACAAATTGCTGAGACCTTGACTAGTGTCAGGTTGGCTTTGCTGTCCCTGCCTGTGATAACTGAAGCCCCTGTCCGAGCTGCTGATGACGAGCAGCAGCTGTTGGTCCCTGTGGCTCTGACTGGAGATGGGTCCTGCAGCTCAAGAGCTCCCCCTGCTGCCATGGACCAAGCAGCCGCGGACATTCCTCTGCCTGCTCCTTTAGAGCAACAGGGATCCGATTCTGTGCCTGCTCCTTTGGAGCAACAGGGATCCGATTCTGAAGAGGCTCTGTAGCCTGGTTCAATAAGCCCCCAATCAAGGCAGAGACTCAAGAGGGCTATGCAAAGGGAGGCTTCCTTGGCTAAGTTTAAGAAGCGGTGACCGGACACGCCTGTGCCTGGAAGCTTCCCTTTGCTTGTGGGAAACTTCTTACAAGCCCTCCTCTTGCCTGTACCTTGCTCCCAGCACTCGGTTCCTGATACCTTGAATTGACTCTTGACCCTTGGCTTTGGAACTCTGGCTATGGCTTCCTTTGGCGCTCTGGTAAATGAACTTCCTTGAGTAAAAGTGCTTGCTTGTCTCCTCCCGGCTGGACTTTGCTGGTTCTCCCACTCTCTTCTCCAGGCTGGCTTAGTGCCCAGGTCTCTGACCTTGACACTGCCATGTGTCAACAAAGAAATTAGTGCACAAACTGCTGAGATTTTGACTAGTGTCAGGTTAGCTTTGGTCTCTCTGCTATGCTTAAGGTAGTAGCTTTGCATTGATGTTTAATAAATGGGTTTTATTGTGCTGTGAGGGGATGATGGGATCTGGTGAGAAACAGTGCACTGGGAATGGGGGAATGTTATTGTAACAATCTCTGATAAGAATGAAATAGACACAGCTGCAAGGTCACACAGTTGGCAGAAGAAATGAGAAAATGAGAGGGAGAGGGAAGAATATGGGGACAAGATTTGTTTTCACTAAGTGTCAAATAGAATTCTAACATGTGCTAATTTGAAACATTGCAGTTTATAAGGTATTGCAACTCCAATAGTTCTTTAGCCTTGGTAATTACCAAGGTGTGCTGATGTTTTTCTTTGCTGTTCTGAATAAAGCTTTTGAACTTTCTAAGCTTTTTCCTCTGACCTCAAAGCTAGCAAGATCATGACAACTAGGAGGGAAGGAGAGCTCATCAGTTGACTCTCATACAGGAGATGAAAAACCTTGTTGCAGTTGTTGATTTCCTGGCAAGGTGTCCTAGTCTGCAAACACACCTGGTCTTATATATAAAAAAACTCTAACTTTTTTTCCCATCTCCATTCATTTTGGTCCAAAATCTGCAGTCCAGTTCTGTTCCTGTTTGTTCAAAAGTAAGACCATTTCTGCACTACACTGTTAAAGCGCTATTATTCCTCTTTTACTGAGGCCAAAGAGCAATCTAGCTGACAATTCTGGATGCTGCTCCCTAAACTGCAAACTGCAGGATTCCAGAGGATGATGAAAGTGAAATAATAGTTTCTTTCTTCTCTCCTTTTTTGTTTTTCTTCCTTGTCTCCTTTTTTTCCTTTCTCTTTTTTTCTTTCTCTCCTCCTCTTGTTTTTTTCCCCATTTTTTTCCTTTTCTTTCTTAGTATTTCTCTAGGTATGTAGGATCAAGTATTATCGACACTGCCTCATTCAGAGACTTCTATAATTCCATTTTTTCCTCAAATAACTTATATTGCAATTTCTTCACATGCAATTGGTTTGTTTGTTAGTATGAGTTTTGTATTTTCTGCATTTTTGTATTTACAGTACTTTTTTAATGTATTCCCCTTTTCTCTTTCTAATCATATTTAATGTAAATAAATTTTGCAAAAAAAAAGTGGTATAATAGCACTATAACAGTATAGTGCAGATATGGCCCATGTCTTGTTGTGCTCAATGAGATTTATTCTCAGGTAAATGTGCCTAAAACTGCAGCCTGAATCATAACTGGATAATAATAATAGTCTTTCAGATTATTTGGGGGAAGAAAAGAGTATCTCTCTATAAGAATCTGCCGCAGTCTTAAGATCCAGACAGGAGAGCTTTCTTTTGGTCGCACAACCATCACAGGCTCATTTGGTAAGAACATAGAAGGGAGGCTTCTCAATGGCCCCTCCCAGCCTCTGAAATTCCATTCCATGGGAGGTTAGCCTTGGCCCCATCCCTACTCTCACCAGCAAAGACCTTTTCGTTCAAGCAGGCTTTTAATGTGTAATTGTTTACAGGGAGCCTTCTTATGGAAGGTGTGCTTCATTGTTGTCTTTTTCATGATTTTATGGTGTTTATGATCTGTCATTTTAATGTGATGGTTTTTAATTGTGTTTAAAATTGTTGTAGTTACATTTTGGCTGATGCTTTTTGTGAGTCACCTTAGGTCTCACTCCAGAAGGAAGGCAGTGTCATGCCCAAAATATAGCAGAGATTGCTCCCACAGCTTTGGAAGTATGCCCAGCAGCAGAGAATATCTAAGCAGCAATGCACGGTAGCTAGGAAAAACTCACCCACGCCAATTGTTCTCTTCCATCAAGGAGGCAATTTATTCTTGAGTTACAATGTGTACATATTTACAAGAATCTCCAGAAGGCATTCCAGCATCCCTCTGCTTGCTCTTTCTGACAGAGCCTCCAGCAGACATGTCAGGCAGCATGTGCAACTTGTTGGCTAGCTCTCAGCTACATTTATACTCACACTAGCTGATGCAATCCTGCCAACCTTTGCATTCTCTCCATATCTGATGCAACCTTCTCCCCTGGTTGCTCATCAGCATGACTCAGCTAGAGTCACATGGCTCTCTACAGGTGCACTTAACAAGCCACATCACAAAGTATTTTTCTTCAGGTTTGGTCCAATCTTTTCTTGACAGGAGGCATAATAACAAGAAAAAGCTGTTACTGCTGGAATGCAAGGGGTTAGAATGTTTGAGCTCCTTGGTATTGCAAAGCACACTTCTACAATGTTGTACAGATCTCTCCACAATAATAGTAACAGCTGCTGAAGGCAAGAATGCCTTCATCTAGGAAGGCCCCTCTGATCTTATAGATTTTGGGGAGCACTGCAGAAATAGGCAAAAACAGGCATGACACTATGAGCAGCTTGTAGCAGACACAATAAGCAGCATTTTTAAATCAGATGAACGGTATGATGCTAAGCACACGTGTATGTGCCTTCAAGTTACCTATTGACTTAGATGGCAACCCCATGAATTTCATAGGGTTTCTTAGGCAATGAATACTCAGATGTGTTGCCAATTCCTTCTTCTGAAACATAGCCTACAGCAGCTGCTGTGTACTCCAAAATAAGTCCCGTTGGATTCACTTGGCCATTTTTCAGATATAAGAGATTGAAACTTGAGGGTCTTTGCTGAAAAAACAAACATGCAATGGTAAGTTAAACACCAGAGTCTGCTTTAACAAATAGACTGAACTGTACAGCAATCTCTGAGACACTTACATTTTGATGGTTGTCTGCATCCACCCACAGACACAAAGTACAACAAAATTCCAAACAAACATCATGGTAAGACCTTTATTAGGCTAAACAAAAGTTGCAAGATACATTATGCAAGCTTTTGAAGCTCACTCGCTTCTTCCTCAAGAAAGGTGCTGAAAATCAAACAGGAGAGGAAAGTTGATCGTGTCAGAGTCACTGCCTGAATCTTGTTTGAGATGTTTCCTTTTAGGATGGTGCTTAAGGTGGAATTGAGGGAAGGTTGGTGCAGGTAGAGCCACACCCCTTCTTGGCCAAGAGGACTAAGGACAATCTAGCATTAGGATTCTTCACTAATTTTCTTCTCAAAGGTAGCAATTAGCAATTTTACCCATTTGCTTTGCACTGCAAGAAAGTCTTTGAAAACTGTTCTCTGCAGTTCAGAACTTATTCTGTGCAAAATTAATGCATTGTCTTTTATAATGCTTGGAAAGACAGAAGGCAGCAGGAAAAGACAGACTCAAACAAGCTGTCAATGTCCTAGATAGCTTGCACTCCACAAACGTCACTCAAAGTTAAACAGCAGTGTTTATTTTTAGCAAAGGAAGCAACACAGCACACTTCCTTCGAAGCTGCTGAGACGAAAGCATAGATGGTGGTTACAGGTTTTATACCTTTCCATACAAATTTAGATGTGCAAAGCTGGGACTGGGGAGGAACATAAATCTTACATCATCCCACCAATCTAGATATTTTCCCAGACCCTCAGTTGTTTACACATCTTTCATCCTTGAGATGAGAACAAGTTTCTATCTTCTTATCTTTGAGCATTACCAGTTCTCATAACACCATTCAATACTTTCATTCTCTCCACCCTGATCTTCTCCCCCTTGACAGGATACATTGTAGCAGCAATCAATAAAACACTTAACGATTTGATACCCTGGAATATGCTGACAAGCTTCAAATTGACACAGTTGCAGTCAATAATTGGCAACAGAGACATTGTAGTGATCTAGCTGATTACCAATGGCTATGCTAGCTGATCTATTCTGATACACATCCAGCAAACACTTATGACAAGAGCCACACATCCTGACATAAGCCCTGTGCTTGCAAGACCTGAGCAGGACTGTTGATAACAGGGTAACTTGGAGATCTCTGATTCATAGGCTCACTGTAAGTAGAATTTGACAGCAGTTCACAATAATATCTCTGCAGAAGTACTATTAATGCTGTTTCCTATGCAGAAAATACTGCTTTCTGTGCCAAGGAACCACATGCAAATTTTCTGTAAAATAAGCTCAAAATTTCAAAGACTCTCATCAGACCAGGAGTGTTTTTGTCAGTTTCTCAACATGCAACAAATGTGATTTTTTGGTTATTTTAAAAATAGTTTTGAATATTCTTTCCATTCCCCAGGACAACAGCAGTGAAAGCCAAGTGATAAAATGTCCATCTTCGCTGGCATCCCCAAAGTAACTCTCTTTGAGATTTAGGCCTTCTTTGTCCTTTGCTAGGCTGCTCCATGTTCCCCTTTTGTAGGTGCAGCAGAGTGCATCTCTCAAGAAGCAGACACACGTGACTGTTGCAATTCAGCTGGGAACTCTTGTCAGCTTGCATGGGTCTTTGGTATCCAAATTGTTTCAGTAGGTACTGTGAAACAAATGTATGTTAGATGCCCTCCCTCCCAGTGGCTGAAAACTGAAACAGCCTTCCTGCCAGCGAGAGTTGAAGGAGTCAGCCACATCTTTTAGCATGATAAGGCGAGCTAAAAGGAAGCAGGCCAGACAGATACAGATTTTTTACTTTTCCTGTAATAATCACAAGGAAGCCAATACATCTTCTCGGCTGTTTGGAGGAGATTATGTTTCAGCAAATGAAGAATCCCCCTGTGGATGGTTTGAGCCTAATTAATTTCAGTGTTTTGTCAGATTGCGCACTCCTAATGCTTGTGATCATAATACAAGGGGGTTGCATCTGTTTGCAGTTTTCTGCCTTATAATTCCAAAGGGATAGAGTCCAACCATTCGAACTCATGCCAAGAGGGACATCTGCAAAGATTTCTGTTTTGTTTTTGCTTTTAGCCAGTAAATATCTCATGGCTATTTGATGTGGTCAGGTTTGGTCAACAAGATGCTCTTTTCAAGCAAAATAAAACAAGATCTCTCCAAAGTGCTTTATTATTTTTCTTTTTCTTTCAACAACTTATTACCTAAAGCAGGGCGTAATTGAGTATAAAACAAAGGCTGTGTTAAGCACAGCTAAATACATGAGGTCAAGGCTGAAATACTTGATTGCAAGTTTTTTGGAAAATACATCCCATTAAGATCAATGATTACTCCATATATATATATTCCACCCTTTCTCCAAGGATCTCAGGAGAGCTGACAGCATCTTGCTGGAGTGGTTAGACTGACTAAGAGCACAGGGCCTGATTTCACTCAGTGAGTTTCATGAATGCATGTAGATTTAAACCTGATGCTTCAGGTTCTAATGTTCTAAGAGACAGAGATAGATGTGTTAAGTCATAAAAAGATGTAACAGAATCTATTAGCACCTTTAAGACTAACTGGTTTATTCCACCATAAGCTTTCATGGACTCCAGACCATTTTTGATGAACTTCATCAGAATTCATAAGCATAAATTCATGCACTCATAACCATAAGCACTAATGGACTTCATCAGATTCCATCTGCCTCTGATCTCATTTGATGAAGGATACTGGGATCCACAAAAGCTTTTGCTAGAAATAATCCAGTTGGTCTCAAAGGTTCTGCTGGATTCCTTTGTGCCTCCGGGTTCTAAGATTGTTTATCCCAGAGATGAGAATTATGTTGCCTAGGGAATCTTTTGTACAGTTCCCTTCTATCCCCTGCCCTGAAAACAGTTTTGGCCAAAAAACAGACAATCACTTGTCTAGAAGTCTCCAAGAATGTAGTTCTCCTTTTAATGCTACCTCCATTCACACTCCTTGTACCTCAGAATGTATAAACCTGGAAGTAATCTTTCAGTCACTCCCAGTTTGGGCAAAGTGGGTGGCTGCAACCCCTCAGTCTACAAGGGTGTGCTGAAAACAGGTTCCTGTGGGAAAAAAGCTCCTGATGAAAGTTTGTTTTGTTTTGTTTTTTTGAATGAGCATTATAAGAGCTCTTTGGCGAAGGTCCACAGATCGACTTGGTGCAGCAGTCTGTTTCTTAGAGTAACCAACAGCACTAGATTTCTCCTCCTGTTATTCCCAAGGAATTGTTATTCAGAGACTAGTTCTTTAAATACCAGGAACTGCCAAAAAGACAAATGAATTGATCTAAGATCAGATCAAGCCCAAACTCTCCCTAGAAGCAAAAATGACTAATTGAGGCTGACATACTTTGGATACATCATGGGAAACCAGGACTCATTAGAAAGGATAATAATGTTTCGCAAGGTGGAAGGCAGTAGGCAAAGAGGAAGATTGCATTACAGATGGATAGACTCAATCAAGGAAGCTACAGCCCCAGATTTGCAAGATCTGAACTGGGCTGTTGATAACAGAATGACTTGGAGATCTCTCATTCTTTTGTTGTTAGTTGCCAGCAAATTGACTTTGGCCCTTTCTGCTGCACTCTCTCATCCTGCAGTGAGGACAGGAGAAGGATGGAACCACAGTGACACTTCTGCATGATGTTGTCATGATCTTGTCCTTCTCCCGTCCCCAGGCAGTGCAATCACAGATTAAATCATTGATGAGTTTTCCTCATCAAGGACACGTGATCGCACCACCATCCTGGACCTACCTCTCCTGCAGAAGCCACAAAAGCTCAGTGGCTGCACTTTCTGCCCCAGTGAAGCCTGGTAAAGTACAAGCTGCTCTGCGGAAGGAAGAGGTAGGGCCATTGTGGTCCTTTCCTCAGGAAGCCGGCCAGGTGCAGAGGAGAGCATTTGCATCATGCTCCCATCCTGGCAGAGCCACTTCTGGGATCCCCACCAGATGACTTTGCAAAAAAGGTGGATGCAGAAAGAGCCCTTGACTTATGGTGACACTAGGACCATTTCTGCACTAGACAGTTGTAGTGCGATTATTCCACTTTCAACATCCTATGGAATCCTGGAGTTTGCAGTTTAGGAAGGGGCCGCAGCCTGCTCAGGTTTTGCAAATTCGAGGCTGTGGCTTCCTTAATTGAATCTGTCCATCAGTAATACAGTCTTCTTTTTTTCCTACTGCCTTCCCAAGTATTACTGTCTTTACCATAAACCAAAGTCAACCAGACAGTAATTAACAACTACACCAGCGACAGCAAACAATGCTACAGTTGGCTGCTTTATAGCTGGCTTACTGACATAATCCAAAGAGTGCTCGCCAATGGTTTCTTCTCACTCTGAAGAGAAGAGGCACATAGGCTGCTGCCAAGTTCTGTCCTATGCCCAGTGTTGTCCAACCTCTTTAAGAATAGCTTGCTTGAAGAAATAGAAGGACTCATCACATCTGCAGATGATGTCACACTGAATGAGATTGCTAATACCCAAAAGGTGGAATCAGGATTTAAGATGACCTCAACAGATGGGACAATTGGGACATAATTAATAAGATGACTTTTAAAAGGGATAAAGTTACTATTTAGGCAGGAGTAACCAGATACAGAAACGGCAGTGTTGTGTAGTGGTTTGAACATTGGACTATGTCTCTGGAGACCAGGATTTGAATCCCTGCTGGGCCATGGACACCCACTGGGTGACCTTGGGCAAGCCACTCTCTCTCCACTTCAGAGGATGGCAAAGGCAAGCTGGCTCTGAACAAATGTTGCCAGGAAAACCCCATGACAGGGCCATTTACAGTCACCATAAGTCCAAAATGACTTTCACACACACAGCCAACAAAAATTAGATACTCGACCTAAATCTCTAAAGATGCCAGTTCCTGTCTGATCTTGAAAGTGAAGCAGGGACAGCCCTGATTAGTACTTGGATGGGAGACTGCCAATGAATACCAGATGCCGTTAGCTATATTTTAGAGGAAGGGGAAAAACACCTCTGAGTATTTGTTGCCTAAGAAAACTCTGTGAAGTTCATGGAGTCACTATAAGTTGTCAGGCAACTTGAAGGCATGAATACACACAAAAAACCAGATCCATCCTAAAAAGATAGGATGGGTGAGACCTGTCTGGACAGCAATACATGTTAAAAGGAAAAAAGAGAGACAGGTCTGCTTCCTTACAGTTTTTCCTGTGAACAAAATACTGCAATAAAATGTAGCCTTTTCTGCCAGGCACATCATTCCGGTACAATGGAGAGGAACCCGAGTCACAATCCAGGGAATCCCCTTTTATGTTTCCTGGAACACAGCTGTGTGCCTGTAGCCTTGGAAAACAAGAAACAAAAACATGGCGAGACAGTTGGCATGCCAACTGTGTACCATTGGGAAACAGTAGATCACTTGTGACAGGATGTCCTTACATCCCTTTTGTTTGATATGGGCTCATTTAGCCACTGATTTCCCACTGGGTGAAAACAAAATCCCTTTCGACTTAGTCACTTGGACCGGTGAGTCATCCTTTTCGTCAACACACCTGCTTGTGTTTCCTTCACTTGACCCAGCTTCTGTTTCCCACCAGGCTAAACCTAGCCATTCTGGAGGCAGATCTTCCTGTGAGTCATTGCTTCAGGTAGACCTTCCAAAGTGGAAGTGGCATGGAGGCCAGGATGCAAAATGAGCCAAGGACATGATGTGTGTGTGACAGAGTGTGCATGTGTGTCCATATGAGAGAGAGAGAGAAAGAGAGATTGTGTGTGTGGGGATTGAAGCTGTGGGAGAAGGCCTAAATTTGAAACAACTTATCTGACAGATTAGGGATTGGAGCACTGTTAGAAAATGGAATTGGCTGAAAAACAGAACCCATATATTGTACTGTAGAGAGCACAGAGGACTTACGGAGGCTCACTGGGAACTAACTGCATGTGTGCTGCTTGCAAAGTCTCTCAGGCCATTTCTGCATTAGAGGGAAGGAGCATTTCACCTCATGTCATGAGCAGTGTTTTTTACTCTGACTTACCCCAATTTCTATCTACACGCCCTCCGCTTTCTATCGAAATAAAGTGGAGAAAATCGTTTGTAGCTTCCACATTGTCAATTCTTGTGGAACTCCTATTTCCCTCCCTTGCTCCACCCCGCCACCACTGATTGGTCAATTTTTTTAAAAAAAGGTGTAGAAACGGTTGCTATGTTTTAGCCCAGGTGGGTGAATCGATGTAACGCTTCTGCATGTAAGGAAGAAACGCAGCAAAAATGGTTTGGATGGCTAACATCGGAGTTTTTCTGTTTTTACTATACATCGGTTTAATGTCAATGTTAACCATGCTAAGACCTCAACTCATGCAGAACCAAAGAGGACAGAACCATGTCAAACCGGTTTAACATGTAGATGTAAAAGTGACAATGTGACGTTACTGCGATGTATCAGCCTTGTGCGGAAAGGGCCTCAGTTGCTTGGTGTCTTCCTCCCACCATGGCTCACTTTGCAAGCGGCACACATGGGAGTGATCCCAAGCAAGCCTCCACAGGCAAGAAGTTCTGATAAAAGAGTGTAACTCCTATTGAATTAATGGAATTTGTCCTTAATTTGGAAGTGTCAAAAGAGAGAGTCATCAGATAACAGGGTGTCAAAAGGCAGGGACTTCCTGTATTCCCTTTTATGAGCTTGCCCAGGCTTTGAGATCTTTGGAGGAAGCCTTTCTCTCAGTCTTACTGGTCTCAGAGGAATGTTTGGTGAAGAAGTACAAAATGGCTTTCCCAATGGATGCTCCCCCAGCTGCACTGTTCCCTTCCAAGGAAGACTAAACTGCCCTGATTGGCTAGGGTCGAAGCTAGGGTTTTTATCCTATTTCACAGCTTGAAGGAGTGTGTTGACAAAGCCATAATGGCTTTCCCACGAAATTAACAAAGGGATCTGGAGTGGAGTGGGCTGATTGCTTAACACTGGAGTGACAAAACATTGATAGGACTCATAACAATTTCCTAATATTCAGTCAGGTAGGGTGTATAGGGAAGATCTCCATAGTGTAAGATCAAGGGTTGGTATCTGGTTCCTTACCAATGTGGGCAGTTTGTCTTTCATTGTGTTCAAAAATGCCAAGAGCCTGAAGTGGTGAAAGGATTAGCACAAACCCATCAGTGTAAGGTTTCCCGCATAATCCTGTCTGAACTTTCATGACCCCAAACGTGTTCTCCAGTCAGCGTGACCCTGATTGTGTTCTTCAGCCATTAACAGGTTAAATTTATGAAAAATTGCATATCTTGTAGGAGGAGTGGTAGGGTATGGTAACAGGACTAACAATTAGATCTAAGTCTTACCTATATACATTTCTCCACTTACTTAAAAAGGCTGGTTGGTTTTTGCAATTGAATGAACAGATCTCCTTGGGAGATCTGGTTTGCAAATCCCCCATGAGCCATGGAACTAACTATCTTTAAGCCTGACCTACTTCACAGGAGGAATAATGGTGAGAGGAAAGACCTGTGGATGTCACCTTACTTTTACTGAAGTCAAAAGCAGGATGTAAATGTAATGAAGAAATAAGCAAAGCCTTCTTAAGAATTCATTTTAGTTCAGAAATTTATTTGGTAGTGATTACGAGCATCACTCATGCGATCAAATGGTGGCCTCATCCAAGAAAGCAGTTGTTCTGTCTCTAACTTGGCCATAATTAGTGCGGATGGAGGGTGGAAGAATAAAGAGCAAATGGCCCAATTGTTATGCAGGAATCCTGAGGTAAGAATAAACCTCTCGCACTGGAAGAAAGGGTCTTAGCGCTTGCCTTGTTCCTCCAGGGGGTTCATTTAATTGCATAGAATCCAGGTGTCCTGCTGAGCTGATCTTGTTTAGGGTTAACTGCCTGAAACAAAGATAAGCATCAGACATCCTGATGACTTGATGAATACAAATTTTCTTTCTTGCTGGGCAAAAAGCAGTGGGCAAACTGACAGAGTTTGTTTTCTCCTGCTCCGTTCTAGGCCTTGCTGAATGATCCGCTCTACATTGGTCTGAAGCACAAGAGGGTTCGTGGGAAACAGTACGATGACCTGATAGATGAGTTTATGCAAGCCGTCACTAACAAGTGAGTGGAATTTTGTGCGTGTGTCTCTTCACCCATTAGCTCCTTCACTTCAAAGGAGGTTAAAAATAAGCATGTAAACATTTAGTTGTCCATGCAGATTCACACAGAAATAATCCATTAAATGGGTGCCCCCTTGGGTCGTCTAAGACCCTTTGTACTTGAACATGCTTGTGTCAAGGTTATTTAAGCCCATGGAAATCTGGTGGAACACTGGAACAATCTCCTGCTGTTATCACAAAAAATGCAAATGTGGTTCACATGGGAGAGCATCCTGCTAGTGACATGAGTGGAAGTCCAGTGTACGCCTGCATATGTCTTGGTCATTGCAGAGGCTGTTCTTCTCCTCCTCCCTCTGCAACCCAAGTCCCCTCAAGATTCGCCATTTCACTACAATAGGTCCTCCAGGAAACCATGGCAGACCTCTGCGAATGAAGGCATCAGTCTGTACCTGGCTACGGAAGGGGCACACACACACACACACACACTGTCCACCAGCCACTGAATGGCCTGGAGCATACAACAGCTAAATGGTCATTCAAGGAGAAGAGGGCTGTAGCACTGTTCTGCCTGCTTAATTTTTACGTTATGCTTTGTAATACATGAAATCAGCCATTGACTGTGAAAACAGAGCCCTAGTTTTTTACTAGGTTAACTTCTGTCCAACCCAGATATGTCAAACTGCAACCTTTCTCCATACAAGCCAACCATTCCCAGGCACAGAAATCTAGCATGTCATGGAAAAGTCTTGCCTGGAACCTTTCTTATGACATGCTAGTTTTCTATGTGCAAAGGGCTTTTTTTGTAAATAATTCTTTTTCTATCTTTTGATTATTTATATTCAGTCTCCAGTACTGCAAGTAATGAGACATTCACCTTTGCTGTTGATTCATAATTCAACAGTAGATAATTATCAGTGGATCAGAGGTTCTAATAAATAAATTGAAACACACTTGTCCTGTCTCTCAAGGTCAGGGAGAGGTTCCCGGCCAAGTTCAAATGTCACTCCCCCCCCTCCTTTTATCATTTCTATTTGTGACAAAAGAGTCTCTGATACAAGACCAGATTGCCAGTTGCTTGAATGGGATAAAGAAAGGCAATGGGCTACCATGCTATGGACAGATTCATTGCTTCTTCGTGAAACATGGCAGGACAGCCTTTGCAACCTACCCTCACTAGGGAAGAAAAATATAGTTGCATCCTTCCTCATAAGGATATGGAGAATATTGTCATCTTCAAAACCCAGCTGAGGAAAAGGAGACCAGCTGTGAGATATTTCACAATTTTGCACATGGTTTTCCTATAGAGAAAATATGTTTTGTAGCAGAAAATATATTTTTTGCACCTTCTTTTGCCCAGTTTTATTTCTGAGAACACCTGCAGGGAAATGGGGCTTTTCTGTGCTAAAATTATGTGTTTGTGCAATTTTCATCAATTTACACTGGTTGTGCAACTTTTATACGACTTGTACAAATACTCAGATTCCTGTGCAGAAAAACCTTGTGTAGTTTTCTGGCAATTTTTCTCTTCTCTCCTCCACAGGAACAGGTGTATTTTGACATGGAAAATATGTTTTGTGCCCCAAAAGACATTTACAGCACACAAAAGCCATGTGCCACAAAAGCAACAAAAGCAAATGGGTTTTCTCCAAACTTGAGTACAAATTGTAGGAGAACCCTCATATTATCACAAAATAAGGAGAATGCTGTTAAAAAAATTTCTTGAATGCAGCAATGAAATAAACAAAGATTAATATTCTTGTTCTTATTCTGATAGAGGTTTAAGTACATCAGTGTGAGATAAGTATGGTTCTTTAACTTAGAACTTTGAACCTACACAATTATAGCGGAAATTTTTTTCAGTTTAACTGCCATAGTTCCATCCTGTGGAATCGCAGGGTATGTAGTTTAGGGAAGCACTGGAGAACTCTAGTTGAGAATTCTGTGTGCCCCTCCCTAAACTGCAAATCCTAGGATTCCGTTGGACAGAACCATGGCAGTTAAAGAAGAATAATAGCACTATAACTGCATAGTGTGAATGGGTCCTTGGTCTGAAGAAAACCACAAATGGGTGGTGGATTCACATGTATGTGCACGTACAGATATGTAAAATAATGATGCAAATCTGGCTTGCTTTATTTACCCAGACTTGCATATGAACTCTGGGGCTTCCAAGGAGCTCCAGCTGTTTTCTAGCAGAGACTAAAATCTGAAATAGAAGAATTATGTCCCACTCCACCTTCCACTTTTTCCTTTAAGTCCCACTTACATGAGCAAGAAGTGAGTTTCAGCTATGGGAAGAAATGAAGTCTAACCCTCCATGCTCTGGCCTCCAATGACTGCTGACATTGAAAAAGAATTACCAGATTTGGATTGGTTTGACAAGATGCCAGGCTATTTCCCATTCTTAGGGATATAGTTCTACTTATTTCCAAGCCATCTGATGGTCATCTGATGGTCATGAAGCATGAGCAGACTCATATTCTTCTAATTTATTTTTAAAAAGCATCTTTTTTGTTTAGATAAAAGGTTAGTCCCTATGTGCAGAATAAATGTGTAGCAGTGGGGGAGATATAAAAACAGTGTCATACGGACAGGGATCACCCAAGGTTGCTGCGCTTCCTTCATGATTTCACAAAGCCTAAAAATGAGTCCAGAAGGCCAGCTACAGGATTTTCAATTCTCTTGAGAGCATTTAAATTCTCCCGTGAGCATTACCAGCTCAGAGAAGAGCACAGAGGCACAGGGACATGCGAAATGTCATGGCTCCATGACCACGCTTTGTTAGTAACATCAAGATGCTCTTCTGGTTTTCCAGAATTATACAGGAGATGTGAGCAGTCAGTCACTTGATGACAAAGTTTCAGGTGGGATATTGTTTTTCAAAAGTTAGCGGTCAATTGAATATGGAGTAACAGCGCAATATGAATCTTTGGGGAAACAAACAGCCTGTTCTCCCAAAGAATATATGAAAGAACTAGAACATATAATAGAGAATACTGCAGCACTTCAAAGGCTCAAGAAATGTATTGTGGCCTAAGGACTGGGTGTTGTTTTTGTGGCAACAGATTAATGCAGCCATCCCTCTGGAAATCATTAGAAGACTATAAATTAATGAGTCTGGGAACCAAGTAGCGTAAAAATAGTCTCCACCCATCCCTTTTTGTATCTTCAGACTTTGTATCCTCTGTAAGTACTGTAATCCTCTGAGATTATCCATGAGGATTTTGTTCCATGTCTCCCTTGTCATCTGTAGTACTGTAGGTAGATTTGAGATGCACGGCTGCTGTCATAAGTATTTGCTGGATATGTATTAGTACATGCAGTAGAATAGATCTGCTAGCTTAGATATTGCTATAGCCTGCTGAAGCCTTACCAACTTTCAATACTGGTTCAATATCAATAATTTTATTGCAGTCAATGACCATATTCGAAAATTCATCTACATAGGTAATATACATACATCTGGTAGCATTAGCAAAGTATAAATATAAACATAAATCGTATAAAATATGCAATATAAAACATAAAATATAGGTACATATTCCTATAATAAAACCTAAGCATTTACTAAAACCTTATTTTCGCGAATTTTAATTGCAGCAGCACAAAATTTCGCTATCTTGGTCAACATCCCTGTATTTTGCCCTGACATCAGTAAGAGAGTATAAAAGGCCTCTGAATGTCCAGGGAATGCCTTTATATATGGTTCAATAAGTGTTTCCTGGATTTCAAGATAATAAGGGCAGTGCAGAAGAACATGAGTTATTATTTCAGTTTCACCAGAATTGCAGGGGCATTTACGTTGATCATATGGAATCTTTTTAAACTTCCCTTCTTTGTATTGCTGATGGCAAAGCATTCAATCGGGCAAGAGTAAAAGCTCTATGTTGATTTGATATTAAAAGTAGATAAAATAATTAGCTGGCTTGTAGGGTATCAATGCAGTGTCAATTAATATATTATTTGAAGTTACCTCTAAGTCATGTTGCCTCTCCATATCCATAATTAGCTGTCTAAGGGTTTGATTAGCTACGTCAAATCCCACATGTAAAAAGTACTCCTCAGAAAAACCATAAAATCTGAGTTTAGCAGATATGGCTTTTTTCCATACTGATCAGAAATTATCTTGAAATACTAAGGAAGCTAAACCACTTGCCTTACCAAGTATCAATTGCCAGTGGGGTTGATTACAACAGTGTTTCTGGTTGAAACTTGCTAAGAGTTTCCAGGGCACCAAATGGTTAATTGCTCTATTGTTCATTGCTACAATATATCTGGGCAAAGGTGGAAAAGATCAGAGTGGGAATACAAAAGTATTGGGAAGGTGTTATGAGAACTGGCAAGGTTCAAGATAAGAATACAGGAACTTGTTCCTATTTCAAGGATAAAAGATGTGCAAACAGCAGAGGATCTGGGGAAATGCCTGAACTAGTAGCATGATGTGAGATTGATGATGTTCACCAATCATTGTTATTCATGCCTAAATTTGTATGACAAGGTGTAAAAAAAGTAGCCAACTGATATCCTATAATTTCAACAACTGCTAAGGAAGGTTTCCATGTCGCTTGCCTTGGTTCAAAGAAATGCTTCTGTTCTAATCCTGAGTGAAGTTGGTGAGCACAAGTTATCCAGGACAGGACAGACAGGAATCTAAATCTTATTGGTAGTTCCAACTAGATTGAATTGAATCCACTGGATTTACCCAAGTGTTGACCTATTAAACAATTCATTTGGTTGGTCTCCCCTTGTCCTAACAATAAGACTAAGACAAGGGCCATTCATGCAATAGTTCCTACAGAGTGGCATGACTTGCCCAGAGATGAAAGAAACCATTGGTTGCAGCTGACCACTCTGTTAAAGACTTTTTAATTAAATAATCAGCCTCTTAATAGCTATTTAGTTGGTTAATTATATTACATTGTCTCATTGCCAAAACATAAGCATGTGCCCTTTTTGAAGTATTTAATAATACATTCTGTGTGAGGAAGCGGGAATGTTGTCAGTATTTTTCTCTTCATTTCTGAGTATAGTAACTGTGAACCAAATCAAATCAAAGAACAAATGAATGTATCTTTTGTCTTTCTACAAAATTGATTTGAATTTTGTTTACCCATTAAACCTGGCTCCTTCCACTTAAAGAAATGATGCTGTAGTTGAGTACTGTGCCAATTAGCTCAAACCATATTATTAATTTTTCAAAAAGAAAAGAAAATTAAAAAAGAAAAAAACATTATTCATTAAATACAATAAGATATGTCTGCTGGCTTGCTTGCTTTCCTGCCCACTCTTCTGAGGCAGCATACAAAAATTGTGAAGCAATGAAAACAAAACAAGACAAATTTACCAATTCTAATTACTAATAAACAATAATTAAGGTTTTGTAAACAATAAAAAAATTGCTAAATTTGAACTAGAAAGTTATTTAGATATAGAAGTTAAGTTTTCCTTTCTTTATTATCTCTTTTCTGTTTAACTGTAGATAATGCATGTTGAAATTTTGAGATGGATGTAATAATTTTATATCATGCATCTTTTCTAATAAAAATAATAAAACAGAACAAAACAAAAACCTGCAGTAAAAAATCATTTTAAAAATCAAACACTAAATCTTCAATTAGTATTAGAAGCAGTTCTGATCCTGTGATAAAATCCCTTGATAAATTTCCATAGACCTAGCTAGGAAAGACACAAAAATATCACAAAAACTCTCTAAGGAAGAGACTTGCTATAACTTTGCCCAGGGTTATTTCATAATAATAGTTATTCCATAGCTGAGAAGGTCCTAATTCTTCCAACTCCACTTTGAACTACTGGTGAGTGAATCCTCTCTGCTTAATTTGGAACTGATGTAGGAAACTGGCATGGGGAACCAATGTGCTGTAGCGGTTGACTAGGACTTCAGGGATCCAGGCTGTGTTTCCCATTGAGCCATGAAACACTTGAAGGCCATTTCCAAAAGCCCCTCTCTAAACTGAAAAAAACCCAGGATTCCATAGGATGTTGAAAGTGGAACAATAGCACTATAACAATCTAGTGCAAAAATGGCCTAAGACTGAGATCCTACATGGTCAAACATAGCATAAGAGTTCCACATGCTGAACTCAACTGTAGCTCCCCTATCACCAGCCTCAGGATTCGTTCTGCTACTGCCATACCCTCTCCAGTGGCTGTACCATGGTTAGAATCATAGAATCATAGAGCTGGAAGAGACCACAGGGGCCATCCAGTCTAACCTCCTGCCATGCAGGAACCCATATCGAAGCATTCCGAACAGATGGCCATCCAGCCTCTGCTTAAAAACCTCCAAGGAAGGAGACTCCACCACACTCTGAGGTGGCATATTCCACTGCTGGACAGCTCTGACCATCAGGAAGCTCTGACTGTCAGGAAGCTCTTCCTGCTGCTCTGGTGTAATCGCCTTTCCTGCAGCTTGAATCCAATGCTCCTTGTCCTCGTCTCTGGAGCAGTGGAAAACAAACCCACTCCCTCCTCGACATGGCATCCCTTCAAATATTTAAACATGGCTATCTTAACATTCTCTTCTCCAGACTAAACATACCCAGCTCCCTAAGCTGCTCCTCATAGGGCATGGCTTCCAGACCCTTCCCCATTTTGGTTGCCTTCCTCTGGACACACTCCAGCTTGTCAATATCCTTCTTGAATTGAGGTGCCCAGAACTGGACACAGTATTCCAAATGAGGTCTAACCAATGTAGAATAGAGTGGTACCATTTCCTCCCTCAGTCTAGACACCATACTCCTATTGATGCAACCAAGGATCACGTTGGCTTTCTTAGCTGCCTCATCACACTGCTGACTTATGTTCAGTTTGTGATCTACCAAGACTCCTAGATCCCTTTCACATGTACCGTTATCCAGCCGTGTGTTGTTAGACAGCAGGGAGAAACAGAGAAGTGTATTGAAGAAATCTTCCTCCAAAATCTGCTGGGCTGCTCTAAATGTCTCAGCAGATGATGGCATCAACCTGAATCTGGCTGTAGAAACATAGCTGGATGTTTCTCCAATTCCTTTCACTCTCCACCAGCAATGGCATGGCTGCTGGGGTGGCTATCACAGTGATACAGTGGGTTGGAGGAGTGTTGATCATTTGCAGAAGGAGGGAGGGAATACCAACCTCCACAGTGACCAAAAGAATACATATGCAAATGTAAAGTTAAATCATACTTGCATAGGGAGTGAGAAATGCTCAATATCCAAGCTAGTTCAGAAAAGGAGGAGGAACTGGGGATCATAATGCAAACGTACTTGGATACTAGAACATAGCACAGAATTTCAGAAGAAAACCAAACTGTGCTTTATGAGTTACAACAAAGCCTTTCACTGTGCAGATCATGAGAAAGTATGGTTTAGTACCAAAGTCAGAATCATGTAGGCCATAGTATATAGATGTTCTGTGTATGGTTATGAAATCTGGACAGTGAACAAAGCTGACCGGAAAAAGTTAACTCATTTGAAATTTGACGCTGGAGAAGAGTTCTACAGATACCATGGACTGTTAAAAAGAAAAATGAATGGGTGCTGGAGCAAATCAGGCCTGAATCCTCACTAGAAGCAAAAATTACTAAACTGAGGCTGTGATACTTTTGACATTTGTTGTTGATGTATGCCTTCAAGTCCTTTCTGACTCATGGCAAACCTATCATGGGGCTTTCTTGGCAAGGTTTGTTCAGAGAGGTTTTGCCTTTGCCTTCTTTGGAGGCTGAAAGAATATGACTTGCTCAAGATCACCCAGTGGGTTTCCATGGCCAAGCAGGGATTTGAATCTGGTCTCCAGAGTCCTGTGCTGATTCCTATGATTCTTTAGGACGTCTTGTCCTCCCCACCCTAGCGCCAGAAGTAGTCTGAAGTTTACCTGCTGAAGATTTCCTTGGGAATCCTCAGTGGAGGAACAACCAAACCACACCTACTAATCCATCATTCTCACAATGAATTGGGAGGAGACATCTACACTCAAACTGGCTACTGAACTGTAGCAGGAAAGGCGGCCATTAATGGATTGTTTTCAGCATGAAGAAGGTCACTTTCCCAATGACTGTACAGAACAACAGCACTGGGAGAACTATGATGTTGTGTCATTAGGCTGAGGCAAAAGCAGGACCGAACCACTGCTATGGAAGTATAACGGTGTGGTGTGATAAAGACCTTAGACTACAATCCTGCTTACAATGACCTGAATTCAGTGGGACTAACTTGTGAAGAGACATGCATAGTAGGATTGTATTGTGAAGCAACCATACACATACCTAAAAGCTCTGCTGATGTTAGTGGTGATTTTGTTGTGTACCTTCACGTCATTTCTAACTTATAGTGATCTGGGATTTTCTTGGCAAGATTTATTCAGAGAGGGTTTGCCTTTGCCCTCTTCTGATGCTGAGAGAGTATGGCTTGCCCAGAGGCCACATAATGGGGTTCCATGGCTGTGCAGGGATTTGAATCCTGATCTCCCGGAGTTCTAGTCCAACATTTGTGCCACTACTGGCTCCTTATCAGTAGTTACCTCCAAATAAATGAATGAGACTGCGCTTTGCATTTCCTCTTCCCACTGACTTCTTTCCTGTCAGGCAATATATGTGCATCAACACCAAATACCTGGAAAATGCTCGCGCAGCTGGGGCAGCCTCAAAACCTCAAGCTCTGTTTCCCTGACGGATGTTGGAGGGAACAGAGCAGATCCAACACCTCACTCCAAGATGTCCTGCTGGTGAGGTCTCATTAAACTGTCAGCTCTTCTCACCGATTTCATGGTGAAAAGGAGGAACTCTCTCCCTTTTATCAGCCTGTTCTGTTTGGACAGCTGGCGGGAGATCCTTATAACTCAAATCTAATAGGGATGGTGGAAATTTGCTAGGGAGAAATGAATAGGGTACAGTCAGACTTGAATAAATGCTTCATTCAGCCAGTTCCCCACCCCACAAACTTTCCAAAGCACTTAGGGCAGTCTTCTCCACCCTTCTGCCCCCAATATGTGTTGAACTACTCCAACACACACCTTTAGATAACTTAAAATTTGTGGTAGAATCACTGTATACCTTTGGATCATCCTACACAGCCTGAATCCTCATTCTAAGGAAAAGCAGAATCAAAATATTTTGAAGTTCTAGACAAAAATATCCTTTCAACTCATAAGGAATTTGACCATTGCTGCCCTCAGTGATCAGCCTTAATCTTGTGCTGTGAGATGATGTAATAGCAATTCAATGAACTATTCATTCATTGGTTGCTATGTGTAAGATTCACAAGTGATTAAATTACAGAGAAGTTTCCCCTCTCTAGTGTTAGCGTCATCATATTTCCAGTACTAGAGATGCAAACGGACTGATCTCTTGTCGCTCTGCCTGGGAGTTTTCCACCATTCAGCTGGATTAATTTGTTTACAGAGTCCTGCTGAGAAGGTGTGCCCTTCTCTCCAGCTGAGTGCTGATTCCTGATACCTTGTGATGTGATAAATTGGAAAGGAAAACATGAAACGGATGGTAAGGCAGGACATTACCTCTGTGGCATGGGTGGGAATCCTGTGGCCCTCCAGATGACATTGGAGTACAACTCCTAGCATTCCTCATCATTGCCTATGTTGCTAATGGCTATTGGGATTTGCATTGCAAAACACGTGGAAGACTCCACAAACCCTCAGCACCACGAACCCTCTCCTAATGTGACCCCACATCAAGGAAGAAGATGAGTGAGACAAAGGAAATAGTAGGCTACCATGCCAACCCACCACCCCTTTCCTTCTCTTTTCCATGACGTGGTTTGGACCTTGGCTATCTCTTCTCCCCACCATGCCTTTTGATATTTGCAATTTTTCAACTTTTGCAAGGGCCCTGCACCCCTAACCGTAGCAAATATGGAGAGCCAACTGTAATTGAAAAAGGTCAAAATTTCTGATCATTGAAAAGCAGACCATCAAAAACCAGGAGGGAGCCTGCATGTCACTGACAGGATGCCGCCAGCTGTATACTGTTTCTCCATACATAGATGCACATAAACATAGTTGCCATATTATTCAGTCTTTCTTTCTGCTAAATCCATCATGCAAAGCCAGGCTGGCCTTTTGCATTTGTTGAGTGAAGAGGCGAAACAAAAGTAAGTTAACAGTGAGTATTTCAGCAGGAATTTTGATGCTGAGTACACCCACTGTAAATGTCAGGGCCTAGGATGTAAAGAGTTTTTTATAAGGGCTGTCTAAGCAGAGCTTCTAATTAGACTATCCATGATTAATTTGCAAGGCATGGCCGGAAGACTGGTATTTTTAAGAGATGTCATGTATTTGGATTCTTTGAAACCTTATGACAGAAATCCCAAGAAAAGGAATTCTTTATAAAAAGTTGCCACAGAGCATTGAGTTCCTTCCTTTATTGGTGTTTAGAACTTTAACCAAAAGCCCCAGGGCAGAACTACAAAGTTTTGTTCAGTATGTGATCACATTTAATGTCTGGGACCTCTGTTTTTTGTTAAACATCAGCCATAAGGGAACCCAATCATGATGCAGACTGTGGAATGGAGGAGAGAGAAAATAATTAACCCTCTACACACTTCTGCTGTAGATCTGACAAGATTACTTTGTGCAGATGTAAGCTGCTATTTGTTATGCAAGGAATGTTGCTTTATAATGTTTTTCTCCATAGCACAACTAGGAAGATTCACACATGTATAGTGATGAAAAATCTATGCAGAGAAGAAGATCTTACATTAGTGTCATGTAGCATAGCGGAGTTTGGTTGCAGTTCCATTACACAATCCCAATACTGGACAGCAACACAATACAACAGATGCACATTGGAAGCCTTTGTCTATGGTTGTCATCATGGTGCATAATGCACATGTGCACCCTGCTCTTGAACATCAGTGTGCAGTGGGCTCTGCATGTGGAGTTTTGCTTCTGCATTGAATATTTCCTACAAAAAATGCCCCATAGGTATAATACAACTTAAACCTCTCTATGTCAGTAACAGCCAGCATAGCGCAGTGGTTTGAGCAGTGGGACACCAGGGTTTGATTCCCTGCTCCACCATGGGTACTCACTGGATGAAATTGGGTGTATCACACACCCTCAGCCCCAGGAGACCCTTTGATAGGTTTGCTTTAGGGTACCCATTAGTTGGAAATGAAGGCATACAACAGCAGCAGCAACAGCAATGTATCCCCTAAAATTAGAGACTAGGTAAAGATTATGAATATGTATTATTCTGAATATGTATGATTATGAATAAACAACAGTCATGAGCGTTACTCTACATTACACATTTATGACTGCCATAGAGGATTCCAGCTGCCATTTTTAAAATCATACATTAAACAATATAAATTTATTTAAAAATATACAAAAGTTAAAAATTAAATGCATGTAGGCCAAAATCTTACAGCAAGCAGGCAGAGCATAACATTCCAGCCACACGGTTCTGTCTCTGTCCCCCACGTACTTCTTTTGGACAGACACAAGGGCTATTCTGCACCCCTTGGTGCCCCATCCAAAGTCTCCCCTCCTTTGTAGCTGTCAAGTCCCAAGAGAGGTGGTGACGGGGGGGGTGGCATCTATTTACCAGCGGAGAGGAGAGAAAGCAGGGAGGCAAGTCAAATATTGAAAAATCAGCCAGGAGAGAAAATAAGAGTGTATTCACAGATGGAATGCATACTCTCCAATTGTCCCTGTTTGGCAGGGATGGAGAGGGAGAGAAGAACAGCCAGCAAAGCTCCATCATGCCCACTAGCTGAGGAAAGGCCTTCCCTCCAACCTAAACTGCCACTGCTGTGGCCCCAGAGGGAAAGAAGAATAGATGGCAAAGCTCCATCGTGCCCAGGCTCCCCAGCTGAGGAAGGGCGAGGTGACACAAAAATGGCACTGCAGTCTCCATGTGCCCCTTAGTCTGGATTTTGCCCACCTCTGCTTTAAAAACTGAAGAGGAAGTGATGGTATAGCCCAGTGGTGTGAGCAACTCATTTAGCTAAGAGTGCAAGCTTACAGTGGGCCCCACCCTTCCAGCTAAAAACTAGTGATTGAAGCAGGGCTTTGTGAATTACTGCCGCGTTACACCATCCAGGAATTTGATGCTATTTTGTCAACAACAACAAAAGGCAGGATTTGCAAGGAGCTTTTAAAAGGGCGAAGAGATGAATAAATGAAAGAATGGATGAGATAAGATGCTTCTATAGGAAGCGAGTCCTATTTTCTTGAAAACAGGGAAGCTGATGAAACATGGGAGAGTTACTTTTCCGGATCCAAAGCAAGAAGCCATAATTCCCCCCTTCCATTTTCTTCCTGTTGACAGATACTTTTTAATACCAAGGAAAGTGGTTAGGAAATGCCAACAACAGAAAACCCCACCAGAGACAGGTGTACAAAAACAGGGCCCTTTTTTTAAAGCTGCGATGAATGTAGCTTTCAATGGCCTGTGTGTAAACAAAGCAGAATGTCTCTGGTGTCGGTTTCTGATTTAAAGGCTTTGGTTGTATCCCTCTTGTACACGTAAGATTTCTCAGGGAGAGACCGAGAGGCTCAATGAAGAGGAAGGTTTTCTTTGCCAAAAAATTCTCTTGACACACTGGGGGTCTCAAAGGCAATATTTTCATTTTTCAGACACTGCAGTCATTTTGTCTACCTTTTTGTTTTGTTTAACTTTATCTGGCCACTGAACACATTAATGGCTCACTCACCAGTTCCATATGCTTCTCCTGTTGCTTATGCAGGTGTAAGATTAATTTTATTCCACCTTTGAATGTAGGCCACAAGGACATAACTGCTGGAATCAGAGGTGTGTCTGTCAACATACTAGTTTTGTGTCCCCAGGCAGCAGCTTTCAAATATTCTAGCATTTCCATATTACTATGTCTTGCCGAGAAGTCCTTGGCAATCCACTGCAGTGGACTCAGGGTGATAGGAACACAGGAATATCCTTTCTGACTATTGGCCCATGTAGCTCACTGACTGGTAGAAACACAGATTGGTGGAGTTCCAGATAGGGTTCTTTCCCAGCCCTAATTGGAGACTCCTGGGACTGAACATGAGACATGCATCATGCAAAGTGTGTACTCTGCCACTGATCTACATTGCTGTTAATTGCTGTCAAGCCACCTTCAGTTTATGGCAGCTCAATGAATTGGAGACCTCCAAGACATTCTGTTACTGATGGCCCCATCCAGGTCTTGCAAAGTCTGGGTGGTAGTTTCCTTAAATGAGTCAATCCATCTTTCATACAGTCTTCTTCTTTTCCTACAACCTTGCAGGTTGCCAAGCGTTATCATCTTTTCTGCTAAGTAATGTCATCTCATATGTCGAAAATACAATAGCTTGGGTTTAGTCATTCTGCTTTGGGCTTGATTTGCTCTAGTTATCTTTTTGTTGGTGGTCCATGATATGTGTAGAACTCTCTTCTAACACCAGATTATAAATGACCTTATTTTCTTCTGTCAGCTTTCTCAACTGTCCAGCTTTCACATCCATACACAGAAATTGTATAAAGTGTGGCACGCCCAGTACAACACTTCCCTGTTTTTCTGTTCATCTGACAATGGACGTAACTCAGTTTGCATAGGGCTCTGTCTATGTCAGCAAGCCATCTGCCTTGCCCCACATTAACTCAAAAGTGTGGTATATTATCTGTGGGTGTTATAGGCATTGGAAACTGTAGCAGGGGCCAGATTTCATCCTGTGTTCTTAGCAGTGTCCTGAAATCATCTAAAAATCTGATAGTATCCTGAGCCATAAGTGACCAGAGGTCACCTCCAGTTTCAGTTTCCAGGTTTTTACCTGTTGTTGGTATTTTTGGAGTTCTGGGGTTAGGAGTTGAGTGAAGTAACCTGCCTATTCTGGAGGCTTCTAGGAGTAGAATCATAGAATTATCGAGTTGGAAGAGACCACAAGGACCATCAGGTCCAACCCTCTGTCATGCAGGAATACGCCATTAAAGCACTGTCAACAGATGGCCATCCAGCCTCTATTTAAAAAAAACTCCAAAGGAGACTCTACCACATTCCAGGGCAGCATATCCCCCTGTTGAATTGCTCTGTCCTTTTAGGGTGATGTATCTCCTTTAAGTTTCTTTTCCCCTTACCATCTTTTTTCTTTAATTCAGGGATGCGAGACAATGGGCCTAAATACTCTAAAAGCACAAGATCCTGTCTGAGCTTGGAAGCTAAGTAGGATCAGCCATGCTTAGTACTTGGATGAGAAACAGCTAACAAATGCCAAGTGCTGAAGGCTATATTTCAGAGAAAAGGAACTGGCAAAACTGCCTCTGAGTTTTCCTTGCCTAAGAAACCCTATGAAATTTACAGTGTGCCCTCTTCTAGCATGATCTCTACATGCACAAATGTGAGGTTGCATGAACCGTTGCGTCCCATTGTAATCAATGGATGTGATAGGCACATGTTCATGCTTCCACAGGCATGCACACATTGACTACAGTGGGATGC
Source organism: Iguana delicatissima (assembly GCA_948472985.1). Taxonomy (NCBI): domain Eukaryota; kingdom Metazoa; phylum Chordata; class Lepidosauria; order Squamata; family Iguanidae; genus Iguana; species Iguana delicatissima. The sequence continues at coordinate 1,360,819 of CAOKZL010000171.1, read as the reverse complement.
AACGCTTCATGCATGCAGAGGGCACGTTGTAGATACAGCAGTGGCACTGTATGAGGTTGCTATAACTCAACAGGCAATTTGAAGGCACAGACGTGAAAGAGAGTGGTTAAAATGCAATGGTGTCCTCCTTCAGCAAATATTCAGGCCATATACTAATACTAATATTAAATTAGTATAATATAGTATAATACTAATAGTACTATTATAGTATATTATAATATTATAGGATATTATGGTAATAATCTATTATATAAAAGTCAAAGTTTGTCTGTTTGTATCAGTCACATAAGGACATGGGGGGTGGGGGGAGCGATTCGCTCCTGGCGGCAATGTTTCTGGGGCGTCCCAGCCCATAGCCATGCCCCCACGCACCCTGGCCACGCCCCTGCATACCACAGCCACACCCCCGTGGACAGTGACCACACCCCTCGTGCTGTAGCTTCGCCCGCTCCCAGCCCACCTCCACACATTCCAAGCTCCCCCATTGGTTTGTCTGTGTCAGACAGGCGAAGACCTCATATGATTGGCTGAGTGAGGCGAGAAGACTCATATGATTGGCTGGCTGTGAAGATTCTGTGGAAACCTGGGGTTGGCAGTTTAGGGAAGGGCCTTTAGAATTCTCAACCAAGAGCTCTTGGGCCTCAGGCCCGTTGCTATGGAGATGAGGCCTACCATCAATAAGGATGCCAGAAAACTTTTGGGAGGCATATGTGAGAAAAATTAAAGTGACATACACAACACAGTTACAAGGTCTTCTCGCCTCACACAGTGGATTGCATGGGTTCCATAAGTGAGGAATCTTAAAATTGAAATTCAAAACAAAAAATGCTTCCAGAAAAACGTAAAGCCATTGCACGAATTCAACAGAAAGCAGAAAAATCAAAAGCCAGTACATCAACGTCGCCGGAGAATGCAGACTGGATTGGGACTGTGGGGGAAACTTACAGGTATTGGAATAGGCCAGTTGCTATAGAGACAATACCTAGCAGCAAAGAAGAGGACAATGTATTCCCACAGGAATCCAACCTCTGTATGTTATCAACTACGAATACAGATTGGATTGGAGAATATGGAGATAAGGTACAGGTACAGAAATAGGCCGGTTGCTATGGAGACATGGCCTAGCAGCAAGGAGGAGGACCATGTATTCCCTCAGGAACCCACATTGTGTTTGTAAATAACTCTGAATACAGACTGCATTGGGAAATATGGAGCAAAGTTACAGGAAATGGAGAAGATAGTTGAGTGAGTTCTTAAGAGGAAAATAAAATCCAGGGCAATGCTGGGTAAATACGCTAGTAGTATAATATTAATAATTGACTATTTTGGCTCTTTCTTTTTAACCATGCAGGTATGGGATGAATTGCCTCATTCAGTTTGAAGACTTCGCAAATGCCAATGCCTTCCGACTTCTCAACAAATACCGCCACAGATATTGTACTTTCAACGATGACATTCAGGGTGAGCAATGCAAATAATCATTATTGAGACAGTTCAGTACTGTGTGGAGTTCTACAGAATGTTCCTCCACATTGACTTTGTCATTCTCACTTGTCCCTAAAGCTAAGGCCCTTTCCCCACTGCACTGTTACAGTGCTATCATTCCACTTTCAACATCCTATGGAATCCTGAGATTTGCAGTTTAGAAAGGAGCATTTAGAATTCTGAGCCAGAAAGCTCTTTGGCCTCAATAAACTACAAACCCCAGAATTCCACAGGATGTTGAAGGTGGAATGATAGCACTGTAACAGTGTAGGAAGGAAATGGTCTAAGATTTCAGAACGTTGTCCCTTACCATTGGCTATGCTGGTTAGGACTGATGGGAGCTTAAGTCCTGAAACAGGAGGAATGACACATCAGCCAAAATCCTATATCAAGCACTTTACCAGTGCATGTGAAATCCGTAAAGTGCTTTTCAGTACTTAGAAGGGAAAGATTAACAAGGAATCACAGAGCAGGAGCTTGAGCCCAATCTATATAACAGAAGCTAGGTGGGATGACTCCCATGATTAGAATCTAACAATTGAGGGATATAATCTGTTCAAAAAGAATAGATGGGGAAGAAAAGGAAGAGGAGGACCTCTTAAAGGGGCTTACGTCTGCAGGAGTTAGAATTGGCCAGTTTCATAGTGTCAATATCCAGTAGTGCTGCGCATAGGTCCTATTGTTTACTGGTCCTGGTGTGCACTGGGACATTGGCTTGGGAGGACCAGTGCAAATCAGTAGAGCCTGATGTGCATTTGTACACTCTTGCTGGTGTCCTGTTACACATCTTTGCCATTAATTAACAAGGTTTCTTTGCACTTGTGCTGTGGAGCTGAGTACACATAAAGTTATTTAGCGCACAGCATGATAGAGGATTCCAGCTTTTGTCATTGGACATGGTTACAGTGAACCCACAGCGAAAGGATGCTGGTATCACTTTACATTATGCAACCCATCCCTCATTGGATCTTTACCTTTAGTGTATTTGTATCAAGTGTTCTGAATTTTTCATGTTTTTCCCTCCACCCAAATAGTAATTTTTTTTTTTTGCATTTTGCATCTTTTGCATTTCCCAGCCACAGATTTCCTTCAATGTGCCCATTCTCTATTCTTCAGCAAGGTTAGAAACAACCTTTATCAGTTTGACTGATAGGTTATGGGGATGGGATGTCAGATCTCTTTTTTTTGTTACTGCTTCTATAAATATAGCTAGGAGACTTTTTCACACCTACCTTCTGTCTCAATTTGGCAAGGACAGTCCCAACTAATCCTCTGTCATCCCACTTTTTCAGTGGTTCTTAAGATGTCCCAGTTTCTTTCTCCTCTTCCTACTTCCCTTCTTTGTCTCCCTTACTTCAGTTGTTACAAACTGAGTTCAAAGTGCAAACTATAGTTTTGCACTCTGGCCATTTCTGAACTACACTGTTATAGTGCCATTATTCCACTTTCAGCATCCTACGGAATCCTGGGGTTTGCAGTTGAGGGGGGAGGCATTTAGAATTCTCAGCCAGAGAAGTTTTTGGTCTCGATAAACTGCAAACCCCAGAATTCCACAGGATGTTGAAAGTGAAATAATCGCACTGTAACAGTGTAGGGTGGAAATGGCCTCAATTAACTCACTCAGCAGGAGGAAAGAGGAGAGAAAGGAGTGGATCCTGCCCTTCCCAGTAGACTCACACAAAAGCAAGCCGGTGAACCTTCTCCTGGCTTGTGTGTTCTTCCTCGTTAATAATTTATGCCGTCTTGATCTCACTTCCTGGTTTTCATATGTGAAATGTTAGAGTATGGGGGGTTTTCTTTGTTAATTTTCTCTTCAAAACTGAGCAAGTATGTGTACTTGTGAGAACCAGCATGGTATAGCGGTTTGAGCATTGGACTATGACCTGGACACCTGGGTTCAATTCCCTGGTTGGCCATGGAAACCCACTGGGCGATCCTTGGTGTGTTACACACTCTCAGCCCCAGAAAACCCCATGCTAGGTTCAATCTTAGGGTTGCCGTAAGTCGGAACCGACTTGAAGGCACACAACACAACAATGGCAATGTGTACTTGTGGTGTTAAGAAGCTGTGAAATGGGACATGGAAATTTCAGGGGGGCTGACTACATACCCCAGCTGGCATGACCACTGGCCATTCTGTGCAAGGAATTCTGGGAGTTACGATCCAAAAAAGTAACATTTCCTTGTTCTGATCAAGACACCAGTAAAACTGACAAGGCTTCCCTTGACCTTCACAGTTTCACTGGAGACTGGGGAAAAGAGTGAGAAAGAAATAGAAGTAAGGTGACCTAGAAGGATTCCAACAGAATAATACCACAACCCAAAGCTATAGCGGTCAACAATTAGGCTGGGAAGTGGGGAAGTATGTTATCTCAACTAGCTTGAGAGAGAGTATGATATACACTTCTAAACTTCAGACCACATCAGCAAAGTTCAGGAAATCCAGTAACTTCATTGAGGATAGAAGCAAGCATTTGCATACATGGCACCAACACCAGAACTGAAAGACAATTACATTTGCTGTTGTTTATAGGAATACCTGATAAGCTCAATTTTGCCCACAGAAGTATTTCATTACCTCACCACTCCACCTACCTTCTTGCTGCCCATTACTATAACAGACCCCTCCAACTTGATTCCGTGCCCAGCTATCAACCACCTGCTTATCTGAGAAGTGGGCACATCCCACCACTATTTGCAGACTCTGCACGTTAAACAGAAGCTATATTAAAAACATGCCTGTTACCTATATTGTGCATAAACTCAGTATGTACTTAAGTTATAATCTGAGTACCAATCCTTGTGAAGCAGACAGAGTTTAATATATTTGGAAATGCTATTAAATAGGATACATAATGGTTTACAGAAAATACAGAGGTTAGCACTACCTATCACGCCCCAAGCTTTGCAACACATCTACCTGTCTTGGCAGTGCTGTCGTGACAGAGAGGCAGTTAAAGCAGTGACCAAAAAACAAACAAACCAACAACCTTATAACTTATAAACAATGGTGTATTCAGCAAAGTGGAAGATTCCCAAGAGACAATTAAGGCTTTGATTCCAGCCTTTCTCCTCACAAACAAGATTAAGGTGGTAAGCTTCCATGTATATACGCTTGGAAAAAAGTCCCATTGAAATGAAAGCAATTTACTTTTAAATCAACATGGCAAGGGCTGGGCTCTTAGCCCACCTAGCTCTCTTTCATTAATTAAGGAAAGTTATGTGAAATAGAAAAAGGGAAGTCAATGGGTAGCAGAGAGACCAGCATACAAAAGAACCTCTTTAGCAGTCTTTGGCAAGATTTATTTTTAATTTTTATGAGTGAGCCTCTGGGATGAAACAAACACTGATTAGCCAGCAGTTTATGCAAAGCAGCTGTGGACTTATAAGTGGGTTTTTTTCTCCCCTTTTCTCCTTCAAAATCAGCAAACTCTAATCCTGGTGGTAAATAATACTTCTGTTCCCAAGATACGTTAATTTTGAGTGTTTTGAGTAATTGGCAGGTAAGAAAACAGTTTGTGGAAACAATGGAATATTAGAAACATATTTTAAGAGAGAAAAGCCATTACAGGCCCTTGTCATTGCACCAAAGTCTTGCAGCTTTTCCATCCTATTTGTAATTGGGGTATAAGATTATGAGTAACGGCACACCCTGTCTCGCAGGGCTGTGGGCTTCTTAAAACCCACATCACAGAACAGGCTGAGTCATAGCATCCTCTGTTCTTCACCTCCTCCCCGTTTTATTCTTCCTTCAGTCTTTATGGTTACCTTTTTTGTAAAGATATCAGGATTTGTTTGGTGGAGCCCGCTCTATAAGCACATAAGGGCCCTGAAAATGAAGGATTAACTCCTAGCTCCCCCTAGAGGACAGAAGAGTGCAAGACAGTTTCTACAAAAGATGGCTTAGTACAGGCTCCCTCCACTTACCTGGCAGAAAACAGAATTGGTTGAAAAGCAGAACCCATGTACTGTACTGTGGGGAGCATGAAGGGCTTATGGAAGATCACTTGGGACAGACTATGTGTGTGCTGCTTGCAAAGTCTCAGCCCATTTGGCATCTTTTTTCCTCTTTCAGCTCACTTTGCAAGCAGCGCTTCATGCAAGCACTCACAAACGAGGCTCTGTAGGCAAGAAGAACTGACAAAAAGGCAGATCCCCCCATCTGAGAAATGGAGCTTGTCCTTAATTTGAAAGCATCAGATAACAGGACATCAAAAGGCAGGGGCTTCCTCTATTCTAGAGGTCACTTGGTTAAGTATGCAGTAGGTCCCCAGTATCCTCAGGTTGTACATTCTCAGACTTACTATGAATAATGAAAAACACAGATAATAGTGAATGTTTTTTTTTATGAAATGAATGATGTAAGTATCAAGACAAGTATCCAGCTTGGAGAGGAGGAGTATGATTCTAGGAGTATTATTAAAAGCTAGGGTGGTATACTTGTTTGGGTGTTGAACTAGGGTCCTTTCTGCACTACCCTGCTATAGTGCTATTATTCCACTTTCAACATCCTGTGGAATTCTGGGATTTGTAGTTTTACTGAGGCCAAAGAGCTCTCTGACTGTGGATTCTAAATGCCTCTCTGTAAACTGCAAATTCCAGGATTCCATAGGATGCTGAAAGTGGAACAATAGCACTATAATGGTTTATTGCAGAACGGCCCTAGGGCTTTGAGAGGCCAGGGCTTAAATTCCTACTCAGCCATGTAGAAACTCACCAAGTGACCTTGTGCAAGTCATACTCTCTCAGCCTCAGGTAAAGGCAATAGGCAACTCCTTTGAATAAATCTTGCCAAGAAAACCCTAGGATAAGGTCAGCGTATGTCAGAGCCAGTTTGAAGGCACATAACAGCAACAACAAGGAGTATAACTGGTGAACTCCCAAGTGGTGGCAGGTGTTGTAGGAGCAGACAAGGAATCAGCCCTTGCAGAGCCTCCTGGAATCTGTGGGCCCTAACAAATATGCCACTATGCTGAATGCTGATGCCACTTTTGTTCCTCAGGAGCCTTAGAGATGCTTCGATGCCTGGAACCAACGCACTCAATAACTTTGTGTGTATGCATGTGTAATTTTGTTGCAGGAACCGCCTCTGTTGCCGTAGCTGGAATCTTTGCAGCCTTAAGGATCACAAAGAACAAGCTTTCTGACCATAAATTTGTCTTCCAAGGAGCTGGAGAGGTAGGGTTTGTGTTCCTTTGAAGGCACGCCAATGACAACCGTCGTGTTCTGTGTGCTTTCTGAAAACAAGAAACAATAGAGCAGAAATGTAAAAGCAGGGAAGTGGTTGTAAACCTTGGGGAGCAGGGATCATTCTCAGTGGCTCTTCCTGCAGGCTGGCCTTGCAGAAGGAGATTACACAACTGTGAGGGAAATGGCCCAGAATGACCCTTGTGTTTATTACTTGGGAAACGAGACTATGTTTGTGTCAAATTCCTCAAGAACCAGAGACCCTGCAGAGTTTTTGTAGAAAATGAGAACTGATCAATGGCAACCCATTGGCTTTTTCACTGGCTTCTGTTTTGTCTAGCCAGCAAAGTAAATGTTGGCTGAATTCTTCATGGATTTTTAAATTTCTCTTACATGACCATTGTAGTCTGGTTCTCTATCTCTCTTCGTAATGTTTCTGTATAGGAGTGAGACATGGAGTAGTGGTTTGAACTAGATTGCTGGGAAACCAAGGTGCAGGTCCCCATTCAGCCATGGAAACCCACTGAGAGACCTTGGGCAAGTCGCTCCTTCTCAGCATCAGACGAAGGCAGTCAGAAACTTCCATGGAAGAAATCTTGCTTAGAAAAACCTATGACAGCTTTGCCATAAGTCAAGAATCAACTTGAAGGCACATCAAAATAAGAACTCTCTTTGGGTGGTTTTTATGAGAAGATACACTGATAGTAGAAACTTGGGGAGAAGCAGTATGCCTTACAGTATCTTTGATTCTCCTAGGAAAACCCTGGTCCTAGAGTTCACTAGATCCAGTGTTACCCCAAAACGTGGGTGCCACAAGGACCAACCTGCAATGCCAGTACCTCCTTGCAAAGTTGGGGAATTAATTAGCTCAAAATCAGAAAGCTAATGGGAGAAGAGGCAACTTAGTAAGATTTTGCTATCAATGTTTACAGGCTCATACAAGAGAAACCCAGCTGACATAGCAGTGTAGATAGTTAAAAATGTGTTTTATTGCATTACATCTATGCATACAAACAATAATCCAAACACACATATTTGCACAAGTGCTAACCGAAAGAAAGGGAGGAAAATGAGAGGGTGACTATGAGGGGTACAGACAATATTTACTGGATCTGACGATAAGCGGAGAGACAAGATGAGGTGGCTCAGGTACTGGAACCAAGGGCAGTTCTCAGTTTGGGAATCTGATGGACAGAGTGACAGTCAGAAGGGTGAGAGTCTGCAAGTTACAAGCCTGAAATAAGGGGTATATGTATCTGAAAACCAGCCTGTGGCAGTAAAGGTTCCCACTGCGAAAACAAAAGGGGAACCATTGTCCTAACAATGGTCTATTCACCTCTTAATGTGTACAGTGTTTGATTGACAAAGACATGAGGGTTAATCCAATCAGGATCAAGAGTTGAGGAAGGTTGGGATTGGAGTAAATCTGGTAGGCTTCTAGCCTGTTGTTCTCTGGGAAGACATTCAGCTTCTGCCTCAGCGAATCATCCACAGGAACAACAGCTACTGCCGGGCAAATGACCTAGTCTCACCTAGAGGGTGTTTAGGTAGACCAGCCTCTCTTTCTCACACTTACAGTCAGATTTCTTACCTCACTCGGTTTCATCTCTCAGTCATCTCTCAGGCTTGAATTTGATATTAGTGCCAGTTAAAGTGTGTTGCCAATTAAATATGATGCCAATTAGATATGGTGCCCATCCAAACCTTGAGCCTTACACCAGATTGTCCTTAGTGTGCTCTGTAAAATAACTGTCATCACCCATTTATTTGCAGAGTGCAGAAAGACTCTTGCCTTTGTATCCTTGCAAGTGTACTTCAAAGCCTACATGTCAGGGGAGACATCTCAGTCATAGACTCCATCCTGACCAGAACACAGGTAGTGAAATTTGTGGAACATACCAATATCTAGAACAGATAGTCATAGCATACTGATGATGTCTTTGAGCTCACTAACTCCTCTCCTCATTTTGTAACCCACTCCTTATCTCATATCCTACACACTACCTGTCATCTAATCCGCCTACTAGCTCTGATCCTACTCACTGACCTTCCCAACTGACACTGATGCCACCTGTCATTCCATTCTGATTTCTGCTATCTTCCATTCATTCTTCTGAGTGGGGTCAAGACATGTTCATGCTCAGAGTAAACCCACTGCAAGCAATGTGGGTTCTGTAGGTCTGCCCTAAGCATGATTAAGTCTAGATAACAACCGTGTGTTACAGACATGGGTGTCACTGAGATGAGGACATTACCACCTAAGGTGCCTTATATTGACTTAAGAATCAGGTTTTTGGCCCACCTAGCAAAGTATTAGCTACTCCAATTGGCAGTACATCTCTGACTCTGTTGGCTTTTTGGATGCTTCCTAGCCTTGCTACATAAGATTATTTTCATCAAGAAACTTCATGAACTGAATTGGATCTAAGACCTTCTGCAGATGGAGTATGTGCTCTCCCAGTCAACAAGAGCTTCTTCCTTTCCCTGTTTAAGCAGCTCCCAGTGTTTGGAAGATCTGCAGTTAAGTTGTCATGGGTTAATGGAAAACCACATACCCTGCTAGTATAAAATTCCAAGTTCAGTCTTCTGGAATCTCTCATTATAAGCCTCTCATATCAGGATAGATAATTAGACAGTTCACAGCTGTAACAAGTCAAAGTAGACAGTATTGTGCTAGATGGAGCAATGGTTTTGTTCAGTTTATAGCAGTTTATTCAGGTCCTTCTATCCTTCCACAGAGAAAATGATTGCTTGTCTGTTCATCTGTGTTTTCAGGCTGCTATGGGCATTGCTCATTTGATAGTTATGGCCCTAGAGAAGGAAGGCATCTCAAGAGAAGAAGCAATCAAAAAAATCTGGATGGTTGACTCCAAAGGTCTCATTGTCAAGGTACTCCTGAAGAGATAGGCCTAATTTTTTATCATGTTTTGCTTTGTAGAAATTACAGCATTTATTGTCCTAATGAAAACATGTGTAACATTTTAGGAACAGCAGACATAGTTTAAACATCTTCTGTTAAGATAAAATATATATTTTGTCTACAAGGGAGAAATCTAGGGAAAAATACTGCTTTTCAAATTTTAAAAATGGGCCAGTTTCATTTTTTTTTTTTTAAAGGAACCTATTGGCTAGTATCTATGTTGTCATTTGTCTGTACAAACATACATCAAGCTAAATTGACAAGCCAACATTCAACTTGCTGGTATTTATGTTTGTATTGCAAGTTGCAAAAGTCAGTTCCTGGTGCGGAAGTTAAATCCACAGAATTCTTCTCCTGTCCTGCCCCTTGACTCCCTTTAAAACTTGACTCTGGCTGCAAAAGACCTCTGATCATTGGCATATATAGTTCATTTAGATTTTCTTAATCTCTCTTCCCCGCTTCCTCGACCCAAGGATTTGAGATGGACAGCAAAACTTATAAAAACCTGGTTAAACTAGCAGAATGAAGTATCCAATAAATATTAAAATAATTGTTTTAAATTTGAAGTGGCCCTCTCTCTCTTCTTTACTGTTGCTATTGGCATCAAAGATCAGTACAGCTCATAATTGCTTTGTAGCTCTTTCAAAAAGTATTCAGGTTTTAGTTTTGTTGACTCTCCAAGAGAAAGAAACTTCCCATAGTTCGTGGGGCAGCTGTTAAGAACATGGCAGTCAAGAACAAGTCATACAGTCTTTCAACATAGAAAAAAATAATCTTAGCAGATCTCTGATGCTAGTAAAACTGATTGCTGCAGTCTTTTCTTTAAACTGCCATGGCTTTTGCCTATGTTGTTTATCTCACAGGGTAGGAGTCACCTGAACCATGAAAAGGAGATGTTTGCCCAGGATCATCCCAGTGTGAAGACACTTGAAGAGGTAGTGCAGACAGTAAAACCAACAGCCGTTATTGGTAAGTGATAAGCCTGCTCCAGGTTGTAGATACGGGCAGGAGGAGGCAAAATGAAGGCATTGCCCTTCCAAAGAAGAATTCTGTCCCAATGACATTTTCCTTCAGTCCCCAAATTTGTATCTTAGAGGATGAAACTATGAAAAGCATTCACACCTGGAACCTTTATATCTGCAGTATTGGCATTCTCTTGGTAATTCTACCTGCTCCTTTTCTTTGGATATCTAAACTGTATCTCTAAATGCTCAATCAAAGTTTTAAGTTACTGTAATGTTGGAAATTTGGGGACTGAAGGAACATTTCATTTCAGGGGACAGAATTCTTATTTGCAGAGGAATGCCCTCATTCACACACACCCCACAGCTGTACCTCTAGGTCTGCTTTTCTTTAGACTTTCCTATGTGACGTTGCTTCCTTCCATCATGGCACCTTCCTGTTTCCCCAGCAGTGGTGTTGATCCCTGCCTTCTAGCCATGATGTGGTAGCTAGAAGGGAGTGGAAAAGGACACAGATTTCTTATTGGGCCAAGGAAGCAGGCAGCAATACCTGACTACCACTCCCAAGAGGCAAAAAGAGATGTGGAGAGGAATCACATATTATCAGGAATCATGAGAATTGTCCATTTAGGCCACTATTAATTTTGTCAAGAACCATCAGGGGTAGAATTTGTGAACTCTTATGTCTATGAATGGCCACCCCTGAACTAAATTTGAAGTCTCTTTCTCTGTTGTGTTCCCAGATTCTATAATACCCCTGCACCATGCTGACTAGTGCCTTGCATATCTATCAGAATGTGAATCCACTCCAGGTTTTGGGCCAGATTTTGACAGTACTATCCAAGGTGCTGAAACCCTTTTGGAGGTTGAATTCAGCACCTTGGATGATAGTGATGGTGATATTAATATTTAATATAGTAGCCCTGGTGGTGCAATGATTAAATGCTGGTTCTGCAGCCACAAGTTTGTGAGTTCAATCCTGCCAGGCTCCAGGTTGACCCATCCTTCTGCAGGTCAGTAAAATGAGTACCCAGCTTGTTGGGGGCAATTAGCTAACACACTGTAAATTGCTTAGAGAGCACTTAGCTGATAAGCGGTATAGAAATACACACGCTATTGCTATTTGTTACCTGCCTCTCCCTGTGAATTGAGGTGGAGAACAACAACAAATAACATGTAACATCAGTTAAAAGAATATATGAAACCAAAACTTATTAAAATCCATCAATAAATACTTTAAAACCCATAATTTAAAAATAATCTGGATAGCCTTGCCAGAAGAGACTGGTCTTTACTGATGATTTAAATGCAGAGAGCTTCTCGAGCTGATGAATCTCTTCTGGGAGGTTGTTCCACAGTCCAGGGAGGAGGGCAAAGAAAATGTCCTCTGGGTAACAGTCACTCTAATTTTGGCTGATTGAAGTCGATGTCTCCCAGAGGACCTGAGCGTATGAAGTGGATTGTATGGGAAAAGGTGGCGCCCTAGGTAACCTGAAGCCAAACCATGTAGGGCTTTAAAGGTAATAACCAACATGTTATACTTTTCCATAAACTAATTGGCAAATATTGGACTGATTTTAATATTGGTGTATGGTCACTCTTAGAAGTACCAGTAAGAAATCTGGCTGCCATGTTTTGAAGTGATTGGAGTTTCTGAACTAGGTACAGAAGTATCCCAAAGCACAGTGCGTTGCAGAAATCCAGCCTTGAGGTTACCAGTGCACGCACTACCATCTTTCCTTCAATTAGTTTCAAAGGTGCTACAAGGTCCCTTTGTAGGCTCCAAAATAAGCATTTATAGCGATGTACTGTAGGGTTGGTAGGTAATTGTTTCTCAAAGGAAATCTCCTCTCTCACATCCCTCACTGCCACTCCTCCCTACCCATCACTTCAACATTTTGTACATCCTGTACAAAATAAACAAAATGTTTATACACACATACACCCAGAGAATACAATTTTTTTATACATGCATACACCCAAAGAGCCTAACAAGAACTTGCATATATGTGTGTATAGAAGCCACTCCCTCGTTTTTGGACAGCTATATTTTGCTTCCAAACTCATAGTCTTCCTCCTCCCGAGATCACTAGTAGATGGATGAATGATGAATGGAATAATAGACTTCTCATCTTTTGAGGAGAAGGAGCCAAGATCAAGTTCAAAATTATTTCTGCAGAAAGCAGACCATGGGACAGGAGCAGCCTGGGTGGATCCCATGTGGCCCTTACACCTATGAAACTCCTCACATTCCTCAATTTAAAAAAATAAAACTGAAAAACTACATTTTGGGGCCAAAAAACATAGCTGGGACATGGTCTCAGAATAAAGTGCTTTTTCAAACTCCACCCCACCATGAAACAGCTGGGGCAGGAAGTAACCAGTAGCAATGGAAATGTCACATATAGCTTGGGGAAATGGGTGTGTCAGACCCGTCTGCAGTCAGGAAGACCCGAAAATGGCCCTCTGACTCCTCCAAATGCACCCACCCCAAGCTAAATATATTTTGGTTTGCAATCTGAGGCAGGATCCTGACAGGTTGGCGCCCATTCCTCATCCAGCTTAGACTTCTTGTTGCGTGCTTTCAAGTTGTTTCTGACTTATGGCAACCCTCAGGCAAACCTATCACAGGGTTTTCTGGGGACTGAGAGTGTGCAGTGCACCCAAGGTCTCCCAGTGTGTTTCTATGGCCAAGTGCAGAACTGAACCCTGATCTCCAGGGTTGTAGTCCAATGCTCAAACCACTACAACATGCTGGCTCTTAGTTTAGAGTACTGCTATTCATTCATTACATATTTGTATCCTCCTCCTTCTTCCAAAAAGCTAAAATCAGTGCTTTAGAGGTTCAGTGAATCTATGCAATTGATTACACTGAAATAGAGTTTATGTACAGCCTCCTAAACTAGTTGTCAGGTCTGTTTTCTTCTGTTTGTTGTTTCCTTAGTTTTTTTTTTTAAAAACCTCTTATAGGTGTGGCTGCTGTTGCTGGAGCTTTCACTGATCAAATTTTGAAGGACATGGGGACATTCAACAAGAGGCCAATTGTATTTGCCCTCAGTAACCCCACAAGCAAAGCTGAGTGTACAGCCGAACAGTGTTACCGCTTAACAGAGGTAAGATGGTTGCTGGGCCCTCTTTTAAATATTCCTTTGTCATTTTCAGTGATATAGACTTGAGTCAATTGATCAAGTCAGACTTAAGTCACTTCAGTGACTCCGCTTGAACTCGACTCAGCAATAAGTGACACACTGGCTCAACTAGACTTGTCACTTGTATATTTTTAGTAACTGACTTGTTGCCCTTGGTTCAGTAAAATAACACATTAATCCAGAAACCTTACAACTTTGAACAACATTTCCATCTCTTTTCCCCCATTGGTCACATGATGATCTGTCTCAAATACAAAGCATGGGTGCATTTCTTAGGCCGTTTCCACACTAGCCTGTTATAGCGCGATGATTCCACTTTCAACATCCTCTGGAATCCTGGGGTTCGGGAGGGGCCGGAAACTGCAAACCCCAGGATTCCAGAGGATGTTGAAAGTGGAATCATTGTGCTATAACAGGCTAGTGCAGAAAGCCTTACAGGGGAACATCAAATAGGTTAGGCAGTGGGCTTGCGGTCTGCTCCACAGCCTGTCCCTTCTGCATATTGGAGGAACCTTCTAAAATTTTTCCTAAGAGCAGAAGGCAAGACTTGTCCCCAGAGCACAGGATGTATGTCTCAGAGGGGAACAGCAAATATATTAGGCAAACATATCGGGCTTAAGGAGGAAGGATCCTTCCTTCTAAAGCTTTTGGAGCATCAGTAATGGAGAGTAAGAAGGATCCTGTTCTCCACTTCCAAAGCTGCAGAACTCACAAATGTGGAGAGCTGATTCTGCTTAAATTGTTAAAACTGACTTTATTTGATTCCATCCAGAAATTCTGGAATATAGTTTGGGGTATACAGTTGGCTCCAAGCTTGAGACTTGACTTGAAAGTATCTTGCAAGGACTTGAGACTTGAAGGTAGGGGCTTAAGACTTGACTTAAGACTCAGAGTAAAAGACTTAAATACATCACTGGTTATTTTGCTGCCACAAGGCCACCTTTCAAACCAACCCTTTTTTCCCTTTTCCAGTTCCATTCAAACTATACAGAACTCTTGTGAGATGGAGAACAAATGTCCCAAATCTTTTCTTGCTTTATTTTCAGGGACGAGGCATATTTGCAAGCGGGAGCCCATTCCCAAAAGTGACCCTGCCCAATGGACAGACCTTCTTCCCTGGACAAGGGAACAATGCTTATGTTTTCCCAGGTCTTGCTCTGGGAGTTATTGCCTGTGGAGTCCGGCACATCACTGATGACATTTTTCTCACCACGGCAGAGGTTTGGAATCTTCCTATTTTCAACCATCATGCAGAAAAAAATGCTTCATAGAATCCTAGAGTTGGAAGGGCCATCAAGTCCTTCCTCCTGCTCAATGTAGGATCTCCTGTAGAGGAGCATCCCCAGCAGGTAGATGTCCACCTTCTTTTTGAAGATGCCCAGAGAAACTGACCTTACCACCTCCATAGGAAATTGGTTCCCTTACCAAACTACTCTTGCCATCAAGAAGTTCCTTCTAATGTTCAATCAAAATTTACCCTCTTTCAACTTTAAATGCTGTACCTGGTCCTATCCTCTGGGGCAACAGAGAATCAACCTGTGCCTCCTCTCTGTGACAGTCCTGTACAGTCAGCCCTCCATACCATAATTCTAACTCCATGGATTCAACCAACAACAGCTTGAAAATATTCTATGGATGAATGGATGGGTGGGTGGGTGGATGAGTAGGCAGGCAGACTGACAGATAGACAGAGAGAGAGAGAGAGAGAGACAGATGGCAATAGCATGTGTATTTCTATACTGCTTATCAGCTAAGTGCTCCCTAAGTGGTTTACAGTGTGCTAGCTAATTGCCCCCAACAACCTGGGTACTCATTTTACTGACCTGCAGAAGGATGGAAGGCTGAGTCAACCTGGAGCCCAGCAAGATCAAACTCACAACCTTGTGGTTGCAGTACCAGCATTTAACCATTGTGCCACTAGGGTTACTACCACTGTGCCACCAGGGCTAATAGATAGATAGATAGATAGATAGATAGATAGATAGATAGATAGATAGATAGATAGATAGATAGATAGATAGATAGATAGATAGACAGACAGACAGACAGACAGACAGACAGACAGACAGACAGACAGACAGACAGACAGACAGACAGACAGACAGACAAACAGACAGGAGATATATATACAGTCACCCTCCACATTTGTGGGTTTCACTTTTGATTATTCATAGATTATTTGCTGTCACCTCTGCTGCCTCCCTATGCCATTTTTAATAGGGACTACAGGCCTCATAAGACTGAGAAACTGCAAATGAGACTTATAAGCCCCTCTTAAAAATGGTGTGGGACAGCAGTGGAGGAAGCAGTAAGCCCCACCAGTCACCCATTTCTACCTTGTGAAGGTACCCTGATGCCTCAAAGGAATCCATGGTGGATTGCATATGGTGATCATACTTTTTGTGTGTGTTAAATGTGGTTTGGGAGGGCCTAGAGTTATTCACTGTTTTTCCACTTTCACAGGGAATGTCTAGCAAATGTGGAGGGATGACTGTATCTCCAAAAAGCGAACTTTGATTTTGCCATTTTCTATAAGGGACATCATTTTACTACACCATTGTACATAATAGGACTTGAGCATATACAATTTTTGGTATCCATAGGGGGTCCTGGAATCAAACCCTAACAGATATCAAAGGCCCACTGTAGAGTTCGATCACTGCAGTCACATCACCCTGAAGTTTTCCTTTCAAGTCTATCAATTAACATTTTAAAGAACTGCACTTACTATCCCTTGTTGCCACTTATACTTTGGAACTCCCTCCCAAAATTGGTGCTGTCCCCTTCCTTCTACTCTCACTTCAAAGCCTGCCTCTTCTGTGAAGGCTTTGGCTTAACCTCTGCCAAATGAGTTTGTGCCTGAATGTTACTCCAGTACAGATCTGTACCACTCATAGCTCCCTGCCAAATGGAGCTGTATAATATCAATGTTTTGTTGTGGTCACAGGTGCAGTACTTATGTGAGCATTTAAAGTATCTTTGATGTATCAATGGCACACATTTACTTAGTCACAAATATGTCTCATCCATGTGTGAAATGGAAGGACAGTGTGTTAAGATTTTATAAATGAAGGCCAAAATAGTGTTGGTGACATATACAGGCATAACTGGGGGGGGGGGAATGACTATTCTTGCTTTTTTGATTGTGGAGGATGGAAGAATTCAACCACTTTATTTATATTGCAGTTTTTTCCCAAGTGGGAATCAAGGCAGGTTTTCATTTGCAACAACCCTCTCTCCATGCCACCCACCTGTTTTCAGACTGGGCAACCCTACCTCTGCCATGTCTATTCAGTGAACAGAGGAGGATGAGGAACAGCCAGGCTTCAGCTTGCTAGAGGAAGGAACAAGGGTCCTTCAGTGGTCCTGAAGAATGACTTCTTCCTGTGGTCATCTGTGGTTGCTGCCTGGCCACCGGCATCATCTCCCCATCTTCCACAGCTGCTGAATAGCTATGGAGGAGGCTCGCCAGAAAAGAGGTGGATTGAGTATGCAGGGAGGAGGGAGGATGTAGCTATACATGACAGAGCTTTACTTCCACAAGTGTAATTCAGGATCGTGGCTGAAAACATAGGGATGTCAGCAAAGATCCTGCATCAGAGGTCATGACACGTAACCTTATGATGTTGTATGTCTGACATGATAGGCAATTAACTTCTGCATGCTGTTAATTTTTAGTTACGTTCAACTGTTGTAAGCCACCTTAAGTATCAAACTGGGGAAAAGGTGACATATACATAAATATAACAACAACCAGCCTTCTAGAGAATTGGGATGATACAAATCAAGGTCATCTCATGGAGTATTTCAGTGCACAGTGGGACCCATTGCACAGTGGGCACATTGCTGGCTCTGCTTTTGTGATGATACCAGACATGTAGCATTGTTTGTGCTCCTTTCCTAAGAATGTGGACATTGCCCAATGGTGCAATTAATCTTTAAATGCTTGTAAGTCAGTTCACAGTGAGGAAAATATCTAGTAGTACACCAGCCATAAGAAGCTACCATATATTGTCAGATCAGCCTTGTTTCACATAGAACTCACTCCTAGTCCCACCTGCATCAGACATGACCAACTGCTCCATTATTGTGGGATGGCATTTCCACCTTTGGTTTTCATGATAGCCACCTTTGTACAGAGGAGAATGAGGAGTAGCTCTTCCAGGGATTATGGGAGCTATCCAGGTGCTGAACCTATGTTGAGAGTAGGGTTGAACCTGGGATTTCCTGCTTGCTAAGATCATGTTCTACCATTGAGCTATAGTTAAGGAGGCAAGAGGAGCTTTATCTTTCTTCATGTTATCTGCATGCACTCTGCTACATCAGGTGCTTTCTACGTAGCCTAGCTCATATTTCCAGTATTGGAGCTAGGCTAGAAGAATGGTGCTTTCAGTAATGTAATGCTAGAAGTTAATGTTCAGACCCAGCATGGTGTAGTTTGAGTATTGGACTGGGAGCAAGGTTCAGATCTTCACTCAGCCATGGAAACTCAGTAGATCCCACTCTCTCAGCTTCAGAGGAGGGCAATGGCAAACATTTTCTGAATGGATCTTGCCCCCCTCCACTGCTCTACAGAACCACCATACAACAGAGGTGACCTGAAGGCACATAACAACAAATGCAAGACAGATTTTGGTTTACCTCACTAGTGTACCCCTTTTGATATACAAATTAAATGCCCATCACTTTATAGATGAGTGGAGTAGGCATTTAAACAACAGATATGGCAGCCCCTGTGATGTCCAAATGAGCCCCTTGAGATATGCTTAAAAAGATATGCAGTCTGTGATTGCCTTTAGTGTAACGGTGGGAATCAGGCAGTGTTCCAGATGTTTTTGGGCTTCCACAGGTCGATAAGTGGTAGACTGGAAAGATGCAGAAGAACTGAGATTTAGTTCCCTGCATCTACAATTAAAAGGATAAAGTAGCAGTTGACGGGGAACACCTGAGATCCTAAGGAGAGCTTCCAGGAGTCAGAACAGACAATATTAGAGTAGGTGAAATAATAGTCATCCTTGAGTGAAGACACATTCCTAGAAAGAACCTAGATTTATAGGTTTTCACGTGTTGTTTTTGAGGATGTAATGCTACATTCCTTCTGGCTACACAGTGTTCCCAGAGAGAATCATGACCTTTGAAAATTATTGTCCTATGTGAAGCGCTCTCTTTTCCTTCTCTCCTAGTCAATTGCAGAAGAGGTTACGGAAGAGAACCTTGCTGAAGGAAGGTTGTATCCACCTTTGAGCTCCATTCGAGAAGTCTCCTTCAAAATTGCTGTGAAAGTAAGAGTCCATAATACTTTGGTTTAGGTGAAGTTGTTCTAAAATCAAACTCCTGTATCTCCTGCCCTCCAAAATGACAAATAAGTACTGTAAGTCTACTAATAGGATTCAGGCTTAAATCTGGATCCAGCCTATTGATAAATATATAGCGAGAGGCAAGTGTGGGGCTGCCATGCCTAGTAGCGGCCAACTAACACATGGTTAGCCAAGAACCAACCAGGGAGAAAAGGGAAAGGTCCTACTGAGCTATTCCTCAATCTCTGTCCTCTTGTAGTTGTGCCACAGGAAAGGTGAACAAATATGTCAGTGCCATAACCTCCGACTGTCCCAATTCAGCAAGGACAGTTCCAACTAATACTCTGCATCCCACTTTTTTAGCTGCTTTATTTTAAACGTCCCAGTTTCCCTCTATTGCTCGTACTTTTCCCCTTCATTTTCTATTTACTTGAATTGGTGCAAACTGAGCGCAAAATGCAAAAGTAGTCTGCACGCAATCAGTTCAACAAAGTACAGAGAGGAGAGGATGGAGTTTTGCCCTCCTCAGTAGACTCAGGCAAAAGCAAACTGCTGAAACTTCTCCCCCACTCCTTAATAACTTCTGCCATCTTGACTGCGCTCTGATGTTGGTTGGCCACAGATATCCTAGTTTTCATCTGTGAAGTACTGGAAGATGTCCAGCAATGGGGCACATTTGGCCTTCCATATGTTTTGAACAACAGTTGTGTACACCTGCTGTGTATTTATATTTTCCAGTTTGCGTTATCTAGAAAAGTTCTGTCAATGAATTGTGTTTGTAACAGATATAATACATAATTCCACACTAAGCAATACTATGAATACTATGGGCTAAGTAAATTATGCACACTGAGCTCAATGCGTATATTCCTGCTTATTCAGTAATATTTTTACATAGCTTCCACTAATCCTGGAAAAGACATAAGGTCTTGTGTGAGGGACTGAGGCTTTGCCTCAACTAATGGAAGGCCATATCAGCCATAAGCTGCACTGCTGAGCTGAGCTGAGCTGAGCTGAGCTGAGCTGAGCTGAGCTGAGCTGAGCTGAGCTGAGCTGAGCTGAGCTTCACTTATCTAAGTGAAATCTAATCCTCCATCCAGTGCCTTTTCTTTTCTCCCTTTTGTTTTCTTAGGTTGTTGACTATGCCTACAGACAGAACTTGGCCTCCTGGTACCCAGAACCAGAAGACAAAGAAGCCTTTGTTAAGTCCCTCATTTACAGTCCTGACTATGACTCATTTGTTATAGATAATTACCAATGGCCACAGGAAGCCATGCAGACTCAAAATATTTAAGAGGAAGAGGAAATGTCCTAAAGAGATTCTGATCCTGTGATTCTTACATCTCTACCAGCTTGGATCTAAATACCCAGAATCATCAGCGATAAATGGGTGAAGAACCACCCATCTTTCCTTCATGCAGCTGTATTTTTCCTCTCTCTCTCTCTTTCATTTTTACATATCTCAGCTGGAAATAGTGCAAAGTCATCAGGAGCCATTTTGCATCCCAACCACATGCCTGGACATGTCTAAGTGGACTCTGGAAAGTACCATCCCAGGTCTCTCCTCTCATAGTTTAAGCATCGCCAGAGAATCTATGGAAAGTGTGCTGCAATCAACCCACCACCACGACCACCCAGAAGTCCCTCAATACACAGACATAACTCTATCAGCCTTCCTAGTGCAAATCTTGCCACAATTGTGGTTTGGCGACACTGGGGGATGTTTCCTTTTCCTAAATTGCTTTTTTAACCCCCTACTCAGATAAAGCAGATCTTCAGCTTTGGCTTCAGAAACTAATGGAGAAAAGGAAGCCAAGATCTTGCATCACAACCATAGCTACAACATCATAGCTAAGTTTCATCCCCTGATCTGACCCCTTGAAACCCTCCTTAAAATCCAGCCAGCTGCACCAAGCAGTGGAGCTCTGCAGTGCTGCAAGATGACGTGACCAGCTGCCCCCCACCAACAAGCAACAGGGCAACAAAGAGTTGCAACAGGATCCCACGGGGGTCCCTACTTCTTTTCCTTGCACTGTCACTCACTGGTGGGAGGAGGCTGGTCACATCACCCTGCAATGCTCTGCTCACAAACACCACAAAACTCCATTGCTTGGTGCAGCCGACTGGATTTTAAGGTAGGTTTCAGGAGCATTTACAGCCATGGCAGTGGTACCATAAATATGAACAGCAAACAATTATGTGGGTGTAAGTCTAACTTAGAACATTAAAACTGACTTAACAGGATATTAGTCATCATTTTAACAGCAGAGTTGCCACCCAGCATTTATAACAGCATTTATGGAGTTCTTTGGAAGGCTATAATAATGGCAGCTTTATGAGACACCATCATCAGATGTAATCATGAAATTGTAATCTCAGGGACTACAGCTTGTTTTTATCCTGTAGTTATTCATGTAAATCTCCACTCAGAAAATCACATCTACTCTGCTTTCTGGCTCCAATAGAAGATAATATGCATGGAAAAGGGTAGCTACATGGACATTACCTAGGGCTAAAAGGCTGGTTGTGAGCCACTGTCATGTGTGCTTAATTCCAGCAGTCATTTGTTCAAAAACATATGGTTAGGGTAGGAATCATTAGAACATAATATAGCCTTGATCCACCCACAGTTCCAGCTAGTCCAGCATCCTATTCTTGTACTTTAGCCAGCCGCCTCCAAGAAGCCCCCTAGCAGGGCATGAAGGAAATAGCCCCCTCCTGCTGTTGCCCCTTAACAGCTGATATTCAGTCTTATACTGTAAATCTACTGTCCTATTTCACTGGTCTCCTGTGTTGTCCAGTCTGGGGGAGAGAGAAGACTGGGAAGATGATAAGGGAGCATACAAGCAGTACCAGATTCCATCACGTGTGCTTGCTTTTCTTTGCTTTTCAAATTTGGTTACCACCAGAAGTGGCAGATGGCCCTGCCATCAGCAGCCCAGTGGGTGCCCTATTCCTACACAATATTTCACTGGAAACACAATATTGTTCCAAAGCTCTCATGTGGGGAACAAAGGCCAGTGGCACACTACTGGATTGCATGGCTGCTCTTGAGAGGAATGCGGCCCAACAGAAAGGGTGCGATGCTGCTTTTCCTCATAAATTCCCTTCCCACTCCAGCAAAGTTTCTGATTTATATCTCTACCTTAAAAAAAAAATCACCCAAAATCACCTTTTGTGGCTTATAGACGGTAATATTTTCAGGTCAGCCTTCTGCCAGCAAGCAAGCACTATTAAGTAGACTGATTATTAGTTACAACACATCACTGTGCCAAGTGTTGAATAATATATATTTATAAATGGAACAGAAAAATAATGGGTATGATAAAGAGCAGAATTGGCAATTGGAGCTATTCGGCTCCTCCAGATGTGGCGTGTTTGTCAGGAGATTCCAGTATTGATTCTTCTAGCTCTTGATGCCTTTTAAAATATCCAAACAATGCTTCTGTTGTCATAAACTATTTTTGGCAATTCCTAACAGCAGCTGCATCATTTTATTCCCACCTATGTGGGGTTTTTTTTTTCATTTTGAGTTATATCAAAACAAAAATAAAGTCTCCAGCTCTTCTTTTTAATTTGTTTTCTCTTAGGGTTGTACTGCATCAGTGAATCTATGAAATAGCACTTTTGCACTAAAGCACTAAAACTCTATTTAAAAAAAAAAGGAAAAAAATTGTCTTTCAATCCATAGGACCACCTCAGCAAGCCAAACCCCCAATGTACAAAACTTTTTGGAACAGCTGCAGTATAGATCCACAAAATTGCAACGAACAGCCCCCAAAAAGAATGGAAGAAGAACCAGCAAAACAATGAAGAATATTGCAAGAACTTGTGCTTCTTTAGAACAGTTTAGTCTTGAGAAGTACTATCCTGGTAGCTCTGTTTCTTGGGCTGGCTTTGCAATCCAAGAAATGGCACTGACAACTTATGTTTCTGTACACATTTTCCCCAACTGGATTGGATCCTTTCTGCATTATAGGACAGATAAGCTGCCTAAGTAACATAGGTTGTTAAATGTTAAAAGCACAGATTACAAAAGAAAGAAAGCGACATGTCCTAAGATGTAGAACCTTTCTAAAGAAAACAGAAGCTGCAGATTGATTTTAACACAATGCAAAAGTTCACCCATGGTGAATTATAATCACCAAACTAAATTACATATCACCAGATAAAATGTCAGCATTACTGAGGTGTTAAATGATCCTTAGCCTTTTAGATTTTTTTTCTGTAGTTTTCTAGTTTTCTATAGATTCTGTAGTTTCTATAACATTCTGTAGTTTTCTATAGATGCCCTGTGAACATTCAAGTCAATTTTAGGATCCTGGTGTGATTATTGCAGTTAAAAATCTCCAGGTGTCATATCTGAATTAGAGTGTGAATTATGAGGACAAACACACAGCACTACTGTCCTCTAACATGACAAGAAAGAAACTCATATTTCTGTCATTCTGTGATAGTTGTATTTGAATGTGTTTACAGCATGACCACTGTCAGTTCAATGTCATGTGAAGAAGGCAGCACACTTTCAGTAAAATTGTCCCATGTTTCCGGCCTGTGTGCCCCAGCCCCCAAAGGAAACAACCCCAATGAGGTGGCAAAAGTCTACATGACTCTCCTGCTTGCAAGATTGCTGTATTCTTATTCTTCATCTCTTTTATCTCATACATATGTGTACACACATACACATAGATTGCCATTACACAGGATAAGGCCACAGAAACACGGCAATGGCATGAAAGGGAACCAAGTAGTTCATGTTTTTACTCTATAGCTTTTTTGTTCGTTGACATTCAATCACTACAGTCATCACTTACCACTAAGTTATCATGATTTAAAAAAAAAAAACCCTGATGGCTGCGATTGTGCAATGGGAAACACACACCTTTAACATAGCCGTTCTCTGAGCCTACATCTCCCAGTGCTACTCCCCGCAAACCCATCTTTCAAGTGATGAAGCCACCAACACAGGCATTTCCGTATCCCAGGAGAACAAGAAGATCAACAGAGATGGATCCAGCTATTTCCCTGCAGCCGGACATCCTGTGACAGGCATCCACAGGGACCTCCAACAGTCCTTAGATGTTTCCTAAAGATGACATCTTGCATCCAGGTGCAAGAAAATAGCTGGACGCATCCTTGCTGATTTCCCTGTTCTCCATGATACAGAACTGGCTGTGCTGGGGCAGGGCTGCAGGGCTTAAAAGGTGATTTTGGGGAGGGTTTGGTTGTGCGGTTCATAAATAATTCTGAACTCCGTGCAAACAAGTGAGTTTCAAGAGAATGAGTTGGACTTACACTATCACAACTTACTAACAGGATGCCAGCTATTATCTCTTTGAAAATGATAAACCAAAAAACAAACAAGTCTTACTTTACCCAGTTTTTTTTAATATTTCTTTTTTAATGTTTGCACCTTTAATGGTAACCTGATATGGAACAGTTAAGCAGCTGATGTTTCTATTTCCATGCCAAGAAGAGTTCTTCTACAAAAGACTCCATGGCATGTAAAAATCAGCTACTCTAACCTCCTTCTCATCCTTGCCCTCTACAAATGTGAGGGAAAATTACTTCATCTTCTGGAATTCAGATATATTTCATACAGTATGGCAGTGCTATTCTAGTCGTCTGTGGACTTATGCTGGTGTGTGAGCCATCAGCTGCTAGCCTGTGACAAGTTTTCAGAAAAGAAAGAGTGACAGCCGGTGGACATCATGGACATAAATATGGTACCAGTCCCATGTAAGGCGTGTAAGGAAAAGAATGCCATCCCTCTTCATCAGCTAGCACTGAAGCATGATAGATGTTGTAGTTTTGGCTAAGAGATTTCTGACAGTGAACCAGACGATGGGTGGTGGCAACAGAGTGGCGAGTTGAGAGAGCAGCAGTGGCATATAGGGTTGCCACACTTTCCTTGTTTTCAAAGTAGCATCACTTTTCCATTTTATGGGGAAATGACAGTAACTATAATTACCAAGTCCACTTCAGTCAACTGCAACATATAATGTCATGGGAACCATCAACACCAGTTGAAGCCGCTCTTCCACTTCCAAACATACAGTTTTAATACTATGGGTCTCCAAAGTAATAGCAGAAAAACTTGATAATCTGATGTCACAAGTCACCTGATGTGAACATCTGATGCTCCCTGTCCCATGACAGGGAAATCTCTGTCATTGCTGGGCCTACCATCATTTCAAACACACGCACACATACATACACACTTCGACTCAAATTTGGCCAAACCTTCTTTGCCCAACTCTAGATAATCTATGCAATAGTAAGATGCTGCATGTATACCCAAGCTTAGAGTAATGTCAAAATGATCTTGTTTGGAATTTTCCAGTGTTCACAACGTGTCCAAACAAGCTGCTTCAGAAAGGTCTTGGAGAATATTATCATAGCCACACTGGGACCCACCTCATCTTCTGAGGTTGGAGATAACACTGTTGCATAAATAATGCACTTTGTAGAGTGCATTAGAGCCTCATGCTCGAAAGCGTTTGACTGAATTCATTGGAGGATTACATCCTTGGACATAAACTATTCTTGTCGTTTTTGTTTTTGTGTGCCTTCGAGTTGTTTCTGACTTACGGCGACCCTAAAGTAAACCTCTCACAGGCTTTTCTTGGCAGGATTTGCTAAGAGTTTGCCTTTGCCTTCCTCTTACTATTTTGTATTTTTCTGTAATGGTCTGGTGGATTACTGTGTATGTAGTCCTACATTAAAACTCTTAGAATGTATCCCTGTTTTACTTACTATTGAAAACCTCAGACAAAAGTGAATGTATTGTCTGTTTACTTATAAAAAGAAATTAAAGCACGATATCAGCAACTGGGTTTTTGTAATGTGACAACCCTGACTACTTAACACACTGTGTGTGTGTGTGTGTGTGTGTGTGTGTGTGTGTGTGTGTGTGTGTGTAATATCTGGCTACAAAAATGCAGTTGTGTCACTGACTGACCCCAAAAGAGGCACCATTTATGGGTTTTGCTCTTTCAGTAAAAGCAGAATAAAATAAATTCCATGTAAACAGAGAAGCTGGGTTAAATGTGTTCATCATTGTTACAAATCTGATATTGCAAAAGGATTTCTCCTTTTGTCCCTTGCGCTTGAAATGCTTATTTACATAATCCAGTGGAACATAGTGACCCAGAGTGCAAAGATCCTCCTTCAGCCCTCTTCCCAGTTGCAAACTACAAGGAGATACCCTTAAACAAGCTGTCAATCCACATTAACCTTCCACATGAAGATATGATTGCCCTGTCATATGTACTTCACAACTACCAAAATAAATGTGTCAGCTACTTTCGTCAAAAATGTGCTATATAATGTATAATTATGATTAATAATATTTTTATTAAAAATAAAAAGAAAGAACTATTCAAGGACACCAGTGAACAACCCAGCCACCTTCTTCTGCACTACTTCAAGTAAAGAAATGTTCCTTCAAGTCTATATTAAAAGCCCTATCATTAAATTGTATAAAGCCCTACAAATGCTGTTACATTGCCAATACCTGTGAACAGAGCTAAAAAGCCAAGCAGCTTGATGTGTTCTGTAGATAAGGATACCAGAGTGAGATGGCCATAACTGCAAATAGTGCTTGTTCATTATAGGTTAGTTTGTACCACTGTCATAGTCTTTTTACTGCCCAGTTTCTGCCAATATATGGTTAGGTAAGTATCCTATATAAGGTTGGTTTGACTGCCTCTCTTAGATGGGCCTTGGGCTTCGAAGCCACCGTCCACAAAGCACTGCATCATTAAATAAACTGCTGAATTTAAGTCACTACAGATTCTGTTCTTCAACCCTAAAGGCCCAGTTTTTCACATACAGTTGGAATCAGGGACAATGACCAAAAAAAAGAGGCAATCTAGATACATGCTGAGGCCCACATCCCCATGGAAGGAGACATCACACACACAGCCCTTCCTCAGAACCTCCTGGCCTTGTTTCTCTTCCTTCTCCCTCTTACTACCTTTTCAATTGCCTGCTTTGATTAGGCAAGTTTGTTGTTGTTTGTTGTCATGTGCCTTCAAGTTGTTTCCAACTTATGGTGACTCTAAGGCAAACCTATCACAGGGTTTTCTGGGGTTATGTTCGACACGCCCAAGATCACCTAGTGGGTTTCCATGGTTGAGCGGGGAATACGAATCCTCCAGGGTCATAATCCAGTGCTCAAACCACTACACCACAGTGGCGAGCAGGAAGAAGGAAAAGGCAAGTGATACCATAGGTTACTTTGTACTCTCCTTTCTGAGATTGGCTGTATTGATTAGACCTAGAGAGAAAAAGCAGTGACAGGTCTGAAGAAGCCCTCCAGAACGTAGGGCCAACACTGACTGGTCCAAAACAAACCTGGAGACCTGGCTTCAAGTCCCCAGTCAGGCCCAAAGCTCAGTTCGTGACATGGAGCTAGTGGATCTCTTAAGTCTAAACTATTTTCCTAAAGTTCTTCTCAAGCAACAGGACAATGGAAAATAGAGGCCATGTTCACCACCCACATTCACTATCAGCCAGCATGAGAGGTTCTGGGAGTTGATCCAAAATGTAACTTTGCTAAGCTCTAAACATAATTAATAAACCTAACCCACATTCCAGTGCCAAATTCCAACTTCATTGCTGAATCTGCTCTTAAACTGATCTCTACAACAGGGCTTCCTCACAGAGCGCCTCATCTTGATATCATTCTATACCCAGCCAACAGAAGCAAATGGGTTTCTGCCCAGTTAACACATTAATTTTTTACAACAGATTTTGTGTCCCCCATTCCCCCCCCTCTCTCTCTCACACACACACACACAAATAAATACCATTTCTCTGTTCAAGCCACTTTAATTCCAACTCAGCACCTCCAGGTGGCCAACTTTCCAAGGGATCAGTTCCAGCATTTTTTTGTGAAGGCACAAAAACAATTCAGCCTTTCTCTTTTCTGGCAAAATACCGGCCAGCTCAGATATGCTTTTCAGCAAATTCTCATAAAATTCCTTACAACTGCACCAGTTGCTCTGCGCAGGGAATAATTTAACTGTCAAGAAAACTGATTTGCAATGTACCTCAGAGTCAGTCTCAAGGGAAATTACCCAACAATTAAGATATGAAAATATCATTCTGCTCTTAATTTGTTCCCCCACAGTAGAAAGCCTCATGCATTTGCTGAAAGAACATTAAAATAACCTTCTCCATTTGTTCATAGAGAAGCAATTAGTAAGTTCTACAAGACTCCAAAAGTAGATAGTTACAGTTGTGGTTCTGGGTTTTTTGTGTGTTTTTTTAAATGTTATTCCTTCTTGTTATTCACAGTAACCAAAATAGCTAGCTAGTATTTTTCATCAGCTACTTCGGTAAGTGTAGTTAACTTCCAAATGACAGAAATGTCATTCACCTACACTTCAGTCACTGGCAGAATACACTTCCCTCTCCTCACGCAAGTGATGCACATTAAAGTAGGTTGAGAGGAAATTAATTGTTCTGTACTCATGATTGCTAATTAGCCACAACTGGAATCTATTGCCATGAATGTAACTCCCCCTTCCACCAACTACCACCAGACATTAGTTGCATGGGAAAAAAGAAGTCCATTCTGCCGACAAGCGGAGAACAGGTGATGCTATTTCTGCCATATTTGCAGGGGTTAGGTCAGGAGAGATTACTTAACTACGTACTGGCTATTATCAATAGATCAACAGGTCACTAGCACAGAGATGTTTAACAGCAGAACAAAAAGAAAGATTTTCCCCATTCTGAAACAGGTTTCTGAAAATGAAAAATCCTTGGGCAGAAACCTGTAAGAACTGCTGGCTCTTTTCTGGAACCGAAAATAAATTCTTCAGCTGACTCCATGCTCAAAGGCAAGTGTTATACCCCTGAAGCACCCCCTGGGGCCTATGTCCTGAGAAGCCTAATTATTTTATATAAAATATAAGTGAGCCATGGAGAGATACTGGAAGGACCATGTAAACAGGAGATTTCTGTCTTCTGTTTTACATACTGGGGTATCTGGCAATTTGGCTAAAACTTGAAAGGAGTTTCTGCAGCCATCAGGACCATTACTCTCTGAGAGAAAATAAACAATGCAAGCAGGCTGGAATTCGACGCCTAAAGGCATGCTTGCAATTCTGGAGAGATACTGATCTAATCTGGCAGGAACTG
This sequence comes from Iguana delicatissima, assembly GCA_948472985.1. Lineage (NCBI taxonomy): Eukaryota > Metazoa > Chordata > Lepidosauria > Squamata > Iguanidae > Iguana > Iguana delicatissima. The sequence continues at coordinate 1,331,667 of CAOKZL010000171.1, read as the reverse complement.
GCAGCATGTTTGAGGGTGTGTGTTCTCTTTGAACTATAAAGAAATGATCCATCTTCATAAAAAAGGATGGAACCATGTGGCTTCTCAGGAGATTGGACACTATATCTAGACACAGTTTCTGATTTTTGTTGGAGTTAGAGAGATTCTTTTTGGAGAGTAAGGTGTTCCCTCAGATTTGCAACACAACGGAGCTAGCTAACTCCCCTCAGCCTTTAAAGCAGGGGGGCTGAGATGTTTTCTCCCAGCTGAAGACTTCTGGATTGGTATCGTATTTCATCAAACCCTTTCTGTCTCTCTCTCTCTTTCTTAATTTTCATCTCTTTCTAACTTTATAGTCTTGTATGTTTGATAGTAGTGAGTGTAGTTAATTGATTGTAGGGATTTTTACATTTATGTTAATAAAATACTTAGATTTGAACAATTGGTGTGATTTTGACTGGACCTGACCTGGTATACATAGGGTTAACGATCCCTTAATTACCCTGTCCTCTTTGCATGTCTAAAGCAATGCTGAGCTAATTTTTCCCCACAAGAGACAATTTTGACAGCTTTTGGGAATCCTTTTAAAGGAAGCCCTTGTATCATAAACAAATTGGTGGAGTCCTAAGCAAACAGGGTAACACAAGTTGTGCCTCATATAATGGTTATGTCCACTGTCCACCATCGCCCTGAGCACTACTTTGAACTCAGTCCTTCTTTAGAGACTTTGAGGTTCTTACAAAAAAAACAAAGCAGATCTCACAATGCTGCTATATCCCATCCACATATATACATATCCTCCCCTAAAAACACCATAGTCAGAACCAAGCTACCAGGTGTCAGAGCAGGAAACTTGTTACTGGATCACTTCTATTTCTTTTTAATTTAACATAATTCTGCACAAAAGTATACCAAACATAGCAGATGCCAATCTTTAGTCTGAAAGCAGCACAAATTGTAAGGACTGAATCATAAGCACAGCAATATGAACAGCACTCTATTTTTAGAAAAAAAGAACAATGTTTTTGTAGGATAAAAAGAGGGGGAGAAAGAAACTGGCAGATCAAAGTGGTTTCAAACAGCTAGTCGGGATCCAGGGATATATTTCATCTCTGTCGATGTGCTGGCTTCCCCACAGCTGTTAATGCTCCTCTTGCATCGGTAGCAACGGCGATACCTTTCACACTGGTCCAATAGCAGGAGTTTGTCACCAGCACTAGTGAAAGGAAATATGAGTTTAGCAAAAGTATTGTGCCTTTTTGAGAAGAAAGGTGAATCACTTAACCGTGCTCAAAATCTGAAGCACCCTTCATAGCTCATTTGAATTGTATCTGCTTAAGACAAGAGTAGACAACAGAAGGTCTGTGGGCCACATGTGACCACCAAAACCCCCTCCTGGCCCTCACTTGTTTCTCCTGCCACTGCTGCCAAGTCAAATGGTGCATAAATGCATGTGGTCCAGAATTATGCATATTTAAAAGCAAAGGTAGTGAAAAACATCCCATCACCTGTGGTGGAAGGATGTAGGTTGCCACCCTGCCATTTCCAGTGCTTCATTGTGAAGCATCTTTCCTCCGCATGAGAGATTGTACGCATTGTTACAACAGGAAAACTGGTGCAACTCTCCAGCAAACCTGCACAGCAGAAATGCTGCAACAAGAAAGTGACCAACAGGATCTTTAAGAGGTTGTGCCCTGAGCTATCCTGCCCTCTGAGGAAAACACAATGGCAGAAGAGTATTCAAGAGAGCAGCAATAGCTGCTTGCATGCTGCAGCATGTGTCACACTCGTAAATGTCTCAGCATGAGAGAGCACCTGGTGGAACTCGCTTGGAGCACGCACTTGCCGTAGTGATTTTCTGTGCAAAGGAGAGATAGAGGGCCTTGCCGCACTACATTGTTACCCTGCTATTACTCCACTTTCAACATCCTATGGAATCCTGGAGTTTGCAGTTTAGGGAGGGGCATTTAGAATTCTCAGCCAGAGAGCTCTTGGGCCTCAGGAAACGACAAACCCCAGAATTCCACAGGATGTTGAAAGTGGAATAATAGCAGAAATGGCCAGAGAGAACAGTGTCTACAGGTTAGAGGCCTTTCTTACATGCAGTCCTAATCTACCACCTGAGGCAAGGGATTTATCCCGTCTCAAAGAGGTACAGCCTGGCGTGTCCATACCATACAACTGTGCAACCACAATTTATGACTGATGGCATAAGTTTAATACAGGGTTTGTATGTGCCATTTTGATCATAGTCAGAATTTTCTAGAACAGCCCTCCTATATAGACAGAACCAGGCTTTAATTTTATGTGCTTGCTTAGATTTCTTTTCCTACACAAATGATCCAACTTCCACAAAACATTCACTACCCATCTACAATTGTGAGGAAAAATCTGCTCACTTTCAGTTATAACAGTGAACCTTATACATCCTTGTTAAGGTTGTATCAAACAGTCTCAGGGGGAAAAATTGTGTCACATTTGTAGGAACTGGATAATGAAAAGTAGCAGGGTGTTTTTTAAAAATCCTGTTCTTCTTGCTTTAGAAGATTCACAGCATAGCCAAAAGTACTTCCTTATGTACACTGTGAGCAAGATGGCCCCTGACCAAGAAAGGCTGTGAGAAAATGGCAACAAGAGTAGTTTAAAACAGGAACAGGAATTGTTTGACGTTGGGCCCCATATAGTTCCCTGGGCTTTTTGGTGACCTTCAGACTTCTCTCAAACCTCCAACCCCCTTCTCCAATTTCTTAAAATCATTTTTCAATTTTTTGTGCTTTGGGGATGGTCTAGGTCTAGGTCTCCAGCAGATTGTGTTTAACTTGCCCAGCTCCAAGTGCCACCTGAAAAAAGGCAAAGAAATGCAGAAGCTGCAACCAGGGGCCATTTCACACTAGACAGTTGTAGTTAACTGCCATGGTTCCATCCAAGGAAATCCTGGGACTTGTAGTTTAGGGATGAGTATTGAGATTTTTTTGCAAGAGAGCACTAATGCCTCACGAGACTCCAAGCCATGGCAGTTAAAATGGAATCATAATGTCATAATTATGTAGTGTGGAAGGGGCCCAAGTTTAATTTTTGATTGAAAGTTAAACTATGAGGTCTACAGAAGAGGGAATCGCCCCTTTGCTGTGTCTGCTCACCTCTTATTTAAAAGAAGGAAGGGAGGAACATAAATAAAGGAGGTTTAACATCATAGCACAGGAATGTGAGAGGCACCTGCTCCAGCAGATATTTTTGCAGACTTCACCTGGTCTGCACTTCCTGTGCTTTCCCTGGGACAAGTGCAGTTTGCACCCTACAATCCACAATAAAAAGATACGGACTCCAATCCCGTAAATACAGTAAAATAATTCTGATGGAACCACATAAGCCCTAAACACAGTGGTGGCAAAAGGAGGAAATCTGCAAATGCAGATTTGCAATCATACAGTCGGAAGGGACCACAAAGCACAGATAGTCCAATCCTCTATCATGCAGGACAACACAACTAAAGAACTCCTGAAAGATGTCCATCCAACCTCTTTTTAAAGAGCTCCAAAGAAGGAGAGATCAACATCCTCTGAGCCGCTTGTTCCACTTCTGAATATCCTTGAACAGTCAAGAAATTCTTAATGATGAGGTGGAATCTCTTCACTTGAAACAGACACCACTGGCTTGTGTTTTGGTCTCTGGAGCAGCAGAAGACAAGTTCACACCATCTTCCACATGACCTAGAAATTAGAAAGAACTTCCTAGTTTGAAAGTGAAATACACTGCCTTAGAGTGTATTTGAAAGTGAAATACACTGCCATAGAGTGTGGTTGAGTCTCCTCCTTTTTTAAACACAGGCTGGGTAGCCATCTGTTGGGAGTGTTTGATTATGTATTCCTGCATGGCAAACGGTTGGACTGGATGGCCTTTGTGGTCTCTTCCAGTTCCATGATTCCATGATCTCTTCAGATATTTAAAGACTTAAGAGATGTGCACATTTCCAACCACAGAGATGCAGAAAGGGAGGCTTCCCAATCTGCATCAACAAAGTACCACGAGACTGCCATCCACATAGCAGTTTCCAGTTTTGCTCCAGATGGCCAACATATAATGGCACTCTAGCCTTGTTCCTCCTAGCAATACGCCTGTTCCTAAGAATGGGAATTGGCTCCCCTAAGAGATCTTTACCGCTGAAAGAGCTTTTCTTCATAATCCCTCTGCCTTTTCATCCCCGCGCTCTTCCGCCAGTCTTCTTGTAAGGCTAAATTCATCTGAAAGATCTTCTCAATCCGTGCACCTTTTTCAGCCATCCACCTAGAAAATCAAGGGAAAACCCATTCAGGTACTGGCTGTTTTCAACTTGTGGTCCTGAATGATCAACATCAACCACTTTATCCCTTTAACTCTCCCAAGAGGCCTCATTACAGAGGTTTTCTGTGCTTATAGGGGTGCATCTGGAGACTTCTGTGCTAGCACAGTATCATTTAGTAAGTCACTAGAATCCTGCAGAGTCACTCTGGACAAATGGATTAGAGTGCCATTTTGGCCAAGTCCACCCAAATTAGAACATGCAAACACAGTGTAAAGTTTGGACACTGTGGGGCTCAGTTTGTTCATCATATTCATTTTAAATGAATGTGCTGCATATTCTTTTGCCTCAGGACTCCCAAAACTTTCAAGACAGCTTATGAAGAAAAACAAAGAAGCACACCAAACATCCTACTGCAACAGACAAGAAGTAAAAGCAAGATAAGATGTCAAGAGGCACCCAAGAACAAGCAAAGCAGAAGGAGTCATCATATACTCCTTCCAGAGGTTAACTTTTACTTCCCTTGCCTAGTTGCTTGCTCACAGTTTGGGAGAGGAGACAGTTTTTCTAATACTGGGAAATCATCATCACCATCATCACCATCCTCCAAAAGTTGAAAGCAATTAAGCCATCATAAAATTAGAACCAATTAAAAATATAAACCATTAAAAACAACAGTGACAAATAAATGTCCTGCACAATATACAAGGCCTACCTCCTCTAAAAAAATCAATTCTCAGAGGCCTGACAGAATAAAAAAAGTTTTGACCTATTTGTAGAAAGATAGTAGGAAGCGTTGCTGTCTAGCCTCTCTGGGTATGGAGTTCCAGATTCTGGGGGCACCCACTGAGAAGGCCCTCTCCCTTATTTCCACTAAGTGTACCTGTGAGGATGGTGGGACAGACAGCAGGCTTCCCCAGAAGATCTCCAAACAAGGGCAGGTTCATATCTACAGTACAGAATATACAATCCTCCCTCCACATTAACAGGTTTGACCTTCATGAATTTGATTATTCATGAGGCATGTGCTTGCCTCTCCCCTCCCACATTTTCTTCCTCCCATCCCTTTAACTCCTCACCCCAGGCTTGCAAGGCTTTTGTTTAAAATGGATGTCTTTCCTTTCAGAGGAGCAAAGCTCCCTCCCACTGCTGAAGGCATGGCCTCTCTGCTATGTGGTTGCAAATTCTTCTGTGTATGGCTGCTGGTTGGTCAGGTGCTCTCTTTGCTCTTACTCCTCTTTTCTCAAGATGGCTGACAGATGTAATTAGAATTCCAAAACTCCCCTCTTCTCTTTCTGAGGGGAAAGTACCAGTAAGCCTTTTAGATTGTCTTTTTATTTCTGCCCCCAATGCTGGGGTCAGAGGCAAAGGAATAGGAGGGGGAAGCTCTAGAGGGGAATGGGAGTGAAATCACAGGGGGAGAGCTTAGGAAAGCACATTGTTTATATGGGGTGGGAGTGTGCCAAGGTGCAAAGTTTTTGGAAAGAAATACATAAAATAATTGGGGGAGAAATTCAATTAAATAAAGAAATATGTATATCTTGTAATGTTAGGAATATAAGATTAAAGAAGGAACAAAAATATTTAACTAAACAATTAAATATAGCAGCACAAGCAGTAATTGCATACGGATGGAAAGAAAAAGAAAGATGGAATCATAATGGATGAGAGCAGTACATATCGGAATATATGATGTTTGATCACATAATGGAAAAAAGAAGGGTATATTTTGGTCAAAGGAAAGAGGAGGTCTGTTTAGTAATTGGAGATTAATGATTGAGTTTGTTCAGGAAAAGGAGGGGTATGAGACAGTAAAGGAAAGAGTTAAAGTGATTTTCCACATGAGAAAAAGGAAACCAATAAGCTACACAGTTCCCTGGGTGGATGGGGGTGAGGGGTGGGAAGGGGCAAAAAGGAAGGAAATATTGTATGTATATGAATGATTTGTTAAATGTTAAATGTTGTTAAATATTTGGTATATTATTAAGATATGGTGTGTATAATTTTTTGTTTTGTAAGATATTTTACATTAATAAACTCATATATACATGTATGTGTGTGTGTGTGTATATATATATATATATAAGGAAAGCACATAAATCAAGTTTATTAAAAGAAATAGAGCAATTAATAAATTCCCATAGGACATATCAAGATCCAGAGATATTTAAAATCCTACTATAAAAAAGGAGGATATTAAAGAATTGGACCTACATAAAATACAAACTTCCCTGCACTATACTAAGCTTTATTTCTACTGAAATAATAATAAAAACTCTAAATTACTTGCTACAATGCGTAAGAAGAAAGTAGAATAATTATAACTATTAAACCCTCATAGGCCACATTAAAAACCTTCCTAAATGAAATTGTTAATAAATACCAAGACTGTTATTCTACATGATTTTCTTTAGAATCAGCATCTCCAAATAGAATCAATTCCTTTATTATCAACATATATCCCTAGTGGATCAGCCAATCACCGGAAATGAACTCAAACAAGCAATCTAAAGAGTAAAAGCAAGAACATTTTTGGGACTGGATGGATTCACTGGGAGTTCTATAATCTCTGTTATGATGAAATAACTCCCCACCTACTTGATTTATTCAATGAGTTCTTAAATCAAGATTGATGCCTACAGATCTGGTTTACATCAAGAACCATCCTAATCCTCAAAACAGATGAAATTCACACCATTACATTGGCATTTAGATTAATTGTGCCCCTAAACCAAGGTATTAACGTCCTCATTTCCATCCTGGCAAACAGGATCAATAGCTTCATAACAGATTATATTGAACCTGACCAAGCAGGCTTCATGCCTAATCACAGACTGTCGGATGCCATCTGTCAAGTACTAAACGTAATACACCAACTTTCATTGGCTCCAGCAATTGAACCCTTGGGTAATTTGATCTGAAACATCCCAAACACAATGTGAGGGTTCAGAAGACAAATCTTTTTGCAGACGATGTGTTAATCTTTGGAATATCCAAACAATCCTTCCCAGCTCTTAAAACAATTTTTGAAGTTTTCAATATATATGCAGGCTTCAGAATTAATTCTGTCAAAATGCAAATTGATGTGCCTTAGTATTGCACCTGGTGATCCACTAAAATGACAAAAAATTAACCATCTCCAATTGTAACCATTTGGCTTTATGTATTTTGTATATACTAATAATTTATAAGAACTCAACTGACATATTCAAGAAGCTATAATAAAGTTCATGAAGTATAGAAATGTAGACTGGAAGAGACCACATGGGCCATGCAGCCCAACCCCCTGCCATGCAGGAACTTCCTCAAAGCACTTCCCCGACAGATGGCCATCCAGCCTTGGCTTAAAACCTCCAAGGAAGGAGGACTCCCACTACACTCTGAGGCAGCCTCTCCCACTGCTGAACAGCCCTGACCGTCGGAAGTTCTTCCTGAGGTTCAGGTGGATATACCCTTTCCCTGCAGCTTGAATCCATTGCTCCTTGTCCTGGTCTCTGGAGCAGCAGAAAACAAACCCTCTCTCTTCTCTATATGGCATCCCTTCAGATATTTAAACAGGGCTATCATGTCCCCTCTTAACCTTCTCTCTGCAGACTAAACATACCCAGCTCTCTAAGTCTATCCTCATACGGGCATGGCTTCCAGGCCCCTCACCACTTTGGTCGCCCTCCTCTCAACTTCTGCCAGCTTGACCAGGTCCTTCTTGAATTGGTGCAATCTACAGAACTGGACACAGGATTCAGATGAGGTCTAACCAAAGCAGAGTAGAGTGGTACCAGTACCTCCTGGATCTAGACACCAAGATACTCCTGTTGCATTACCTTCTTGGCTGCCGCATGGCACCTGTTGGTTGGTAACTGTCCAGCTTGTGGTCTATTAAGACTCCTAGATCCCTTTCACACGTACTGCTATGGGCAACATGCCATCCTATATTTTCTGTATTCCATTTTTTCTACCTAAGTGCAGGAGCCTACATTTCTCTCTGTTGAGTTTCATTTTGCTAGCCTTAGTCCTGGCCCAGCTCTCCAATCCATCCAGGTCATTTAGAATTTTGGATCCTATTCCTCTCCATATCCAGACCTTCCCAATTTGGTGTCATCTGTTACCTAACCAGTACCTAAACAAATCAACAATCCAAAGTCTGAATGGAAAACTTTGAGTCCTACTTATTGGGCAGAATTGCCCTTGGAGAAAGATGTTCCTCACCCCCACCTCTTTTTTCTGTTCCCAAACCATCCCCCTCTCCCAATTCCAGCAGGGTTCAAACCTCTGGCAAAATTTAACTAATGCATTTGCTTTTAAACATAAGAAACTGAATTCAGACATTGTCTCAACCTCACCATCAAAAAAGGGGGTTTAGCAGTGCTGACATTATAGCTATTGATTAAGCTCAATTAAGTTAAACGCCCCACCTCATTAAGATAAGACATAATGTAGTTGGGTGACAAAGGAAATGCAACATGCTTTGCAAGCACAATTTGATCTGTTTTTTTTATTTTTTTTGTATCTTTATTTCTATGAAAAAGCAAAAACAAAAAACAAACCAACAAAAACAAACAAAAACAAATATATGAATAAAACATCATTATGTTTGTCGTTACATAAATTCCATCATCACAATAAATCTTACATACATTTAAAAAAAAAATTTCAAATATAAATGTAATCTAATTAAATCATTACACAATTTAATACTATCTTTTATTAATACTATCACTTACTTTATTTTTTATATCTCCTTTCCCTTATTCCTCTACATACTTTGAGGATAACTATACAATCTTTGTCGTTGGCCAACATTTACTACAGTATTCATTGAATAATCCACTACCTTTCATGTAATTTCAAAGTTTATTTTCTAATTTCCACTTCTAGATATCTCCAATTCTACAAACTTCTTAATTATTCCTTCCCCATTGGGCTTCCCAAAGGGACTTTGTACTTAAATTCCATTCTTCGGTAATCAACTCTTCGGTCTATCATTTATTAATGATGTGAGTTCGTCCAATTCCCATAGAATCGTACAATTTCCATAGCTAATCCTCTACCGTAGGTATTTCCTTCGACTTCCATAATTTTGCAAAAACTAGTTATTGCAGCTGTTACCATATAAATCATCATTTTTCTCAGTGAATTCTTTTTAAAGTACCTATCATCCAACATATTCAATAAATATATTTCTGGACTTCTAGGAAATTTAATTTGTAGTGAATTAACAATACATTAGTGTCTACTGCAAAATTCCTTAGCTTATATACACATAACCACCATAAATAATAACGTTCCTTTCTTTGAACATTCCAACATGTATCTTTTATGTTCTTACTTATTTAGAATTTATAGGCGGTATATAATGCCAACGACAGAAGAGCTTGTAATAATTTCTCTGGATTCGATTCTGACTCTCAATATTTCTTCACATCCCCTCCATGAATCTTCCCATTTCTGTAACAGATCGAAATATTCCCAGATTCTTGCCCATCCTATCATATTCTCTTTAATTGTTTCATCTTCCAAATGCCAATTTAATAACAGTTTATATATTCCTACCTAACAAATGGTCTAAACCCGGTTTTAACAATTTATGGATTAGCTCTCTATTTGTTTCAATTCCCTGTGTCTTCTTATCCATTTTAAATCTTTCCTCTAGTTGCCTTTGCAGTAACCAATGGAGGTATAATACCCACCCGAGCCAATTCCTCTTTATTTTTAGAATTACATTTCTCCTTGTATTTTTCATGGTTGCTTGTAAATTGTCCGAGTTTGTTTCATTGGTTTTTGTCTCTATAAAATGCCTGATATCTGAGAAACCCATAATGGTATTTTCCCATACAATTTACTTTTGTTGTACTGTAACCAAACCTTCAACAATGTTCTCCTTATAACATGATTATTAAATTCCTTGTTTACCTTTACTTTATCATACCATAAATAGGCATGCCAACCAAAATAGAGATCCACCCCTTCTAAATTCATTAATATCTCCTATTTTCTAATTACGGCACAATCCAATCTATTATCCAGCAAAGGCAACTAGCATGGAAATACAATTTTAAATCTGGTAGTCCTAATCCCCCTCTTTCTTGTACATCTTTTAACACCTTACATTTTGCTTCTTGGGTTTTTATCCCATCCCAGACAAACTTCGATAAATCTTTTCCATTGATTAAAGGACATCATTACAATAATCGGTAAATTTTGAAACAAAAATATAGTTTTTGGCAAAATGTTCATTTTAATTGTTGCAATCCTTCCATTAAAGATAAATCCAATTTTGACCATTTCTTTTAAATCCTCCTTTATCTCCCCCAAATTTTCTTACAATTATTATCAAACAACTCCGTACTTTTACAAGTAATATTAATACCCCAGATACTGTACTTTCTTTGATATTTTAAGATTAGTTAAACCTTCAATTTCCATCTCTCTTTTTTAGAAATATTCTAGTTAACAATGTTGTCTTCTCCATATTTACCTTAGAACCTTCAGAGTCTCCATATTCCTCAAAAACCTTAATCAATCTTAACACACTCGTGATTGGGATTATCACATTAACTACAAGGTCATCTGCAAATGCCCTTAACTTATACATTTGACTTCCAATCTTTACTGCTTTATTTCTGAATCTTGCCTAATCTTATTATTTAATATTTCTAATACCATTATAAAAATTAAGGGGGATAGTGGACAACCTTGTCTTGTACCCTTCCTAATTAAAATTCTGTAACTTCCCCATTCATAACCAATTTTGCTGTCTGATTATTATATACTTTTAACCCAATCGATAAATATTTTCCCATCCACCCACATTCCTAGTACCTCAATTATAAATTTCCATTTCACATTATCAAAAGCCTTTTCGGCATCTACTAAAAACCAATCCTAATTTCTTTTAGTTGTGTGGATAATGTTCAATTATATAAAATATATTTCTACATTATCTTTTATTGTTCTTCCAGGCAAAAATCCGCTTTGATCCTCATGAATCCAAACTTTTAAAATCTGTTTTACATCTATTTTGAGGTAAAGATCTTATAGTCTATGTTTAGTAAAGATATTGGCCTGTCCATTCTTTACCTCTGATTTTTCTTGTCCTTCTTTGGAATTAAATTAATGTTCTGTCCCCATGAATCTGGTTTATCTTAAATTCTATTTCATTAAAAAACGTTTACAAAGGGGTTCAATCAATTGTTTTGAAAGGGTATTCCTTATAGTATCTTGCTGTATAACAGTCAGCCAGGTGCTTTTCTCCTCTATCTTTAATTTCTGAAAAATGTCATTCTTATTTCTATCTTTGAAATGGGTTTATTGGTTGCTTTTTTAATATATCTCTTAAAATGGAGCTATCCAACTGCATCTAAATATTTCTTCACTTTGCTGAATATATTCTTCTGTATCATCTGAATCATCAAACAAATCTTGTAATATTCTTGAAATATATATTTAATATTCTTTTGTTCTCTAAATATCTTATACTCCTTTTCTAATCTCAGTAATTAGTCTCTTCTCGTTTTCTTCTTCAATCTATATGCCAACCATTTTCCAATTTTATTTGCATGCTCAAAAAATCTCTGTCTAGTATACTTAATCTTCTTTCAATCTCCAATCTATCTTCCTTTACTCACTTTGTTCTGTAAAATTTTGATTTCTCTCAATAATTTCGTATTATTTGGTATTTCTCAAATCTTCCTCTTTTCTTAATTTCTACCATTATACTTTGAGCTTTCTGTTTCTTCATCTTTTTCTTATAAGCTTCCTGTTTCAAAAAAATACCTCTTATTACTGCCTTTCCTGCATCCCATACAATCTTATTTGATGTACTCTCTTCCCGTGTGTATTTTGTTGAAAAAAGAGAGTCCATCTCTTGTTTTACCCTTTCTACGACTTTTTCATCTCGCAGAAGCTGATCTTCAAAGTCCATTTATATTCTCCCTTACTCTCTTCAACATCATCATAATAGGACAGTCATCTGATAATGTCCTTGGCAAGATTTCCATTTCTTCTATATTTTAAATAACGTATTTGAAACCAAGAACATATAATCCTCGACCATGTTTTGTGCTTCTTCAAAAATACGTATACTCTTTAAGATTTCCATATAAGTATCTCCACACATCTGTTGTTGAAGTTACATCCCTAAATTCTTCAAAAGTCTTCGGTAGTTTCTTTTTGGTGTTTTCCCTTTCTTTTCAATGTTCTGTCTATTTCTGGACTAATCACCCCATTCCAATCTCCACATAATACTATATCTTAATCATAGTCCAATATATCTTTCGCAAGTTTTTCATAAAAAAACGATTTGTTCTCAAGCGGGGCATAAACTCCCACTATCAAAATATATACCGTTACTTTCACTTCTACTCCAATCACCATCCCTCTATTGTCTCTGAATATGTCCTTTGCATTATATTTTTTATTTACGAATATTGTCACACCTTTTTTCTTTTTCTAATTGTCGTAGAAAAATCCTGTCCCAATCTCAAATTCTTCACATATATTTTAAGTCCTTATCCCTTATATGAGTTTCTTGCAGAACAATTACGTCTGCTTTTATTCTCTCCAAGTGATGGAATACCCTTCTTCTTTTAATTACAGCATTCAATCCCCTAACGTTCCATGATATTATTTTCATTTTCTTCCTTCTCTCTGTTCTCTTTCCTTTTCCCTTACTCCAAGTCTTGTTGCTTGTTCTTCCTCTTTCTCTTTCTCTTCTTCTTCTTCTATTTCTCCTATTCCCTCTCTTCTTCTTCTTCTTCCTCTTGTTCTGTCCCTTTTCTCTTTGATTTATCTTCTCATCTTCACGATCTCTCCATTTACCACCCTTCGATGCTCTTTTGGACTTTCTTCACCTTTTTCACTTCTTCTTATCATAATTTTTTCCTTTTTCTCATGCTCTTCCATACGTCTTTTCCTAAGTTCTTCCTTATTCCTTTTCAGAAAGTCCTGTGCTCTATCAAAACAGAATTCAACGTAAATCTTCTTTCTTTGTATAGAAATGTGATTCCTTCTAACTTAACGATATAAAGTGCAGATTCTTTAACACTTAGTTAGAAGAGATAATCTTTTCTTTTTTTTCAGGACCTGTGCAGGAACGTCTTTAAATATTTGAAGTTCGTCTTGTTCTATCCACAATTTGTTCGTATAACTCTGTTGAATCACTAAATCCTTTACTCTTTCTCTCAAAAAATAAATTACGATATCTCGTTGGTAGTTTCCTCTCTTGCAATAAACGAATTGATCCGAAACATCTTATCTACCTAGAATCAACCATCTTCAGCATTCCATCCGATATACTTCGCCAATGATGGTATTATCTATCTATCTCATCAACCTTTTTTCTGTCACTTGAATCTCTTTCAAACCTGATCTTAATACACCTGTCTCTAAACTTCATTTCTATCTTACTATTTGCTGTTCAGTCTTCTCCATTTGTTTCTCCTCACTAATAGTCTACTTTTTTCAACTCGTTTGTTGTTTCTTGTAAATCCTCTTAGTTTTGAATTAATATTATTCATTCAATCGTTATGTTTCTAATGTCTCTCAACATTCCTATTTCTTTTTTCATACTCTTTCATATCACGCTAATTCTTTTATATCTTTTTTGAATTCATTTCTTAATTTCCTAACTCTAACAATGATTCTTGTCATAAATTTGAATATCAGATATTATTCTAGTGTTAGTCTCGTTTGTAATTGTTGTTTTCACAAATATGTATTACTGATTCCCAGCAGCAGCATAAATTGATACCAACAATACAATCCTATGAAATATCCTTTAAGTCAAAAAATTAATCTTATAATGAGACTACTTATGGATGCTAAAAGTCAATTATATAATTCAATCAATAATATTAATATCCAAACTCAAAGTCCAACATCTTTATCTTAATATAATATCTTAATATCCTGATATAATCAATATATAAATAAATAGAAAAGTAAATCAAAAGAAGGAAACTATAAATATGTCTATAAATAAACCACTATAAATGAAAACTCATTATCAAGGCCCAACCAGAACCTCTGTGCTTTATATTCTATGTAGCTTTTGTTCCACTCACCTTTCAATTAATTAGCCTACTTCTCTTAATTAATTAATTAGTTCTACTATTTTCTTAATTCAATAATTATTTAATTAATCTTTTCAACTTAATTCCAATAATTCCAATAATTAATTCCAATAATTATTCCAATAATCCCAGTAATTCTAGAAAATGTGAATTTATAAATATAAATATATATATATATATATATGTGTGTGTGAAAATTTCTTAATAATAATTCCTAAACACTAATATAGCTAATTTGCACTCTTATATCATACACACATTATATTTAAATAAAAATTCTGAATATATATTGTATTACTTTTTCTACTTGTTTGTATTAATGTTCTCCACTAGATAGGTGCTCTCTCTCCACTTATGTCTTCTTCTTCTTCTTCTTCTTCTTCTTATCTAATCCTGCCGCGTTGTAGTGAAAGGGTTAATAACCACTTGCCCTTGAAATGTTATTCACCGTCTCGCTAACAATTCTCCAACTTTACACCGTCCTTGAAGATCTTCCCTTCTTTACTGCTACTTTACACCCGATCTCTATTTCTTCCGTCTCTTGCAAAAAATAAAATACACTCATCTATCTCCTGCTCACAAATTCTTTCCAGGAAAAGAAAACCAAACTTCAAAACTAGCAAAATCTCAAACAAGTCCAAATATGATGGGCAATAGAAAATAAGAAAAAGAAAAATCTAAAAAGATATGAAAAGCACAAAATCAAAAATCAAAAAGAAAAAAGGAAAAAAAACAAAGTGCGTTGTCTACCAAAAATTTAACAGAAAGAGAGAAAAAATAAAAGGAGGGAAGAACAAAAGAGAAGAAAAAAAACCCAAAACAAATCAAATAGTACCAAACAAACAGAAAGGAAAGGCAAAGGAACTCTCCCCCCTTCTTTCCTTTTTCTCAGTCGTCTCTCATACTCACACCGGTTACAACTTCCTTCTAAACAGTCTTCACTTTCTTTTTCTCTTAACTTCTCTTACAGTCACCCGTCTCTTCTCTTGCAACCGCCCGTCTCTTCCACCTCTTCCAATCTACCCACACCAACACCAAAATGTCAGTAAAAATTTCTACTATTTTATAATTTTTCTTTATCTCTTAAACCAAATCGTTAGCAAAAGTGTCTGGCGCTATGCCGTCCCTCTTCTATCCCCAACAGGAGCTCAGCTTGCTAGATGGTCCGAGCCTTCCGGGATCCTTATTCTTTTCTTTACCTCGTGTAGGGTCTTTCTTTGCGCTGATTTGTCTTTATCATCCCCAAAATGTAGATCAAAAACCTAATTTTCAATCAAAATCTCTCTTCTTTTAAAATAAAGTGGTGGTGAGATTTCCTCTAGGGAGCCTCCACGGTAATGGCGGCTTGCTACGACCTCTTCCGCCGAATGGATGTTCCCCGAAGTTCAGATGGCTTCTTTCGGGCACTCGCGCTGGGAAACCTGCTCGTTTCCAAGTGCCTCTGAACCCCCTTTCCCAAGGGGATATTCGTCGTCTCCTTCTTCCAACGGGTTCTCGACCTCGTGGGGCGATTGTCTCCCCGGAGCTACAGAGACATAAACCTAGCTCCCTCACCACAGCCACCGGAAGTCCCGATATACTTTTTCAAAGGTTGTTTGAGTGAAAATTAAAGAAATTAAGAACTGATTGCTGAATCTGTCTTTTAGATCTGGAATAAACTGTAAGCAAAGGTTGGATGGCCATCTGTTGGGAATGCTTTGATGGTGTATTCCTGCATGGCTGGAAGTGGGACTCCACAGACCTTGTGGGTGACTCGCAAGCAATTCCAAGAATGAGAAGGAAAAGGTCTTTATCTAATCAAGACCTTTGCAGTAGTGGTAAACCTAAAACAATAATTGAATTAAGTATGGAATTAGATGAGATGGGATTCAGAGACAATTACCGTTAACTGGTTTCCTCCTTATCAAGTTGCTTCCTCTACATCTAAACTAGTGGCTATAGGAGAAACCCTCAGATTTTTAATAACGTATGAAAAAAATGTATGAGTGATCCACACAGCAGACTAAGGAATTAGCCTCCCTTCTCTATAAGAGCTTAATTGATTGCGTATATAGTAGAGATCACAATTTCAAAACAGCCTGGGAATAACAATATCAGAGAGGGAGTGAGCTAATATGTGGTCTTCCCTTCTCTTCAAATCCCAGTCTGCATTATCTAAAGCAAATGCTTTGAAAACTGTCCCTAATTGGAACATGACTCCTGTCAAATTGGTGAAAACAGTGAGAAAAATGTCTCCAAAACATTGGAAAGGATGTGACGCTATGGGAACTTATACTCATATGTGGCTTGGTTATCCTAAATTAATTTATTTTGGCTCACCATTCTAAAGCAGGTCTCATTAATCATCAACCAAGGAACCAAATATTGCCCTGGACATTTGAAGCACGCAAATTTGTTTGCCTTTTTCATGATAGCTGCTTGTATTGAAATTGCTAAATGCAGGAAAATGAGGAAGGTTTCTTTGGATGCCTGCTGGAAAAAAATCTGGACCGGAAGCTTTTATAGAAACTATTAGACAATGTGAGAACAAAAGAGGGATAAGTGAGCCAAGACACTTTTACAGAGAAATGGTATCTGTTTATTGATTTTGTTAAATTGCAATTGCAAATGGTGAGACTGCCCTCATTCCATCTTAAGCTCTGGTTAGACCTTTTAACACCACTGTCAAGATACAGGTAATGATCTTCTGGAGACTTAGTCGATGACTATATAATGAAATGTTATGCTACACCTTTGGAAGCTTCACAAGATGCTTCATCCCCTCTTGGCCTGTATTGTGATAATTTTGTATTTTCACATTTGGTGTTGTCGTTTTTTTGTCTATGTTTTTCGTTATATTATTGTATTTACCTGCAATTAAAAATAAATTTGAAGAAATAATCAAAGAAAGGTCTCTCTTAAGGCTTAGTCACTGCCAGTAAGAGTTTTAATACAGCAGAGCATTTTAGAGACTGTCTTAACACCAGTCTTACAAGAACTTCACTGGCTTCCAATTTGCTCAACTAAGGGTCTTGGTTTTGACCTACAAAAACCTAAACTTCCTGGAGCCAAGATATCTAAAAGATTGTCTCTTACCATATGACCCTGCCCCAAATTTAAGATCTTTAGCCAAGGCCCTGTTGTGTGTCCCAGCATCTCCCACAGCTTGATCAGTATACACATATAACAGGGCTTTCTCTGCAATAGCACCACAACTGTGGAACTCCCTGCCAAGGGAAGGCAGGCTACCTTCATCACTGAGCTTCTGGTAGGCAGATAAAATACTGTTGTTTTGCCTGACCTTTCATGTTTGAAACTGTTCTGCTTTAATGCTTTATTCTTAAATTATTTTAAGGACTAGTTTTCATTTCTTTCTAAGAGTTCTCAAAATATTTTATTTGTTCTTAAAGTTTTTCATCTCTGCACTGTTTTAAATGTTCTTTTACTTGTGTACCTCAGAGGCCCTGGTGGGCTGGAAGGGAATATGTAAATAGCAATAGCATGTGTATTTCTATACCACTTATCAGCAAAGTCTCTCTAAGCCAGTGGTTCTCAGCCTGTGGGTCCCCAGATGTTTTTGGACTTCAGCTCCCAAAAGCCCTGAGCATTGACCATGGTGGCTGGGGCTTCTGGGAGCTGAAGTCCAAAAACATCTGGGGACCCACAGGTTGAGAACCACTGCTCTAAGCAGTTTACAATGTGTTAGCTACTTGCCCCCAACAAGCTGGGTACGCATTTTACTGACCTGCAGAAGGACGGAAGGCTGAGTCAACCTGGAGCCCAGCAAGATCGAACTTGCAACCTTGCGGCTGCAGTACCAGCATTTAACCACTGCATCAACAGGGCTCCTTTATTTAAATACTGTAAATAGATAGACAAATATAATCTGGAATATATTTGGGTTCCTGCCCTTTTAGCCTTGGCCTTGTCCATGACTGGGACACAGCCTTTAACAACTTCTCTAAAATAAAATTTTGCCCTTTGGTAGAAAAAAAAATTCCCCCATCTTTAGGAAGACACTTTCCCACTGTAGCCCAGGCATCAAATGAAACCTCCCAATACAGCCCAAACCTTTCGCAAAAACCACCCCCCAGTGCAGCAATTTCACTTCTTACTGCTTTCGTGCTCTCTGAATCATATCTGCTGCTTTCCTTTGATCGACCAACTGGCTGAGGATCGCTGACCGCCTGCGCTCCGCAGCTGCCTGCAACTGATGCTTGTAATATTCCTGGGCTCGTTTCCTTCTCTCCTCCATCTTCTCATTACTCATGTCGTTCTTCCCAAAGATGACCTCCGCTGAATCAGGCACGTATTCCGGCAAAGGAGCTGGTTTCATCTTTACCTGGGACCAAATGAAAGAGAACATTGAATCAAGGAAAGAAACGACCCTCAAGCCTCTTTTGCTCTTCTGACTGCTTTGCATGCTGGGAAAGCAGCAGTGCCTAGGAGCACAACTTCCATGCTTGCCCTAGGTACTGTCAAATCTAGATATTCCACCTCATGCACAGCTCATTGCCTCAAAAACCCAATGCAAACAGACAGACTTCAGACCTTCTAGCAAAGGCAAGTTCTAGGCATGAAGTGATGGAGGGGGAATATGGGAATGTGGGGCCAGAGCATACAATTAAATTCATTCTGACTAGTCTGCCAATGAACATAGTCTCCAATTGTCCCAGTTTGGCAGGGACAGTCCTGACTAATGCTCTGTCATCCCACTTTTTCAGCGGCTTTTAAAATGTACCAGTTTTTCTCTCCTTCTACCCTTTGCCCCTCATCCTCAGCTTACTTCAACTGCTGCAAACTGAATTCACAGTGTGAAAGTCATTTGCATTCAGTGAACTCAGCAGAGGGGAGAGAATCTTGCCCTTCCCAGTATGTTCTGGCAAAAGCAACCCGCTGCAGCCTCTCCTAGCTTGTGTGCTCTTCCTTATTAATCACTTCTGCCATCTTGACCACACTCTGATGTTACTCAGCTACATATGTTCTAGCTTTCATTTGTGAAACGCTGGATGGTATGAGCAAAGCCTCAGTTAAATCAGTTTACCACCAATCTTATAAGTACCTACCTAGGACTAAAGCCTCACTGAACTCAAAGGAAACAACTGAAAACTCTCGTACAAGATTGCACTGTTAATTAGTTGCCAGAGCCCCCCACTTTTACCTGTGTGTCCAAGGCCCTCTTATAACACTGCATTTCTTCCATCTTGTCCTTCAGAAATTTCGCTCTTTGGGCTGCTAACCTAGAAAAGGGATGAAACACATGACTGAGATTCAGCCTATTATATTTCAGTAAGATTTGCTCCTTGCTCTGGACTGATGAGGTTGCAGTTATTTAAAAGTTGCCAGATCTTGATTTTTTTTTTTAACTGTACTTAGATCAAGAGGTAAAGCCAATAGTATAAGGTACAGAGGAAGGAAAACAGGTCTTGTTTATTTATTTACATCCAACGTGAGCAACATATAGTCTTTACACCACCCACAGCTCTCCAGGGCTTTTTTCACAGCCCTTGACACCTACAATCTCCCTGGACAGCTGTTTTTTGGGGCCACAAAGCAAAAGAAAAAGTCTTGGAAGAAGCAATTCACTTTTTAAATTGGCTGCAAGGAGGCTTCTGCATTGTTTAACTTTAAAAAAATACATATTTTTCAACACCAAGGGCCTGTTCACACTACACAATTACAGTGTTATGATTCTACTTTAATTGCCAAAGCAACATCCTAAGAAATACTGGGATTTTCAGCTTAAGGAGGGGTGTTTAGCATTCTCTGCCAGAGAGCTCAAGTGTCTCATAAAATCACAAGCCCCAGGATTCTACAGGATGCAACCAGGGCAGTTAAAGAAGGTTTATAGTGTTGTAATTGTGTGGTTGTTCTGTGCCTTCAACTCACTTCTGACTTACAGTGACCCTAAGGCGACCCTATTATGGGGTTGTCTTGACAGAATTTGTTCAGAATGTGTTGCCTTCCCCAAGGCTGAGAGAATGTGACTTCCCTAAGCCCACACAGAAGGTTTCCATGGCTGAGTGGGGAGACCCCATGTAGTATAATGCTTCAAGCACTGGACTATGACTCTGGAAACCAGGATTTGAATCCTCACTAAGCCATGGAAAGCCACTGGGTGGCCTTGGGCAAAGCACACTGTCTCAGCCGCAAAGGAAAGTAATGCAAAACCCCTCTGAACAAATCTTGACAAGAAAACCCTCTGATACATTCATCTTAGGCTGGCCATAAGTGGGAAATGACTTGAGGACACACAACAACAAATTGTGTGGTTTGAAGGGGCCCTGAAGTGGACTTCTGACCCTTTCTGGCTTTGGCTAGTGCTCATTCCTTCTGGAAGGTCCCAATGGCAGAATTTAGGCCCAGATGTGTCATAGGCCCTTTCCACAGGGGGTAAAAAAAATGGCTTGGGGCAATCTCACCTGGAGGTCGTCCACACTGTGGGGTGTGCTAGGGCGGTTTGAAAAGTGGAGGTTCCACACTTCAAACTGCCCTCGCGCAGCCGCAAGGGGTGGCATGGCGTGTTTTTTAAAAACTACATTTCATGTGGTTTTTAAAAACCACAAACACGCTAACCCGTTGCAGCGCCCTGTTTGAAACTGCAGGGATGCACTAGTGTGTCCCTGCAGAGCTGCCTGGGGGCGGGCTTCCAGCTGGCGTGCTGCCCTGATTGGCGGAGTGCCGCCGGAAGTCGCCGGCTGCCATTTTGGGTGCTGCCGAATGCTGCTGAAATTCGCCAGCGTGTGGAGCGGCAAACGCGCGCTCCCCACGGGGACGGAGCAACCCACTTCCAGGTAAGCTCCGCCCTTGCGTGCGCCGCCCCGTTTCCCGTTCCCCGTGTGGAAAGGGCCATAGTTGATCATCCCTGTCTAACATGTACATGTGTGTGTGTGTAGCCACATACACACATGTACATAGATACATATTTCTATAGCATCCAGAAGCCAAACATTTTGTTTTGCTTCATAAAATAAAGCTTAAAATCAAACAATGTTAAAGGCCCAAATTAAATCTTAAATTCAGCAGAGCAGGCCCATGTTGATTTAACAAATCTGTTCTGTCTGGGACCAATGAACTGAGGCAAATAAATAAATAAAACCAAACAAATTCAATAAAAGCTAAAATAAAAATGTCCAGCTGAATAAAATGGCTACTATGCTATATCTGGTACACAACCAACCACCTCTTGAATTATTAGACAATGCAGAATCTAATTATTAGATTATGCAGCAACTATCATTTAGGGATTTTGTTTTCAAACTATTATTTAGGAATTTTGTTTTTCGCGCTCCTCTTTTCAATTTTTTGTATCTACAGATACAAAACTGTAACTTGAAGAAAATGAATGTGCAGCTTCAAATATCTTAACTCCCAAAGCTGCCTTTTCCCCACTGCCACATTCTAAGCATGATTAATATAATGAAAATAATCTTTCCTCATAGTTCTTCTGCCCTGCAATATTCTCTTCAATAGTCATCAGTCATACGTGTCCTTAAATTAGTTTTGCATCATAAGCCTCGTCATCTCCTACATTTTCAAAGGACTTAAAAGCCAGGTCTGTTGATAGCTTTGACTGCTATGTTGAAACACTGGACAGATACAGCCTCTATCTTCTGAGAAGCACCATAAGGCCAGAAAATAAGGGCCAAAGGAATATGCAAAGCCACTCTTATGGTGAAGGAAAGCACTCTGCACCTTCTGAAAAGTGTGATTTCCTTTTATTGTTGTTCTTGTTGTTACTTTATGTACTTTATGTGTTTCAGATCTAAGCCCTGGTGCCAAGCAAAACCAACGCGTCGAATACACTGTGTTCTCTGACTGTATATGCTCAGGAGTAGGAAAGGAAAAATGGATCCTCGTTTATGATTAACTGATTGATTGATTTGGGAATCTGCTAGAAGGAACAGCTGCCTCCATCATAATTCACAAAGAAGACTTCAAAGAAATATTTGGCTGGCCATATCTAGACACTTAACAGGCTTCCTCAACCATACCCTCCAGGATGGACTACAACTTCCATCGTGACCGAGTTTGTCACGCCCAATTGGAGTTATGGCCCTAAAATTGGGAAGGCACCAGATCGGAGAAATACAAACAAGATGGAACGTTGGATTGATTGAATAAGAAAATTCTCCTTAATTGTCAAAGATGCGATATTTACACCTTAAATGGGGAAGGGGGACTGCAGAGGCAGCAAGGGCCAATTTTCATACCCCTACTCTATGGAAGGCAACACTGGTGCAACAAAGCCCTCACACCCTCTAAAAAAAGATTTTAAAAATTATGAGTGATTTTTGCCCCAACTACCCTTCCAAAGCAGATCAAAACTGCTGCAAAACATAGTAGTTTGCTCTTCCTAACCTCTCAGTTCCCAACACCTTGAAAATACTCCAGAAACCAATAAGTCAGCCCAAAAAGGACCCTCCAAGTCCCTTAATACCTTACAGAGGAAGGAATCAGAAGCCAAAAATAGGCTAAAGAGAAATAGGAAATGAGCAACATTGCTTCTAATTTTGATTTTGCTCAACTTTTGCCCTCTTTCCTTTTCTATGGTGCTCCTGGGAAATTTTCATGGTATGTGGGGGATGAGAGAGTAAAACCACTGTGTTCTTCAGCAGTTCTAAGACACGGAGAAAATAATACTTCATTTTTTGACAGAGTTTGGGGGGTTCAGGGGTCCCACTTTGGGGTCCCAAGAGTAGCATGTGGCCCATGGGCCACATTTTGTCTATCTCTCCCTTAAAGTGTGCAGAAGAGATATCTTGAGAAAGGGATACTTAGAGGAACAACTCCTCCCTGAAGACTTACTCTTCAGCCAGCTGCACTTGCTCCAGGCGGTCAATAAGATCTTTGTCCTGCTTCTCTTTCTTTTCCCTCATCGTCTTGTCCTCTAGTTGCTTCCCCAACTGTTGCGCATACACCTCTTGTTTTTGATGAGGGGTTGAACTAGGCAGCCTATTCTCAAAAATGTACGACTTCTGTAGAAGAAAGAGGTGCTTTATCTACACATGAATAAGCACAGCCAGTGTGATGTAGTTTCAGTTTTACTGCTGGACTGGGATTGTGGAGAGCAGAGTTCAAATCCCTGCTTGGTGACAGAAACCCACTGGGTGACCTTGGGCTAATCACATTCTCTCAGCTTCAAACCTTCTCTTGCAAAGAAAATGCTGTGAAAAGTTTGTCTTAAAATCACCATAATTTCAGAAACGGCTGAAAGCACACAATAACAATCCATAGCTTAGAAAAGTTCCTTTTGTAGATTACAACTCCCAGGATTTTCCAGCCTTCATGGCATGGCCTAATGGCCATGCTAGCTACAGGCTCCAAGGATCTGTAGCCCCAAAAGAAGTAATTTCTCCAAGGTCCACACCTATTCCTGTTAGGGTTGCCAGAGTGAAAACCAGAGAGCATTCCTGTACTCATACAACAATTCTTGCTTGTCATACAACCAGGTAACAAGCAACGCCTACTGAAATTCTGTCTTCTACACAACCGTTAAAGGTACAGGAGCCCCCTCTCTAGTTTTCAATCTGGGAACTCTTAATTCTTTTTGATGCAAAACAAAGGCAAAACAGGTGCAGGACAGGACAGATACACCCTGGCCTCTGCTATTAATTGTCAAGTAGCTTTCATAACAAGTTAAAGTACTGTGCTATACAAGTTCCTTTGTCCAAAGAGTGCTGTCAGTAATCTAATAGCCATGTTCTGCCCCACCTAGTTACATGGGAATAATGTGAAGAAGCACCACGAGTACAGAAGATACAAACAGTTGAGGTTCCGATGATCTTTACATGGAGCACAGTCCTTTGGGAGACATTGTCTCGTCAATAGTTCATATGGGCTGTGTTCAAATTGGGTGGGTAATCTTTGGCCCTTCAGGTCCTTTGGGTCTCAGCTCCTAGAAACCCCAGCTAGCATGGCCAATATTAAGGACACGTAGTCCAAAACATCCAGGAAGTCAAAGGTACCCCAACCCTGCATTAAAACCAGAATATCCAGAGGGACATTGGTCATCAACAAAGGCTAATTCGCAGCAAGCAAATATATCTGACAGGAGATCTGCAGCTTCAAAATGATTTGTTAGAAAATTAGTCTGTTATCCTTAATTATTAATATTTCCAAACAATTTATTTTAACTGTTAACTACCAATGCTGGGGCTTTTCAATAATGGTTAGCACTTCTTACTTCTCTAATGAATTACAGGCCATTTCAGTAATTTTAAATCCCATTATTAAGTTTAAAATTTAACAGCTTAATTAACAAAGCAATTAAATTAATTTCATTACACGTTCCAAGCAGGCTGAGAGGTTATAGATAATTGCTTTGTTTGAAACAGTAAATGATTTAACATTTACAAATCAATTTTCATTAGCAATTTAACATTAACATATTAGCACTAACACATCTAAGGCATTTTAGAAAAAAAGGCTGCTATAGTCTCTTTTAGTATAAAGAGAAGGGGGAAGAGTCTGCTGGCATCTTAAACACTAACCAATTTATTTTATCATGAGCTTTCATAATCTATCACCCACTACCATCAGACCTCCACATTCTCTGGGGTTAGTGGTGCAGGACCCTTGCAAAAGTGGAAAAACTGCAAATTTCAAAATGTGTGTGTGGAAAGGGGGTCAAGGCATGGCAGGGAGAGCAGCCACCCAGGGTCCATACCAGGTCAGAAAAAGAAGAGGGAAAGGAGGTGGCTTGGCATGATGGCTCTATACTTCCTCCCTCTCGCCTGTCTCCTTCCTTGTATATGTAGGAGAGGCATCAGGAGAGGTTTTGTAGTGCTCAGAAATTGGCCTGTGATCCATCCTTAGCTGGCCAGGTAGTAGCTGGTGGAGGAGGAGAAGGAGAAGGAGAAGGAGGAACAGAGATGGATTTTGAAAGGGCTGCATGGCCTGGTCAGAACTGTTGAGAGATAAGGTTCCCCCAGAAAACAAGCACCTGAGGTGGGGGGTAGGGGTTGGAGAAATTTGAATCCATGAAAGCGAAACCTGCAAATGTGGAGGGCCAACTGTACATTCATCTGAAGAAACAGGCCAAGGTCAATGAAAGTTTATAGTGGTGGAGGGAAGGTTAATCTTGTTCTGTTTACAAGCTCTGAGACGGCTAGAACGCTGCAAATGATGGGTGGTCTTACATAAGCATCTGGAGGTTTTTCGTTTTTGTGGTTTCTGATGGCTTCCGCAACCCCCAGGTTAAAAGCTGCGATCTTCTGGTTCTGTTCTCGGCTAGTCATGTCGCGCATCTGTAGTTGAAGTGGAGATGGCAAGGTGAAATGATGAAAGTAGAAAGGAAACCCCCAGAAAATAAGGAGAAATTCTAAAGCAATGCAATGGAGACTGCCTTCCCATCACCTTCTGTAGCCTTTCCTCTGATGTCTTTGATAAATGGTCAGAGATGTTCCAAACAAGCTGTTCTCCCAAATGCTTTCAGAGGTGGTAATGTACACAGAAATCTTGCCTCTTCTATTGTCTTAACGCATCAGTCCACCTAGTATTCTTTACTCTGACTAGAAGCAGCTCCCAAGGGTCTCAGGGCAATGGTCTTACCCATCACTTGTCCCCTGCCTGTATAGCAGAGATTTTGGGGACTGAAGATGGGGTAGGGGTTGTATGAAAATCAGATGTTCGGTCATTCAACTGCATCCCTTTGCCAAGTGTGATTTGGGAAAACAGCAGGCTGCAGATTGCCTACAGTCTTCAGCTCTAGGTTTGCAAACCCCCATGGCCTGCAGGACATCCCTAAAGTCCCTATTCCCTACCACTATTTCTTTAAAAATATTTTGTGAAATATTAACCCAGAAATAACTCAACATGCCTCCAAAGTGTCCCTGTCAAGCCCTCCCCCACAGTTAACAAAATGGCCCAAAATGGAACTGGAAGTGATGTGATGTCACTTCTGGTTTCCCAAAAATGAGATGTGGCCTGACTGAAAGGCATGGGAGCCCAGCCAGCAATGGTACATTTGTTACTCCCGAGTCAGTGGCTGTGCGGGCTGTTTTACACAGCCTGGTTGAACAACTGAACTGCCTCTTCTTCCTTTATTTGGGGCTGCCCACCTGCTTCAGACACCCAATATTGTGTGTTATGAAAAGGCTGTAAATTGTTACTCATTTCATTTACTGTATTTTTACTGTCAGAACAAGGGACAGGCAGGTACGAAACTTTGTCCCTGGGGTGCAAAAATAATTTGAATAAAATCTGACTTGACTAGGTGGTCAAGCCTCAGGCAACAAAATGTCTTGGACAAGCTCTTCTACTTCTCTTAAGTTTACAAAAGTTTCAATTGATTGTAATGAATGTTTATGAAAGTTTCAATTGGTTGTAATGAATGAACTCATTTTCAAGAATCAATTGTGGGCATCAGAGATTAAGGTGGGCTGATTAAGAGCTGATGCCACCATATTGTCTCTGTCTCTTCCTACAGAACTCTACCAGGTTGGAGACAGCTGTGCTCTTGATATGTGGTGAGTTCCCTCAGCGTTGAACTCCTAATAAGTAATTTCCAAGCTCTCCTTATGCTTCACAGAGAACGTCCTACTCCTGAAGTCCACTATGGCAGCTAAAGGAACTATTGGGTGCATCTTCCACATAAATATTAGAAAGAATTTTGACTGTTAAGAACTATCTGACAGTGGAATAGACTGCCTCAGATTCCTGCCCCATCTCTGGAATCTTTACACTGAATTTGGGTGGCCGTCAGGCATGCTTTAGTTGTGTCTTCCTACATGGCAGATAGTTGGGACTAGATGGTCCTTGTGGTCTCTTCCAGTTCAAAAACTCTATGATTCTGTTCACACACCCCACATTCTTCCATTCCTTAAACACCGTGCCTCTGTCTCCTCCCATCCTCACACAGCTCAAGGACTTTTTCCAAACCTGGTTGCCCAAGGATCCTCAAAGAACCAGAACGAGCCCTCCATGACTATCACTAGTCTCCCTTCTCTATCTGCAGGTTTCAATGGACACAAAAGTATCACATTTTCTCCTCAGACATATGCTTCAAGGCCTGAAAGTGTCATGGCTGAGGCCACTTCCACAGCCCCTCGCTAAACTGCAAACCCCAGGATTCCATCGGAGGTTGAAAGTGGAATCATAGCGCTATAACACTCTAGTGCGGAAATGGCCTGATTCCTGAGATAGAGCAAGGTCGGTTGCTCCCCAAGGTCCCAAGAACAGAGCAGAGCAGAAGGCCCATTCTACCACTATTACTCAGGATCAACCAATCAATCAATCCCTTTATTCATATCCTGCCTTTTTCCCCAAGAGTGGGAGTCAATGGGACACAGTACACTACAACCCACCCTGGGACATTCAAATCTATTTTTAAAAAAATCTGGTTCATGCGGCATGAAAAGAACTGTGATTCTTTTCTACAGTCATACCAACTGCTTCTGAAGAGCTTCCTGATCTTTTATGGCCTGATATTGGGCCAGGATCCGGCCTTCTTCCTTCTCCTTCTTCCTCCATTCTTCACCCCACTGCAGAGGAATGCTCCTCTGAGCACGCTGCAGGCACAAGTAACACATTTCCTGGAGATCGATGGAGGGCAAGAGACAGGGTTATTATCTGCCAGGGGACTCTGTTTCTTCCTTTGTTCTGAAGAGCTAATCACTAGTTTTTCTGAGAAACCCAAAGAACTGTCCAACTGTTAGGATAAAGACATACAGACTGGACAAAGAAGGGATGGGCAAACCTGTCAGTTTTGGATTATTCCAGTTTCTCATTCCTCTAACATTAATTTTGTTTCACTCCATTTTCATATTAGTTTGTTGTAAAAGAGTTTGATTGTTGAAGAATATGACTTGATCTGGGAACATGGACTATGACTGAAGTCATTTGCGTTCATAAATTTTTACTAGCATTTTTTTCTCTATCTAAAACTAAAGAGGATGACACAAAGTTGTAATGTTACATAGTCTTCTTACTTACAATTGTACATTGACTAATTTTTACGCTGGAAGTCCACAAAAAATTCTGTATGCATTTTCATCCACAGTTCTCTTAAAGTACATATTTTTGTGTGCCTTTCCCCCAATAACTGCAATTTTCACAAGCAATTCCCCTCCCAACCAATGCAATTTTGTATTTTTTTCTTTTTTAAAAAAAAAATTTTTTTTCAGCAATTTGAATATTATAGTACTAAATTATCAGTTTCCTACCCATCCTCACCAGAGAGGATTTCACATGATTCAAAGCAGAATTAGACAATTACTGTCAAAAACAAACAGCAATAGACCATAATTAATATCCTAAAAACTGCTCAACATAATAGTTTCCAAACTATGATATTGTTCAATGGTGGGCCATGTCTAGAACTTCAACATGACAAATATGGCATAAACAGGTGCTGTTTAGTTTCAGAAGTGTCGCCAGCTGTCTACCATCTGGCAAGGCAAAGTGTGAGTGTCAATTTCTCAAACAAAGCAAGAATCCAAATTCTGTAACTAGCAGTGAATGGCTAAACCTTGTATGTTCTTCCATGACCTGGTCCCCTCTATCCTTGTTGCAAAGAGCAAAGTAGATATAGGCCACTTCTGCACGGGGCGAGGGAATCGCCCCGTGCCGCTACTTACCGGGTCTTCTCGCTCCCTGGTCCAGTCCAGGCTGCTCCGGAGCAGTGCGTGCTCGTCGCTTCACACTGCTCTGGCATCGAAAATGGCGGCTTCCGGTTGGTCGAGGGTCTCTGAAGCTCGCCAGCCTAAAGCTCACCCCCGGCAGATCGCAGGCTCGCATTGGTGCAAGCCTGCGAATCTGCACAAGGGAGCAGGCTCGCACTGGCACGCTCCATGCTTTTGAAAAACCGAAAGAAACAGGTTTTTCAAAAGCACGCTGGACAACTACTTGGGATCCTTCCGGAGCGGGCTGAGGTGCAGATCTACGTTAAATAGTCCATGCCCAGTCCGCTCCCAGGTGTAGACGTCCTCCCTGGAGGACGGACTGCACCATTTCAAATACCCCGTGCGGAAATGGCCATAAATTCTTCACATATGTCATTTTCATTTTCTTTATCACAAACTGACAAAATCAGTAAAGTGCTTTGAAAGCATGTAATTTGACTAGCCAGTTTGACTAACTCAATCAAGACCCTCCAGACAAAATGGAATCATTTTAGGACAACAAACTCAAATATATTCCAATGTGCCAATTTCATTAACATCGCTCCAACGTTTGCCTACCAAATCATTCTTTATTCAGTGTAGTCTTAAGGGACACAAATACCAACAATGTATCAGTTAGTAAACCTCCTTTATCACTGCATAAAACAACATATGGAAGATATCTCTATATTCTATCCCATTTATTTTCTTCAAGTACAGCCCCAAGCTCAGTTGCTTAGATTCTTTAGTAGAAGTATATTTAATTTCAATAATCATTTTCTAAATCTGAGAGGCCAGTCCCTTAATTCTGTTGGAAGGATCAAGACAACATGTCTCAAAAGTTGTAAGGGAAAGAAGTGGACCTCCATTCCTATTTGATACAGAGGCAAATGGGAGGACTTGAAATTTATTCAGCTTACTGTGAGTGTATTCTTTCAATTTTTTCTACATGCTGGCGTTTTGATGCAAATCTATTATGCATAAATAAGTCTCTGAGCATCTTTTTCTTTTCAAATGACAAACTGGTTAAAGCTACCATCTTGCTGAAAATTAGGATATATTAAGAATACACTCAAGTTTTGTATTTTAACAACACACTTCCCACAATATTCATATTTCTGTATACATATTAATACTGGGGAACTGCTCTACAAATACTGAAGTGTCTTGTTGAAGTACACACTATTGGCCCTCCACATTTGTGGATTTGACTTTCACAGTTTTGATCATTTGCAAATTTCTCCGAACACTGTTCCCCCACCTCAAGTGCTTCTTTCCCAGGAGAACCTTCCTTCTCAGCAGCTCCGTTCAAACCATACAGCCTTTAAAAACCTGCCTCTGGTCCTCTTGCTCCTCCACCAACCACTGCTGGCCAGCTAAGTAGGGCTCAGAGCCTGATCTCTCTGCATCACAAATCCTCTCCCAATACCCTCCACACCCCCAAATTTTAAAGCATAGCAATATTGCAGTTCAAGTATTGATTCAGAAAATGAACACTAAGTCTGATCAAAGTGTGAACTGAACTAAATTCCCATCCCCCTCACTTATCACTTCCAGGAAATTTTCTAAGGAAATTTTTTTTTTTTTTTTTTTTTTCAATTTTCATAGAATCATAGAAATGTAGAGTTGGAAGAGACCACACGGGCCATCCAGTCCAACCCCCTGCCATGCAGGAACACCCTCAAAGCACTCCCGACAGATGGCCATCCAGCCTTGGCTTAAAAACCTCCAAGGAAGGAGATTCCACTACACTCCGAGGCAGCATATTCCACTGCTGGACAGCCCTGACCGTCAGGAAGTTCTTCCTGAGGTTCAGGTGGAATCTCCTTTCCTGCAGCTTGAATCCATTGCTCCTTGTCCTGGCCTCTGGAGCAGCAGAAAACAAGCCCTCTCCTTCCTCTACATGGCATCCCTTCAAATATTTAAACAGGGTTATCATGTCCCCTCTTAACCTTCTCTTCTGCAGACTAAACATACCCAGTTCTCTAAGTCTATCCTCATAGGGCATGGCTTCCAGGCCCCTCACCATTTTGGTCACTCTCCTCTGGACTTGCTCCAGCTTGACCATGTCCTTCTTGAATTGGGGTGCCCAGAACTGGACACAGTATTCAAGATGAGGTCTAACCAAAGCAGAGTAGAGTGGTACCAGTACCTCCCTCGATCTAGACACCATACTCCTGTTGATGCAGCCGAGAATTGCATTAAAAACTGCCTCTGAGGTGAGACTCTGCTCCAGCTGATGTGTGAATTGTTGCCTTTGTCTTTTTGGTGTGAGAGAAGTGGCGGATATTATAAACTATGAGATGTGTTGTTTTTCAGATACCTCTCCAAGGGAAAGATTTCTGAAAGAACCTGATCCCTCAAGCAAAGAAAAGAAGATAGTTTCTCTTCTGTTACCAGAGACAGAGAGTATGTGCCTTCTGTGGGCCTTTCATACTACATAGTTCAAGCACTATATTCCACTTTAATTGCCATGGCAATATCTAATGTCATTCTGGGCTTTGCAATTTGGTGAAGCACTAGAACTCCCCGGCTGAAAGTTCTTAACTATCTCTCCCTGCAAACCCCAGGATGCCATAGGATGTTGCCATGGCAGTTAAAGTGGAACATAGCACTACAATTGTGTAGTGTGAAGAGGCTCCAGATGTTTTTGTACTGTAACCCTTCTGATCTCTCACCACTGGATAGGTTGGCTTGTTAATTCTCAGTGGTCTCACATGAGCACATATGCTTAATGGTGACCTCCACATACTCTATGACTCCAACATACATAGACCTCGAGATGTATAAAGCAGACTGGCAATCGCAGGAAATATATGCCACAGAATGAGCCATTCGAAATGTTTTGTCTTCTTTTCTGGATTTACTGGAGCTCAAAGTCACCTTTCTCTTAGCAAGAAAGGTTTCAATAACTAGTGGCCAAATGGAAACTGTGGACCACCATCTGCTAACCTTTGCCTGATGCCAGCCATCTCTCTCACACAGCGAGTATTACCCACACAGAGATATAGCCAAAAAATGAAGAATAGCTACATATTATACCTGTCCTGCCCTACCATGCTCTTGACAAATGGAAGATGGAGTCGGGGATCTGGGGACAGGAACTGGTGCGGGACTGGTTTCTTGTTCTGTGTTTGGGACTTCGAGAACAGGTGTTGGTTGCCTAGAGAACACAAAATGCAGTTTGTCAGTAGGGGTGGACAGTCACATGATGCTATAAACAGCAACATACATGCATGAAGCAGCTGCACCAGCTCCACTTCAGAGACTGTGATGAACAACTAGAAAAGCAGGATTATTTCCCTAGAAACGACACTGTCAGTCTGGTCATTCCTGCACCAAAAGCAGGAAAACTGCACTATTGGTACAGTGCTGGTCAAGTCATTAACCCACCAGAATATGTCCATCAGGAGAGGTTATAACAGGGCACCACAGACTACCAAACATGCAAAAAGAGTTGCATGCACATTGTGATTAGCTCTGAGAGCTACCCATTTGGATTAGATTGTTATGGATGCTGGAAAACCACCCTTTGTTGGACTTGATTGCAGACTGACAGGACAGATTGATAATTCCAGCAACAGAAGCTGATGCCTTCCTAATTGCTGGGGACCTCTCTCCCATTGCTTTTGGAAAGCCATACTCCTCACAGTTAGGGCTACAGCTGGAGAAATAGTGTGGAGGTTGTTCGCAGTTCTGAATTAAGGGGTCCCGGGAAAGAGTTTGACGCTCGGAGCTGGCTGAACTCAAGGCACTTCGCAGTATGGAACCAAATGCAGAATCATTAGAATGCCTTGTTGCTCTCACCATGCTCTGTCTGTCAGAGCCAGCCTGAGATGGAAAAAAAAAGATGGTGCCCTCTCCACTCCATGTTACAAATGCTGACTCAGGCAGACAAATCTTTTCTCAACACTGGTGATAGAATAGCATCCTTCTAAAGGGAGCAGGCCACTTCCACTAGTGATAAGACAGCATCCAGACCTAAAGTAAGTATACCAGCTTTGGAGCCACAGGCCAGGCAAATGGTACCCAGTTCTCCTTCTACCACCTCCTCGCTAAGATTGCATTGTTGACAGATTGATTCAACTAAGGCAGCCATGGCTCTGAGCAGTGGTGTAGACTCAAGTCAACTGACTCGGACTCAAGTCGGACTTAAGTCACCTCAGTGACTCAACTGGGACTCAAGTTGGCAACAAAGATGCACTGACTTGACTCAACTCAAGACTTGTCATTTTTAGTGACTGACTTGCTGCCCTTGATTTAGTAACATAACACATTTATCCAGAAACCTTACAACTTTGAAGAATGCTTCCATTTCTTTTTTGCCTACTGGTCACATGACAATCTGTCTGAAGTCCAAAGTGTGGCACATTTCTCAGAGGGGAAAGCAAACAGGTTAGGCAATGGGCTTCTGCTGCATATTGGAGGAGCCTTCTAAAACTTTTCCTAAGAGCAGAAGGCAAGACTTTTCCCCAAAGCACAGGACATGTTGCTCAGAGAACAGCAAGTGTGTTAGGCAGTAGGCTTGAGGAGGAAGGATCCTTCCTTCTACAACTTTTGAAACTTCAGTAATGGGCAGTAAGAAGGATCCCATTCCCCACTTTCAAAGCTGCAGATTCTTTTATGCCTATTGGCACAAAATGCCCATTGCCAGACTCTTTTATGCCCACTGGCTCCAGCTTCAGGAAGGGGCAGTAAGAAAGATCCTATTCCTCACCTCTGAAGCTGTAGATGGCAAAATCACAAATGTGGAGGGCCAACTCTGCTTAAATTTTAAAGCTGACTTTATTCGACTCTGTCCAGAAATTCTGGAATATAGGTTGGGGTATAAAGTTGCCTCCCAGGCTTGAGACTTGACTTGAAAGTATCTTTAAGGACTTGAGACTTGACATGAGGCTAGAAGGTAGAGACTTGACTCAAGACTTGGAGTGAAAGACTTAAACACATCACTGGTTCTGCATCTGCAAGACCTAAGCAGGGTTGTTGATGACAGGTTGACCTGGAGGGCCATAATTCATAGGGTCACCATAAGACTAAGTCAATTTGACAGCAGTTAACAACACCTCCTCCTCTAAAGTTAAGACTTGGAATGGTTCCACTGCCTCCACTAATATGGAACCCAGCAGTCAGAACCAGGAGTCATCTATGGACTCCAGGGCTCTCCCACCCAAAAGAAAGGAAGCCCTGTCATGTCACTTCAGGAGCTGCTCATTGTATGGGGAACATTAATCAGAATACAAAGTGGTTAAGATGTAATTCCACCTGGCTGTTCTTTTTCAGAATTTCCATTCTGTGTCCCATTATCATCAGCATCTCTTTGTAAGGAAGACCCCCTGCAGTGCACAAATAATGGAGGTCGTCTCTGGTTTATCTCCTCCAATTCCCCCCAGCCTGGTATACAAAGAAAGCTTTCCAATGAAACACAAAGATGCTCCTGCACGTTTAACTGCACCTTGAGTCAGTTCTCTTTTCAGGCTTTTCAGCACCCTCTGAAAAACAACCGTCTGGCATCCCACACATCTCAGACCAGCCGTTAAAACATTTAAAAGCTATCCAGCAGAGAAGACATCGATCTCATTAAAGCCTATCTGCTTCTTGTCTAAAGGGGCGGGAAAAGGATAGAATTTGAATGGGAGAAAAAGGATCCCTGCTCAGCTCTCACAATAGTAGCTACAAAGAGTTGTAAGAGGAGAAGAGAGCAATATGGGGGGGGCCAAAGTAGAATGGGCCACACCTCATATCACAGTAAGGGTGGACAGAGCACAGCTCTAGGGCTCCGTGTTGCCCCCCCATAAGTCTGTCTCTGGGGCTCTCAACCCCTCCTGATTTTCCACAGCAGCCATTTCATGTTTTTAACTGCTTTATGTGTCTTTTTGTGGCTGTATTTTGATCTACTGTTCCCTGCTTTCAATCCATAGGGACAGGTGAGTAAGAAACTGTTGTTATTTCTCGCCCAAATTTTCTCTGAAAGTTCTAGGGGGCAAGAATTCACCTTTTAAACAGATTACAGAGGCCCTAGCACTGCTTAACTTTAAAAAAACACTTGTTCCTCAAAACCAGAAATGGACTTCCAGAGACTTCCAGAAACTTCCAGTTTTGTATTTTAGTTTTTCACTAGTCCACACAACCCTTCAAGGAATGCTCCAGGGCAACAAACTGGCTCCTAGACATGCCACAGTTGCTGCATTATAGGTTTCCTAGAAAGAAAGAGGATTTTTGAAATCTACTTCTGCCTGTATCATAGTCACGGCTCTCAGGATCAATATGCTGGTAGTTTTTGTCTAGCAAGGATGACTATACCATCTGACACCTCAGTCAAGCTGTGCTGTTTGCTCCGCCTTTAGCTCACAGTATTTGGAATGAACACGGGTAAGCTAAATTTGGGAACTCGGCTGTCTACCTGTTCTGAACGGGACAGAACTCTATCTCTCCTTCCCACCCAGTTCCAAGAAAGCTGTTTCTGTACTAAACCAATGTCAACTGACATTATATTACTTATTATTAGTAAGTTATATTGTAGCTGTTATTTTTCAGTATGACATTTCCATGGTAGGGTACCTTCCTTAAATGTTGTGGGGGGAATGAGAGATCTTTTTTCTTTTTTAAAGTGCATATATAATATATTGACACATAGATAAATAGATAGAACATCTCCCATTCCCCGCACAATGAGTTATGAGTATTACTTATTATACCTCCCAAAATAATGACATTACCAGGTTTTATGTTACTTTTTTGAAGCAATGACGCTCATAATGCCACTATCCAAAAAGTAACATTTTACCAATAATTCATTACTTTCCAGCCTTGCCTTAAACACTGAAATCTCAGGGCAGTTCTGAGAAATCGGGGATGGGGACAGAAAGTGCAACCAGTGTTGTCTACCAAAAACACTTCTGATAGACTTGATTGCAGAGCTGAGTTATCTTTTAAATGACTACAGAAGGGACATAAGCCAGTGGCAGAAGACCGCATGATGAAGGTCTCCATTGCATTCTCGAGCAATATCAGGTTTGTTTGTTCTAAAGGCAGAGGAAACAGGCCTGGAAAAGGGACCTCTGGCAGGGATGTCAGAGAGCTGCCTCAAATCAGAGTAGACAATGCCAGGCTGCATGGGACACGAGATTCAGCCAGTACAAGGCAGCCTCCTATGTTCATAGATCAGCCTGAAAAAAATCTTGCTGATTGCTGAATCGACCTCTCACCTTGCAGGGAGTGGCTTGGGCTTAAAGTTCTTCTCAGGTTCTTCAAGCAGACTGACTACTGAGACTTTGGACTTAAGGTTCTTCTCAGGTTCTTCAGGTAGGCTGGTTCCTGAAGCTTTGGCCTTCAGAGTCTTCTCAAGGTCTTCAGTCAGGCAGACTCCTGTAACTTTGGCTGGAGTCGTTGGTTGGCGAGAGCAGAGGCGCCTTGGCGAAAGACTTTCTGGACAAAAAAGAGCAGAGGTTGCCTCACAGTACAATTCAAGCAGTAAGAGTAGGGACCTGAAAGCTCGCTAACACACATTCTCAGCCCAATCCTCCCAACCGCCTACCAGAACACACACTTTCTACCTTTCTATGAGGCAGAACTTAAAAAGTTACCTTCACCCCAGCTCTGAGATTCTGGAGGCTGTAGTCCAAAGCAGTAACTTTTCCAGGCTCTGCCACTGAATGATAAGCATGTCACAAGGAACGGACAAGCACATCAGAAGCAATAAATATTCCATGGAATAATAGCATTATAACAGTGTAGTGTGGAAATGCTCCTAGTCCAGCATTCAAACTACTAACATACACTGTCTCATATTTATAGTTGCTGTGTGCCTTCAAGTCATTTCTGACTTATGGTGACTCTAAGGCAAATCTATCACCAGGTTTTCCGGAGCTGAGAGTGTATGATACACCCAAGATTTCCCCAGTATGTTTCCATGGCCAAATAGGGAATCGAACCTTGGTCTCCACAATCATAGCCAAACACTCAGACCTCTACACCCCTGCTAGCTCTCCTCATATTTATCACTACTTCATGAATAAAACAAATACAACATGTTTTACCAATACATCCCTCATGTGACCACTGGAGCTTCTAAGTAAGTGTACACAGAAGAGAAATCTGAGACATTTAAATGTTCAAGATATATATCAAACTGTCCCATTTTATGTATTAATGCATAATACATCTCATGTTAATGAAGCAATAAAGCAAATTTACATACAATACATCCTGCATGCAATTTACCTCCCCCCAATTTCCATAAAAAGAATTGCGGACAGGGTGGGACAGTTTTCCCCATGGCTCCAAAAATGTGCAGAGATTTTATATCTCCATTTAGAATCTAGTTTTCAGCTTCTATGAAGCCTGTTTCCAAGACAACCTGGGATGCATCCCAGAAAACCAGCTGGTATACAGACACATCCTTGTTTCTCACTAGGTAAACAACAATAAAACAGCTTATAAAAATTAAAACTCTCATCCAACCTCTTTTGCTGTTTTCTTTCTCTGTCAGATCTTTTTCTTCAGTGGCCTCTTCACCTTCTTCAGTGATAGTTTCCATTTCCTTCGCTTCAATTCTATAGAGGAAAAAAAACAGCCAAAAGGCACTTCAGTGCTCCTTTTGGACAACTCAGTCCCCAAGAATCCATTCACATAACATCTACTTTAAAAATTGGCAGGTTCTCCTTGTAAAAGCAACACTCTAGTTCAATGGTTCTTAACTTTTTCTTTACCTTTGTAAATATAATTTGCTGCCAGGGACACTCTTAACCAGCCAGAACACTTTAGTCCCTTAAATCTGGGTTTTTTCCTGTTTTCCGAGATAAATGCATGGACCCTAGGTTAAGAACCATTGCTCTTGATTAAGCAAATGAACAAGTATTCAAATTCCACATTTTGTGACGTGAGACACACAGGTGGTCTAAATGCAGATCATGAGCTAAATGCAGATTTTGTGCCCACCAAGATTGAGTTAAATGAAAGTAAGCCATTTACGATATTTCCTGGTACGATCTCGTGCCACTGCACTTTGCTGCTAGAATTCAGCAGAAAACTAAAGCTAGACTAGTTTCTCAGTCGCCACATAGCCACTGGCATTATCTAACTACTTCAACTCATGAAAGACATGTCCTGGGCCAAAGCAGGACTACTATGGAGAAAAGGGAGGAACTGTGCCCTCTGCTATTCATATACCCTATTTGTTTTAAGCTATATATGTTTAGGGCACTAGACATCTCTCTCTATGAACTTAACACTATTACAGAGGTCTTGTGTTCTCTAACTTGGTCCAAGTTACACAACTGGAGGAATGCAAACAGAAGATGGTCTCATGTCTGACTCTCTCAAGGCAGGCAACTTAAGACATCAAAGGGTACAGAGGATAAACTTTGCATGCAGAAGTTCCTTGACATTCCATTTTAAAAGCCTTCCAATTAAAAACAAAAACCTTACTAATAAGCAAGAAGGATCTTTTTAATAAAATTTGGTGGACTTGTGAAAAAGCTTAAACATATTGGGTCCAAATACACTGCACAATGCAAAAAAATTTAAAGAAAAATATTCAACTAAACCTGAACTCTTTCTTTTGGTACTGATGGATGATCAACGAGAAAAGAATCATGGAAGAATACTGCAGTATATGACAACAGCTGCAAGGATATTATACACTCAGAAATGAAAGAAGGACTTAGTGCCTACCAAGGAAGACTGGCTATTAAAACTTAATTATTTAGCAAAAATGGACAAACAGATTATTTTGATTAAATTAAAATCACTAACAATGTTTCTGAAGGACTAGAAGACCCTGGCTGACTTTTTGGAAAATAATTAGGGTGGTTTGATGATTGCTTTTTCCACACCCTTATACCCACAATACGTCCCAAACAGCATCACTTGGGGTGCTCTGAGTAATTAAAAATAGTGGCTTACAGCTGCTGAGTACAGGCACCAGGTGAGCCTATGGCTGGGAAGAGTGGCATGTCAGTGGAGTGATCACTCCCAGGTTTTACTTTTAACTCTAAAGGAGCTATATGAGCTGCTGAATCGTTGTTGTTATTTGCCATCAAGTCAGCTTCAACATGGTGACCCTATGAATGAGAAGAAGGGCCTAAATACCCTAAAAGAAACAGATCCTGTCTGATCTTGGAAGCTAAGCAGAGTCAGCCCTGGTTAGTACTTGGATGGGACAACACCAATGAATACCAGATGCTGTAGGCTATACTTCAGAAGAAGCAACTGGCAAAACCATCTCCGAGTACTCCTTGCCTAAGAAAACCGTATGAAATTCATGGGGTCACCAAAAGTCAACAGGTAAATTGAAGGCACATACAAACACACATGAATGAGAGAACTCCAGGTGTCCCAGTCCTCAACTGCCCTGCTCAGGTCTTGCAAATTCAAGGCCATGGCTTCCTTGAATGAATCAATCCACCTGTATTGTGGTCTTCCTCTTTTCCTACTGTCTTCTACCTTATCAAGCATTGCTGTCTCATCTAATGAGTCATTGCTTCTCATGACACATCCAAAGTACAACAGCCTCAATTAAGTCATCTTGACTAGTTGGGAAAATTTAGGCCTGATTTGCTTTACAAGCCATTTATTTGCCATTTTGACAGCCCATGGTATCTGTCAAAGTCTCCTCCAGCACTAGATTTCAAACAATTAGATTTTCTTCGTGATGGCCTTCTTCATTGTCCAGTTTCCACAACCATACATTGAAATACTATGTTATGGATGAGTCTGACTTTAATACTTGATGATATCTCTTTAAGCTTGAGGATCTTACCCAATTCCTTCATCACTGCCCTTCCAAGTCCTAATCTCCTGATCTCTTGACTTACATCTCCATCTTGGTTAATGACTGAGCCAGGAAATCTTTAACTATTTCAATGTCTTCTTTACCCACTTGAAAGTTATGTAAGCTATCTGCGATACTTATTTTTGTTTTCTTACTTATTTTTGCTTTTGCATTTTTCCCCCTCAGCTTTCATCAACAGTTGCTCCAAGTCGTTACTATCTTCTGCAAGTATTATAGTGTCATCTGCATATCTCAAATTACTGATAGTCCTGAATCCCATCCCTAAATTAGGCTTAATAACTTGGATACCCACTTTTAAAGTTCAGACTAAAACCCAAGACGGATTTATTGCTCCACTGTTCCAGTAGGAATCACTGTTCACCACCTGGAAGTTCAATGGAAAGGTCAAAGTTTCCCAGCCCCTGGCAATCTTCACCACTACTACTAGTCTCAGCTGGTAGCTCAGTAACTCTGTTTGAAGTTACTTGCAGTTTCCAAGCAATCTTCCACTAGCTGGACCTTGCCCTATTTGCAAGCCACAAGAAAAGAAAAGGAAGAGAATCAACATATAGATCAGATCAATACACTCACCTGGGAAACATGACAATGTTATTGGAGCGTGAATGTGGAGAAGAAACATCTCTACCTGATACCACTGAATCTCCTGTCCCAGGCCTCTAAAGCAGAAAAAGATGGAAACACAGCTTTTGGAAAATTAGCAAGTTATCACATTCATTACCTAGATGTGAATACAATAGGTTTCTTCTGAACAAAAAGAAGGGTCTTTGCATTGGTCTAGAACAAGGGTGGAAATCATGCAGCCTTCCAGATGTTGCTGAAATGCCAGTCCTATCAGTCATGGCAAACATATCCTATGGTAAAGAATGCTGGGAACTTCTATTCAACAACAGCTGGAGGACTGAATGAGTCCCATCCCCAGTTGAGAATTGTTCAGTCACTAGAACACGCAACAGCTTAGGCCTCTTGAATTTAGGGGGGAGGAAAGGCAATTAAGGAGGGACATGATAGAGCAAGGATGGGTAAAGTGAGGACTGCTAAGGCTATTTTATGAAAGCCCCATGGAGTCCCTGCCATCCCACATTGGTGGAGAGAAGCAAAACTTTAGATTTCCTGGAGATTTCAAAAAACCTTGAGTCTCAGTCTAGAAGAAAGGCAGGATATAAATAAGTGAGTGGATGGAAACGTAATGGGGATTGATTGATTGATTGATTGATTGATTGCGATGGGAGATTTGCAACACTTGTATAAAAACCAGTAAAAAGCCCAGCCCCACAAAAGTCAAAACCAGAAGTAGCTATCTCATCACTTACAGTTTTTATTTTTTACAGTTTTGGCCATTTCTGGGTCTCTCACGCAGCAGGTGCTAGGGATGGAAAATCTGCCTCCCATCCCACAAAATTTCCCCACCCTTGTGAAAAATGTTTGGACTACTGCATGTTGTAAATAAAAAGAAAATTCAGAAGACAAAACAGAGAAAAAGAAAGTCTTTTATATATTCTAGTTAAAAGATAAAAATAGCATACGGGTTCTTAATGTACAAAAGGTTTTTAGAGAACATGAGCAAGTTAAAATACAAATACAAAATATCAAAATATAATACAATACCACAATAAAGCAGGATATGAGACAAATTGCAGCAACAGCAGATCAGAGTAAATCAGGAAGTGTTTACTAAGAGAATGCTGCTCTTACAGAGCCTTTACAACTGCTTCCAATAACAGTAGCCGGTGAAGTTCCTTTATAACACCAATAGACCAATTAACCCCATAATGACTAAAGTTGTAAGTCTTGCCAATTCCAACAGTGCAGTGCCTTATATGTGCATCTCCCTTGGAAAACTGTCAAGAAACTTTATCTGGCCCAGAACAAACCAGTAAGATTGTTAACATGAATCAGCCAATAGAACTGGATTATTCCTGTGCTTCAGTATCCACACTGGCATCCTTGTCTATTTCTGAATTCACCTCAGAGTGCTGGTGTTGATTGTTAATATCCTAAACAGCTGAAGGCTAGGTTGATACGCATCTGCATCTGGCTTGGCTCCAAGATCTTCAGAGCCCCTTCCTCTGTTGACCTTGCTAAATATAAATATAGTAAATATAGTGAGGGGGATGTTTTAGTCGTAGCACCGCAACTATGAAGTTGTGCCCTACTCATTTTGCCTAGACTGATGCTTGCGAGCTGTATGAAACAATAGTTGAACGATAGCACTTACAATCCTTAACTTTTGTTTTCTCCCGTGCAGAATAGACCCAAATCTGTGATTTTCTAAAAAAAGTTGAATTTTGCCAGTAGGTTCTAAACTTCTTTGAAAATCTTCAGATATACAGAGATCTGAAGTATCTGCTCAGGAGGTTTCTGAAGTAGTTAACAGACTGGGTCCAAAATCTCATTAAGGTCTTTGTTCTGGTTCCATCAGATAACACACACTGATTGGCTTCCTGTAGTGCCATACACAGGAGTAACTTAACCTTATGCCTGTGTATGTCTACTTTGGGTTGCCCTGGAGGTTTCCTCCCTGAGCAGCAACCAAAGCCCTTTCAACCCACCACCAACCTACAGAAGTTCCCCACCAGCCATTCCATGCCTAGTGGGGAGCGGGAGGGATCACTGAAGCATCAGCTTTGTCCCCATGGTCAGACATGAAATGACTACATCTGGGTACCCTGAAGGACATCAGTGGATGATGTAATTGCTTCGCATCTGGCAACAGGAACAGAGCCAGATGCTATGTCTCCTCCTCCTGCTCTCCACCAAGCATGGATGCTCATGGAAGAGGACTTCAGCGGGTCTACATTAGGTCCAGGGTGTGGGGTAAATGGCTCAGTGTAGTGGTAATTCTGCATGTGAAACTACTACACTATCCTGAGACATGCAAGATTGCATCCTTAGTTTGATTACTCTGCAATCAACCACGTGGATCAATATAGTATGACAACACTTTACTTTATAATGTAAGTTTGCTAAAAATCAAGTGTTACTATTGGCATGAAATATTTTTAAGAAGTTCAAAATAAGAACAATTAGGTTTAGAGTGAAATTACAAACCTACATTTGAAAGAGCTCTCAGAAGACGTCCACTTCCATCCATGGTCTTTATAAAGTCTTTATAAAACTTCATTTTCACCTTGTCGTCCCGGACAACCAGAACACCAATTCCTCTGAAAGTGAACTCGACCGCCTGCTTGGTGGCAATGGACCGCGAGAAAAACAGGAGCGTTTCTCGGATACATCCTTCCACAATCTCCCTGTTAAAGGGGCCCTCCAGGGTCAACACACTGAAATTCAGATGAACAATTGGGATATCACCTAGAGAAAGATCGTGCGGAAAAGAGAGTTGAAAGCAGAAAGCAATCTATACGAGACACAGTACATTACATGGGTTAAAATATCAGGAAAACAGTAAGTCTCATTCAGATACTTCTTTTGCGATAAAACATCAGAAAAACAGTAAGGCTCATTCACAGACTTCTCTTGGGATAAAATGCCAGAAAAATGGTAAGGCTTAGCCACATACTTCTCCAATAACTCTGATTCAGCCAAACCACTTTTTGGTAGTCTCTAGACTAAATTCTCTTATTGTCCTGACTAGTGTACACCCACTGAATCCATTACATTTACTCATGTGTTGACTCAATATTCAACAGTTGATTGAATGGGTCTATTCTAGTTTGGACTAATCAACAGAATGCCAGCCGAAGCTAATTGATACATATGAATGGGTACAAACATGTGGGCATGTAGGAACATACTGCACTGCAACCTGGTGTGACAGGCCGTTACTTCTTCCAAACTAGTGTGGCTATTCCCAATTTGATAAGTCTTTACCATACAGCTCTGCCTCTCCCTTTATGATACTGCCTTTATGTAAAAGGGTGAAGGCTTTCAATGATTATTTAGAACCATTTAATAATTTTACAGTAGCGTGTTTTCTGTGTTGCCTCATATACTGTATACAACTCAAGCCAAGTCAGTGTTTACAAAGATAAATTGTAATATTTATTAGGATAGCAATATAAGAATAAAGTAGCATGTTTGACTTTAAATGCAGCTCAATGTTGATATGTTTCCTCAATGCACTTTTTGACAATATAACCAGTACCTCCCTGCTCAGAAACAGTTCAATTAGATCTTTAGTCTTTCATGTAAGGCACAACTATCATATAACGGCCCTCAGTCTAGATAAACTCTCACCAAAGACTCAACCTCCAATCTAGGTTGTACACTCTGACCAGATCCTATGAGGGTTTAATTACTCTTCTGCCTCTCATTAGGCTTCCATTGAGAATTAAACCTCCCAAAACAGTCAGACACTCTTTGACTTAAAGAATCTACTCCCTAGCTTTTTACTAGAATCTCACTGAAAGAAAGAAAGAAAGAAATACCAACAGGTACTTGGCTTTATATAACTTTTTCTCTCAGCCGTAGGCCCCTCCCACACACTGTTAGGCTGGGCTTCCCACCTGAGGTGTTATTCTGGTTGCCTAGCCACCTGCTTCCAGGTTGCACTGGCACTTCATATAGACACACCTCTGGAGCTTCGTAACACCTGGGTTCTTACCAGGAGTGTGTATTTTATTCAACTTTAATCCATGGGTCTGTGCAAGTTTCTCAGACAGTAGGAAAACAGGCCGTTGTATAACCCGGGGCTTGCTACCTCCAACTTCAAACT
Organism: Iguana delicatissima; assembly: GCA_948472985.1. NCBI lineage: Eukaryota > Metazoa > Chordata > Lepidosauria > Squamata > Iguanidae > Iguana > Iguana delicatissima. The sequence continues at coordinate 1,287,293 of CAOKZL010000171.1, read as the reverse complement.
TGTGCCTGAAGAAGGAAAATGTGCCCAACCCTGGTATTAAAACACCCTGAAAAAAAAAAGACTTGTAAGCAAAAACTAGATTTATGTAATGGTTAAGACTATGAGCTGGAAGGATTCTTTACAAAACTTAGACCAGACTCAGACTTAAAAAGGCAAGCCAATAACTCTATGCCTCCACCTCAACAGGGGGATAGCAACAGTGTTTAGTATTGTATTATTTTTGCAGCAGTTCTTGAGAACCTGTGCTTGAAACATATGCCTTAAACAAAGGAATGGTTGGAGGACTTGTTACCAGGCCATACACCCCCACATTTTGATATGATCTAATTGGCAAAATTAATTAATTGGCAGATGTGTTGGCATAAAATATAAATTATATACACTGACTGGAACCCATGTGGAAGAAGGTACCCTTGCTGAAAAACAGGCCAAAAGGTAACCCCAGTGTGGCCAGGTCAAGAGTTCACTGAAATTAGCCAAGAAAACCTGACTTAAAGGCTCTGAGCTAATCATATCAACTGCCAACCTCAGAAAACAATAAGGTGCCCAGGCGCACAGGCAAAGACCCCTATGGTATGCATATCCTACTGCAGCTTGGTCCAGAAACCCCCACTCAACCAAGACAGTGAAACCATGAGCACCATCCAGACCCCATTGTCTGTGTTGCACCTCCCATTGTCCACTAGGCTGGGAGAGCAATCAACTCCCCTCACTTCAGGGAGTGAAAAAGAGTATGTAAACCCTTGGTTTTGAGAAGTCAGATGCAATGCTGGACCCCACTATGTCGCTCTGAATCCTGATCTGGCCTGCCCTTAGACATAAGTCTAAGTCACATTTCAACTTCTTCACTACCTTTCTGGACTGGTAAGTATAACCCCAAAACCCCTCAGCCTCTCTATACATAATTTTTTTTCTCCCTTTCTCCTTCAGTTAGCTCTTGCGTGAAGGTATTTTGTGTGCATACATGAGTCAATTCCCCCCTACATAATATGAGAGCTTTTTATTAATTCCTAACAAAAGAATTCAAGCAGATAAATAAACAGGAAGTCCTACCTTATTCATGGCGAGGTGCTTTTCAACAAACCCAGAAACACTGTCCCAGATGGTAATGATCTCTGAAACATAAAGAAAGGCATATTATTGTATAACATCCTGGTCCTGTAAAAAGTGTGTATGTGCCTTCAAGTTGCCTGTCGACTTAAGGCCATCTTTTGAATTTCACAGGATTTTCCTAGGCAAGGAATACTCAGAGGTGGTTTGGCCAGTTCCTTCCTCTGAAATATAGCTAAAGCACTAGTATTTATTTATTAGCAGTCTCTCATCCAAGTACTAACCAGGGCTGACCTTGCTTAGCTTCCAAGATCAGACAGGATCTGGTGCCTTTAGGGTATAGCCTACCTGAAGGCACATACACAGACACCTGTCAAAAAAGGAAAAATCACAATCTAAGTATTTTTTGTAAGGCTCTTCATTTCCTAAATGATAGCCAAAAATGACTCTGCCTCCTTATGCAATTAACTTCCGATACTAACTTGATGTTTCAGCAGAGATAAGTAAGGTTGAATTATAGCAATAATCTTTTGAAACTTCATTCACGGAACCAATGTTTTTGCTGTGAAATAGTTCCATTTGGTGTTTCAGAAGGTTTACCTCTTCATTGGGAAACTTCCCAAACAATATTACAGGCGACTGAGATCAGTATGTTGTGAGTGGCACTGCAAAAGCTTAGCTGCCAGAGCGAGCCAGGTTGGCAAGAGATATATAAGCAAGATAAACTGCAAAATGTCAGATGCAGATCAAGTGCAGAATTTACAAAAGGGAATGTCTGTGTTCAGTTCCTTAGACTGCATCCCTTTTATAAATCCTACACTTGAGTTGCATCTGATATTTTGCAGAGTTTGTCTCGCTTATAAATCTGTCGCCAACCTGGCTTGCTCCGGCAGCCGAGCTCTTGCAGTGTCTCTCACAAGGTACTGGTCTCAGTCATTTCTGACATCTATGTTCCTGTGAGAAAGACACAAGATGAGTCAGCAAGGATATAAAGGCCAAGCAACATCTTATTTGGGAGATCTGGTTTTCCCAGCATTTTCTTTAAATAAGAAACAGCGCCAGCCAGAGCAAGAATGTCAAGGGGAGGGATTAATCTTTTCCCACAGTCCTTGTAGAGAGCTTTTCACCAGCAGAAATACCCTCTCTGACAGCATCCCCATAATATCAGCTTGAAGCAAGCAATTTTAGATTGTATTCTTTTTCAACAGCCTATAAGCAGCAGTGGCGGGAAATAGAAAATTTCCCAGAACACTTGCCTGGTCACTACAAATCACTTAAAAGATCTACAAGTAAAATCTCTATACATAGACTCATAGATATGCTGGTAGTCCCAAAATATCTGGATATGGAGATGGTTAGTTTCCTGCACTACAAATTCCTGAGTAGGTATGGTGACTGTAGTATCCTGGAATTTGTAGTCATCTCCTGGCAAAACATATTAGCACTTCCATCCCCAGCTTCTGCCCATCCCTAAATAAGTATGTGCCGCCTTTTATTTTTCCTGAAATCCTTTATTTTTACCTTCCTCGCATCTACTGCCAACCAATTTGAGGGACTGAATTTTAGACAATATGGGAGATCCCAGTGGGCTCAGATGCATTTGGCTAAACGTGTATACTGTAGAGCATGAAATATATCGAAAACAATATATTGATATGACAACAAAAATGTATATAAAGGTATAGCCTCACGGCTAACCCCGATAAGTAGGATTTAAAACGTGTGACAAAGAAATAGAGGCAGCTTACCCTCCGAAGTGAGTTTGGGAAGAGTTAGGAACACACTCCTGCCTCCCTCTAGGACTGCGGTGTGGATGGTGTCCAACATGTTCACGTCCAAACAGAAGGCCAGGTAGACTGGGATGGTCTTCGCAAGTTTGTGGTTGCCTGGAAGTGGGAAGAACTGGGGAGAAAGCGGCTGTCACATCCCTGCCCACACTTTGCTTTTCCTGTTCTCTTGACTTGAGAGCTTAAAATGCTTGCCCCATTTCCCTGTTGGCCACTTTTCTTCCTCATCAACGCCAAACAAGCCACTGGTTCCTTAAAGCCAAGGACCCGGGGGAGGGAAGGAGAGGGGAAGGAAGGAAGAAGAACGCTTCGGAAAGAAAAAGCATGAATGGGAGTGGGCGGGGCCGTCGCTACGACGCGACTGTTGCTAAGGGAGACGTCACAAAAGGCCGGTCTCCCCGCCCACTAAGATTCGCACAAAAGTCTGCGCTTGCTTGGAAAAAGAGGAGGTGCCATTCAGATCTTTTTTTTTTCCCCTGGACGATGATTGGCAGGAGCAGCAGCCAATAACGCACCAGAAGGGAACAGAAGTCAGGTGGGATCTTGCAACCTGGGGAAAAGGTGGGAAAACTGCTAACGCAAGATCTAAGAATAGATCTTTCTATAGGCCGTTTGCGCACTAGCCTGTTATAGGGCTATTATTCCATTTTCGACATCCTATGGAATCCTGAGGTTTGCAGTTTAGGGCGGGCCTCAAAGGCCCATCCCTAAACTGCAAACCCCAGGATTCCATAGGATGTCGAAAATGGAATAATAGCCCTATAACAGGCTAGTGCAGAAAGAGCGCTATCCAGTCTGCTTCGACTTCTGGCGACCGTAGGAACGAGAGGCGTCCCGTTAACCCTGTTACCGACTGCCCTGCTCAGGTCTTGCAAACTCAGGACCGTGGCTTCCTTGATTCAGTCTTGCCCACCTGTAAGGTGGTCGTCTTTTCCTCCTGTCTTCTACTTTACCAAGCCTTATCGTGTTTTCTAATGCATCATTCCTTCTCACGGTCTGTCCAAAGCACAATCAGTTTAGTCACTCTGGCTTCTAGTGGGAGTTCAGGCTTGATTTGCTTCCAGACCCATTTCTTAGCAGTCCACACTTATCTGTAGAGCACCTCCACCACAAGTTTCAAATGAATTCATCTTTTTCCTGTCAGCATTCTTCACTGTTTCACTTTCACAAACGGGCAGAGAAGTGAGGAATACCACAGCATGTACAAGTGTCAATGGTAGTGAAATGGGATGTGAAATCTGGTCAAGGGCCATTTCCGCACTAGACCGTTATAGTGCTATTATTCCACTTTCAACATTGTGTGGAATTCTGGGGTGTGTAGTTTACTGGGGCCAAAGAGCTCACTGGCTGAGAATTCTCAATGCCCCTCCCTGCACTGCAAACCTCCAGATTCCATAGGATGTTGAAAGTGGAATAATAGCACTATAACAGTCTAGTGCAGAAATGGCCAAAGTCTCTACTGAGCCACTGGTTGGCCTTGGGTTAGTCTCAGTTTGGCCTACCTCATGAGGTTCTTGTGAAGTTAAAATGGTTATATCAGGAGCATGTAAAAGACAAGTTTGAAAACGACTTGAAGGCACAAAACAACAACAAACCTGCCTTTCCACCACATACCCTCCAACATTGCACAGATAGAAACAGGGACACATGTGGCCAAGCAACATCAGAGTGTGGTCATAATGGCAAAAGTTATTACTGAGGAAGAACACACAAGTTAAAAAAGACTGCAGTAGTTTCCTTTTGCCTGAGGCTGCTGGGAAGAGCCAGATTCCATCCTTTCCACCTCCCCTCCCACCTGCTGAGCTAGTTGAATGTGAAAGACTTTTGCACTTTTGAGCTCAGTTTGCCGCAGCCGAAGTCAAGAAAAAGGGGGAAGGTGGGAGGAAGGGGGAGAAACTGAAACGTTTGAAAGCAGCTAAAAAGTTGGGGCCTTTCCGCACTACACTGTTATAGTGCTATTATTCCACTTTCAACATCCTGTGGAATCCTGGGGTTTGCAGTTTAGGGAAGGGCATTTAGAATTCTCAACCAAAGAACTCTTTGGCCTCAGGAAACTACAAACCCCAGAATTCCACAGGAGTTGAAAGTGGAATAATAACACTATAACAGTCTAGTGCGGAAATAGCCTAGACCACAAAGGATTAACTGGGACTTTCTCTAGCAAACTGGAACAGTTAGAGCAGTGGTTCTCAACCTGTGGGTCCCCAGATGTTCGTGGACTTCAGCTCCCAGAAATCCCAGCCACTATGGTCAATACTCAGGGCTTCTGGGAGCTGAAGTCCACAAACATCTGGGGACCCACAGGTTGAGAACCACTGAGTTAGAGGGTATGCCTACAGGTAGGTCAGGGTGGAAATGCAGGGCTTTCCTCTCCACAACAACTTTGCAAGATATATCAAGTTGAGGCAGTGTGACTGGTCTGAGGTCAGCCACTGAGGTTCATGGCTCATTCAGGAACAGATACAGGATCTTTTTAAGTCTCAGTGCAGCACCAGCTAGGTCACCAAACTAGCTCTTGCTTGCTTTAATCTCAGTGGGGGGGGGGGGAATGGAGTAAAAATGTCATGAAGAAATATTATTAAGCAAAATCATCAAACACAGGTAGCACTTCTAGATGCATAGCTGTAGTACAGCACAGTGATATAACATGTCTATTTGAAATAAAGCCTTTTAAATTTAATGGGCCACTTCCTGGTAAAGTGTGTACTGGACTCCCGCCTAAGACTTTGCAGTCCTATCTGCTGACATGGAAGTAAGGTCCTCTGAACTCAATGGGTCTTGCTTCAGAGTAGACTTGTACTGTTAGTCTATTAAAAAAACAAAACTAAATACAGTCAACAAACAGAGACCTGTAATATGTGAAAGATTTAACAGATTGTTGTGATCCCCAAACATCATTGCCTAGAGCTCACTTCAAATGTGAATTATTCTTGGATTCTGCACTCAGCCATGGAAACCCACTGGGTGACCTTGGGTATGTCACACACTCTCAGCCCCAGAAAGCCTCATGACAGGTTTGCCTTAGGATCACCATAAGTATGAAACAACTTGACTAGACACAACAATAGTATGTCTGCTGAGATTAGCGCTTTGACCAGATGGACTTATTCATGCATACACTGCCATAAATCTGTTCCAATCAGAGGTCCCACAAGGCTCTTTTCTATAATGGGGATTAATACCACCATTTAAAGTAACAAAATGAACTTCTATACAGGTGTACCCCAGTCAATGAAGCAGATGTGTTGCTAGGCATTGCTTCTTTAACAGCAACTTTGATACCAGAGATAGAAATAATATGGACAGAACAGGAATAGGTTCCTACACTACCAAAAGAAAGGAGCAATTCAATGTGTTTCAGGAAACTTATTCAAAGCTAACATTACAGACAAGTGAAATGAAACAACCAGGTCAGGTACACCTTGCATAAGGGAACAAAAACTTTTTGAATCTTCTAGAGACCACTTGAAAGATTCTTCCAAAATGCATGCAGGAATTATTTTTTTCCTTTCAACAGCATCCACTTTCTGTATGATTTCTTATGATTTCTATTTTATACAGTGGCCCCTCCACTTTCACAAGGGCTGGAAGTGCAGAATCCTCACAAAAGTGGGAAAACTGCAAATAATTCCCCCCATGCCCCCTTTCCCATGCCTGGGGAAAAGAAAAGGGATTGGGGGGAAGGCACATATGCACCTTTCTTCTTCACACATGGTGCTCCCCCTTCCCATTTCCCTTTTGCCTGCACATGGAGAAGGAAGACAGAAGGTCAAACCCATGAATGTGGAGGGAGGACTGTAGAGCTATGTTTTAAAAATATGCTAGAAGAGCTGGCAAGGCTGGCGAATCTACTTTCCTCTTTTTTTCTGTTTTCCTCTTCACACATCTTAGTAAGTGATTTAAGAGACAGCTGTTTACCTTGCTACAATGGGATCATCTAGAGTACAATCCCATTTTTCCTGGGTCAAACTTTATTGCATTGTTTACTGCAGATACACTGCTGCACCCCAACGCTGAAAGTCTGTCTTTCCCCAGCCCTCCTTCACCATCCTCCCAATGCCAACGCTGCAAGAAAATCCCCAGCTACACAGAAGACAGGAAAGGGAGAGCCTGGGCTGGCTTCCCATAAAATGATTTCACAAAAGGAGCTTCTTTGTCAGAGACTTTGTTTATCAAGGTATGTCAGTACTATAAGCATTTTAAGTAATAACATAACCTCTTAGATTGCTGAAAGTATTTATTGGTAGCATCTTGCTTGAAGCAAGGATAATTTCTGCTGTTAAGAAAGAATCCTCAGCTCTTCCATCAAAAGATGAATAGCGGAAAGTGCTGGGCAGAGTCCAGGCTTGTATGTTAGCTAGCTTATTAAAAATAATTTTGAAGAAGTCTGAAAAGCAAAATTACTTCTAAAAATATTAGCACTCTTTCCCCATATTTTGAAATACAATAAAACTCTAAGAACAAGGAAAAAAAATTAAGCATCGTACAAACTGAAGCAAGACCCAGCAGGGTGCAGCAATTTGAGTCCTGGAGTAGGACTCTGGGTTTGGATCCTCACTCAGCCATGGAAACCCACTGGCTGACATTGGGCAGGTCATACTCTCTCAGCCCAAGGGGAAGGCAATTACAAACCTCCTCAGGGGAAATTGTACCAAGAGAACCCTAAGTCAGAGTCAAACGCATAACATAAACTGAAGCAGACTTCCTCGAACTGGTCTACAGAAGTGTTCTATTAAAATTCCCATCATTTCTATACAGTATAACCAATGGCAGTGCTGATTGAGGACAATGGGAATTGCCACCCAACACATCTGGAGGTCACTAGGCTGGGGGTGCTGGAACAAAAATGTTTGTTCACAGTCTAATATCGTATTTATTTGTTCTTGTTGTTATGTGCCTTCAATTCAACTCTGATGCATGGTGACCTTATCATAGGGTTTTCTTGGTAAGATTTGTTCAGAGAAGGCTTGCCGTTGTCTTCCTCAGAATATGAGAAGGTATTCCCTGGTGGTCTTCCTTCCAAGTGCTAACCCAGTGTGAACCTACCTGATGTGCTTGGTTTTCCTTTTCCAATCACATAACTGTATTGTAAAGCAATGCTTCCTAGTCTATTCGATGGGTGGGGACTGGCAATTTCTTTCCTAGAAATTCTGCTGGGACTAACAGCTGATGGCTCATGGACCAGCACTAGTCCATTGACCACCACTTTGAGTAGCCCTGATATAAACACCAACCTTCCTTAACCTGACATCCCCTGGTTGAGTTACGGCTTCCTCCATCCTTTCATGACTGGTAATAGTGGCTGGAAGGGCCTAAATAACCTAAAGGCACCAGATCCTGTCTGATCTTGGAAACTAAGCAGGGTCAACCCTGGTTAATACTTGGATGGGAGACTACCAACAGATACCAGGTGCTGTAGGGCATATTTCAGAGTAAGGGACTGGCAAAACCACCTCTGAGCATCTCTTGCCTGTGAAAACTCTATGGAATTCATGGGGTCGACTAAGTTGACACACAACTTGAAGGTACACACACACACACACACGCAACAGCTGATGGAAGCTACAGTTTATGCACATGGAAGCTGTCATCTGGGAAAAACCAATGTACAAGGAGTTTTTGTATAAACAGTATTTCTAATAAAATGTACATTTTGAGTAAGAAGCCATTGATAACTATTTTGCTTCTGAAATAATAGAAGGGATAGCTCTTAGCGAAATAAGCTCTGTTGTAAGGCAGGGAAGGACACCAGCATATGTCCTCATAAAGCTCTAGAAGATTTGCAGTAGACGTGGATTTTTCATTCACAAAATGATTCTCTTCTTGCACTAAGTTACAATGCTAAAAATGAGGAAAGGAGTGGACTTTCATCATGAAGGAATTTGAACTCTGTTTTCTGATGACCTCAGATACTCAAAGTCCAAGGCTAGAGCTATTTTTTATTTTGTAAACAATATATAAACTTTTAAAGGGTATGTTGATTCTGATATTTGGGGGATCCCTGATAATGATTTATGTACTAGGAAATACTATGTTTGAAAAACCTCCCAGTAGCTTTAAACTGTTATAGGCATGCCTCAGTTAACAAATTAGAAGTGTTCCTGGGTACATTGAAAAAAGGAACAATTTACCCTGTGGCTTGTTCATACTATTAAAATAACGCTGTGCACATTTCATAAGTTGTTTGGGCTATATGCAGGCCAGTGTTTTTAATTTAAATAAGGAAAGAATAACAGTAGGAGATTATTTTTTAGGGCTTTAATTTTAAACAGTCCCAAAAATATTACAAAAGCTGTGGTTTCCCCCTCCCATCTTCTTCTCACATTTGAATTAATCCACTGAAACTTTTTTAGTAGGCTCAATATTCTATGTCTTTCAAGATGTGACCAACTGCTATAGTGCATTTCAGAGAACTTGACTCAAGCTTATGTTTTCCAAAACAAAGGATTCTGAGTCAGTCGTCTTTGGAAGTTCTCATACCTGGAAGAAAAGGAAGAACATATATAAAAATCATGACAAACTTTTGACATGAGTCATTGTAAACTTCCAGCTACACTGCTGAGTTTGTGAGAGAAATAACAAATTAAGGGCACGATTTTTCTGTTCTGAGCACAGAGGATCCAGGTTCCACAGAGGCTTATCTGTCCCTCAAAATATCCGTGCTCAGCACCAAGCAATTCCCCCAGCCATGTCACATAGTATGAGCCTCTCCTGTAAATCAGATACCTTCCAACACTCTGGCCTTTTCCACAGTGCTGCAACAATGGCTGTTCCCATAGATAACAAGGCTCCTAGTTATTGCATCTAGTTCGTTGACTCATCAGTTTCCCATGAATCAAGGATGGGAACCTGGACTGTCCAGATTTTTTGGACATCATCTCCCGTCAGCTCCAGCCAGCAGTATCAGTAGAAAAGGACATTAAAAGCTGTAGTCTAATATCTGAAGGGGTAACTGTTCTCTGCTTGTGGTGTAGCTGGTTTATTATTTTCCAGACTGTAACTTCACAACAACCCATTAGCATGAATAGGCACTTTTGTGCAATATTTACTTACTTTGGTATTTACAACATTACTTCTTCCCCTTAAATACACCAAAGGCAATGTTGAAACCCATTAAAAAGTCACAGAATCAAAAATCCAAGTATTAACCATCATAATACAACATTTCAGCTTAGAAGTAACAAAGAAGACAACAGGCCAGAGATTCTTCCCCACTACTTCTCAAAGGCTTTGTAATGAGAGATTTCCCCTTCTCTGATGCTGCCAGTGCTACCATTACTCAAAAAAGCAGGATTCTGCACAATCCCTCCAGGGGTGTCAAACTGAATTTCATCTTGGGCTGCATCAGCATTATCGTTGCCCTCAAAGGGCCATTGTAACTGTAAGACTATATAAATGTGTTTACTCTTTCATCACATTAAGTAACTGCCTCTGCATTCAATTATTACTGGTTTTTAAACTGCCTTCCCTCTGCATTAACTTTTCTTTTCTCTTCTCGGACATTTTGGGGCTATTTGATTGTAGTTTGTCCCTGTACCTCTGTAAAATGACATAGAATTGGTCAGTATATCCAAAGTGTGCCATTTTCTGCTCCTCAGACCCTCTCTGCACCTCTTTCAGCCCCCCATGTGAGGGCCACATGAAATGGCCTGGCGGGCCGGATTCAGCTTGCACACTTTGTGTTTGACACATGTGCCATAGCCAAACCTCCCTGAGGAACAGATACCAGAGCTTCCCTGCATTGTATCAGCCGCCAGGACAGGGCACTTCTTATGTACAATAGATCAGATAAGTCACCCTCTGGAATATTTCACTGGTACCTGGCTCTTCCTCCTAGGAGCTCAAAGTGGCATACATGACTGCCCTCTTCCCAAGCCCATGTTATCCTCACAAGAAGCTCATGAGATAGATTAGGCTGAAAGTGGGTGATGGCACAAAGCGTTTGATAACTGTTTGATAACTGAATGGGGATATGAGCATTCCTAGTTCAGCACTCTAAACACTATAAAATACCAGCTCTAAGTATGTTGAAAACACACTGGCAACTCAGTTTGTTGCCTGACTTTAAAAATCCCAGTCCAAGGGTAATGGGAAATTAATGTATTTAGAAAAAAAAACACCTAAGGCAATGGGACTAACCAAATATACAACAAAAAGGAATTGATCTCTGAGCTATAAAAATCCTAATCATGACTTTTAGTCCATTTACCTGATAAATATGTAAAAATCTGTGTATGAAAATAGGCAATAATGCAATTTATCAAGATGATGTGGTGGGAAATTCAGATCTCTTAGCTTTCACTCTGTGTGCATGTGTGTCAGTAGATAAGAATACATACAACTCTACTGAGAGAAAACATATTGTAAAAGGCATTTCCCTCTTCTTTCACAGAGCAAAGAGAATCTCTCTTAATATTGTCTGCAGTTTTTCTAATTAATTCTTCTAAAAAATACAAAATATTTTATATCACTGTATTTAAAGTAAAATAAAGTAAATTTAGGACAGTGGGGAGACAAGAGCTGGATAGCCCTTCAAAGTTGTCGGGGGCAGTGTGCCCATGTGGTTCTACACACTCTTTAAAGGACAACTTTTATGATTCAGCTGCTATACAAGAAATCTCTTCCACAAAGGTATCAGCCCAGAAAAATCTTTAATAACATGTTCATCCACCCACCTACCTTGAGTTTATGTAGTACTCTAAATATACCTCCCCCACTGTTCCAAATGTTGTACATTTTCTTAGGCCTGCTCACCTGGAGACAAGTCAGGCTTGCCACAGGTAAGCAGGCAAGTGGCTGTCTACAAGACATACACAAGACTGCACTGCTAGTTGGATGCAATCCAGGTTTATTCCACTAATACTGTGCTTACCAGGGAGTTATTACAGGTAGTTACAATTCTAGTATTGCAGCTACAGGTGAAATTCAGTTCTCCCAAGATCCTGTAGAACTGCCCAAAAGTTTTTGTCCTCTTACCATTTCAGAACTACATTTGCAGGAATGAAAGCTTCAGATGGGTTGGGTGTCATTTGGGCTTGAGTGACAACAAAGGATGAAGCAAAGTTATAAAAATTGTCCAGCATCTTTTGAGTAAACTGAAATAGACAAAATAAATTAAGGAATGCTCTTATATATACAAGTATGATTTAAACAAAAGCACATAAACATCCTGCAAGACCCCCCCACCATCTGATTACAGGCAATTCCACTTTTGCACAGCAGCACTGTGTGACACACTCCCACCATTCAAAGAGAACTCCTAACCCTACAGCATGAATTTTCAGAAGTTACAGTAGTCTTGAGGAGGGCGGTGGAGAAGGAGAAAGGGAAGACCAGCTGCACAAGCCTCCTCTTTCTTGCACAACCACTGGAAACAACCTTCAAAATACTAGAACAATGGTGGATATCTCTAGTTCCTACACAACAGTGTTTACAAGCTCAGCTGAGCCCTCTGAATGCTAAATCATGACCAGTTTCAGCAAACGCTTCAGATGAGCAGGAGATTGCTTCCAGACATGTCAGCAGGAAGGCAAACGGGGGCAAATACAAGCAGTTGTGAAAGCTGCGGGAAAAGAAAGTGGAAAAGAGAAATCCCACCAACATTAGGGATAAACTGCTTCTGAACTACAAAGCGGTCCCTCTCAAAGTGAGGTTTTATAGTACATTTTGTCACTGAACATTGTTTATAAGTTTACAAGCCACTTTCAGGAACATTAGTTATGAAGCAGGTGATGTATCAGAGAGATGGACAGGATAGTTCCATACTTCAAATGCTTTCTGTCCCTTGTCAACCTGCGTACACAGTTGCTGACCACAGTATTGCAACATTCCCGCAAACCGCCATAACAAAAGGGTGAGAGAGAAGGCAGTTTTCTAGCCTTACCTTAAAAGAGATTTTTAATGCTGGTGTTAGAATTACAGATTCATTTGGCAGGCAAATAATATATGTCTATAAACGGTTTAACCTTATTGCCTCTGGGATCAAATAGTAATAGAAAAGCTCATTCAGCAAATCAAGAGACAAGCAAAGCTAGAAAGGTTTTTACGCTACTTAGTATACTTTCCTGGAATTATGCTGTTATAGAGATGTACAATTTCTGGAAATTTTGAAGTTGCATGGGGAAAAGCTTTTTTTCCTATTTTTGAAAAAATATAACATTTAAGATATTTTTTTAAATCAATATTAGCTCCCTTTACAGACTGAAAGTTATGTTGTTACTTTGAAAACATAAAATGTATTACACATAACTTGGCCTGTCACCTAAGTATCACATTTGATACATGTGACATACAGGCTTTTCAGAAAGTAATTACAAATTGAGTTTCCTTTCCATATTTTAGTTTTTGTGACAATTGGAGCAACAAGGTCCTGAACTGTAAGTAAACTGAAACTGTACAACTGTACCAGTTTATGTGCAGCTAAACAAAAGGCCCAATAAAACTGAGAAAACCATCAAAATTACTCAAACAAAGAAAATTATTGCCTCTTCCAGTCCTTCAGAGTGCCAAGCAGACATAGCTCCTGTAAGAGCTGAAAAGAGGAAACTGAAGACCAGGAACTGCAATGTGAGATACTGTATATGATTTTACATAAAAGCTTACCTGCTACATAACTTTTAGATATAATGTATAAGGAGTAAGTTTATGAAAATTTGAACATTTTATTCTTCATTCTAAAAAAGAACATTCCATAACCCATTTTTTTTCAATTTTTCCAGAAAAAGGGTTTTTAAAAAATGATGATTTTCTTCTCTGTGCTGATTGCACACCACTGATTCACACTCTCCTTGAGAAATATAAGTCTGCTGATTAGCTGAAATGGCTTTTAAGTTCCTTCAAGTGTTTATTGCATTATTATTTATTATGATCACTAGAGACTTAAAAAAAAAGAAGACAGACAGACAGAGTCTTACAGATATAAAAGATGCAAAAGAAAAAAAGAGAACACAATGTAATATAAAACAATGCCCTTTCCTGCAACAACAAATTATAAGATAATTAATCAGCCTCAGACTGATGTTTTTAAATTAGCCCCAAAATTCCAACAAATGCCTGGGGGTTCATTTAGTGCCCAAAGGATTGTTTTACAAAGCAGAAGCATATCTGTGGTCTCCAGGGGCTAAAATGAAAGTTTGCAAAATTTTTCAAAACAACTTTTTTAGCCTGAGAATGTTCCAAAATTCCCTCTTGGGGATCAAAAAGGCCCAGAAACATGTCTCCATGTACCAAAGAGGGTGTTGGGGACAAAAAAAATTGTTTTGTTTTGCAGGAGCACTCCAGAAGACCTTCGGGGGCTAATGAGCCCCCTAGCCTTCCACAGTTGCCCACCCCTGAGGCAGAGGGTGTTTTGATAGCAGGGATGGAGGGTGAAAGCAGCATTCACTTGAGGATTCTTCCACCCCCTTTCATTTTGCCTTGGTGAGGAGAACTCCCTGATGAGGCAAAATGCATGGGAAAAACAGGGGGCAAAAGGAGTGCTCGTGTGAGGATTCCCCCACCCTTCCCTTCCATTTTGCCTCAGTAGGGAGAACTCCCCACTTCCCCTTCCCTTCCTCACTGAAGCAAAACAGAAGGTGGGCGGAAGCTTTGCATGAGTGCTTTTTTCATTCTCCCAGTTTCCTATGCCTTTTGCCTCAGTGGGGAATTCTGCTCAAAACAGAAGGGAAGGGGGGGTGAGGTGGGGTAGGAGAATCCTTGTGTGAGTGCTCCTTTCACCCCCTCCCTTTCCTATGCATTTTGCCTTGGTAGGGTACTAAATTTTTTTTCCTGAAAAATACCTCTTAGAAAATGGGGCATGTCTTATATGCTGGTGTGTCTAATATGCCAGCAAACACAGTAACTGAACCCATAACATACACATGCCAGTTCCCAAGATGAGTAAATGGAAGAAAAGCTCCCTATTCTTTCCTCTTCTCCGCCGCTACCACATTCTTCTTCTACCCTAGTTTCTTTGGAATTGTTAACAGGGAATTTCCCAAATAACATGGGACAGACATCCTAATTGCAAGAGAGTTTTGCTGTCTCCAGAAGCTCCCATATTGTGTCCCAGGGGACATGAAACTATCTGATGTGGAGTCCTGGTATTTTTTTTTCCAGTATGCCAAGGACAAGTACCATACTTGTATGCAATGTCTGCAGTTTCCTGGAAACTTACTTTCCTAGAAACTTGCTAGAGACTCTCAAGCAATGACTCGGGAACTGGCACTAGTCCATGGACTACCACTCTGAATAGAACTGCTCTGTCCCACAATTTTCAGGGAGAAGATTCTTCTGGACACAGTTGAACGAGCACTGCCCTAATGAGTGAACAGTTCATTTGTGCATCAGTTATCCACACTGGATGATGTCCAGAGTACTTCATGGCCTAGTAACAATAAGGTTGCTCCGGCAGTGATAACTGGAATCAAAACGGATTCCCAATTACCTCTGTGAATGAATTAACTGATGATACAGCAGCACTTGCTACAGGAGTTTGCTGAGCCAAGAGTTCCAGCAGCTCCACAGAAATCCCGATCTGGGCTACAGAAGGCATCTGGGGGATGTTCATGGCTCCAAATGGGTGTTGGCTGCCCTTCCCTAAAAGAAAGAGAAAAATGATAATGCATTAACTCTTGTCTCCACAGGAACTTAGTTCTGAACAAGCCCCAAATTTACACAAATCTTCCTGAACAAGAATGGCACCCTATTCTTAGCAGCATGAAACACAGAACACAAGCTCTACAATAATGACATTTTTAAAATGTTTCAAAATCACAGTCCCTAGCAATCACTCATGGCAGTTATGGGGAAACTGCACCCCATGCAGTTCATGTGGCCCTTCAAGACTGGATTCTGTGGCCCTCAAAGCTCCTCCAGAGACCTCGAAGGCCCCTATACCTCCTCTCATTGTTTTAAATGTTTTGGCCAAAACACTGGCTGAAAAAACCACTAAAAAATATTGTAGTTTACAACTCCTTCCCCTGACTAACTCTTATTTCTCTCACACCTTGGAAATGGTAAAACTTTCAGAAGTGACAAGTGAACATTAACCCTGGTCATGCTGGGAATACCAGTGAAACCTATGGAGAGGAAACAACTACCACCCACTCCATAGTTGCCCACCTCTGGATTTGAAGAATGTAGATGAAGAAACAAACTAAACCAACTATAAGGAAAAGAGATGCATTAAGATACAAGATGTGCAACGTTCTTCCTTCTGATGACTGCTTGATGGGAATTCAACTGACCAGGGTGACAGTATAGATCAGTACAGATTATATTGCTTTCTATTTTCTGTTCTACCATAACAGGGAGTACCAGAAAACATATGGTGACAGCTGCTAGGAGAACTCAACACAAAGAGTAATTCCTGGTTTGCTCTTCTCAATGTCAGATCCCAGGACATTAAAATCTCTCTAACACAGCCTGGAGGGGGGAAACCTTATTAAGTAGGAGGGGATGGCTAGTTAAGGCCATTTTGGATTATGCTATGGAGTTATGGAGATGCCATGCAAGGCCTAGTTCAGATCCATCCCAGCTAAAGCACTTAACCAGAGAGACAAGGAAGAATAGGGCTGAAGAGTCAGCAACCTTGGTCCAACCTGTTGACACAGGTCCACAGAAATTGAGACAAAGACAACATACTTTAAAGTTCCCTATTCCCCTAGCTTCAGTTGTCCTTGTATGGGGGGCACCACCTTTATGGGCACTGTTATCTTGCCGCCAGCCATAGGGGGTGGTGTTCCTCAGTACAGAGAGGCCATACTAAGAGTGGCTGAAGGTCACAGGCTTCGCACCTCTACTTCTATAAGCCTCAAAGGTGTGGGCCAAGATCTTTCAACAAGGCAACTAGACTACAACTCCCATAATTCACCAGCTGCCAAAGTCCCTTTTGGTGATCAACCAAACAGCTGTACACACTGGAGGGGGTTATAGGAACCTTTGTTTGCTTGCTCTCTTGCAGAGCTAACTGAAATTAAGGGCTTTGTTGTTGGCTCCATGGGAAGCAACACGAAGATCGAATTAAACTGTTGGTCACCAATGGCAAATCTTTAAAATAATATATTCCCAAATTCCAGTAGTTGGGCTCACTTCTCTTACCAGTTTTTAGGCCAGAAATTTTGAAGATAGCACTTGGTTTTTCATTTGTCACAAAACCCAGAAGCTGCCACACAGCTACTCCATTCTCATCCGGATAGCAGAAGTAAACGGACCCACCCATGCCCTCTGGAAAGGGCACGGTCCCCAGCATGAAGACTACAACATGGTTGATGCTTTCATAATCGGGTATGTCAAACACAAATTTATCTTCTGCTACCTGCTGAGCAACTGTCTGTACCTACAAAATAAAAACATGTAGTCAAATGAATGTGGGCTATCAACACACCCAAAAGCTCACCACTAGCTTGCAGCAGAAACAAAATTATCTCAAGGAGGAAAGAAAAGGAAAGAAAAACAGATATACAAACACAGTGGCATGGATGAAGGGATATGCAGCACCTGCACTGTCCAACTTGAGTCTGTAGTGGCAGAAAAGTATACACCCTTTATTTTCTCTACAGTTAAACATGGTAAAGAAAAGATGTGATCACTGACCACATGAATTGTACTGCTCTAAACAGCTTAACCAACTTAAATAAGAAATATATTTTACACAGAGCTAATATATATTTAAAGAATGGCAATTGACTAATCACATATATTTAAGCCACTTCATCAAATTTTCTCAATCGCAGATTTTAGTCATACTAAAAAAAGCATCACAGCAAACATGATCTCATAAGAGGCATCCACTGTTTTCTGTTAAACAGAACAGTATGACTCTTTATTGGATGATGCTTGTCAGCTGTGGATTTTTAACAATACTTATATTAAATATGTTTTACTATTGCTTCATTTATTCATGTATTTTTATCCCAAAAGGAAAGTCACATAAAGCGGCCTATAACAAAGTCATCTATGTTTTAAAGTCATCTATGTTTTAAAACAATAAAAATGACACTCGAACAATTTCATAAAGGCAGTTAAAAATAAGACACAGCATTAACAAAAAGTTGAATTAACTAATACCAGCCATAATTTAACACAGTAAATATCGAACACAGAATTTTAATCGAAAGGAAAAGAGAACACAAAAGTTTTCAAAGGCCGTATAAAAAGGGAACTCTGTGTGTGTGTAGATGTGTGTGTGTGTGTGTGTGTGTGTAATGAGTTCAAGGTCACTACTGAAAAGACCCTGATTCTAGTATGTGCCATTTTAACACAACTTGATGGCAGGCCTACAAGAAATGGAAAATTCTGCTGTCCAATTCATTGGGGGGCATCTTCCTCCAAAGATCAAAAACTTTTAATACATGAATCAATCTAGTTTTATATAATTAGTTTCACATGTGTTTTATAGAATCATCCCTGCCCTATCTTGTAGGGAAGATGAAAATTTTGCCAATGTTGCTGCATAAGTAATAGTTGTACCAGGCAAGACACAACATATGTGGCTTACTACAGCTTTCTCCATGACCCAACCCTGTCTTTTATAAACCATATAGACACTATCTAAACTATACAGACACCATTTTTGTTATGCCAGTTCATCTTTTGAGAATATTCTAATGCAAGCTTATATAAAGGCAAGATCTGAACTCTCAATTTGTTAATGAGACAAGAGATTTGCAGGGTGGGACAGCAAAGAAAAGACAGTATCATTCACAGTATCAACGTAAGTCAAAGCCAATTGATAGCAAATAACAACAGGTGTTTCCGCACAGGAATATTTATGAAAGTAACCTCCACTTGTACAGTTTTTCAAAAAGGAGAAAAGAGTGGACAAACCCCATGATGTTCCTTCAGTATAGGAAGGCTAAAAAACATCTGGCCCTCTATATGTTCTTGAATTGCCAACTTGCCTCATCACTGGCCAAGCTGATAGGGACCAATGGGAATGGGAGCCCACAAATTATAAGGCTGACCCAGGTATACAGGCATTTACATGCATAATTGCAAGTCAGATTGAGGGACATACATGCCAAAAAACAAAAAACAAAAATTAGTGCTGTCACCAAAGATATATACCTCTCCACATATATAATGCACCCTTATCTTTAAAATTGTGAAAACTAGCCTTGTTCATAAATAGGTTTTTAATAAATCACAAGCAAAGATTTCCATGGAAGAATGGAGAGAAACAATCAGGTGCTCAAGGACCGCAGAAAAACCTGGTGGACAAAACACTTTCCCCTCCTCATAAAGGCTTCCTATCAAGTGAAGCAATTCAAAAAGCACAGCCCTTTCCCATCAGAAATATGCAGTGATGAGTAATGGATTTTACCTGTGGTATTTCTACCCGTCTCCCATCTGCTGAGGGCAGAAAAACCTTCAACACGGGAAAGCAGCAGTCATGTCACTTAAACTTCCAGCTTTGCCCCTGGAGAGTCTCCCAAACTTCTGGGCCATTTCCACCCTACACTGTTATAGTGCTATTATTTCATTTTCAACATCCTATGGAATGCTGGGGTTTGCAGTTTAGGGAGGGGCCTTTAGAATTCTCAGCCAGAGAGTTCTTTGGCCTCAGGAAACTACAAACCGCAGAACTCCACTGGATGTTGGAAGTGGAATAATAGCACTATAACAGTGTAGTGCGGAAACGGCCCCCGTTTGGCTCAAGGGTGCGCTGCATGTCGCTCTCCAGCTCTTGCTGAACTGCATCTCCCATCAGCCCTAGCCATCCCAGCCAAAAAGGATGGCGAGGATGGGAGTTGCAGTCCAACTGCCTCTGGAAGGCTACACGTTGCCCGTCCCTGGTGGAGCTATTTGGGCTACTGACTCGCCATGAAGTCACACCTGCCCGTGTACTTTCCAAATATCCCCTCACAACTTCACCCCTTCCTGTGGAGGCCTAGCGGTTGCCCCCACGCCCCCGCTCTGAAGTCACTTGAAGAGGGAGAACTCCTCCTCGCTAGGCTCAGGCTCACAGGTCACCATGGAAACTAACACCTCCCTGCCAGGCTCGCCAGGGAAACCCCTAAGTGCCTTGCCGTTTCCATGGTGACCCCCTTATCCCCCTCGTCGCTTCCATAGAGACCCACGGCCAAGGAGCCCGCCCACTCCAGCCCCCGCTGCTGCTGCCCGCGCGGGCGCTACTCACCAGCCTCCCTGCAACCAAACAGCCAAACATGGCGGCGGCCCCTCGGTCCGGCTCCTGCCGAGGTGAGCCCTTCAAGAACCCTACAAGCCACTCAGCCGAGCTGCCCAGCGCCCCTCGGAGACGCCCCCCACCTCCCCGCCCCCCCGAGGAAGTACATCCGGGGTAAGCGGAAGCGAAGGCGTCCCAGAGACCTAGAGAGGCATTCTTATGGATGGCGAAGGAGACTTAAGTCTAAATGGCTTGTGCTGCCTTTTTCTCTCAGTTATTCTCACAGGTGCTGTAAGATTCCCCTCTGCATGCTGAGCAAGACTGATACGGCTATGTCTTTGAAGATGTGTGGATAGTGTCAGGAATAGAACTACGTGCCCCAGGGTGCACCGCGCAGAGACGGAAGTCTAGCGGCGTAATGTGGCTGCCGAGGGTTCTCTTGGGATATGTAGTCTTTGGGTTTTATCCAAAGTACCTCAGAAGTTCGTTTAGTCAGAAGGTTGTCCTGTTTAAAACTGAACTGGGAAACCGCGAAGGAAAGAATGCAAGGTGTTGCAAGACATATTTCAGAGGAAGGAACTGGCAAAACCACCCCTGGATATTGCTGGCCTAAGGAAACCCTTAGAAATTCATGGGGTCTCCACAAATCGACAGGAGGCTTGAAGGCAGAGAGATGGGTAGACACGCATGCGCGCACACAGAGCGTAAAGTCCAGGGACTCTTGGGCCTTTCCACACTACACTGTTACAGCGCTATTATTCCACTTTCAACATCCTGTGGAATTCTGGGGTTTGCAGTTTCCTGAGGCCAAAGAGCTCTCTGGCGGGGAGTTCTAAATACCCCTCCCTAAACTGCAAACCCCGGGATTCCACAGGATGTTGAAAGTGGAATAATAGCACTAAAACAATGTAGTGGGGAAAGTCCCTTAGCATTGCCAGGTTTTCAAAATCGTGGTAAGGGAGCCTTGAAATTTATGACATGCATGTTTGATGATCAGGAAGCTTTAACAGGTTTGTGCTCTACCTAAATATCAAATGCAAGTATCGATTTTTGTTAACTCAGCCAAGAGCTTCTCTGTAAGATTATTATCCACATTCACAAATTCTAGGATGCATGCATTTCTGCCTTTTTCAAGGGCCTACACTCCAAAATATGGGATTTTTTAGTATCTTCTGTAGTCTGTGTGTAAAAGGAAAAGCTTTCCGGCTCTCTAATAGGGGACATCCATTATAATAAGGGATACCTGCCAATCCTATGAGGGAGAAGCTTTCTAGCTGTCAAATAATGGGCATCCCCTATAATTGGATACTGAGCAACGCTAGTGACTTTCACTATGCAGATGTTTAAGCTCAGATTGATTCTGCAATGTAGAGTACAACCCAAAATTCATGGGTGGCTGGTACTGTATCTTTATTAGATTAAGTTGTTATCACCGTTCACTAGCCTTACTTTGGAAGATATTAGATATCATTTTGATATCACAATTCGGACCCATTTTGCCACCCTCGGCCAAGTGTTTGTGAGGCTCCCGAACAAGCACAGAGCTAGGCATGGCCATTAACTGCTGAACATTCCATTCTCCACCTAGGCAGGCCAGACTCAGCCAGATCTCGCTTTGGGAGACCTCCCTAGACAAACACCTCATTAAAGACGCACACTAATACAAAGAGCCCCCTGCCCCGAGCAGGCAACTTGACAAGCTAAATGCTTAACCGCCCCGGCAAGCTGCATCTGCATACTGGCCATTCCATTGTCAATTCGAACTTCATTCAATCATGCTAAATTCTGACCTTTCGGAGACATTGTCTCGCGCCCAAACCTCATTGTTCTCTCTCAAGCACAGACTAGCCCACGGTCGTATTTTCCCTATAAAAACCCCCAGTTCTGAGAGTTTCCTCGGATTGCTCCCGAGTTCCAGATTGCCTTGCTGCCGTTTTGCCGAGCGAGCTCCCCTCAGCGAACCACGCTGAGTTTCTTCCCTCCATCTTCAACTTCTTCAGGACTACAAGAAAGGTGTCGTATCACCCATTTCCCTGACCCTTATTTCTCAGTTAGTGGTGTGGTTGTGTTAAGTGTTTGTCCTTAATAAAACATTTTTGCTATTTAAAACTCTGACTGCTTGACAGACCTGACCCCGTAGACATTGGGTTAAAGATTCCGCTGCGTTGCCCTGCCTCTCGTTTTGCTAACTTGTGCTCTGAGCTAATTTCCCCCACCTATATTGGAGCACGATTGGAGTCCCTCGCAGGGCCCTCAGTAAACAGGGTAACAAATTTGTAGTACAGTTTGTGTTTTAGCTGTGCATTCTTGCATGGCAGGGGGTTGGACCAATCATTCAACGATTCTAGAATTCCACAATAGTGTGCAAGTTTTCAAGTACTTCAGAATTCCTGATCAGCCCAGGTGGGAGCCAAGATTGGGAACAGAACTCCAAAATTTGGGTTTGATGCTTTTTAAACATGTTCTTCTTGTTGTTGTATGCCTTCAAGTGATTTCTAACTTATGGAAACCCACCTAAGGGAACCCTATCACAGGATTTTCTTGGCGGAATTTGTTCAGAGGGGTGTTGCCCTTGCATTCCTCTGAGGCTGAGAGAATGTGACTTGCCTAAGATTACCCAGTGGGTTTCCATGGCCAAGAGAGGATTTGAACCCTGGTCCCCCAGTGTCCTAGTTCAACACTCAGGCCGTAACACCACAGTGGCTTTTTTAAACATCTAGCCAGATGTTTTGGACTCCATTTTCCCTCTTCACTATGCTTTTTTTTTAAAACCACCTAAATCTTGCACACCACTGTGGAATTATGTTTGGTCCTAACAAAGATATTGTACAGCTGTGACTTTTGTACAGCCTTGGCTTTTGTTTTTTTCTTATGGAACAACACAGTGACCTACTGCAATAAAAAATGCAGATACTTCATTCCATTCCACCCCAACCCCCAATTCCTCTGGGAAAATGGAGTCTAGACGGTATGGGTTAAAAAACTGCAAAATAATAGTGCACTAGAAAAGGAGTTTTGTTGTTGCATAGGTTCTGCTATGTACACAAGCTTTAGGGTTTCACAGAATTCTTCTTCAGGCACAAGAAAAGGCATTGATAACAAAGCTCTAAAGTAGTTACCATGTTTGCCCAGTTAGTATTTCTGTATACTGATGACACTCACCTGTACTTAGTGTCAGGATCAGGTGGGGCTGAGTAGATTCTAGTCTAGAGCCTGAATGCTGTAATTAGCTAAATGAGGTTCAGAAACCTCAGCTAGCATGGCCTATGATAGGGATTTGTGGGAGCTGAAGCACCAAACTTCGAGAAGATCAGGTGTTGAAACCCACAGTGCTAGATGAAGAGTTTTATTGCAGATTAAATTTTGGACTGTAGAATTTATTGCAGATCAAATCTGGGATTGTTTTCTATTTACCTGCCTGTACATGCTGTTGATTTTCTGTAAACCATCCCATTCCCTTTTTTTTTTTTTTTTTAAAGTGTCTTTAACCATTGAACTATATTATTATAAATTTATTTCTAGAGCAAAACTGGCTTCAAGGCTAGATCCTAAATAAATTACCTATGCCAAAGTGTCTTATACCAAGAGAGCAGCTAATACATCAAATTGTGGTTCCACTTTGTATCCTTTAGTCCTTACAAAATAATGCAAGTGGCATGTGCATCCATCTTAAAGAGAAATAATTTAAGCTCATAACATAACAGTGGAGGAAGCCATTCTTGTAGTCCTGCCACCCTCAGAGGCACGCTTGGTGAAGATATGAGGGAGGGCCTTCTTGGTGGCAGTTCTTAGCCTTTGAAACTATTTTTCAAGAGCAGCAGACCTGGGTTGGCTCGCTCCCTCTTGTCTACCAGATGTCAACATTCGTCTCACGCAGACAGGCTTTTCGCAGTTAACTGTTTCCCAAGGACAGGGCTTTGAAACAGATGGCTGTTGTTCTTTTTAACTTTTAACAATTATTTTAACTAATGCAGTTTTAAAACTGGTTTTAATTCAACTGTGTTTTAAAATAACTTGTGTTTTATCCTCTTCATCATCATCATTGTGGCTTCCCCCAAAACCAGAACTCAAGGCAGCTTATTAATTAAAATGACTGCAATATAATTAGAAACATACTAAGTCAACAGAATTAAACTATTAACCATATTGAAACTACTGTATTTAAAGCATAACTTTTTAAAAAGTTTAAAACAGTAAAACTTTAAACAGTACCACACTCAGTCCTCTCCAAGCTGATGTAGGCGACTGGCAATTGTATTTTTCTAGCGTGTCACAGACCAGGACCGTGCATGTGCCAATTGCCTACAATTGTGTCTTCTCCCTCCTGCAAACTCATAGTGGACTGGCAGCCAATAGCTCAGGGACTGGTAATGATCCACGGACCACCTCTTTGAATAGTACCACACTACACCACACTTATGCCCCTTAATAGAAACTACACCGCATTTTTAGCCCTTTACATAAACATATTCCAGCCAGGAGATTCAAATTCAGCAGTAAGAAAGCAAACTGAGCTATAGCTAGTATTAAACCCATATAAACTGTTCACACTTACATAATTTCATTGCGCGTAAGTTAGATTGCTTTTACTAGTGAAAGGGGTGGACAAGTTATAGGGAAAACTGGAACTTTGTCCCAGATGTTGCATATAAATTAAGTTGCCCTTCTTGCTGCTGAGGCTTTTAAGTCTGAACTGCTACGGTATTTCTAGGCATGTCTTCACAGACTAAGCACTAGATACAATCAGAATCAAAGCCAACAATCTCAGGCAGTATAATCCTGCAACAAGTAATACTTTTTTCCTTCATCCACAGAACCACAACATGCCTCCACCCTTGTCCAGGGATATTGAAATTATGAAATACAATTGAAATATGTGTGTCTGAAATATATGTGCCAAGTTCAAAAAACAAACCACTTGCAAATATATACACAGCGTAAGGAAACATTACAGAGAGTAAGCAGCAAATATAGACAACCAAATGTACAAAAATATTTTTATTAAAAAGCAGATGTTTTTGGACATTACAACAATACCAAAATGAAATACAAACACTGCTAAGTTTAACTGTTTACAGAAGCAAGGGAGGACTACTCTCAAAGCAGTTACAATGCTAGCAAGTTAACTATCTTGGCACAACAAGCGGCATCATAATTCTCAGTTGCAAGTTGCTTATCGGAGCCTGTCCCAGCGCCAGATACTGGCATCATCACACACAGCTATAAGGATACTACTGTCCCTGCTAAAGCTGGTTTGTCGAATGGCAGCAGCACACTTTGGATGCGTAAGAGTTGTACACCTACATATATAAAAAAAAATTCAGTATTTCATTCATGTTTTCCCCCTCATGTGAATAACAGTTATTACTGCAAGGGTGGGCAACTAATCCAGCACAGAAGACAGCAATCACAGTCCACAATAATTTCCTCATGCTATTTTTTTTAAAAATTCCCTGAATGTAGGAGCTCCCTCTCCCCCAATCTCATTTTCCCTTTGGTTAATTTCTAAAAATGGTCAAGGTCTAAAGAAAGATGTTACAGTTGTGTCTGCACCGCTTCAGGCTAAAGGCAGGAACTCATGTTGACTGAATGCACCTGCATACTACCAAAAGAAAAAAGGGATCCATGTGGGAAACTAGTATGAGAAAGGAAAATATATTACAGTGCAGACGTCTTTTGATATGCTTGCTTTCCATATTTAGATCACAAGAAAACAGGATATAAAAATGTATAGAAGTGAGCTCACATGTATCAGTCACACAAGGGTAGCAGAAAGTTAGCATAAAGGGTGGGTATATGCCATAGAAGAGCAAAGGTGAAAATTTTATTTGCGCAGAAGGTGAAACAAGTGACATACACAAGATGTATTAAACAGATGGGAAGAAAGGGAAAGAAGCAGAAACAAGGAGTAGTATCTGCTCCAGATACCAGAACACAAGCAAATGGGTACAAATGACAAGAAAAAGACATTCCACCTAAACACTAGTGGGTTTTCCCCCCCTCTTTCTCTATCTGTAAGAGCTGTCTGTCAGTGGAACAGACTGCCTTGGTGGACTCTTTATCTCTGGAGATCTTTTAACAGCCCATCTTTCAGGAGCACTAACTGTGTCTTCTTGGGCAGCAGGGGGTTTGACTAGGTGGCCCCTATGATCCCTTCCAACTCTAAGGTTGTATGATTCTAAGCAATAAATGGCCAATGCATACAAATTTAAGGGCGAACATACAAAGTAGAGAAAAGATGTCAAGTAGAATTATTCCCATCGAGATTCAAAAACTGCTAGCAGACTATTTTAGTCTGCTCTAGCATGTCTGGTTTCTCTTCCTGTTATAAACATTCTAATATGCCACAATACCTATGCCTAAGCCCAATTGTTAATCCCCACTAGCAGAAACCCACTAAATCAACAGATTAAATTCAGGAAAAATTCCCAGGTGGATTAGAGGGAGAGTTACCACATGATGATTTCAGCTGTCAAAAACGAGTATATATTATTCTCCTCAAGGTATTGTGAAATTAAAAGGACAACTGTACATAAATTGATTTGTCTGAGGAAATGGATTTTGTTAGCGTGCAGTCCAGCTCTTTTATACCATTACCTTAGAGTCTGAACAGAGAGAGAGAGAGAGAGAGAGTGTGTGAGTGTGTGTGTGTGTGTGTGTGTGTGTGTGTCTTCAAGTCACTTCAAATCCCCATGGATTTCATAAGGTTTTCTTAGGCAAGAATACTCAGCAATAGCAATAGCATGTGTATTTCTATACCACTTATCAGCTAAGTGCTCTCTAAGCAGTTTACAATGTGTTAGCTAATTGCCCCCAACAAGCTGGGTACTCATTTTACCAACCTGAGGAAGGCCGAGTCAACCTGGAGTCCAGCAGGATTGAACTCACAACTTTATGGCTACAGTACCGGCATTTAACCACCGCGCCACTCAGGGTTTTTTTCTAGTTCCTTCCTCTGAAATACAGCCCAAAGCACCTGGTATTCATTGGTAGAGTCCCATCCAAGTACTAACCATTGTTGACCCTGCTTAGCTTCCAAGATCAGATAGAATCTGCTGCCTTTAGGGCTCCAAAAGGCTTATGAATTTTATATTTGCTTATTGCAATTTCCCAAATTAAAGTACATAGACACAAATTTAAGTCTTTTTTCCATAGTGCTAACAAGCAAGAACCAAACACTCACTTGGCTTTATGAGGATCTTCTACTTCTAAATCCCAAACATAGAGTTTGCCAACTTGATTGCCCAAGGCCAGCATCTGGGAAAAGAACAAAAGATACATGAAGTCAATGCGTTATGGTCTAAGACAATGAGATGGAGAGCATTTGAATGTGATTCTTTAGTATCAGACACCACCAAAGCACTGGGAAAAGATTTACTGGTTTGGATGACAACTTCCAGGACCAGCTTTCCCTAACTGAACACCTCCTGATGTGACATGGAACATACAACTAATAAGGACAGAAGTTCACTGGTGAACATTTTCCAAGCACATCAGACTGAACGAGTGTCACTATCAAGTTCCCTGAGTTTCTGCTCTTGCACACGTCTCTTATCTTCTCACATCACTCTTCACATTGCACAAATAGATACACAATTATACAGGGAACACCCACTGATCAGGATGGAAGACTCATGGCCTTCCATATGTTAACTGACTGAAATCCTCACTGGTGCCAACCAGTATGGTCAACAGCTAGGGATTATGAGAGTTAACATCCATCAATATTATAAACTCTTCACACCTACATTAAACCCTGATTAACCTCTACACATCCCACGCTGCATCTCTGCCACTCTCAACTCCATACATGTAAAAATGGGTTGATATTATATACTATTGTCCCATCTTAATTTGTACCCTCCATTTTGGTACTTACCTTTTGCCAGAAATCCATTGAAAACCTCATATACCAAATATCACACTGACTGTAATCAAACCGCCCTAGAATTGTCACATTAGACTCGCTGGGTTTAATTTTATCTATGTCATCTTCCATTTTGCCAGGCTTCCAGCATACAATGGCATTTTCACAGGACTGTGGAGGGAATGAAAAAAGTTCCAATATAAGCCACAGAACACTCCCCATTTTTCAACTTCACACTTGAAGAATGTGCCTCATTCAGTACATCTAATCACTTTATTGTAGGAGGTAAAATTATAATTAAAGACACAGGAAGATGCTATTTCATTGAATTTTGTAATTTTGTAATTCTATCAATTAAAGAGCAAAGTCTTTGTAAAATAAAAGCATAAAACTGTGAACATATTAAATTTTACAACAAAAAGCAGCATACCTTGGAGAGTATCAGGTCTCCAAGCCATCGTACACAGTCTACATAATTTCTATGTATGTCTCTGGTAGAGAAGTCAGGAAAGTGGATTTTTTGAGAAACAAATGGCCTGCAGAAGAAAAGAGTGAACACAACCAATCAGCAATAGGGTTGGTTGGATCAGCAAAGCTTGAGAAGATGGACAAGTCCACTGCTTTGGAATGCAATGACAGTCAACAGCACAGAAGCATAACCAAGAGATACTGGCACAGTTCAGACATAACCTTTTCAAAATTATTTTAAGTCACCTTGCATCCCATCCTGGGCGAAAAGTGGGATATAAATTCAATAAATTAGTACATGACAATCTATGGCTTCTCATTCCAGAAGTGGCATGTCTACCTGTTCCATTCCCCACATGTCTGCCCAGTTTCAGTAAACATAGGTTCTTTTTTTCGATGAAGGGGAAAAAAAGATTTGGTCTCCTGTGACATCTAAACCAGAATCCTGCGGCTTAAGGACTCCCCCAGGAAACGAAATCTGCATCAGATCTTTTGGAGACTTTTAAAGCAATTAAACTCCTCAAGATCCACTGATAACACTGTAAAGCTTGCCTTGTATAAACAGAAAGTGGAATGTCAGTATTTATGCTGCAATCCCATGCCCATTATATTGAGCATAAACCGGTCTGAACTAAATGTATTTCTAAGTGAACATATACATGAAAACAAAGGAAAACAAAGAAAACATTTACAAACCATCCTATTTCTTGATCTAGACATTTACCAATTTTTGATAGTACTGATAACATTTCAGTGAAGGCCTTGAGAATGTACTGGAGTGGAGAAAACACATCCAGCTCAGGACTGCCCTTACCTGTTAGTCTTGTTGGGATTGTATTCATAAGATTCCTTGATGGCATTTATCATTCTCTTTGAATTGATTCGCCAGAGTTTCAGGGAGTGATCCATGCCACAAGACATGATTTTCTCACCAAGCAGATCATAATCCTACATGCACAAAATATAAGAGCTTTTTAGGGTTTGCTCCCAACATTAAAATTAAATCAAAGCAGAAACCACCACCACAACGACCACCACCACCGGCTGCAAAGTGTGCTTCCAGACCAAGGACTCCTAAGATTAACAATCAGAAGTCATTATGTAGCTAGTCCACCTTTAACAGAAGATAATCAAAACAATCTGGACTTCTCATAAAAGCATGTGAATGGAACAGGATAATCATACAGTAAGCGCCTCATCTGGAAGCACTCAAAACCAATTATACTGTAGAGTCAGCCCTCTATATCTATAGATTCTGTATCCATGGATTCAACCAACCATGGCTTGAAAATATTTATTAAAAAACAGTTCACAAAGGCAAACTCTGATTTTGCTAATTTGTACAAGGGACACCATTTTACTACACCATTGTACGTGATGGGACTTGAGTACCCACAAATTTTGATATCCGTGGCGGGTCTTGGAACCAAACCTTAACAGATAGTGACGGCCAATTGAGCTACTAAGCATATATACACTGAAATCCGTAGAGCTCATCTTGCTTCCATATCTCAGTCCAACAAGCAATTCTCAATTTTCTGGTCAATAAAAGCATTGAAAAGGGAAGAAATAGGGAAGCAATGCTTAGAACTTACTGCACTTAAAACTTCATCTCTGTGTCCTTCAACGCCTCCAAATATTGCCACCAAAGTGTCTGTCTGAATGTTCCATAATCTCAGTGCATGATCTAGTAGAACATAAATTGACAAGTTATATCATGGTTATCAGTACATCTTGCAATTAAGTATTAAGAACCATCCAACAGAAAGTTCCATACAGACTGGTTCATCCTACAAACTGTCTACAGAAAATATTGCAGACAGCAGCAACTTCAGTTGTGGCTGAGAAACTAGTTTCATACAATAGTTTGTCTGTACTTGCCAATTCTCAGTTCTCAATTTAAGCTTGATATGTACCCTTATCCAAGAAGGAGGAATGAACCATTATATTTAAAACAAAGCTTCACTTGTGATACTTTATTTTATAAGAAAGGATGGAATCCAAACGCAGAACCCTGATGAACATTTTGAGTGCTCATATAAAAGGATTGGGTAACATCTCTTCCCATAGCAATGGTATGCAAAACAGACCACTAGTGTAACATGATGTAAAATGTTACATTCAGAAAACCATCATTAACTTAAATTCCTTTCACCTGACTCTCAAGGAAACTCACAGATTATCAGAGCCCTAAATGTGACTTCAATCTATATACAAATACATTTGGAGCAAGGGTTTCTGTTTAGAGTTATGGTATTTTTATTTTTAGCCTAATTTGTTCTCATCCAGAGTTATGATTTTTATACACTGAAAGAACAAAAATTATCTTCCAAAGATAAATGTATATACACGTTAATCTATTTACCACTAGTACATGTGGTACCTTACAGAACTGTATAGGCAGCAGAAACAGCTCTGTACAAATTTACAGTCTAAGTGTCAAGCTATAACTTAGCAATATGGAAACAAATTCTGGTAAGATTCACACTTTACTCTGGTGCAGTTGCTAGAAGAATGGAAGCACTGGTTTCCAGTGTTTAAATTAACCAGAACTTCTGAGCATATCCAAGCAGAACTCTGGTCAGATTAAATTAGATATAGGTAACCTGGTATCTCCCCAAATGTTCTGGACTATAACCCTCATGACCCCGAATTATTTGCCATGCTGGTTGAGGGTCATATGGGGAGCTGTAGCCCAGAACACCAGGAAGATGCCCAGTTGCCTAGCACTAGTTTAGCCTATGATTTGTTCACAGAAGGCAGAAACCAGTTTAACTACAATATGTCCTTACCAGACATAACAAGCATAATTGAAAAACAGAAAATGCTTTGGAGTTCTGCCTCATGACTGTGCCAAAGGAGAAAAGAGAATGATTACAGGCCCAACATTTGCCATGGGTGATCTAGTAATGTTGAACTATATTTCAACATGATGTGTTATGTCCAAATTCATTCATATAGTAGTAAGAGAATAGATAATGGAGGAAGTACACGGGCAAATACTATTACATATTCCCAGTGCTATTTTGCCAATATGTTTTGACAAAATATGTGACAAATTACTACTTTATGTAACATTTAGCATCAGTCTGGCCATTTTTATGCCACGCTACTCCCCTCTCTTTCTCTCTGGTAGTTTTCATTTTAACAGATGTAACCCATTAACAGATCATTGCTCATACCTTTGCTTACAGACAAAAGAAGATTTGGATCCCTGGGGTGAAACTTCAGTTCATTGATTGCATTGCCATGGCCCACATAGTGCTACAACAGAGTTCAAAGATCAGGTTACTGCCTCCACCTCATCTCAGTATTTTGCATCTAAAGTTAGAGATTTTTTCCACCCTCAATCATCTTTACTAAAGTTAGAGAAGTGGTTTTGAGCACAGTATTTACCACTTCCATCAACTCACCTTTATGCACTGCATTGTAATAGGATTAATTATCCTAATAATGCCTCTAGATCCAGCAACAGCCAGAAGGGGATGGCTTGTGTTGCTATCATAGGTCCACGCACAAGTATAAAAGTTTTCATCTGCCTGAAGGGTTGAGTTAAGATCTATTCATACAGCTGTGTATGAACAGCTATTGTCCATCAAATATTGTAAAATAACATGTCCATTTGAAAAATACACTATCTAAAAAATATGAGTTTTTTTTAAGAAAAAGCATAGTTTACTCCTTTATTATTTTGCTGCATGACTTTGCATTTGGCACACAAAAAAGGAAGGCAATGGGCAATTAGACTGAACCTGTTGAATGATCAGTCACTGAAAGTACAAGTACAAATCCCATAACTTTGGGGCAGGAATGGGAATAAAACAAATAAACTGAAGATTTGGAGATGGGGTGATAATCCGGAGAGAGTGTAAAGTGATGAAAACTACAGATTCATGAATACACATTTAAATGTTTAGTTCACAACTTTTTAAAATAGCCTTGATAAGATACTTATTCTTGACCCTGACTACTAAAGTATTTTCACTAAGGCATTTAGAATATTAAACAATAAACATCATTGAGATTAGGATGTTGTTACAATTGGTTATTTATAATCTCTTATCACTACACAAAAGAGCTTTTCTGTTAACTTTATGTAGTGGGCCATTCTTACTGACGGCCTTGAGAGAGTAAGACTTGCTCAAGACTTAGTAGTTATGCGTGGAAAACAACAGTGATGCCATTAACCTCTTGGGAACCAGGTGGCTGAGCAGCAGACAGACAGGTAGATGCTGCTCCCTGCTGTGGATATAACAAAGGAAGGGAAACGGGATGGAGAACCTAATCAGTAGGGAAAGGAAATGGACAGACCACTAGACCTGGAGAGACCACTGAGCAGGGAGTTCCCAGATGCAATGTGGCAGATCCATGTTTATTTGGTGAAGTTCCTTCTTAAGAACCTCTTCCAATGGGGTCCTGTGACACACAGAAATCTCTTAAGAAAATGAGGAGCTATATTAGATCAGTCCCAAGGCCCATCTAGTTTAGCATTCTGTTCCCAAAGAATACAACCATATGCTTATGGTAAGTGTGGGCAACCTCTGGGGGTCTGAAGGCCACACTGGAACCCTAGGAGGGCTATGCTCACTGACCCATCATTAAAAAGTTAAATTTTTACCCCAAAGCACCCTCTTGCCCTTCCCCGCACCATTTTAGGCTCGGGGAGGTCACTTTTACAGCAGGAATTGACTTGTAAGGCAACTTCTGGGTCACTTCTTGTTATTAAAAGGGACCCTCCTGAGCATTAAATGGCTCAGGAGGACGAAAAGTAGGAAAAATGCCCCACACAGGCCCTAGAGAGCACACTGGGAGAAAAAAAATGGAAAGGGGATGGGGGAGATATGGGCACCAAATACAACTGCACTCTATCTGTGGCATATGGGAACTCCACAAGGAGACCATGAATATAATAAAAGGGCCTTCCTTCCCTTTTATTTTTTATAGCAGCTACATACTGAATTAATATTTTCATCTAGTCATGAAGTGTCTCTGAGAACAGTCCCAGAAACACACTAAAGGATACATCGGCATCCACATAGGACTGTAATAACCGTATTTCTCCTTGGGAGTGGCATTCATACAGAGTAACCTAGAAGTGGACAAAAAAGACAAGACATTAAGATAGGCAAATTCTTAACAAACATGGTTAAATATTAACCCACATTTCCCAAGTTACATTTCCCTACTGTTCTACAATAGGGAGAAAATAAAAATAGCATGACTTATGCGCATTCACAGTATATATCAGGGCAGTAACTTGCTCCAACTGTCCACCCTCTGTGATTCTGGTTTTATTGTTGCTGTACGTCTTCACAGAATCACAGAGTTGGAATGAGCCCTATGGGCCATCAGGTCAATGCGGGATCACCAGCTAGAGCTTCCCCAGCAGATAGCTGTTCAGCCTCTTTCTGAAGACATCCAGAGACTCCCATCACCCCTCTAGGCAATTTGTTCTATAGCCAACTGCCCTGTCAAGAAATCCTTTCAAATGTTCAGTTGAAATCTACCATCCTCTTGTAATTTACAACCATTAAACCTAGGTCTACCCTCTGAGGCAGCAGAGAACAAGCCTGCCCTCTCCTCCTTGTGGCACCCTTTGAGGTATTTAAAGAGTGTTATTACCAAGCTGAATACACCCAGATCCTTGAAGCTTTCCTCATAGGTTTTGTTCTGCATACCTCTAATCATCCTCATTGCCCGTCTCTAAACTTACTCCAACTTGTCCATATCCTTCTTAAAATGAGGCACCCATAACTGAATATAGTACTCTAAATGAGGCCTGGTCAATGCAGAATGTAGAGGGACTATTACTTACCTCAGCCTGGAAAATATGCAGGCTAAGATAGCATTTTCCTTCTTTGCTGCAGCATCACACTGCTGGTTCATGTTCAACAATAATTCCCAGGTCTTTTTCACATGTAGTACTGCTGAGCCAAGTATTCTGCCCCCACTCCATTCTATACTTATGCATTTGGGTTTTGTGGCATAAATGTAGAATTTTGCATTTCTTTTTGTTGAATTTCATTTTATTAATTCCAATTTTCTAGTTGATCAAGGTCCTCTTGAATTCTTTTCCTATCTGCCTATGTGTTAGTTACCTCCCCAGTGCTGTCTCATCTGAAAATTTGTTAAGGATTCCCTCCACCCCATCATAAAATATTCAAATCATTCAAATTGTTTCTGGTTATGGTGATCCTAAAGCAAACCTATCACAGGGCATTCCTGATAAGATTTGTTCAGAAGGGCTTGCCACTGCCTTTCTCTAAGGCTGAGAGAGTGTGACTTTCCCAAGGTCATCCAATGAGTTCCCAAGGCCAAGTGAAGATTTGAACTCTGGGTTCCTGGAGTCTTAGTCCATTACTTAAACCAATATACTGTGTTGAATTCACAATATATTATGAGGCTAGTGACCTGCTCAAACTGTCCTCATCCATTTCTACCTCTTATGCTCTGTTAGTCTGGCTTTACTACTGAGCTCCTATTCAGGGAGCAGCCATATCCACAGGAGAGAATTACAGAGCGTGTGCCTCCCCCCCCCCAGAACACATGTAGTCACAAAGAAGTGGCACTGCTTGAACAGCTTCAAAAACAGGATCAGGCAGGGTATTTTCCAAAAACAGCCAAAGAAAAGTTTGCTACAGCTGCACACGCAGTGTAAAATATAAGGCACTTTCTAATCCAAAGTAGACTAGACTCTGTTGCATGTTCAACTGAATCACTGACCTCAGTTAGAACTCCTACTTATGATTTCAGCCGGCTGCAAAAGCTTTGTTTGCACTACACTAAAAGCCACTTGGCTTTTAGAAATGCACAAACACACATATGTATGCACCTGCACACAAACATGGTCACAAGATGTCTTAGTAATTCCCAGTCTTGGGGCTCCAGATGTTAGTGGATTACAAATTCCAGAAACCTTGCATTGGCTGTGCTGGCTGCGGGTTCTGTAGTTTGGTCCAACAGCATCCAGAGGACCAACATTTGAGAAACAAAGGCAAATTAAGAAGAAATGACAAGATCAACTCAACGATAGCACTCACCCTGTTGCTGCCAACAGTGGCAAATACCAGGGGATCACCTTCTTTGCTGTGCCAGTTAAACTGCACCCCAAACAACGGCTGACCATGATCTTCCTAAAAAGGAGAGACATATCTGAGAGTCACATCACAAAACCTGTACATTTTTCTCCAATTTCTATTTGTTATTTTCAAAACTCTGAGAATAACAAATACATCAATTCCTACCATCCAATCCCCCAAATTAAAAATATCACAGCAATATGCAAAGTTGTTTGTTCTTGCTGTTGTGCCTTCAAATCGTTTCCAACTTACGGTGACCCTAAGGCAAACCTATCACAGGGCTTTCTGGGGCTGAGAGTGTCTAATGCACCCAAGGCCAGCCAGTGGGTTTCCATGGCCAAGCAGGGAACTGAACTCTTGTCTCCAGGGTCATAGTACAACATTTAAACCATTACACCATGCTGGTTCTCTAATTTATGAACCATAGCCTTGTATATACAGTTTTGGATTATCTGTAAATTATTTAAATAAATATTTATTATAACGATGACCAGCTGTTCCATTTCTATACTATATTAAGAACTACTATCCCTGAAATCCATTTGATTAGGTGGAGAATCATCTTTGACATTCAGTTCTTAAAAACAGATTTAACACAGGTACCAAGATCCTGTTAAGTTATGTTCCTTTATTTCTCCTCTAACTACAAAATGGTTAATTTTTCTACAATGGCAACAGACCATATTCTGTCAAGGAGTCAGTAAAATGGAAGTGTGCTTGATCATTTTTCCAAGTTCTGGTAATTTCTGCACTCATAGCTCCTATTAAGATGTCCAGTAGCATTTCCAAACACGACTTCTAATTTTTCGTCAGTAAATAAGAAAAGCAATAAAGATTATTGTGAAATTATTTGTCTTGTCATCTTATTTAGTTATTCACTTATGTCATGCCAAAAAGCCTCACCTTGAGGCAAAAAGATCCATGTATATTCTAGTGTTCCCTTTAGGCCACATTTTCTCCAACACATATCACTATATTACATTATATATCACAGTAGAGATAAGTCATTATTAGTTTTATGTAATTTTGGTGCGGCAAAACGCCACCAATGAATTGGCTTTAATACCATTTCTTCAGACCCAGTTGATATACACTCACAAGACTGCAAGGACCAAATCCTTGCCAATGACTTTTTTGTAAACTGTTATTTACGTTTGTTTCCAAATTCATCTTAGCTCCCATGTAGTTACCAACCTCCTTTTATGCAGGATAGGTGGGAACTGCAAACCGACAACACCTGGAGAGCTGCAGTTTTCCCAACCTTGGCTTGGGCTATATTGAATTGAACAGCCTCAATGATATGGCTCAGTTTAAGGCGGCTCTTTATGTTCAAGCCTCCATCTTCCCTAAATATAAAAGCTCGTGACTACTAGCTCCATCACAGCCATCTTGAACAATAAGACGGCTGGTCTTGAAGCAAAACACCACACTATATAGGGCACAGTTTAATCCAAAAATCAGTTCTTAGTATCACAACCAATGGCAGCCAACCTGCCCCTCCAGTTGTTGCTGGACTATAACCTTCAACAGTCCTAGACAACATGGTTAGGGATGTTGAGAGTTTCAGCCTAACATCTGGAGAGACACAGATGTTCACCCCGCTCACGGCTTAAGAACACTGTTCCTTTACCACTGTTAATGACTGTCCACTGCTGCATCTGATACAGTATACTTAGCCTATGACAGTTTATGGTACAAACTTATTTCTCTCAGTTAGTTTCTAAGGTGCCACAAGATTCTTTTGTAGATTATTAATAATGTTAGTGATAAACAGTTTTAATTCTTTTATGCAGCCTTTTTAGCCAAAAGCAGACTCTATGAGATGTATAAATAGTTAGATACCTTTAGGCTGTTCACACATTTGAAGGAATATTTGCATTTCTTTGACTTCCATTTGCCTTTTCCCCAGCTTTTCCTTCCTGGAACGTTGGGAGTGTTTGTGGGAGTGTCAGGACGCTCTGTATTAGTACCACTCTCTATGCTAACAGCATCATCCTGAAAATAAAGAACAGGACGGTTTTCAAAACAAGAAATCAAGAGTGAGATTTACAGCAGCAGGAGACACTTGCTGAAGTACAGAAATGTCGTCCACCTACTCAAGAATGGTGGGAAACAGGAAACTCATTCAAGCACTGAACAGACATTTCACATTACTATACTAAGGCCAATTACAAGTCCTTCATTTCATAACTGTGAAACTTACAGACAAAAACTGAGAACTCTGTGGCAAAACCTAAGATGTCTGTGGCAGCAAGAATTTCCATTCAGTATTTTCCCACAAATTAAGAGATTTGTAAAATGTCATAGAGACAAAAAACCCAAAAATGTGCAGACTACAGGTAGTGTCCAACTGATGTGCTTCCACTGATGGAAACCATCCATCAATAAAATGCAGAGGGGAGCATTTTCTTATATTCCACTGCTGTCTTCCTATATAAAACTCCCACATTGTTTTAAAAGGTCCCCAAAAATATGATACATGAAATTGTACTAGAAATGACCTGAGTCAGAAACTTAGTTGTCTCACTTAGCTCAGCAAAATGTGAAATAGCAAAAGAATCACACCCCTCTGCATTCTGCTGATACAGAAACACCTGGCAGCCACCATGGGATATTTCAACACAGCGCAGAACTATGCTGAGCCAACTACCAGCTGTGATACTTTTTATAAAGAAATTGTATTTCCCACATTAGGTATTTGTGCTGTCTTTCTCATGTATCAGGGATCATGACTTTGAAGTCTGTCACATCTATTCTGCTATGATCCTGTAGTCTTTGTTCTCTGCAAAGAAATGGGATTCGCACTATTGCTACCTCCTAGGTTGGCCTTAGTATGTAAAATTTTTTCCCCTTTCTAGTCTAGCTTTGTCCCTGGTATGCCAGGAATCTATACAGGCTTTCTCCACTTATCTGATAGGTTAGAGACTGGAGCACTGTCAGAAAACAGAATTGGCTGAAAAGTGGAACCCATGTACTGCACTGTAGGGAGCATAAAGGACTTATGGAGGCTCACATGGGACCAACCATGCATGAGAGGCTAGCAAAAATTTCTCTGCCAACTTAGCACTGTTTTCCCTGCTTCAGTTCGCACTGAAAGCAGCGTGCATGCACAAGTGGTTCCAAGCAAACCTCTATATGCAAGAACTGATGAAAGAACAGAACCCCCCTTGAATTAATGGCATTTGTCCTTAATTTGGAAGCATCAAAAGAGCCAGTCAGGCAACAGGAAATCAAAAGGTGGGAGCTTCCTGCATGCAGGCAACTGACCAGGATACAACAAAGAAGGCAGACACAGAAGACTAAGTATCACAGGAAAGGGGCTGGCCTAGTCTTCCATCAAGCCATGCTAGCTGTGAATGCAGAAGTACGTGCAAGCATACTCAAAACAGCTAACCTAGAACCTAAATATCAGGAGGGAGGATCCAAGCCTAGACACAAAGAGGTAAACATACACACAGCTTCTTCACCAGCACCTCTCTGAACATACTTAGATCTTGTTTGACTTTGGAAGCTAAGCAGGCTCAGGGCTGGTCAATATTTGGATGGAAGACATCCCCAGGGACCTTTGAGCGCTGCACTGTGGAGAGACTGTTACTCAGTTCTGTCCACCATATAGTCCAAGGTCCAATCCCTGGCCTATTTCCACTCAGGGTTAACAAAACACTGGCCTGAAAACCTAGAGAGTCTCTGTCACAGTGGACAATGGGCTAATGGTCTGACATTTTATAAGGTAACTTCCTATGGCTAATCAGAAGCCTGCACAGGCTTGTCAAACCTCATGGCCTAGCCTTGAGTCTCCAGTTTCCAGAGGTAATCTTCAGGCTTGAAAGGAAGGCACAAAGTCTCCAGTTCTGGTGGGCTCAGCTCCAGGCAAGTAGATCTACAGCTTGCCACAACATGCAAGGCCTAACTGATTTGCTGTTACAACTTGCAAAGACTCTCCAAAGACCTATGTATTGACCTAATTAGCTTCTTTCTTCCCTGCTAGTCTTTGTGGTGCCAGGGCTCTCTCCCTCTATTTTGCTCTGTCTGCAACTTCTGGCTAGAACCAAGTAGGCTAGATTTAAATCTTCCTTACCTGGTGTCCCTAAGTAAGCAAGAAGGAATAATCTCCTCATTCCGCCTTGGTCTACGAACGGTCCCTTTAGCAAAGTTTCCTGCCTTAATTTCCAAGCACGAAAATATTTCCCAGCTGGAGAGCGGTTTGAATGACCATCTGTGGTGGCTGGCACCTGATGCATGATGGTTAACAACATCACGAGGGGCTGGACCCGGTCATTTCCTCACTACACTGTTACAGTGTGGTTGGTACACAATGTATGTCGGTTAATGACATCCCAAAGGGCTGTCCCCAGCCATTTCCCTCCTACACTGTTACAGTGCTATTATTCCACTTTCAACATCCTGTGGAATTCTGGGGTTTGCAGTTTAGTGAGGGGCATTTAGAACTCTCAGCCACAGAGCTCTTTGGCCTCAGTAAACTGCAAACCCCAGAATTCCACAGGATGTTGAAGCTGGAACAACAGCACTGTAACAGTGCAGTGTGGAAATGGCCCCCGAGCCTCCGTCTTTGTCCTGGAACATCCAGAGCCTAGGATGATCCTGAATGGCAACCCTAAACCTGAAGGATTATAAATCCAGCCTTCCCCCTGACCAGTTCACTTTCTACATACAGGGGCCTGTTTTCTCCCCAGCATTCATTCCACCACGGTGATCCCTGACATGGGCCATTTCCGCACTAGACCGTTATAGCGCTATTATTCCACTTTCAACATCCTATGGAATCCTGGGGTCTGCAGTTTAGGGAGGGGCTTTTGAGGATTCCATAGGATGTTGAAAGTGGAATAACAGCGCAATAACGGTCTAGTGCGGAAGTCTGGCGAGAAAAAGGCGGCCCCATGCAAACCAGAGAAATGAAAGACATCCCACAGGCACACTTGGAACAACCTCCCCCCTGCAACCCTTAGCTGGGCTTTCTTGCAACCCCCCCCAAGAGGGAGAGCCACTCCGTCGCTATGAGACCCAGTAGGCCCCAAGCCTGAAACTCCCCCTTCACCTTCCCCCATTTAACGAGAGCGAAGGGCGCCGTCTCTTATTATCAACCCCCTTTCCTGGCAGGCCCGCTCACATTTTCGTCCCCAGAGAGGTCGCCGGGGTTGCTGTTCTCGTCGCTGCTCAGCTTCTGCTTCTTGGCCGGCATCTCGGCTCCGGCTCCCGCCGCCGAGGCTGCTTCCGCCGCCTCCCCGCCGCCGCCCCTTCCTCCGCCTCCCCGCCGCCGCTCAGACATCTTCCCCGCCTCCCCTGGGCGCGGCCGTAAAGCGCGGAAGAGGGAGAAAGAGACGGCGGCAAAGCGCACCTACCCAGCCTTGCAGATCTTCTCAGTTTAGCCACGCCGCCGTAAAGCGAGCCCGGCTCAACCCCTTAGCTGCCGTAAAATCGAAGCCACACTGCTGAAAAGCGAGAGAGAAGGCTGCTTAACAGAGGCGCGCAGTAAGTGGAAAGGAGGATTTTGGCAAGAAGGTTCTGAGGAAGTCGGAGGGCGTGCGTGGCTAGGAATTGAGGCTGTTGCCTGCCTTTCAAGGTCGCAGCCTCTGTGCATGGAACTGAAGTCTGAATGCTTGCAGTTGCAAGGCACAGGCACTCAGAAGAAGACTAGGGCCGTGTCTGCACTACACTGTTCTAGCGCTGCTATTCCACTTTCAACATCTTGTGGAATTCTGGGCTTTGTAGTTTACTGAGGCAAAAGAGCTCTCTGGCTGAGAATTCTAAATGCCCATCCACAAACTGCAAACCCCAGGATTTCATGGCATGCTGAAAGTGGAGTAATAGCTCTATAACAGTCTAGTGCGGAAATGGCCTAGGACTTGCAAGGGCAGTTATGAAGAAGCTAAATGAGATCCTCAAGTGTAAAGTCAGGATCGTCATGTGGTGTAGTTGTCAAAGCTGAACTGTGAAGGATGTCAACAGAAAGAAAATGCATTTGAAATGCCATGCTATAGGAGACTTCTTTGGATACCATGGGCTGTTTAAAGGACAAACAAATGAATGGGTTCTGGAGCGAATCAAGGCTGAACTCTCACTAGAAGCCAAGAGGGCTAAACTGAAGCTGCCGTGCTTTGGACATATCATGAGACAACATGACTTGTTGGTAAAGGTAATACTTGGAAAAGTGGAAGGCAGTAGGAAAAGAGGACGACTGTACTACATATTGGTAGACTTAAAGAACTCACAGTCCTGTGTTTGCAAAAGCTTAGCAGGTCTGTTATTAACAGAATGACTTGGAGGTCTCTCATCTATAGTGTCTCCATAGGTAAGCGACCAGAAACAAGAACAAATTGAATTAAACAGAATTTTGAGGATAATTTCCCTATCTAGCTGTTGCATTCAGTGTTGATTACGTGCATGAAGGATTATTTAGCTATTATTTACTGTTGTTGTTGATGATGATGATGTTTTATTCATAAATATCATGGCTTTCTCTCAACAATGAGACTTGAGATGGCTAACAGCATTTTTTTATAAAAAAAGGTGCAGATTAAAAAAGTTTCAATAAAAGTATAAATAGAAAAAAATGTAAAAACAATTGATAAAGTTAAAAACATTAAACATTAAAAACATTGCAGTTCACTGAAAGACAGCATGTGTTATTTGTACTTTCACGTGGTTTCCACTTATGGCAACCCTAAGGTGATCCCATCACCGGGTTTTCTTGGCAAGATTTATTCAGAGGGCGGGTTGCCTTTGCCTTTCTCTGAGGGTGAGAAAGTGTGACTTGCCAAAGGTCGCCCAGTGGATTTCCATGACCGCACTGCCTCCTTAAAGACAGCGCACAAACTTAAAAAACAGCACCATACTGCATTACAAGCATGCCCCAGCCAGTTAACTGTGTTTTAGCAAAAGTGCTAAAAACTTGGCTCCTTCAAGGCTAACAAATTTTGTTTTTGCCAGGGTTGGGGATCACGCAGCCATCCAGATGTTGATGGGCTACAAAGCACAGAGCCTTAGCCAACATTGCCAAGGGTGATGAATGCTGGAAGACTTACAGTCCAACAATATCTGGATGGTCACATGATTCCCACCCCTCAGAGCCCAAAAAGCTTGTAAGCACTCCAATTTGTAATTTATTTAAGGTGACAACATCCTGTTCTCGTTACGACTTGCCAAAAGTACTTGAAGGGCTGTCACATACAAGATGGACGTTTTTCTGCTGCTCCAAAGGGTAAGACCCAAACCCATGGGTACAAATTGCAAGAAAGAACATTTTGACGAGGCTCTAGGAAACACATCCTGGTGGTAAGACCTGTTTAGTGGTGGGGTACAGGAGTTTTTTGAACAGAGGATAGATGGCCATCTGTCAGGGATGCTTTTCTGCTGGAGACTGAATAGATAACCCTTGAAAGGTATTATGTATTTTAACTTTGTTTTAATTCTTATTTGATTGTTTAATTTGTGTTTTAACTTTTGCATTCTGTGATTTTAACTATATTTTTTTAATTATTGTAAATCACTCTGAGTTCCTACTAGGAAAAAAGCAAGTTATAAATAAAGATGATGGTGATGGTAATAATGATAATAAAAAATAATATTTTTGCCCAGCTCTGCAAGATCTATTACCCGGCAGGTAAAGGGCTGGAACTGAGCACGTTTGTATTGTAGTGGCTAATTCCCAAAAGGCTGGAAAATCTGGGAGGTGGCATTATCAGATAACATTCTTCAGACTCAGCCTTACTGCTGTAATGCAGGAATAATAAAAAATGC
The DNA here is from genome assembly GCA_948472985.1 of Iguana delicatissima. NCBI lineage: Eukaryota > Metazoa > Chordata > Lepidosauria > Squamata > Iguanidae > Iguana > Iguana delicatissima. The sequence goes on along the minus strand of CAOKZL010000171.1, from coordinate 1,244,177 downwards.
CCTTCTTTATAGGGCTGTTGTGAAAACGTTAGAGGTAACCTATGTGCTCTGAACACTCAAATTGGGGCTCTCTACAGTCTGATTTTAAACATAGCTACTCAGAAATTATGTCCTGTTAATTTCAGTCTAGTCCAGTGGTTCTCAACCTGTGGGTCCCCAGATGTTTGTGGACTTCAGCTCCCAGAAGCCCTGAGCATTGACCATAGTGGCTGGGGCCTCTGGGAGCTGAAGTCCACAAACATCTGGGGACCCACAGGTTGAGAACCACTGGTCTAGTCCTATATTCAAATCCTTATTCAGCTACAAAAGCCAGTCATTATCTCTCAGCCTATTCTACCTCAGAAGATAAGTGTGAAGAGAAAGACAGAGGGACCATGTAAACTGCTTCAGGTTTCTTGGAGAAAAGACAAGTGTAAATAAATAATGGATTTTGGCACAAGTAGAATTTGTGTAGAATTGGGCAATAAAACAAGGATTAACTGGTTTTCCCTGGCATGGAAATGTGGTGATGAGAGATACTTTGCCTGCTGATTTCAGCCTGTCACACAGCTATTAAAAACACTTCTTTCAGTTATAAAAAAATGCAAAACTTGCAGCTTATGACAATGCAATTGAGGAACTATTCTCAGCAAGCAATAGCATTAAAAAAGACAATGGATTCCTTTCTGCTGCAGGTGTTAATTAACTCAGCAGTGCTAGAATGACAATGTTATTTGTTATCACCAGTTACTGCTGTTGTGAATAGTCATTTAATTGAATTGTCACAGGGCGTACTTTTTGTGGTGAATTGCCCTGTGATCCCACTGTTTAAAATGTTTTCCCATTCAGCCTTATATGGATGAATAGCAGTCATTCCTTCAAAATTACAGGCCAGCTGGAGAGAAGAGAAGCAGAGCTACTGGATCATTTTTCCTCAGAGATCAGCTCCCTGTGTTCTTCCCAGACCATCCAGATAGCCTGCAGCTATTCCATCAGAGCACGTGAATCAATTTCCAGCCCAACTGGTTGTGTGAAAAGAACATTAAGGGCTGTTAACTAAGCTTGCATTTTTTTCTGCCTCCCTTACCATCTTCCTTTCCTGTTTTAGAATTAGAAATAAACCTAAGATTTATAGTTATGTGATACTCCTCATTTTTGCAAGCTGTTGTGGGAGGTTGTTGAATAAAGAGGCGGGATGAAGATAACTAAATAAAGTGTACACACATGGGATGTGGAATAAAATGTGATGTTGGAGAAGAGTTCGGCAGATACCATGGACTGCTGAAAAGGCAAATGAATGGGTCCCAGTCATATAAGTCATTTACTCCAAGTCTCAAGTCCTTGAAGATACTTTCAAGTCAAGTCTCAAGTCTGGGAGCCAACTTTATACCCCAACCTATATTCCAGAATTTCTGGACAGAGTCCAGTAAAGTCACTTTAAAATTTAAGCAGAGTCAGCCCTCCACATTTGCAATTTTGTTATCTGCAGCTTCAGAAGAGGGAAACAGGGTCCTTCTTACTTCCGATTTCCGAAGCTGGAGGATTTTTCAGAAGTGGGGAATAGGATCCCTCTTACTCCCTATTACTGAAGCTTCCAAAGCTTTAGAAGGAAGGGTCTTCTTCCTCAAGCCCATTGACTAAGACATTTGCTGTTCCCCTCTGAGAAATGCACTCTGCACTCTGGGGGTGAGTCTTGTCTTCTGCTCTTAGGAAAAGTTTTAGAAGGCTCCTCCAATATGCAGCGGGGACAGGCTTGCTGAGCAGACCTCAAGCCTGCCTCAAGCTCATTGCCTAACCTGTTTGCTGGTCCCCTCTGAGAAATGCACCCACACTTTGAGCTTGAGACAGGTTGTTATGTGGCCAGTAGGCAAAAAAGAGATGGAAGCATTGTTCAAAGGTTTCTGGATGAATGTGTTATGTTCCTGAACCAAGGGCAGCAAGTCAGTCAATAAAAATATCTTGAGTTGAGTCAATGCATCATTTATTGCCAAATTAAGTCCGGGTTGAGTCACTGAAGCGATTTAGGTCTGACTTGAGCCTGAGTCAGTCAACTCAAGTCTACATCACTGATGGGTCCTGGGGCAAATCAAGCCTGAACTCTGCCTAGAAGCCAAGGTGACTGAACTGAGACCATTGTACTTTGGACACATCATGAGAAGATATGACTCATTAGACAAGACAACAATGCTTGTTAAGATAGAAGGCAGTAGAAAAAGAGGAAGACCTCATTACATGTGGATAGACTCAATCAAGAAAGCCACGGCTCTGAGTTTGCCGGATCTGAGCAGGGCTGTTGATAGCCAGGGATCTTGGAGGTCTCTCATTTGTAGGGTGGTCATAAGTCAAAGTGATTTGAAGGCAGTTAATAACAAATATCTCTTATGAGCCAGAGTGATGAAGTGGTTTGAGAATTTGACTAGGATTTCAGGAAGCCCACTGGGTGACCTTGGGCAAGTGATGCTCTCTCACCCTTAGAGGAAAGCAATGGCAAACCTTGTCTGAATGATTCTTGCCAAGAAAACCCTACAAAAGGGTCACTATAAGTCAGAATCAACTTGAAGGCATATAGAGTGGCTTCTCCACTTTTGGTTCAGGGTTCAGGGCGCAGAACCTTTGCAAAAATGGAAAAGCTGCAAATGCCCCCCCCCGCGGCAATCCCCCTCCCATTCCCTTCCAGGGCTCTCCCATTCCCTTGCCTTTTGCATGCCAGGACCAGAGGCAAAGGAAATGGAGGGGAGCTTTGGAGTGGAGAAGGAAGGTACGTGTGCCTCCCCCCAACATATCCCTGCCTTTTATCCAGGTACTTGCCTTCCTTCTCAGTACCTGGCAAAATGCAAAGGAATGAGAAGAGGACAGTGAGAGGGGAAGGCATGTGTACAGCTGACAAATAATCAAATTCATGAAGGTCAAACCTGCAAATGTGGACGGAGGAGTGTAATAATTATAACACGTGTATCCTAAAACCCAGCATGACCCTGGCACTGTAACGACAGAATGTGGGGCTTTTTTCTCTTCATTTTTCCTTTGCAGACCTTGGAGGGAATGAAGAGCCACCTCTGAAGAGCTGGGAAGCCCTCTGGAGCAGGTTTTTGTGGGTTCATGGAGGAGGGGCTGCAGTGGAAAAGGGAGCTCACCCCTACCTCCTGCTGCTGCTGGATTCTGCTTTTCCATCAGGGGACATCCGGTGCTGGGTCCTTCCACATAGATCTATACAGGCCTATCTGGCTTTAAGGTGCTTCACTTTAGAGCACCTTGCTAATACAGCGTCTTTCAATTATACTGGTTGATATTAGGAATCAATTATGAATGTGTAGCATTTCTTTTATTTTTTTATTGTTACTTTTGCATCTTTTTTCTAGGCCTAGCACTATGACATACTTAATATATGGTAGTGTAAATATGTTTTTAGACTTTTATATACACTGACCACTGAAAAAAAAGGGGTGTGTGATTCACTTTAAGGTGATACTCACTTTACAGAGATAATCTGGAACCTAACCAACCATATTATTTATTTATTATTTAGAGCATTTATACACTGTCCATCAGCCAAAAAGGCTCCTGGGGCAGCTTAGCAAGGTATGCCTATATCTGTGGATACATTTAGCAGAGTAACAAAAAATAAACGTCTGGCTTTATGGCAAGATACTTCAGCTTCCAGGATGATAGTTACAGAATCAGAAGACAGAGAATTCCCAAGTGGATGGATGATGTGTCATCTTCTAAACTGAGACCATGAGGTATTAGAAACACTCAAACCTATAAATCTAGAAGTTCTCCCTGCTCCCATGTTCTTGCATCCAGTGGTATTTGTGTTGTAACCACCAGCAAATAATACCAGCTCTGATATTCTGAATCAAAATGTCTAGCCACTGATTTTTCGAATTTGCTGGTCAGGATTACAGACTTTTGATTCCTGATGCATAAATGTAAATCAACTGTATTTTCTATACATGTTTTAGATGGCATGCTGAACATCTGCATTCAGATGACAAAAACTGGAGTGCAAGACTTGCAGATGATAATCTGTTTGATACACAGTGGTCCCTCCACTTTCTTGAAGGTTCAGGGTGCAGAAACCTTATAAAAGTGGAAGAACTGTGAATAACTCCCCTTCCACCTGACTGAGCACTCCCCTCTCATTCCCTTCTGGGGCTCCCCCAATCCCATACCCTTGCCTTTTGCCTGGGCGCATGTGCCTTCCTTCTCCACACCTGGGCACAAGGCAAGGGAATGGGGGAGGCAGGTGCGTGTCTTCCCTTCTCCTCATGCAGTGCTTCCCCTCCCACTCCCTTGCCTTTTGCCAGGGTGCAGAAAAGGAAGGCATGTGCTTAGGCAAAAGGCAAGGGAATGGGTGGGGGGAAGCCACGCATGTACTTTCCTTTTGTGTGCGTGGTCTCCTCCCCTCCCATCCACTTGCCGGTTGCCCAGGAGTGGAGAATGAAGGCACACCCACCCCAACAAAAGACAAGGGAGGAGGAGGAGGAGGAGGGAGGGGAGGCACGCACATGCCTCGTGAGTAATCAAATCTCAAATCTTTTTTCAGGGGGAGTTTTGCAAGTCACACACTCTCAGCCTGAGAGGAAGGCAAAGACAAACTCCCCCTGAACAAAACTTGCCAAGAAAACTCCATGATAGGTTCACCTTAGAGTTTCCATAAGTCAGAAGTGACTTGAATGCACACAACAACAACAACAACACTGAAGCAAAAGTGAAGTCCACATTTTTTTAGAGGCAGCCCATGGCAGACAGGAAGGAAACCTTTGAGTTGAAAATGAAGGCCAGAAATATATACCTTAAATAGGAATTAATGCTTTTCTTTTTCTCAAATGAGTAATTTTGGAAATGTCTGGAGAAATCTTTTTTTAAACTAAAATCATACTTCATGTTTCCTTTTTTCCCCACTCAAGGCACACTACAACGCCTACAGACTATCATAATAGGATACATAAACGCTACTGGTAGAAAGCTGGTGGTTTTTGCCTCAGAGTTTATTGTTGAATGGCTCTCTTCCAAATAATTTAAACAGAAGCAGGATATTCTGAGTTCTCAGTCTATTTGGAAAGATATAAGAAGAAGCTGCCTTATACAGAAGAGTCAAAAATCTGCTGCTGTCTACCAAGACTGGTCTCTTTTCGACACATTGTTCAAATCTGGAAGTATGTAAGACCTTTTCAGAATTTGCGTGTTTTGATATCAGAATCCACCTCCTATGTGCAGTGTATTAAATTTCATTAGCAAACTAATACACACCAATTAACCAACATGTATAAAAAGACTGAAGATCAGATACTGAAGTAGATGAAAAACAAAAGGATCAAAGCCTTTCTCGTCTGAGAAAATTGGGCAAAGAAATTGGGAACAGTGAGCAGCATTGCTATGCAACTCTTGGCCTCTGTACATAGAAACGCAGGGACGAATCCAATGGGAGTTTGTACTCTATCCATTCCTGTGGTTTTGAAGTATTTGGATAATGCTGGAGCACTGCTGTTGTTAATAAACTAGAAGTGGTGGTACAGCAACAACAAAGAGAGCTCTCTTAGTGTGTTTTCAAACAGAGGGTTTTTCCCAAGTTCTGGGCAGTCTAGTTCAATGTGTCAGACACATGTAAACCATATGGTGGCAGTCTTGCATGATCCCTGTGCCAATTGCTACTAGCAGATGATTATGGGAGGGGTATTATACCAAATGGACAGGATGCTTTCTCTTGGGCGGATGGAAAACTGCTTGCTTAGCCTGCATGGCTGGTGGCTGCTAGCTACTGAGGATAGCCTGTTCCTTGCATGAGAGCTTATGGAAACTATTTGGCAGATGCAAAGGAGATAATACAAGACAAAACCTGCTCATTTGTGCCTGACACTACGACCAGTCGTGCAGGGACAGGGGGTGATGGGGGCAGTTTGCCCCAGGCGGCAATGTTTTTGGGGCATCTCAGCCCGCAGCCACGCCCTTGCGTGCCCTGGCCACACCCCTACACACCACGGCCACACCGCTCACACCAAAGCCCCCCCTCCCACTCCCCCCTCCACACATGCCAAGCTCTGCCACTGACTAGGACACAGGAGAATCAGCCCAACTTCTCTGTTGGTTCAGAGATTATGTGTTGCGCATTGTTTTGGGAAGTTTTTGCCTTCTCTCAGTGATGGTTGGTGGCTCCCATGTCAATGGAAAGATGAATCTACTTTGGGTTGTAGTCTGGACTCTAAAAGAGCTATCCAAGGTACTGAATCTTACAGTCCAACTTAGGTGTCAGTGCTTTCCATCTTCCAAACCTGAGAGCCCTTTAACTACTAATAAAGAGAACTATGCCTTGTGCAGAGTATTCCTGAACACAGTGTTTGTGCCAAGCTTAGAAAAGTTACTTTTTTGGCCTACAGCTCCCAGATTCCCACAGCCTGCACGGATATATTTGGGGAACAGGTGATAGACAGGTGATGGTCAGATACTGTGTCTAGTTCTGGGCACCACAGTTCAAGAAGGATATTGACAAGCTGGAATGTGTCTAGAGAAGGGCAACTAAACTGGTAAAGGCTGGAAACTATGAAGTCTTGTGAGGAGCGGCTTAAGGTGCTAGGCATGTTTAGCCTGGAGAAAATGTTAAGAATTGACATGGCAGCCATGTTTAAATATTTGAAGTGGCATCATGTGGAGAAAGGAGAAAGCTTGTTTTCTGCTGGTCTAGAGACTAGGACATGGAACAATGGCTTCAAACTACAGGAAATGAGGTCCCACCTAAACATTAGGAAGAACTTCATGATGGTAAGAGCTGTTTAATATGGAATACGCTGCTTCAGAGTGTGATAGAGTCTCTTTCTTTGGAAGGTTCAAACAGAGGCTGGAACAGCTGCTCTTGGGAATGCTTTGATTATGTATTTCTGCATGGCAGGAGGTTGGACTAAATGGCTAGATGGTCTCTTCCAATTTTATGATTCTGTGATTTTGGTAGGAGAGTCTTCCAAAAATGGCTCCAGATCCTCATGTTGTAAAATAAATGTTGGAGGGAACTTATCTGTTACATACAAATAAGATCTTGTTTAACTGTTAATTGAAGAATGGTTGTGTTAGGGAGACTGAAGAAATTGAAATGAAGCCTACCAGGAATTTCTCCAGTGAGTGGATGCTGTTTTAGGGATGGGTAAGAATTTTGTTTCAGTTTAATTTTGATCATCCTGTCCCCAAACTGGAAACATTCCAGTATGGAAGAAAGCCTATGTCCCCTAATACCATTTTGTTTTTACAAGGACTTAGTTTAGAACTACAGCCTGCACATCTCTGTATGATTTGCTCTATTTCAAAGAGAAATAATAGTTTTAATACTGTTGTATGATCAGAAAAAAGAGTACATTTAAAGCTGGCTTCAGGAAGTTGGAAAAATTAAATTGGATGGTGGACTTCTGTTTCACTGTTACTTTTGGAATGGCAGTTTTCTTGCTTTCTTCACAGTTTGATGCTATTAAGACAGCATTCAGATGCAACCAAAAGATCCAACCCTTTTAATATCCCCAAAACTAGTCTACAGGTTATGTTTTAAACCTTGGGCTTTTTACCAAGTGGTACAAAGGTTTTAACATTTATTTTTCCTATAACAAATTATAGGTTGTGACACTTATTATTCTGTATGGTATTGGTCTCACCTAACACCACTGTGATGAAGCAGCTTAATCTCTTTTTTAAAAGGAAAATATATCCAGTAATGAATTTAGCTCTCCAGCCCATTCACACTGAAGAATTATAGGGCTGTTATTCCATTTTAACTGCCATAGTTTCATCTCGTGCAATCCTGGGACTTGCAGTGTAAGAAGGGGCATTTAAAATTCTCAGCCAGAGCTCTCCAGGGCTTCACCAAACCACAAAACCCCAGGATTCCATAGGATGCAAACATCACAGTTAAAGTGGAATAAAAGCACTATAATTCTGTAGTTTGAATGGCACTCTGGCATTAATTGGCTATACTTTCCCTTCTGGCCAGTCTGATATGATAATGGCTGAAGTGGTATTTGACATCACAATGCCAGAGACCAGTGTGGTACAAGATGACCTTGCATGGATGCTATTCCTTAGACCAGTGGTTCTCAACCTGTGGGTCCCCAGATGTTTCTAGACTTCAGCTCCCAGAAGCCCTGAGCATTGACCATAGTGGCTGGGGCTTCTGGGAGCTGAAGTCCACAAACATCTGGGGACCCACAGGTTGAGAACCACTGCCTTAGACTTTGCAAATTTGAAGGGCTTAATTGCTTCAGCACCTACCACCATAACAACTATTGGTAGCCATGATCTAAATTAAAGTACCCAGGTAGACACTAGTTAACATTAGCAGTCTTTGTATGCTGATATTCACATGTTTGTAGACATCCTGTTTATTTGCAGTGCCACTCTCTTCCTACATCACACTACCCTACAGCTATTTTTTTCTCTCTTCTCTCTCACTTTCATTAGACCATCCATTTGATTATGCACAAGTAATCTGTAAGTAAAGCTACTTTATCTGCTTTACAAACAAGATTAAGGTTGCCTCTTTCTCATCCAGAGTTTGTGATGGTGGGATGTAGGCATGGGACTGGTTATTGCTCAGCTTCCGCCTTGCCAGTTTGATTACTAAAGGGATCCACTGTCTCTTAACATTGCCCTACAAGGTTTCCTTCACAACACAAATGGTAGCAAAGATGGTCATTCATTAAGATCTTTCTTAACCTAAAAATGCAGGCGTAGCTGTGTTGATAATTAAAGAAAATACCAAATATTCCTTTGTTAGGCCAATCAGAAGGCATAACAAATTACACTAGCTTTTGAAGCTCATAAGTTTCTTCATGAAGGATAGATGCTGTTAAAAACAAAACAAAAACATGCAGAGGAAATAAAAACGACACCATTAGATTTTCATATCCTGTGTCCTTGGAGAACTGCTACCAATCAGACTAGACAATACTGATTAGGTAGATAAATAATCTGATTTGATGTAAAACAGCTGCCTGCCTGCCAAATCATAAAATCCTAAGAGTTGTAAGGGAAATTGTAAGCCAGGGACATGCAGGAATGAAGCAGTGGGACTGACTGAATAGCAAGAAGGCTAACATCATCCACTGCCTCTATTTCTTGGGCTTCTGTAGTTCCTTGGATTTTGCAGTCTTGATAGCAAGTGGGAGGGAAATGGCTTCTCCCAGCATCAGTATATTGAGCAATTTCTATTGTAATGCAAAGAATTTGGCAGCAGGTTTGTCTTGAGTGGGTAATCAAGATCCATTAGCTTTACAAAAGACCAGGTCCTGGTGGGATTAAACTATTAGAACTGGACTTGGTCAACACAGCTACTTGCATTTTTTGGTCTCACCTTGGATGCATAGTTATTGAGATTGTCTCAGTGAATATCTGCATTTTGAATTTACCACTACTTTTCCACATGTTGAGGGCGCCAGATGAGAAGAAGCCCAAGCCCAATCAGTTAGTAGCAATCTCTAATGACTTCAACAGATGCTCCTGGGAAGAAATTGATAGAGAGGGCATGTCTGCAGTGGATAATCTATACTGATTAAGGAGCAAAGACACCAATGGCTTAAAGAAACAAAGTAAAAGGCTTTATTGTAGGAACTCCATTCTAAAATAGGAAAGCTACTCAGGGTGCTATCCTAATCTAGCTGCATTCTTGGGAAGAACTGAGAAGTGGAGGGTGATGAAAACAGGCAGAGAAACATCCCTAAGAGTATTAGTTTACATCACAGAGGGGTCAGGATAGGTAGAGCCAAGAAGGGAGGACACTTCAGGACACTCCAGCTAACTAACTTTATTACTACTGCCCACTGAGAGGCATTTTGGATTCTTCTTTGCTAAGTGTTGTTGGCCTTCTAACAAAAATGAAGCCAAATTCCTGCCTCGCCATATTTTTGCACAAGAATCAGGAAGGTGTGACCCTCTAGAACAGAGCTTTCCAAACTTTTCATGTTGGCGACACACTTTTTGGACATGAGTAGTTTTGCGACACAGTAATTCAGTTTTACCAGCAAATCAGAGGTTAAAAAGTGGGAAACGCTGCCTTCCCCACCCAATCCTGGCTCACTGCAAGGAAAGACCCCAGTGAGGGCAGCAGCAGCAGGAAAAGCAGCCCCCACCTGATCCTGGCTCACTTCTGTTGCCCTCTCCAAGGAAAGACCCTGGTGAGAGCGGCAGCAACAGGAGAGGCTCAGGTGGCGGGGGGGTCTTTCTCAGACCTACACGCTTCAGGCAACACACTATCATGTTGCAACACACCGTTTGGAAAGCCCTGCTCTAGAAGCTGCTGAACTGCAACTCCCACCATCATTCCCCATTGGGTCTACTGACTAGGGCTGATGGGAGCTACAATCCAACAACATAAGAAAAAGCTACGGTATGTATTCCCCACCACCGGCTCAGCTGTTTTTAAATACAAATGGTCATACTTCCACATTTGCGGGTTTCACTTTCAGAGATTTGATTATGTGTGAATTTCTCCAACCCCTGCCCCCCACCTCAGGTACTTCTTTTCCAGGGGAACCTTCCCTCTCAGCAGCTCCAGTCAGGCCACAGAGTCCTTTAAAAACTGGCCTCTGGTCCTCCTCCTCGTCCTCCACCAGCCGCAGCCTGGCCAGCTAAGGATGGATTGCTCCCCAATTTCTTGGCACAACAAGCCCTCTCTCGATGCCCCCAACACACCCAAGGAAGGAGATGAGCAAGAGAGGAAGTACAGGGCCACCGTGCCAACCCATCCCCTTTCCTTCTTCTTTCCCAGACCTGCTTTGGAGCCTGGATGCCCGTTCCCCCCAACACCTTTCCCACAGACACACACACACACACACACTTTGATATTTTCAATTTTTCTACTTTTGCAACTGCCCTGCACCTCTAACTCTAGTGAATGTAGAGAGCCAGCTGTACTTTCTCAGTGAAGGTGGGGATGACAGTGCTGAACAAACTTCAACAGAGGGAAAATTTAATATGATGCCACTTTTCAAAAAAATGTTGGAGGGACAGGAGAAGGTCCACTGGGTGGAACTTACCCTTTTTGCCAAACTGGCAAACATACAGGAATTCATTCAGGGCGTGGATATGGTACGGTTATTCTGCTGTCATCTTTACAATCCTCACTAAGTAAAAACAGGAACGTGAGGTTATTAGAGAGGTTTGTTAGGTTTAGAACATTTTGCCCAGTGCTGGAATGTAGCTGCTTTTGTGGAAGGAAGCACAGCAGACATTCTATGTATGCCAGCAGGATTGCACAAAAGTACTAAGGAAGGGAAATGGGGAATAATTTATCCATCAAAATGGATTTGAAAACACAGGCGGTCTCAACTAACAAGTGATGAAGGTGTCATAGTATCTTTTACCAGTAACAGGAGACTTATTTGCATGCTATGCCAGCAGCAGAGATAATGATTGATTTATCATATTTTCCTACTTCTGTTTTTGACACTTCCCTCTTCTTCCTCCTCACAATGCACAAACTCCACTTAGAGGTAGACCGCAGTGTTTATTTGTGACAAGCAAGCAACACAGCACACTTCCTGTGAAGTGGCTGAGAGTGAAGCATACATGGCGTTCCTAGGTTTTATAACTTTCCATAGAAATTTAGGCACGCAGAGCTGTGATTGGAAGGGAACATCATCAATTAAACATCACTCCATAACATTAGACAGTTCCCAGACTCTCAGTCGTTTACCCCTTTTTCATCCTTGGAGCAGGAGCATGTTTCTTGTCACTCATCTCTGAGCATTTCCAGTTCTCACAACACCTTCTAGTTTTCTCTCCCTCTACCAGATACATTGTAGAAATGGGCAATAAGCAATAAACCATTTGATACATTGGAGTGCACAAGCCAATGTCAAATAGATATATTGTTGCAATCAACAATTGGCATTTGATACTTTGTAGAGCTTTATTTAACTCTATCAATGCTTAAGCTGGCTACCCTACCTATTTTAATGAGCAGGCGATACTCTTTCTGTTATACTGCAGCAAGCCATCTAAGGACAGGTGGTGTGATATAATGGCTTGAGTGTTGTTGGACTAGGATTCTGAGACATCAGAATGCACATCTCTACTTGGCCATAGAAACCTATGGGGCGGCCTTTGGCAAGACACATTCTCTCAGCCCCAGAGGAAGGCAATGGCAAACCCACCTGTAGAACAAATCTTTTGAAGGAAGCCCCATGACACCTGTACCTTAGGGTTGCCATAAGCTGGAAATTACTGGAAGGCACACAACAAGAGTCATCCAAATCCTTAACTCAGATCATGTTCATGGCACTTGATTATGTGAAAACTGATAAAGTGGTTTAAAAGGAAGGGGGAACCTGTCCAGTTCTAGCCATCATATCTCCAAAAAGATAGCTGTCATGGGCAACAAAAAGGACCAGGGTCTGGTGTAGCTCCCCAGTGAGAAAAGATGTAAATGTTTGGGACATTTTAGTTTAGGACCTGTGAGGGGTGCATGGTAGAAAAGTATAAAACTACACATCTGACAGAGAAAATAGATGGGGAAATTTTATTGCTCTCCTCTCAACATACTAGAACCTTGGCAGTCTTCTGAAGCTGAATAGCATGATAGCTGGTGGGGTATAGCAGTTAGAACAAGGGTGGACGATTGCAGTGATAGGTCCTGAAGTCAATTTTCTGCTCAAGAATGGAAAAAGAAAGAAAATGAGAGTAAAAAATCCAGTAATGGCAAGAAGTCAATTTCTGGTTACAAAAACCAGAGTTGTTTGTTGTGAAATAGCGCAGGAGGGCAAATTGCCCCTTATGCAGTCTTCTAAGAGAGGCAAAATCTCTCTCCCTCTCCCTCTCTCACTCTCTCTCTCTTTTTGGTACGAAAAAGATAATCTATGGAAGTTAGGAAGTGTTGAAGACCATAAACTCAAAATTTTCAGGGTGGTGTGAAGCCCCAGGGCCATATTTTACTCACCTCTGGGTTAGAATGTTAGAGTTTTGGGAGGGGGCATCCAGGCTCAAATCTCTACTGAGTGATGAAACTCACTGACTGATTTTTGAGCCAGTTATTCTTTCCTAGTCTGATCTACCTCGCATGGTTGTTCTGAAGATAAAGGAAGAGAACATCATTTGATTCTGGTACATGGATAGATCCACTGTATGTCTGAAAGCTGCAGCAGATGACCATATAATGGCATTGTGAATTCAAAGCTATTTTTGAAACACAGAGACCTGCTGCTGTGACTCCAGCCAGGGGCGATTGTTATGATCATTCTGTGGGCCTTTCCAATGGTATAAGAGAGTGCTAATGAATCCTCTCTGCCCCACAGAAGGAGAGCAGGGTGAGGGTTGCATCGTCTCTCTCCCCTTCGGTTATGTACACGGACATTTCAAGTTCCAGGTTTTGTGGCTGTGGCTATTATTAACTTCTAGCATATATTGCCCCAGTCTTTTTTATGTCAAACTGTGAGAAAGCAATGACATTTTTCCTCCTCGCAGCAAAGAAAATCATGTGAACATATTTGCTATTCCCTTTGGGGTCATATTTCTTTTCTTTTCTTTCTTTCTTTCTTTCTTTCTTTCTTTCTTTCTTTCTTTCTTTCTTTCTTCTTACGAAAGCTCAAGTAAAATGGACTTAGATTATACATATTTAAAAGAGCTTCTTGAAAAACTTAGCTCCAGTCAATTAGTCAAATTGTGAAGATACTAAATATAAGCAAAATATACTAAGCCATGACTGCAAAAAAAGAGAAAGCTGCAGACATCTCCATTTCTCATTCTTCTAGCGAGTTTGTAACATCATGTCTGCACAACTTTCAACTGTACCAGAACGTGGAAAAGAATTGTAGCTTGGTGGTCCAACACATGCTTTGATAAGAATCAGGTTCATCTCTCACTTCTCCAAGTACCACCAGGAAAGTTTCCTGTAATCTGAAACCCCAGACAGCTTCTGCCAATCAGTGTAGACCAGTTTTTCCCAACCTTCCTTCACTTGCATACCCCTTGGCAGTTCATTTCTATAAATTGTTTCCATTCTGTCATGCCCCCATCCCAGGACCCAGACAGGACTTTCCCAACAACCACAGCACAGAGACATGACAGAGAAAATACGTACAGCAGTCAGCATAGGTGGAAAAGGGATTGCCCAGGAGACTGAGAATATTTATATAGTCAGGATGCATCAGTTAGGCAAACAGTTGGGGGAGGCTGTTAGCCTATAGAAACAGGGAAACGAATACGAAGACACCATTGCAGACAACTGATCTTATCAATGGAAGCAGCACATCTCATGTTCGGATCCCTTGTTCATGTTCCTAGAAATCTTGACCCTTGCTTTTTGCACAGACTTCACTATTACACTGTCGCTCTGAATTTACTATGGACTCAGACTGCTGAACAATGACCAGTAACTGTCTAACAAACTGTTATAAACTTTTCTTGTGGCTGCTGATAAAAGACTCTAGTAGAGAGCTGTGGCTGCTGGCACTGCCACCACATCCTTTCTTTGAGGGGAAGAAAAGCCCCACCAGAAAGCTTCTGTGAGCTCTGGGGAGACATCCCCACACCTATGGAAAGAAAAACAGAGTGTCAGACTAGCTACTCTGCCCAGGCTTCTCCATTCCATTGTGCCCTGTTACCTACCTAGATGCTCTCTGTGATCTCAGGATCCGATTTGCTCCTGGCCAAAGGCATGGGGAGAAACAACTGGTGTTACGCATCCCTTCCTCAGACGAATTCAGGGTGAAACTGGATGTCTCCACCAGGAAGACACAAGGGAGTGGGAGAGAAGAGTGTGTGTACACAAGGCTCAAGAAGGCACCTGGAATGGGCAGGGCTAGGGTCTTAGCAACTCAAATAGAAGGCTGTGTGTGCACATATACATGTGAGAATGACTTTCTTTTCAAGTTTGTGGGCCAATGGCAGGCAGAAATTCAGCTTGTGTGTCACTCTTTATCTCTATGATTTCTCCCCATCCAAGTTCCTGAACAGGAATGTCAACCCCATGAGCAATCAAGAACTGCACCAAGTTGTAACATCCTCTGAGAATGACTTTATACATTTTCTGCCATTATTCAGTTTTTTTTTTCACATACTTCTAAGTATCCTTGTTTGTACCCCGGGGGGGGGGGTACCCCAGGTTGTGAACCACTGGTGTAGATAATACAAAGCCAGACAGAGAAATAATATAATGCAGTTTCTTTTGTTCTTGTGTTCCACCAAACATTATGGAATCTATGATGGCACCAGAGATTGTCATACTCAAGGCACTTAATCATAAGAGTCTGGGAGAGTACCAAAAAGTTGCCATCAATTAGTAGAAATGATGTTAGGAAGAGCAAGGCTGGGGGTGGGGGAGGAGAAGGCAGCAAACTTTGCTAGAGCCTCCAGAAAAAAATAGCAGTAGTTAATATCTGAGAATTAGCATCTAAATGGTTTTGGAAAGGGGCATGAAACCCAAGATAAAGAGCCTCAAGTACTTTGCTCCAGACACTTTCCAGATGTGTACAAAAGCCACCCAGAACTCCAAGCTAAAAGCTCATCAGATCTTTGGACCAACAACAGAATATTTAAATTAAGCAAACTGTTTCTAAGTGCCTCTTTGTTTTCTGCTTTGACAAATAAAAGCTTCTTCCACTCTCTCCCAGCTCCAACAAAATTGAAATCTCAGGAGAATTTTGAGGACACAGCCAATATCAGCACCATTCTAAGGCAGATGCTAAGATTTCTGGGTGGAAAACTTTGAATTAATTTTTATGAAATCATAAAATTGTGTAAGAAGCAAAAGAAGAAATTGTGTAAGAAAGAAAAAACTGTCTATAATGACAGCAGATCCTGTTTGATCTTGGAAACTAAGCAGGGTAAGCCCTGCTTAGGATAGGTTGGATAGGAGACCACCAATGAATACCAGATTCTGTAGGCTGTTTAAAAGAAGGAACTGGCTAAACCAGCTCTGACTATTCCTTGCCTAAGAAGTCTCTATGAAATTCATGGGGATGCCATAAGTCAACAGGCTACTTGAAAGCCCATATACAAGGAGTAGAAAAAGACCTTCAATCCTATCTACATTACTTTAAAGTAAGCTAGACTGAACCTCTAGGAGATGTGAATATCAGAAAATTCCAATATTATCTGTATTTACTTGCCAGCGGTTGCTAGTGTTGATCTCTATGCCCTAGTTAGATGCAGGTTAGATTACTGTAATGCAGCAGTTTTTAAACTTTTTTAAAAAAACTAAGAGCCCCCTTTAAGTACCTTTTGTTGCCATGGACCAACAAGACTCAACTCGAGATTTAAAACCCTAAATGTACCTTAAATATTTACTTAAAGTTGCTCATCAAGCATCTTCACATTTGGAGAGAAGGGAGGAGTAAGTAAATGCACACACTCTTATTATAATATTTTTATTGGAATGATTCCATACAAATTTTTCTTCTTTCTTTCCTTCTGTTTTAAGTGTCAAAGTTCATAACATTTCTTCAAGTGTTGCAGCCAAGCTGACAGGACCCCCTGTGAGGACAATGCAGCGCTCCAGGGGTTCCTTGACCATAGGTTAAGAACCACCACTGTAATGTATTCTGTATAGGGCTTCCCTTAAAGACAATCCATAAATTTTAATTTGTACAGAATACTCTTGCCAGTTATGATTGGGCAATGGCAGAACAGACCATGTCAGACTGATGTTGTGCCAACTTCATTGACTTCTGTTTTATTACCAGACTCAGCTCAATGTTGGCTTTGGCCTTTACATTCCAGTGCAACCTGGGACCCGATCAGAACATCACAGGAACTCTCAGGTCATCCCATATGAACCAACTGAAAATTTGTATTCAGTTTGCAGCCTACTTCCTTACTCATATACTAACAAAAGTGCAATTGCTGATGGTAAGAGAAAGGACTTTTTCAATGGTGGCACCTAAACTACGGAACAGCTCCTAAACTATGGAATAGTCTCCTTTTGAGGTTGGACTATGGGCAATGGTCTCAGATAGTACATGGACCAAGGAGAAAGTCAGAGCCAAATTTGGAGGCACAGGTCAAGAAGCACATCAAAAGTCAAATCTAAAGATAATTAAAGACACAGGTATGTACTAGAAACTGTGAAGACCTTTCCTCAAGCTAAGTTCCAGCTCAACAAGAAGCTTTTTTATATTGTTTCCTATCCAGGAGGATCCAGTGGGAAGGTTGGGTGGGTTCCTGAGGCTATTTCATGGAGGCATGCTGTTTATAATTAAGTTGTTGACATCATAAGACAGCTGCACCTGAACCCAGCAGTCCTTACACCACCCAAGAGAGGTTTGTGTGAATTCTATCTCCAAATTTATTCAGGAATGTTTTGGTGAACACTGGTTTGATACCTGGAAAGAATTCAATATGTTCTTGTGCTACCACAGCATCTTTATGTGAAGCAGGAGTGGGCAACTGTGCAGAGTGGGGGCCATTTTTGTCACCCTGTTCCCACCTGGTGAGCCTCATTATGCATTTTGGCACACTGGAAGTGATGTGATGTCACTTCTGGTTGCCCATTTGGCCAATTTTTGAGATTTTTTTTGTGGGAATGTTTGAGGGGTTTTGGAAAGTCAAGGGAAGCAAACCGTTATGGTTTGGGTACATTTTGGGGGGCTTTGGGCAAAATGTTGCCTGACAATCAGCCCCAATTTTTAAGTCTGGGAGCTCTGGGGGCTGCTGGAGGGCTTTAGGACCACAGTTGGGGGTTCCAAGGGAGTGCATGTGGCTGCACTGTGCTGACCCTGATGTTAAGCAGGTGCTTTACCACTGTCCTTTTAGCACCGTGGACCTTCTGGCCTGGCAATTGAATTTGGTCCACAGAGGTTTCTTCCCCAGCCCCTTCTCCCACAGGCTGCTGGGAAGCATCACCTCCTCTGTGTTATCAGATCAGTGATTCCAGATGACTGCAAGGATGACTCAACTAACACTTAGAGGAATGCTTTCTCCAACTTCTGGCTGAGTCTCTTGAAATGCAACATGCCATCCCAGTCAAGATGACAACCAGCATACTTCAGATGGTTTAGTGGGAAAGGATGTGGACAAAAGGTCTTTACTTTAAGTTATGAGCAGAAAGAAAACTTTTATAAGATGATGTATAAGTGGATCTAATCCCAGAAGAACTGTCTCAAATGTATAAAGGTTCACCAAACAAGTGCTGGAAATGCAGTTAGTTAGAAGGGACTTTTCTCCATCTGTGGTGGACTTGTAATAAAACAAAGACATTTTGGGTGATGATACACATTTAGTGGAGGACATTTTCAAGACTAAAATTCAATTAAAGCTAGGACTGTTTCTGTTGGGACTGGTGGATGACTAGATAAATAAGAAGTTTGGAAGAATTATATGACAACAGCAGCAGGAATATTATATGTGCAGAAGTGGAAAGATTCCATAATACCCTATCAAGATGGCTGGACAATGAAATTGCTGGCCAGGGCAGAGATGGACAAATTGATTATCTTAATGAGAGAAGAAGAATTATTTCAAGGAATTTAAGAATCAATGGGAGAAAGTTATATTTTAAGAGTAATTGAGGGAAGACATATAACAACAGGTTTTGATTCATATGGCTGAAATTATTATAGCAGAATGTTACTTTGATTCTATTAGAATTCTATATTTAATATAAGTAGAATGGCCCTTCTACTTTTGCAAGGGTTTGGGACCCAGAACCCTCACAAAAATGAAAAAACCATGAAAATTCTGCCCTGCGTGAGTGAGTGCTCCCCCTGCCATCCTCTTGCCTATTGGCTGGGCATGTGTGCCTTCCTCCTCTGCACCCAGGCACAAGGGAAGTGAATGGAATGGGGAGCCCCACATGCAGAAAAAAACACACACGTACCTTCTCCCACATTCTCTCTTTCTCATTTCCTTGCCTTTTACTCAGGTGAACTTGTCTTCTTTCCATGTGAGGGGGAAAAAGGCAAGCAAATGTGAAGGGGAAGCTCTACGAGTGGAGAAGACATGTGTGTGCCTTCCCCATTCTCCCCCTCCCATTCCCTGCCCTTTTGCCTGGATGTGTGTGCCTTCTTTCCATGCCCAGGCAAAAGGCTCACATATCCAGGCAAAAGGCCAGGGAATGGGAGGGAGAGAATGTGGGGGAGGCTTGCATGTGCCTTCCTTCTCTGCATGCAGGACTCGACTCCATTCCTTTACCTTTTGCCCTAGCATGGAGAAGGAAGACACATCCACCTGGACAAAAAGCAAAGGAATGGGAGGAAGAGAAGGGGGACGGCAAGCAAGTGCTTGTGAATAATCAAGCCTGTAGAAATGTAGTTTAAATCTAATATATAAAAATCAAAGTTTGTTTGTCCATGTCAGGCAAAGATCTCATATGATTGGCTGCCTAAGAAGATTCTATGAAATCCTGAGGTTTGCAGTTTAGGGAGGGGCATTTAGAATTCTCAGCCAGCGAGCTCTTGGGCCTGGCTGGTTGCTATGGAGATGAGGCCTAGCAGCAAGGAGGAGGGCAGTGTATTCCCTCAGGAACCCAACCTCTGTATGTTAATAACTCTGAATACAGATTGGATTGGGGAATATGGGGAAAAGTTACAGGTACTGGACAAGACAATTTGGGAAATTAGAGACACAGGATCTCAAATCTTTCTAACAAGTATCACCTATGAGAAAATAAAATCCTGGGCAATACCAGGTATATACACTAGTCTTATATATTTATAAAATTAATTAGTTAATATGATCATTTAGATGTGAATATTTTGTTGGTGTTTCAACTAGTTGCTGTTCTCTAAGGAGTCAGAAGTCAAGCATGTAACCTTATTATCCCTGTTGTAGTTAGTTTAGTTAGTTGCCGGTTGTTCAGTTTAGTTAGTAGATACTTTGTTGTTTGGGTGTGTGTGTGTTTCCTTATATATTTTACATTAGTCAAAAGTATTTTCAATAAAACTTATTTTATTTTTTTAAAAATAAAGAAGACAGGTGGTATGCGAAGCCGCCAGATCCTTCACCGAGGTGAAAGAAGCTGAAACTGAGCTGTATGACCTCGAACATTGCCCACTGCCTTCCCTGCCTCGTGTGCTCCTGATTGGGACCATTTCCGCATGAGACTGTTATAGCGCTTTGATTCCACTTTCAACATCCTATGGAATCCTGGGGTTTGCAGCTTTGGGAGGGGCCGGGTGGCTCCTCCCGAAGCTGCAAACCCCAGGATTCCATAGGATGTTGAAAGTGGAATCAAAGCGCTATAACAGTCTCGTGCGGAAATGGCCTGGGTGAAATTCAAGGTGAGCAAAGCCATCTTTGACTGAGGTACTGCTCCACAGTTGCATCTGTCAGGGCCCTGGCTTCACTCTGTGAGAGGATTTGCCAGCTGGAATAAAGTGAAACAGATTTCATGAGCAGGCTGCCAGCAGGTGTTTCATCCAAGAAGTTGATGAAATGTGCAGATGTGGACCTACTGTATATATTATCTGGCTGTCAGAGGCTGATCTGGCGCCCACTCCAGTCCAAACAAGATTGCTCACCTCAGTTTTAGAAGTAAAAGCAATAGCTATGCTAGCTGGGGATGGTGGGACTTCTATTCTGACACAAACGGAGAAGATCAATCTCCCCCAATACTCAGTAGCACTAGCTACGCTATGTTGCATCAGGAAGCTTTCTTCGTTCTTCTACCACAAATCCTTCACACCAGAAGTGTCAGCAACTGAACCCGAGGCTTTTTGTATGCGTTCCATCAAAGGGCCTCCTTGTGGATGTAGTTTCCATGAAGGAAACCTTCATTTCCAGATCCCTCACCTATATTATGAATTAGTTAAGTCCAGCTATAGATGCTGATGTCTGAGTTTTGTTTCTGGCCAACAGCCATTCCCAACAATGGACTACAGTGCAACGATTGCAAAATTGTTGCTCGTGTTGTTTTGCAGGATCCAGATGTCTTCCCTCAAGCTACTGCTTCTGTTATGAAGAAGTGACATTTTCCCCAGAATTTGAGCGATAATATTTTCTTGCTCGGAAAACACAGCTTTCTCTCTACTTCTGTATCAATGTATAAGCATATCCCTGAATTCCAGATAGGCTGCATACAATCTTTCCAGACACATCTGTCTTGCCAATGTGGAAACGGAGTTTTGGACTAGACATGGATCTGTTCAGGAATTTGTTCAAGATTCTTAAGAGATCTTGATTTAAATTTCATGCTTCTTTTTTTCTATCTTGGCTAACTTAGCTGTACTGTTGGATGCTTGGCTTACGCTCCCAATAAAACAAACATGTTTAGCTATGTGTGTCCTATTTTAAAAAATTGTTTTGGTTACAGTTGCTTTTATCTGCCAAGTATCGCATTCTTCCTCTTCTCCCTTTCCCATAAAAATAGGACACATTGTATGTCTGCTGATGTCCAGGACTGTGCTGGCAAGCCTTCAGCTATGCGCACTAGAATAAGGCCCTGTTTTTATCTGTTTAAAACAAGTCACAGATGCAGGCCTAGCAAATAAATCTACATGCTCCAACTGTCTCTATCTATTAAGGATAGTCTTTATTGTTGTTACCTGCCTCTCAGAGCCCAAACATTCAAAGTACAGTTGTTGAAATTCCTTTTTCTACACAACTATTCAAATGCACCAGAACTGTAGGTGCAAGAAGAAATGGGGTATACTTCTCCAGGAACTGGCCTAGACCGAAATCTCATTTACCCTGAGAGGGGAATTGGACAGTGATAGTGAAAATGCAATTCATACTTGAAGATATTTGCAGATAATTGTTTCTCTGTACATATGTACTTGTTGCACAGATCTTGTGAGATTTTCTGGGAACAATCAGAAGCAGTGTTAGAATGGAACAAGCAACATACTGATTCTTAACAGTTAGTTGCTTATCCATGCCTTTCTGCAGAGCAAAGAAAGGATGTGCTCACAAGATGCATAGTAATAACGACTTTAAAGCAGTGGTTATTTGCCCTTCCAGATATTCTGGAAGTCAAATCTCAGAAGCCCTGAACACTGAACAAGTTGGTTGGGCCTTCTGGGAAGCCAGAGGTTGAGAACAACCACATTACAAAGCCTTTGACACATTCGAAAGACTATTTGACACACAACTGAGAATAACCAGGCCACAGGTTAGTTGTGTATATATACGAGAAAAGGATAACTGGTAGAAGGAACAAAATTTCATAATAATCAGGGACATAGATCCTAGTAACAGTGGAATCACTGTTGTTGGTAGAACTGACCTGCCCCAAATATGAGAGTTGTTATCACCGTGAACTGGCCTGGCCTTTGGTAACCTTAGATATCATTTTGATATCACAATTCGGCCCTGCTCTGCCACCAGCCAAGTGTTTGTAAGGCCACCGAACAAGCGCAAAGCTAGGCATGGCTATACGTATTACACTAAGGCAAGCCAGATACTGCCAGATCTGCTTTAGGGGACCTCCCAAAACAAACACCTTCATTACGGATGCATACTAAAACAAAGAGACCTCTGCCCCGAGAGGGCACCCTGGCGAGCTAAGTGCTTACTGCCGAGCTAGCCGCATCTACATACTGGCCATACTATTGTCAATTCGGTCTATAACTCAATCATGTAAATTCTGACCTTTCGGAGACATTGTCTCCAGCTCAAAACTCATTGTTTTCACCCAAGACCAGACTAGCCTGCGGTCATGCCTTCCCCTAATAAAACCCCCGCAGCTCCGAGAGCTCTTTGGACTTGCGTTCGGACTGCTCTCCTGCCTTGCTGCCTCTTCATTCTGCGAGCTCCCCTCGGCCGCCGCACCAAGCCCTCCTGCCCTCCATTGGATCCTTCAGGATTGCGAGACTGGTGACGTATCACCCATTCCCCCAAAACTCTGTTTCCTATTTCTAGTTAGCAAATGTGTTCGTGTTTTTCTTAATAATTGCTTACCTGGAAGGTAAGTTTAAAGGAAGAAGATAATTAGTGGCATTTGCAATGGAAATGTTTAGGAAAAAGCAAAGCCTTACAGAGTGTTGGAATATTCGTAAAGTGTTTGCAATTGTGTTGGTCTGTTAGAATTGAACAAGACATCAAGAGATAATACCTACCTGATATTAGACAGTCACAAAATAGCAAGATTTGTAGGATTCATTTGCAGATTAGATGTTACGTTAGACAAAAAGAACAAAAACAGGCGGGTGTATTTAGGCAGGAAAATCCCCATATTGGTCATGGTGTGACTTCAGAAATAAAACTGAAATATGACTCAAGGCACTGTACGTGTAGGATAAGATAATAGCATGTAAGGGGGGCTGGACATTACAAGTTCGTGCTGGTCCAAAAGGCTAATGCTTGGGGCTGAGGATAAGATTCAAGCACTACTGGCTAGTGGCTTTTCAGTCAATGAGGCAGTAAATCCACTCTGATTTTAATCCAAACTTTCTAAAAGCTATCCAAGTTTCTGGGCCCTATCCCCAATATAGATTGTAATCAAAATGGATAAGACTTGAGATTAGAACATGGAGCAATGGCATCTAACTTCAGGAAAAGAGATTCGATCTAAACGTTAGAACATCCTCATGATAAGAGCAGTTCGACAGTGGACAATGCTGCCTCAGAATGTAGTGGAGCCTCCTTCTTTGGAGATTTTTAAAGAGAGGTTGGATGGCCATCTGTCAGGAATGTTTTGATGGTGTATTCCTGCATGGCTCCAGAGACTTTTGATGTGGCTCTCATAAACACCCAGATGTTCTTATGTCTCATCCTAAAGCAGGGGTGATAAGGGTATGGCCCTCCAAGCCTGCTTTTGTGGCCCTTGTCCCCTTGAGATGCCCCCACTTCATGCCTTTTTGTGGTTCCTCAAAGAAGTGGATTGACTCATATGGAAGTCTCCAGGAGAGGGAGTTAACATTTTCAGTAGTTAGTAGGGCCAAACTGTACTATTTAATGTATTTTTAAAATGTTTTTCAAAACCAGAAGTAAAGTTCTTCCCACTTCCAGCTTTGTTTCCCCCTCCCTTTTGAGTGCATTGCTGGTAGTCCATATTGCCCTTGATGGGTCTTAGGAACAGAGAAATGGCTCCTGGATTCACTGCAGCTCCTCAACCTGTTCTAAGGAGTCCTCAAAACAAAGTATTGGTTGAATGGTTGCAGCTGAGTGCAGGTTATCTCATGTCTTGTAAAGGAGGGCAGGCAAAGAAACTGCTACATAATCTGCCAAATATGGTGGGACTTGCCTGGTCATCTGCATCCTATTCTCCAAAATTTTAGGGGTAAAACCTGAGCTCATGGGGTGGGGGTGGGAAGATGCACAGATGCACTGCTTCTTAGCAAATTATGGAAATGGGCTCAAGGGGAATGTGGACAAATGGCCACAGAATTTGGACAAAACCCAGCTATCTAATTAATATGGCAACCCTCAACTGGGGAAGCATTTTTGGTAGCTAGGCAAGCAGCAAAAATCTAGTTGCCAAAGCTCCACAGTCACAGTTACCACAGCTCCATTGTTTCCCTAGAGTGTGTATCCCATGTGGCATATATGACACATGGAGTTTTGTTTTTTTCAGAATGTAATGTGTTGCTGGGCCTTGTAGAGAGCTTCCTGCCAGCACATGGAGAGTTAACTCCCCACAAGGGCCTATGCCCATTCCTACCAGGGCTTGTTCAGTAAGAAAGCTCATGGGTCATGATGTTGGTGCTGCTATCTTGCTCTGCAAAGCTCGCGGGAAGCAAGGCTGTGTACTCACTTCTCTCCTCAGTTTTGCTTCATTGTTTATTCCCTGTATTTCCAAAAATTGCTCAGTAACATCACAGCTTAGGCACAAGTGTATCATCTAAAAGGCAAATTCTGTGTTAACTTCACCTAAAGAACAGAAAATTTCCCCCTTGCTTGCTCACCTGATATCTTGGGAATGTGGGAGTAACCAACGGGTATATCTAGCTGTCACAGGACAATTCAGCTTTCTGTTCATCCTCCCATATTCCAACCCTGCTAAAATTTTAGGCTGCTTTGCATTCATGATCCTCATGCTAATTTGCCTCAGATTCCCTTTTCTGTGCAATAGGTTGCCTCTTTAATTTCAAAATTCTGTTTAAATGAGTGTGTATAATATATTACTTGATCCAACTGGAGGGAAAATAGGACATAAATGTACCAAAAAAATTAATAAAAATAAATAAATCTCACTCTTTCAACTCACTAATTTTCTAGCATGATCTTGAAATCAGTTTTCCTCTGTTTCCTTTTTTGCTGAATAGTTTGCTACCTTTGGTTGCCATTTCCAATCCCTTGCCTTTGTCTGCTATTAACTATTCTGTCCTTTGCTTCAATAGCCAGAAACCATTAAAATTCCATGGGCCCAGAAGAGAGAATGAACCTGTAAAGCAGGACTGGGCAATTTCAACAGGTCTAGGGGCCAGTTTTCTGCCCCAGATCTTCCTGAGGCTGCATGGACCTCTACAGTGTTAAAAGATAAAGAATAAATAGATTTGGGGTGGGAAGGCAAAACCAGAAGTATCTGAAACCCCACTTTTGATTTTGAGATCAAAACAATCAGGCATTTTTAAAATGTTAAAGATTTGCAAGGTTATTTGTGAACTATTTAAAACAGTGCTTCTCAGGCCATTTCTGCATTACACTGTTATAGTGCTATTATTCCACTTCCATCATCCTGTGGATTCCTGGAGTTTGCGGTTTAGGGAGCGGCATTTAGAATTCTCAGACAGTGAGCTCTTTGGGCCTCAGTAAACTAGAAAGCCCAGAATTCCACAGGATGTTGAAAGTGGAATAATAGCACTATAACAGTGTAGTGTGGAAATGGCCTGAGACCATTTGATATAGAACAGAAATTATTTTTGTTTGCCAGTGTGCCATATGTGTGCCCACTGAGTTTTCTTCAGCAGGGGTCTTCTCTTGCCTTCCAAATCCAATGCCAAATGCTCTTTTCTTTCCTGGTGCGAAGGGAGGAGCTGGGCAAGTCTGCCTGCTGCCCGTCAATCACACCTTAGGGAAAACTATGAAGCGGGAGAAGAAAGGATACAAAATTAAGGATTATCTCTAACAGAAGGCAGATAGGGAAAAGATGGCCTAGAGCAGTGTTTCCTAACCTGGGGTACATGTACCCCCAGGGGGACAACAAAGACATTTAGGGGTACATGAAAAAATTGAATAACGGCAGGGAAAGGCACATATGTCAAAAAGATACAAGTCAAAAGTTGTGAAATTAATTGAATGTGCTGACAAGTGGAATGAGTTTCCTTCATTATTTAATCTCTAGAAAAGCATTCTTCCTTTGCTTTGTTATTTTGGTGAATGGCGGGGAGTCCTTCCCTAAACATTGTGTTGTGAACTTGCCACTACAGTGTGCATGCTTGGCAGTGCACTTGTCATAGGCTCAGCTCCATTTTGCAAACATTTGAGTGCTGCTGTGCCAGTACTGGTGTGTGTATGTATGTGTGTGTGTACACACACACACACACACCGTATCTGCTGGCATATAAGACTCACTTTTTTCCCTGAAAAATACTGTTTGAAAATGGAGTGCGTCTTATGTGCCAGTGCGTCTTATATGCCTGCAAATAGTATTTGCCAGCAAGTAAATGGGGTGCATCTTATAAGCTGGTGCCTCTTATACACTGGGAAATACAGTAATCCAGCACCTCAGTCAGTACTGTGAGCAGTATTCAATGAGTGAGTTCTTCTGGGTCATCTCTACATCTCTTTTCTTTGTTATCATTTTAAGTTTAAATTAATTTTTCAACTTGTGTATTATCAGATATGGATCAATGGTTGAAAACTGCCACAGGGAAAAAAAGGTGAAACATAATATTGATAGAGTTTATCACAACTTAATGGGGACAGCTTTTTTTTTACAGTTGTACAGTTTTTACAGTTGTAAAAAAAAAGAACAAACAAGTAGAAGTTTATTAAGACACATTTAGACAATGTATTAGCCCCTGAACTATCCAATCATTCACACACACCCAAACCCTACTCAGTTTCTCACCTATCCATGGCTATACCATTTTCCCCTTATTTCTCTAGGATCTGGTCATGCTTACCACAGCGAACCCACAGAATTACACATCCACTGGTCCACATAGGGATCACCTTGATGCCCAAGTATCCAATCTAGGCAGAGATCTTGAGGAGAAAAGGGGCAAGGCATGTGACAGGAACTCAAGAGCTGGAACTGCAGGGCCAGATTGGAAAGGGGATCTGACACATTGTCACACCATGGGCTGGCATCAAATGGCTAAACACTAGTCCAGGGACCACCATATTGAGTAGTACTGATTTGAAAGATGAATCGCTGCTCATATAGGCTTCCATGAGAAGCCTTTTTTGCTAGAAAATGGGCCATCATGGGGTTTTGGGGTGTTACTCTGATTTCTGGGGTCCCGTGGGGGACACCTTAATGTGCTCCATGTGATGGGGAATGGAAACTAGCCAGAGCACAAGCAATAGCAATGCAAGAGGCAGGGTAACCTAGCGGGTTCTTTTTACGCAATTTTTATGGGGTCAGGCCAAGCCAAAAACCAACCGAAGATGTCCAGTAAAATGATTTCATTGAATGAAAGTGTCACGCACCAACGCAATCACTCACACACTCACTCAAGACCTATTAAGAAACAAAAGAGAGGAAACTGGATAGGGGAATATTGAAGGGGTTGTAGCTGGGGTAATACTGCACCTTTTCCTGAAGTCCTTGATCTGGGAAAAACAGTGAAGAAGTGCAGCTCAGCATGGGGAGGGCTGAGGGGACTACTCAACGGACAGAGAAATGGTTTGCTGGGATGACCAAGAGTGATCCAAAGAACTGCTCAAAAACTGGGACTATTTGTAGGGGGAAAAGTGCTTGGAGGGCTAATCCTTTCCCGGGAAGAACAATGGGTGTTGCAACGAGAAAGAAGCTCCACAATGGTAGCTTCCTTTGTGTGATGAGATTACAAGGTGTTGCCAAAGTCTCAGGATCTTCAGATGCATTGGGGTGTGGTGTGACTTTCTGTAAATGGTCTTTGCCTGACAGGATTCTGCTCAACTTGGGGCAAACATGCTAATCCCCTCAAGTCAGCTTCTCAGGTGCTGAGGACCCTTTGTCTACTGTGGGTTTGCACAGCTGGAGGTCTCCTGGGGCTACGTGACAGGAGATTTTACTGGCCTGACCTGGTTTTCGATTGTTCGACCATTGCTGCCTACGTGCTCATCCGGGTGACCTCTCAGGCACATGGAATCATATTTTAATATCAAAATTGTAGACCCCGGGATAGGGTTTTTCCAGTGGGGCAACAGGGGACAAAAAGCCCTTTGAGAGACACGTGCAACACCAGGATTGTGTTTTGTTCACTACCTGTTGTAGATGAGTCATCACAAGAATTGAGGAGAATGCCAGTCATTAAACATTAAACATCATTAGAACTCACATAGGACTGTAGAATGATTAACTGCGTATCATTCCAATGTAATTGCAATGTCTTTTCCATCCATGCACCTTCTCTTAGTGACTTCCCATCTAAAATTAAAGCTAGGATGAGCAAATGAGCAAACTTACTTTACCAATTAAGTCTGGATCAATATGAAGGAAAGAAGCTTAGTCCAAGTATAATTATGATATAATAGCTCTCCTCCCATTCTGAGCTTCTAAACACTTAACAAATAATAGGAAGCAGTATAGCAAAACTAGGACATGCTTGAGTGTCTTTAAAGTGAGGTCATTAGATTCTGGCCTCTATCAACCATCAATAATAATGAACATTTGTATAGCCCATATCAAGTGTTCCAAATGCTTCATAGCATAATACTCTCCACTAGGAGAAAGAGTTCAGAAAACAGTAGATATACTGTATTACCACAAGTACAATGCAAGAGTGTCCCAAGATATTTTCCTTCCTTGAAACTCATAAGGGGGATTCTCTTGAGGGGATACAATGGTGAAAAGGCACTTGAGACAACAAAGGAGCACTCTGTATGAAAACGGGGGGACTTTGCAAAAATGAAACTCTGCAGAAGTGTCAGGAGACAGCACCTTTACATAGGTAATCAAAGGAAGGGGGACACATGATATATTTTTTAACTACAGTACTGCAATCGTGTCCCATGTCCCCGCAGTCCCTTTGGCATGCATTAATACTGTGTCTTGCCTGACATTCAACAGTTTTGCTTTCTACAGGGGGAACAGTGTCCTCCAAATAAACATTAAGGAGGCTGTCTGTTGGCAAAATCCAGGAACTCTATTCATATTATTGCAATTGCTGGGCAAGAAATTTAAGAGCTCTTTTGCCTTAAGGCAGGAACACAGCCTAGGAGCATGTAAAGGAATTCTGTGCATACGCACGGTTTCATTGCAACCTCCAAGATGTAAGAGAGAAGTATACTCACAATTACTACGATTACTCCCTCTCCGTGATATGAGGCTGGGGTGGGGAGATAGAGATTGAGCACTAGTAAAATACTTGGTGGCATCATTTCCCCCTTTACTTTTATCTCCATACAAGCACAGTTCAACTGTATATTTCTTCTCAGAAAGAAGTTCCATTATCTACAACTAGGTAAGAGTATTTAGACTTGCACCCTTCAATTATAGCATTTCTATTCCACTTTAAATGCCTATAGGATGCTGAAATCTGTAGTCTGCTGAGGGACTTAGAATTCTCTAGGGCTATCAATGGCATATCTACTGTAAACAGCACCTAGGACAAGTGTGGAAGTTGTACCCCTACCTTCTTACCCATACCCCCACCCCTACATGCATGGCTTTTTTGTGCCCTCCTGACATTGGTAGCTGAGGCACATACCCTGCCTGCCCCACCCTAGATATGCTTCTGAGGGCACTCCCTTGAACTACACAATTAGAGCTATCTAGTAGAGAATTCTGTCGCAAAACTACAGTTGCTGGGATTCCATAGGACTGAAACAGATGTAATTGTGTGGTGTGAATACACAGTGAAACAGGGACTATGTGCTCCAGCTGTTGCCTGTTCACTCTCTTTCTGTCCCATTGCTTATCCGCACAGGGGCCTTCCCAGAAGTACAGTATCTTAGCTCTGTCCTCTTCCACTTTCATCCTGATTTTGGACCATCTTATGATCAGCAGGAGCAAGCTGCTCCTGAATCTCCACTCCACCAAAATGATTATTTAGCAGATTTCCTTTTGCTTGCACACTTAATGAGAGACAGTTATCAACAACTGGTGAAGGTATTCCTACCATGGTGCTGTTGTGGTCATGGACGCTTCACCTCCTATCTGCTTCAACTCTGTCCAAAGCACAGGAGCTCTGGGGAAATGACTGACAGCCATGCAATTTTTCCCTTACAAGAGCTCACTGATATCATTTAGTAATAACATCTACCTTTGCCATGCGTGTTGCTTCCTTGCAGCTTGTTGTTGTTGCTGTTGTTTTCCTTCAAGCTGTTTCTGACTTTTGGTAGTCCTAAGGTGAATCTATCATGGGGTTTTCTTGGCAACTCTGGAGACCAGTGTTAAATTCCCCTCTTGGCCATGGAAGCCCAAAGGGTGACCTCGGGTACGTCACACGTTTTCACCCTCAGAAAACCCTGTGATAGGGTCACCGTAGTGTTGTGTTACTGCAGTTTAGGCCTATTTGGAGATAGCACCTGATATCACTTTGATATTATAATTTGGCCTTATTCTACCACCCTTCTCCACGTGTTTGTGAGGCCCCCGGACAAGCACGAAACTAGGCTCGGCACTTAACTGCTGAAATATTCTCAAACAATACAGGCAAGCCAGACATAGCCGGATCGTCACTTCAGGGACCTCCCCAGCAAACACCACATTATGTATGTACGCTATCTACAAAAGGCTCCCTGCCTCGAGCAGGCAACTTGACAAAAGCTGAACCATCCACTGTCAAGCATTGCACATTTACATACTGGCTACACCATTGTTAATTCGGCTCTGATTCCATCATGCTAAATTGTGACCTTTCGGAGACATTGTCTCGCACCCAAAACCCATTGTTGTCCCCGAGTAAGGCATAGCCTGCAGTCACACTTCTCCCTATAAAAACCCCTGATTCCAAGACCTTCCTCAGATGGCTCCCGAGTTCCAGACCGCCTTGCTGCCGTACTGCTTGGCGAGCTTCCCCTCAGCTCCACGTGCTGAGATACATTGAACCCCAGCATCGCTCTCTATCTTCTTCTGGGCTTCAGGAACAGGTTTCGTATCACCCAAATCAACAATCCCTCTGAAAATCCCGCTATCTTACTCACACCTTTATTTTCCTAAGTTATCTGTGTCCGTGTGTTGCTTACATTGTGTGCCTGTATTTAATAAAGATCATTCATTACTTTCAAACCAGTCTGCTTCTTGACTTGGCCTGACCCCGTAAACACTGTGTTACAAGATTCCACTGCGTTACCCTGCCTCTCATTTTGCCAACCACTGCTCTTGACTAATTTCCCCAAATTTGTGTAATTGCAAGGTTATTTAGGTGTCCCTCCTGGGACCCCCAGAAAACAGGGTAACAGTTGTCATAAGTCAGAAAGGATCTGAAGGCACACAGCAACAACAAAACAAAACCAGAAGATTGTGCAAGAGTAGATGCATGGTGTGAAGCCTGAGAAGTAGGAGCGTGAAACCTGGTCTCCTGGAGTCCAACACTCAAACCACTATACTACTCTGTCTCTCTCTTTGCTCATGGCATCGCTTCCTTTGATCTACCTTTGAGAGGGGGTAGGCAGGGAAATGGATGAATTCAGGGGCAACACATTGGCTTCTTGAGTAAGGGCAAAATATATTTCCTGTGCTCTTGCTGCTGGGGAGCTGCTATAGGACTAGACCTAAACCTTTGTGTGGAAAGCTATTTGTTCTGCCAGCCTTTTTTTCTTCTTCCTCTGCCTTTCCCTTTTGTATCACATGGCCAGGAGAGGAACAGACCACTCTTGCTGGAGATCTGACCCTATTCACTTGCTTAGGACTTCTGAAATCACATCAGAAGTTGCAGGCTTCCCACCCCTGTTTAAGTCAAAGATACTCAATGGACAAACTTACTACAGAATTGATGGGGCCTAGCTGGGGAAAACAAGGGGCATAATAAGATGTAGAAAATGAGGGAAAGCCAACAAAAGCATCTGGAAATGGGTGTGGTTATGGAGAGCAGCAGATGAGGATAATTGATAACAATGGCAGTATTTTGGGATTAATGGATTACAGCCAGATGATGGGGCAATGCAAGCACACAGAAGGGTGTCAAACAGTTTGTCACAGTAGCATATTAACATAATATTGAGGTGCTGGCCACCAAAGGTGTATTAATATTTAAGAGCTCTGCCAGATATTCTTACATGACATTCTAAATTGTTTCAGCTTTGCCGTTGTCAGTCTTGAGCACTGAAGTTTCTTTCTTTTGTTCAGAGCATCAAGTCCCACATAGATCTGCAATTGCAGACAGAACTTCAGTAAACCAGAGAAATGCAACACAGCTCCACTGAGATGCTTAGCATTACCACATGGATGTAATCTTTACCATGTGTGGGTGGTCCTGCTTGAAGCACTCTTCATATGGAGACTCAAACAGGATCATGGGGACATGAACTTCACTTGGAGGTTTGGGAGATGCTGTTTCAAAAATCGTGGTCAAAGCTATACCTGAGACCCAGTGTGATAATCATCCTCATCATACTACACTGCTACAATGTTATATTCCCCTTTAACTGTCATGGCAACATCCTGTGGAATTCTGGGATCTGTAGTTTAGTGAGGCAAGAGGTCTCTGGATGAGAATTCTAAATGCCCCTCAAACTGCAAATCCCAGGATTCCATAGGATGTTGCCATGGCAGTTAAAGTGGAATATAGTGTTATAACAGTGTAGTGCGATAAGGCTCACAGTCAATACAAACAGACTAGGATGTAATTTTTATTTCCATCTATTAGTCATGCTATTAGAAATGTGGGAAAATCTGAATACCAAGACTGAAATCCCCACTTAGTCACTAATCTTACTCTGTTCCTTTCAGTCAGTCACAATCATAAACCTAGGAGCTAATCAGACTCTGTTAATCTTGCCTGATAATGATCTGTCCTACTGTCAGCAGCACTCTTGGGATTCAAGCAGAAGTATTTCACACTGCCTATTATCTGATTCACTTGAATCAGAAAAAAATGGGCGGGCGAGGGAATTGAACTAGAGACCCTTTTGCATGCAAAGATTGTGTTTTATCATTAAGATACAATTAGCAATATGATTTGAGGTTTGCAAAGTTAAACCAATTATCACCAATTATATAATTAGGTCATGAGACAATTTTTCTCTCATGGCTTAAACATGCAATGTGAATGGGTGTGATGACTCACAAATCATTCTAAGGAGTAGGTTTGTTGTCTTTGCAGTGGCTGTATGCTTTTAAATGGACCATGACATGCAACAAATACATACAAAAGGGAGTATTTTCCTAGTGTGGAGAAAGAGGATGGAAAGGTTCACTTGCTTAATTTGTCTATATCAGGCTGATATTATAGTGGCCCCACTATATCCATGGGGGATTGGTTCCAGGATCCCCCATGGATCCCCTTCCCAAAAATGCATGCTAAATTTAGCCTTGCAAGGCTTGCAGAGAGACTGAGAACCTGAGGTGAGGCTCATAAGCCTGTATTAAAAATGGTATAGGAGAGCAGTGAAGGCAGCTGCAAGCACTGGCCTCCAGGCGTGCTACTTTCTTCAGTCTTCCCCCTTCTGCCATTTTTAAAACAGGCTTATGAGCCTGACCTTGGGTTTGCAGTCTCTCTGCAAGCCTTTCAAGAGACTGCAAGGCATTGCAATGTGAAGCTAATATAGTAATCCCCTATGAAGTAGTAATCCCACTTCTACCTTGTGAAGGAACCCTGCCAACTCAAAGGTAGAAGAGGGTGGCTAGCATGCTTCCCATTGCAAATTAAAATGTACAGTATTGTGTACATTTGAATTTGCAGTGCATTGAATTTGTGGCTCATGAGCCCCCTAACGTGATGGGTCCACTGTAGAGAACAAAGATAGCCCATATTTTATGCAAAACAGCATTGCGTATTGATATCCATTTTGTAATATGGTCAATGAAGATGGTCAGTAGTGAGGAAAACAAGACCCTTTCCACAGGATGGCGTCATCTCGTCATGATGACAAGAGAGGAGCAGGACCATGACAACACTTCTGCATGATGTCCTTGTAGTCCTGCCCTTTTTGCGTCAATGATCCCTGACCTCATGATCCTTCCGTCGCAGCTGCCCATGCAGAAGGGCTGGAAGTACGATGGAGGTGCTTCCTGCCTCATGCAGCATGGGAAAGAGCCTAGCGGTGTTGCAGAAGCAAGAGGCGTGTCTCGCGCACTTCCTTCTGCAGGGAGCCAGTTGGATGCAAACGGGAGCGCTGGGGATCTGCACCCATCCCAGCAGAGGTGTTGCTGGGATCGTGACTGGAAGACGATGGAGCAGGGTAAGCTTTAGAAAGGGCCCAAGTCTCTGAGGATAAGTGGAAGGATGTCAGGATGTTTAGACTGGAGAAGGTTTTAAAAAATGGAATGAGAGTGTCATGATAAAGTTCTTCAACTACCTGAAGGGATGTCATACAGAGGAGGAGAAAGATTAGTTCTCTGCTGCATAAAATGGTGGAACTAGATATAATGGGCTTAAGATAAAGGGAAACAACTTTCATTTGAATATTAAGATTAATGTTTTACTGGTAAGAGCAGGTCAGAGCAGCTCTCGAACAGTTCTGGAGCTGGATTTTCTGTATCAAGAAGTCGCTTATATTAGATGGTAGCCAATGCTGTGATAAGGTTTTGCTCTCTTCTTCTTGGAATTGATGCATAAGGCTACTGCTGGAGATGGTGCCTTAGCCCCCCAAAACTATGGGCCATTCCACACTACATAAGTATTACACTATGATTCCACTTTAACTACCATGGCTGCCTCCTATGGAATCCTGAGGTTTGTAGTGTTGGGAGGTACTGGAGCTCTCTGGCTGAGAATTTTAAATATCTTTCTCTAAAATGCAAATCCCATAATTCCATAGAACAGAACCATGGCAGTTAAAGTGAAATCATAGTGCAATAGTTATGAAGTACGGAAAAGCCCTATATTTTGATATACAGAGAAGCACTGGAAGAACTCAAGAATGAGATCTTATTAACACATTTATGACACACAGCTCTGCATTTTGGTTACTAAACATCTGTTTGCTACATATTATGCCTTAAATTACTATCTGGATGCTATAGTCAGTGATAGGAACTCACTAATTAAAATCAGTTAAGATGGAAATTTTCTGATGAAAAGAGCAATTTCATCATACTTTTTTAAAAATTAAAGTGACTGACATGAAATTAATCTGAGAATTAAGTTATTTGTTAATGAAAATGTGAGACAGAGAGCCAATTTTTCTGTGTGAAAATACTTACAAGTTTTTGATAGTCACTGAAGACCAAGAATGTTTATATCACAAGATCCAAGCCACTTACTGAAAACTCGTTCCAGTGAGATAAAATGTGCCCCACTTATCTTACTAATTTAACTAATCCCAAATTTAGAGCTGCTTTCACTGCAGCACGTTTTAACATACTTCCAAATGCCGTTTTGGAAGGCAAGTATAAAATTATGAGACACGTACTTGCTCATGGTCAAACGATTCAATAGAATCTCTTAACCATATTTTACCGTATTATCCATTTTACCAGGGTGCTCTTTCTATTTTAATAGTTCCAATTTTAGAAAACTTCCCAGGGACATCAGAAAGATTTTATTTATCTCTCCTGCTTGCAGATAATCACAGAGAAGGTGGCTAGGTTTTGTGCCTCTGCCATTATGACCCAAAGACAAACAGTACAGGGACATATATAATTTAGCTATTATTTGATTTACTTAATTTATAAAATTTTATGTATCTTAAATGTTATCTTTGGACTTTCATTATAAATGTAATCCAGTTAATGCACCTGTATTCAATGTAACTATGCATGATGTGAATTTTACCAGTAACTGTAACTGTCTATTAGTATTTTTTATTATTTTATAGTAACTTTTTATGCACTTTATTTACAGTCATTGACCAAACGGAAGTGCATAAAAAGTTTTTTTGATTGATTTATTGATTGATAAAATGTGTCAAGAGACTCTGAAATTATCAGTCATTATAACTGATAGTTCCCTGCCATTCATTCAGTTTCTAAAAGTAATAAGAGATCTCTATTCCACAATGAGACATAAAATCTGGAGGGCTTGCAGAAAGGTACAAAAAAAAAAAATGGAACTCCTTGTGAAGTAAAAAAAGGAAAACAGTCCCAATACTTTAAGAACAACTTCTGGCAACTTTATAAAACACTTTTTTGGCCTAAATGAAATTGCTGGTCCCAACTAGAGAAGATGAGTGAATCAGTTGCTCAATGTAAGTCAATATTCGTGCAGGTTCCAGTGACTTAATGGGACTAAGCTGGATTTTGGGCATAGTCTCAGCGATGCATATATCCAAATATTCTGAAACACCAACATCAAATTTTACAAATGTTTTAGTTAAGATAACTATTAACTTGTGTGTTTGGATGAAACTATTCAGACGCATTTAATTATCATTTCCCTACAAAACTGCAATAAAAAGGAAGCATCACCACAAACCTAATTTATTAAAAGATAGAGCAGATAGTTATTAATTTGATTTTGAAATTATTTATCATACGCAAAATAAAAATGTGATTAGTGTTAGATTGGGACCTGAGAGATCCACTGTTGGGTTCCCACAGAGCCATGAAATTAACTAAATTATCAACTAATCTGCTGTGGTGCTCCAACTACAGCATGTCCTCATCTTAGACGTTCAGCAAGGTTTCTTTTCACCATGGCAAAACATTTTATCAAAGCCTTTAGGATCTAAGAGCTTACCAGAATTTATAAAGGTCTTTCACTGTTTTAATTTTTTATTGATAAATTGTATAATATTTTTTGTCTGTTTAAATTATTCTTCCCTGTTTCTTATTTAAATCTTTCTAAAGTGTTTTAAATTGATTTTATCTGTACACTACCCTAAGATATTGTGATAGGATGGCGTACAAATGTAGCAATAAATAAATAAATAAATAATAAACACCATTCACTCTGTTTCTCCTTTATGTACTCAAGGCAAATAAGGAGTAAAAAGACACTTATGAGCCAACAATGATGCTAGTGAAGTCTTGAAAGAGCTAGACCTTAGGCCCTTTCCACACTGGCATATTGCCCGTGCTGAGGTGACCTCACCAGGAGGTCTTCTACACCGTGAGGTGCACTAGGGCGGTTTACAAAGGGGAGGTTCTACACCTCAAACCGCCCTCGCACGGCCACGGGGGTGGCGCTGCGTGTTTTATAAAAACCACTTTTCAAGTGTTTTTTATGAAACTTGCACGCGCTACTCCGTCGCAGCGCCCCGTTTAGAACTGCAGGGACGTGCTAGTGCGTCTCTGCAGGGCTGCCCAGGGGCGGGCTTCCGGCCGGCGCGCTGTCCTGATTGGCGGAGCACTGCCGGAAGCCGGCGGCTGCCATTTTGGGCGCCGCCAGATGCTGCCGAAATTCACCGCCGTGTAGAGCGGCGAACGCACGCTCCCCGTGGGGATGGAGCAACCTGCTTCCAGGTAAGCTCCGTCCCTGCGTGCGCCGCCCCGTTTTGCTGCCCCGCGTGTGGAAAGGGCCTTACTGTGGTTGACGGTCACGTAATCTTCACATCAGAACAAGTCTGAACTCTGTTACTTTTGATCCAGCCCCACTTTTTGATAAGCAGATGAATGTGCTGTTTCTCCCCTTTTCTTGCAGTTATGGCTGATCCTTGCACAAGCGGCAGGCTTGATATCTGAGCTGTGCTGTGCTGTGTAACATATCTAGCCAATTTTACTCCTGCTGCACTGACTGCAAGGCCATTTCCGTGCTAGACTGTTATAGTGCTGTTATTCCAC
Source organism: Iguana delicatissima (assembly GCA_948472985.1). Lineage (NCBI taxonomy): Eukaryota > Metazoa > Chordata > Lepidosauria > Squamata > Iguanidae > Iguana > Iguana delicatissima. The sequence continues at coordinate 1,206,436 of CAOKZL010000171.1, read as the reverse complement.
TTTCAACATCCTATGGAATCCTGGGGTTTGCAGTTTAAGGAGAGGCCTTTGAGGCCCCTCCCTAAACTGCAAACCCCAGGATTCCACAGGATGTTGAAAGTGGAATTGTTACCCTGTGACTTGGGGGTCCCGGGAGGGGCGCCCAAACAACCAAACAAACACAAACAAGATGGGGAAATTAGCTGGAGCACTCTCTTGGCTAACGAGAGGCAGGGTGACTTAGTGGGGACCTTTTACCCTGTGTATACAGCGTCAGGTCAGTGAGTGGACAAAACAGTTCAAACTAGCAACAAGATTTATTAAACAATTATTAAGAAAACACAGCCTCACTTCTAAATAAGAAATGGAAAAGAGAGTTTTGGGGAATGGGTGATATGCCATCTTTCTCGTTGTCCTGAAGAAGGCCAATTGGAGAGAAGGAAAGCCGGCGTGGCAGCCGAGGGGAGCTCGCAGAACAAAGCGGCGGCAAGGCGGGATGGAAGTTCAATGAAGTCCGAGCGTTCCAGCGAGAGATCCGAAGAGCTCTCAGAAGAGGGGATTTTTATGGGGAAAGGAATGACCGTGGGCTAGTCTAGTCTTGGGTGCAAACAATAAGTTTTGGGCTGGAGACAATGTCTCTGAAAGGTCAGAATTTACATGATTGAGTTATGGACCGAATTGACGATAGTATGGCCAGTATGTAGATGCGGCTAGCTCGGCAGTAAGCGCTTAGCTCGCCAGGGTGCCCTCTCGGGGCAGAGGTCTCTTTGTTTTAGTAATGAAGGTGTTTGTTTTGGGAGGTCCCCTAAAACAGATCTGGCAGTTTCTGGCTTGCTTAAGTGTAAACAGATGTGACTCAGCAGATAATAGCCATACGTACCTTCGTGCTTGTTCGGTGGCCTCACAAACACTTGGCTGGTGGCAGAGCAGGACCGAATTATGATATCAAAATGATATCTGAGGTTACCAAAGGCCAGGCCAGTTCATGGTGGCAACAGAATGATAGCACCGTAACAGTCTAGTGCAGAAATGGCCCAGTTATACGTTTGGGTTCAATTCAAACTTGTGTTCCTTATCTATAAAGTTTGTGATGTCCTGGGCCTCACACGTCTGAGCAATACATCGCTATATATCATCCCTCACCACAGCTTTTATCTGCTCAGATCTTACTTTGATTCAAGACAACTAGTACAGCACAAAGCCATGTTTTTACCTTAATGGCACGGAGACTAGGGAACAAACTGTCCTCAGAGATTTGTAATATCCCTCTCTTTATTGCCATTGTTGTCGAGGTGCAAAACATGGAATTTCCATTTGCTATTCTGTTCAGCTGACTTGTTCTGGTGCTTTTTTTTTCCAATTTTATTTTGTTTCCTTTTAGTGGGTTTGTGTTTTCTCCTTAACAAGGCCACTGGATACATTTGAGAGCCTCATTGGGAAAATGTCTTCTTTTATTTCTTACAATTATTTCTAGGCTGCCTCAAGCATTAGAAAGGCAATTAGTAATTTCTTTTTAAAAAGGGAGGGGAAAGCAACCCTCAATTTATTCCCCAGGTGCCCAGCTATCTGTTGCGGCCTTGACGAGAAAAGGGGTGTGAGAAACAGTGTCGATGTGAACGCGGACAGTCTGCCCAAATGGTACTGAAACAGGAATGTAATAAAATAATAGAGCTACAGTTGAAGAAGTAGTTTATCTCTTTCAGAACAAGATTGTAAACGAGTTTTCCTGAAGAAACGCTAACCAAGTCACATTGTGCAATTTTATCTAACATATTAAAAGTCAAACTTTATCTGTTTGTGTTGGACAAAGACCTCATAGGATTGGCTGCCTAAGAAAAGCCTATGGAATCCTGGGGTTTGCAGTTTAGAGAGAGGCCTTTAGAATTCTCAGCCAGAGAGCTCTTGGGCCTGGCCAGTTGCTATGGTGATGAGGCCTAGCAGCAAGGAAGAGGGCAGTGTATTCCCTCCGGAACCCAACCTCTGTATATTAATAACTCGGAATACAGACTGGATTGGGGAATATGGGGAAAAGTTACAGGTACTGGGCAATACAGTTTGGGGGACTTAGAGACACAGGATCTCAAATCTTTCTAAGAAGTATCACCTATGAGAAAATAAAATCCTGGGCAATGCTGGGTCTATATACCAGTAAAACATATTTTCCAAGGTGCTCTCAAGCTTTTGCCTCTCAATTTCTAGTAGCTTTGTTGAAGGTAAAGGAACAAAACAATAAAAAAATAATAACAGTGATCCTCTGAAGGAATTTTGTAACTTTTTGCCTAGCCACCATAAATACCTAGCCCCCTCCATCTTTCTATGGTACAACTGTCACCTTTGGAGCTGTTATTTTCAAAGCTCAACATGTAATTTGGCAGTGTGATGTTAGAACCAAGATGATATATTGCAAAAAAGCTCAGAAAACTACACTTAGGAGGTTATGGTATTGTATTAGCTCCAGGCTGGTTACACACCAGCAATTTCCACCAACACTGAAGGTATGCGACGCTGCTGCTTTTAATGTGCAGTTTCTCAAAACGCCTATCATATTCGCAAGCCCCAAAGAGAAACACATCTACAACATTTCGAAAGACTGCACATTCCGGCATTTGGACTAATCCAATATTAAATAAAATACAATAAAACATTTCTCCAACTACAGATGTGGGTGTTGTTTTTGGTCTGCACAAGTAAAGCTGCCTTAAGTTTTTACACATTTTATTTTTCAGTTAGAAGAGAAACAGGCAGGGACACTTAGGCGATTTCCGCACTAGACTGTTATAGCGCTATTATTCCACTTGCAACATCCTATGGAATCCTGGGGTTTGCAGTTTAGAGAGGGGCCCCCTGGAATAATAGCGCTATAACAGTCTAGCGGGGAAATCGCCTTAGATGGCTACGACGTTTTGGCGGGAATCTCCCACAGCTGAGATTTCCCTCAGAGGCCAGTGCTGGTTGCAAAACGCCTCCTTTCCGCACCCAAAGGAGAGTGGCAATGACGTAAGCGCTGACGAAAAAAGGCGAGGGTGGGGCGGAAGACGGGGGGGCAAAAGGTCACGCGGTAACTCCCGATAGGTTTCGTCACAGCCTTCCTCCTTGTTACGCGACAGGAGGAGGGGTGTAGCGAGAAAGAGGGAAGGGCCAGAGTAGAGTTAGGAGGAAAAGTACCGACGATGGGGGATCACGTGGCAGGGGTGGTGAGGGGCGTGGCCGTAAAAGTCTAGCATGTCACGTGGCTAGGCGGGAGGAGCGAGAAGGGGAGGTGAAGGGGAGAAAGTTTTTTTAAAGGGAAGGGTATAACCGTCACGTGATCCTGGCGGCCAGAAAAGAGCAGAGTGGCTTCAGCGGCCGCCATTTTCCTGTGGTGGCCAGATGGCTCTGTGAGGGGAGACGTTCTGGTGGTGGCACCCGAGTGGCGGAAGCGAGAAGGGAGGGCGCGGGAGCGGTTGGGCGGGGAAGGAGGAGGCAGAGGCGGAGGCGAAGGAGGCCCCTTCCCGGGTGACAGGCCCGGCCCTTCCGGAGGGCGGATCGTAGCCGCTGGGCGTCAAGGCTCAGTGGCGGTGTTGGGTCCAGCTGGGACCGCCCTCCCTCCCTCCTTCCCTCCCTCCCTCCCTCCGTCTCTCTCCTTCTCTTCCTTCCTCCTCCTCCTCCTCTTCCCGTCCCTGTCCCAGCGTCTCTAGCCTGGTCAAAGGAATCGCAGCCGCGCTCGGAATCTGGCACCACCATGTCTGGGCAGAGCCTGACCGACCGCATCACGGCGGCGCAGCACAGCGTGACCGGCTCCGCCGTCTCCAAGACTGTCTGCAAGGCCACCACGCACGAGGTGATGGGCCCCAAGAAGAAGCATCTCGACTGTGAGTCAACCCCCAAGCCCCCGTACCCCTTCCTCTCGCCTTCTCGGTCGTTGTCTACCTCCCTCTCTTCTTCTTCCCTTTCCAAAAATAATATCTCCCGCTGGCGGGGCGTTTGATTCGCCCATCCGCTCCCTTCAAGTGTAAACGCCCGATCAGTAAATGGTGTTATTTTAGTGATTCTTCTGGACAATGCTTTTTGCTCCCTTTTCTCCATCACCACTCTTGCTTTCTTTTTTCACGAATTAGTTGCTGCTGCTTAAAAATAAATGTTTGCTTTTTCGTACTTTATTTTTTTTGGCTTCTGCGTAGCATGTTTCCTGCCCCCCTTTTTCCCCCACCTTGTCTTTTTCTCCCTTATTCTCTGCTCACCAATTTCCTTTCGTGCATTTTCTTTGAAACTTTCTTTTCCTTTTCATCCCCTCCTCCACCCTGCTTGGCATTCTTTTGCTCACTACTTGGAGCATTTTCTGGCTAGTGGTTTGGATGTCTGTCGGAAGAGGTGAAGATGTTTTCACAGGGGAGTAGGAGAAGTCTAGAAAAGGTTCTTAGCTAAACTCAAAAATAACGTGCTTCTGAATAACTGGGGGGGTGTTGGGGGGCAGCATACAGCTTTCCCACAGGATCTTTCCCAAAAGAGGACCAACTGGCTTCTTACTATTTTTGTAAATGTAAATTGTATTTAGTGTTTCTCCTTTGAATTTGTATACTGTTCTTTCTGTTTACCTTTCATGACCTTTTCTTTAAAGGAAAGTTGGCTATCATTGCTGTCCTTTGATTACCCCCATCCAGTGTCCACCATTTTGGGGCCTGTCAGAAATTTTAGTTGATCTGTCTCTTTAAATTCTAGGCACTTAGCTTGTGACATCTCAGGACAGATTGTTTTGAAAGAAGTACAAAGATCTACAACATTTAATGCTTATGACCATCCTGCATGTTTTCTTTTTTACCCTGTTACAATTGCACAGCAAAAAAAATATATATTCAAAATCAGAGCATTAAGTATTACCATTGCTTTTTGGTATAATTTTTCAGAGGGACACCAAATTACCCATTGCCACTTGTTTCTTACACTGACATCTTTGTCATTTTCTACTTTTAAAAAATGAAGCACGTTTCTTTGTAATTGTAACCCTGTCTGCTCTTTAGCTTGTGTCTTTGGAAACCATTGTGGCTCATTTCTGACTTATGGCAACTCTAAGGTGACCCTATCACACGGGTTTCTGGAGGCTGAGAGTGTGTGACATGCCCAAGGTCACCCAGTGGGTTTCATGGTTGAGCAGAGAATTGAACCTTGGTCTCCAAGGTTGTATCCAATGCTCAGACCTCTACACTGTGCTTGCTTTTCTGGGATTTGGCTGTTCATCTTCAGCAGATTATGTTAAAGGATAGAGGTTGACATCACCATACAACAATCTTTTAACTGTTTTTTCCTTAACCTTGCTTTCAGCAAAGCATAGATAACACTGAATTTTGCATCTCTTAAGTTTGGGTAGTTCCAAAAAGAATTTGAAATTTTAAGACTTATATGGAATTTGTATCTTTAGAGTCTCACACTTCTGAGACAGATGTCTAATGAAGAATGTTAAGCAGGCGATAACAACTTTTTTCTGTACTCCCCCATCCTTGGAATAACTTTTCCTAGTTCCTCTTTATTTAATGTGGTGTATGTTTGAACTTGAGCCCATTTTTTCTTTTCATGTCTGCAGCTGTTCAAGAGGGTTTATCTAAGGTTGCCAGTCTAGTTTGATTATGGTCTTTTTGAGGAGCTTGGGGAAATGGCTACCTTGAAACTTGGGACATTATCTCTGCTCATCTTACAACATCCTGTTGAAACCTGAAATATGGACTTGTTAATCTGTATCTTGGAGATCATATGAGCTGTATGTATTTGGGCATCTAGTAATGTATCTAATCTTGTTCTGCCACCCATTGCAGTCAGTGAAATTTCACCTTGGGTCTTAGCAGCTCACCCCTGGAGAATCTTTACTGCCATTGAACTGCATCAGTGTAAATATCCTGTGAAGTCTTTACTGTTCAGTGTGTGTAGAGCAAAAAGGTACTCTGCAACATCTCTAGAGCAAACAGCCCAGTCATATGCTTTTCCTTGCCATTTCATAAAACAATCTGTGACCGCTATGTTAAGATAACTTTGTTTCTCTTATAAGTATCTTTGCAGTTTTTTTCATTGTCTGGATTTTAAGACTTATATATAAGACACTGCAGGAAGGTACTCCAGTAATAGGTTTACATTGTAAAAATAGTTTTGAAGGCTTCTGCCTCTGGGATCAGTTTCAGAGTAAATGGGTTGCATGTGACTGGATATTTTAACATTAGAAAGCTCCAAATAGTCTGGAAGGATAAGCTTATCACTTCATAACAAATTATTTTGGCAGCATTATAGATGAAGAATAACCTTTAATTTTGTCAGGTCTGTGTTATATTCTACACATTCATAAAAGTTCCAGTGCTAGACGCAGATCTTGTTGTTCTGAAAACCTCAGCCGTAGTACAACAACATCTAGCTTTAGCACTCAGATTGTAAAGGAAAGCTAAAATATGTATATATAATGTTTGGTGAAGGGCTAGCAACCTGGGAAAGGATTTTT